>CM060919.1:826022992-826662575 GCA_030737875.1 Allium sativum | reverse complement strand
GAAACGCTGTGTTCAGGCATTTTAATCCACATCGGTGGACCGGCCCTGACGATCTAAGGGCCCACCTGAGTCCGGGTCCTGAGGGGCGGGCTAGAGCATCTCGAAGCGGTGAGGACGATCCCTTGCCTCGGTTCACAGATGGAAATCCAACTTCCAATACGTGGCATTTGCGGTTTTGATTGTAGAGCCTAGTATTGGCGACATGATATATGGTACCCATGTCGTCTAGGATTGATACATTTATATTTGAAGTTTTTTTATACACTATGCACTTATAATAGTATCAAATTATTTGTTTTTAACGTACCAAGCATGTTTGGCTATTATAAGGGAAAACCCTATCCTCCGGCTTGTGTTGCATTGTGTGATGGGACCTAGGTCTTATAATAGCTTCATTTTTCCAAAAAGCATTGCGCTGTTTTGTTATATGCACTGGTATTCTTGGTGGGAAACCCGTTCCGTGTTATACGGCGTGGTCCCTTGATTTACCTAACTTTAAAGTAAAGTTTTAAATAACTGTTTTAGTTCTCACACCAGTCACATGACTGACCTGGAGTTTATTGTTTTAACCTAAACTCTGGGTGCCCCTATTTTACGCACGGGCTGCTAGTAGTTTTGGTTTTGCAGATTTATATTCACAGGATCCTGATTTACAACTGGAACGATATCCGGAAAGCTCTGTATCCGTATATCTCTTTCAGTTGTGTTTTGTATTATTTTCCACTGCTATGTAATGTAATTTAAATCTCTGATATTTTTCTGATGTATAATATTTATTCGTACTCTATATATTATTGTATTCTGATGGAATTGTTGTAATAAGCAATGAAATGTTCTTCTGTCTGCGTTCCGATGTGGCTTGTCCTCAAAGCAATCCGGGCGGGGAAGTTCGGGTCCTAACAATGATTCGAAGTTGTAAAGCACCTCACTTATTTCAAATACATTATGAAAGAGAAGGAGATATGGTGTAACAATATCCCTCCTTGTATATGATGAAATTATCAAATTTTGGTTCCAACTGTCTTTTTATCATGCTATTTGTTTTAAGTCTGTATATTTGGGTCACCAATTTAAATTTTCCATATTATATTTCAACCCACAAATTTAGTTATTAGCCCCCCAAATCATGAAATAATCGGTAAACCCACAAATTTAGTTAGTAGCCACCGTTTTTTTAAACTCAAAAATACCCTTCCACTTGGGGGACTACATGGTTTTTCACTGTATCTCGTAATTGCCCTACGTGGTTTGTTAAAATACCACGTAGATGATCTCCATGATTCATTCATGGACCACGTAGGCTTACTACGAGATACACAGAAAAACGATGTAGTGCAACTACGAGGTGTTCAAAAAAATGGGAAAAAATATATTAGAAAAATGGCATTTTGATCATCATATTTTTTGATAAAATGGAGGGCTACTAAATTTTTGGGTTGAAATAGAGTTTGCCTTTAAATTTATCAATTCCTATTCTCATTCCACCAACAAATTCCAACCTAATATTGCTCTTATTCTTCTTACTATACTATTAAAATATATGAGGGAAAAGCTTTCAAGTTTCTCAAATCCATTTCTTTCTCAAGCAATATGAATTCAAGATTTTAAGTATGGAACCTTTCTCTTTAGTTACTCACCATCCCCAATTTTACGACTACCTTTAGGAATGTACGCTCTGAAGAAAGTTGCTTGTGATGATCGAGCTCATTATTAGCAACTTCTAGTTAAAAAACCCATTTATGATTTCAACCAATTAGGCTAGATTCGTATTTAAGAAAAAGAATATGGATTTTAAGTCTAGTTTTAGTGGGAAAAACAGTTAGAATGTAAACAGTGCCTTCGAAGGGTGTTGTGCTTAGATCAAATCGAAACCCAGTTAGAGATATCGATGTGAAACAGTCGCTTCAAAATTCGAGGATTAGTGTTTCATGCTTTGAGCCTCTGTTGGTTCGACATACAACAAAGAATAATATGAAGCATGGTTATAGAAAGTTTCATGTTTCAATTTCTAGGTGGCTCGAAGCATAAAGAAAATAGTGCAAAGTGCTAACTTTGAGGGCTATGTATTTTCAGTTCTGGGTAATTCAAAACACGAAGAAAATCAATACGAACTTCGACCTCAACGGCTTTGTGGTTCGAGTTCCAGGTAGTTCAAAACGTGAAGAAAATCAACATAAAGTGCGGGTTTTGAAGGCTTCATGCTTTAAGTTTAAGTGGGTCCGAAGCATGAAGAAAAATAATACAAAGCATTAGACTTGAAAGGTTTCAAACTAAAGTTTGAGTTCGAAATGGTTGGAAACACAATTAATGTTTTGTAATTTTAGCATTAGTTATTATACTAAGCCAAATATGGAATTTATGCAAACGTTGAGATTTGACCATGAAACTTTCATCATTGCGTTGACGATGAAATTTTGAGCAACTTTCATGTTTAGAGTTCCCGTGTCAAGAAGTTACAAATGAAAAAGAATATAGAATGAAAATAATAAAAATAACAAAATTTACATTAATACACTATTAATTATAGGGAACCACAGGTTGACCCCCCCTCATTGTCAAGCAATCGACCGGATAGTCTACCCACTTTGAGTCAAAAGCTCTAACTTTTCTTGGCTTGAATAATCTGGATTCAATATAAACAAACCTAATGTTTCTGATTCTGGTGTCTATAAATTAGAGGCCAAACTCTTCATTCTCCTTTTATATTTTAGGTGCATATAGTGAAGATCTACCATTTTGATTCCCCAACTTTCTTCTAAAAACATATAAAACAATATTTGTATGTTCATATGCATACAATTATAAGAAAGTTAAAGAATTAGAAAGAAAAAAAAAGATTGAATCAACCATCTCATGTGAGGTAATATTTTCTCAAATCTGTATCTTGTTTATTATAATTCTCAAATCTCTTTTCAAATCTATACTTTTAATATATGTATATGCTCCTTTTGTATATAATACTTGGATTTGAAAGAGACTAGAATCAAATCAGGATTCTCAATTCATCTGGAATTTGAAGAGCTTAAATCCGTAACAGTATTATTTATGCCTAAATCGTTTATTCTGAATTGCAAGATAAAATTTATGCTAATATACGTATTAATTATGCCTACATATTCACTGTAAATTGTGTTAATAACTTCATTTTTACCCAAATCAATAAATTAGTCCACAACTTGCGTAATTTGTAGAAATTATTGTTTTATCCAGATCTGAAAATTTGCAATAAACTAATAAGGATGAAAATAGTAGATTTGAAATTTATTGCAAATTTTATTATAACTTCGGTTAAATTAACAATAATGATTGATTAGATTATTGACATATTGTATTTTTTTGGATATTTTTAATTTAATTTATGGGAAGATTGTCAATTAGTCTTTGTAAGCTTGTTCCTTTCTTTAAAAAGGATGACGTTAGATTAATAAGGAATTGATACAAGTAAAAAGGTAGAGATCTGTAAAAGTACGAATTTTCTTCGTATTTTACACCTTATGTTCTAAATAAAAGAAAACCATACATTCCTTCTAATTTGAACTAAGTCAATTTCTTTACTTTTTATTTAATTTATGAAAATCAATTTGGGCGTCTTCCTAAGAAACATAGTTTTAGTAAAATAAAATATGGAATTTTACTCTAATAAATCATGTGATTAAAAAAATACATATATTGTAACAGTCCGCCCCTTCGTTTGAGTGTATATTTTCCACAACTTAGCCCCTGTATAGGAGTGGGGTTTTGTTCTTCAAAAGGCCTTTGATGTTATAAGGAGGTTGGACTCTACTATTTAAGTTCTCACTTCATACCATAGTTCTGCGACGTAGGACCTCCAATTCTCCTCCAAACTTAAGGAGTGTTACATATATGTGAACAAAATATGTGGATAAAAATGGAAATAAATGCATGATTATTGTGTAATTAAAAAGAGAGGAACTTGGATAAATTAACAACAGAATGGTTAAATTTAACAAAATAATTGATTAAGAAAAATTAATAAATTAGGCATTAATCAATGTAGTTAATTAAGCTAATTCAAGTTTATATGAAATAAATTAATACTAAGAATTAATGAATCGAGTGTTGGAATTAATGGGTTAATTAAGACTATTGATTGAATTAATAGGGAATAGAGAGTCATAATTGTAAATTGATGAACAATTATTGAGAATTAAATTCGTAAAAGACCACAATTTATTAATGCAATTAATGTTTGTAAATAAAAAGGAAGAATGTAACAACCCAAAATTTTAAACATGGGTTAATTGAACAAACAAGTTATTAATAGTTAATAAGTAATTAGATGTTGTAATATATATGAGTGAATATGCTTTTGTCATATTCTGTTTAGTCCCACATTATGGGATAAGTTTTACTCCAAGCTCCCAAGCCTTTATATAAGGAGCTCATGTAATGTAAATAGTGTACTAATTTTGGAATGAATAAAAGTATCTTCTTTCTCCTCCTCTAATAGCTTTCTTATTGTATATTGTTTACAACACGTTATCAGCACGAGGTCCTATTAGAGCTATTGTTTGAAATATTCTAGATCTATATTTATGGATCTATCATGTAAGTAATTTTTATTTAAAGATATCAATTCATGGATTTATATACTTGTTATACAATTATTTTCTGTTTGAGAATATTTGATCAATAGTTCTATGAATTTATCATATCTTCTGTTCTTTTAGATCCGACTCAAACTTCTAAATCTCTTTTCCTATATTATTTTTTAGATCTAGACTTTATTCTAATGATCTAACTTTTTAGATCTAACTATTTTTGTTGATCCTAAATATGTGTAGACGTATTCTTTCATTTCTTTGCGGATCTATTTTGAATTTTCCAAATCCAATTCGATGGAGATTCGGTTGTATATGTATTATTTACATTATTGATGATGTAGAGGTAGATCTAGTTTTATCCTTTCCGATTTACTATTACTTTTCATATGTAATTCTTTTGGATAGACTGAAGATAAAATATGTATGATTTCTTTTTATGTACACCCAACAGAATTATGGGTATAAAATATGATGATGTAGCATTTAAACTCAATAGTAATATTGATTTATCACTGGAAGTGAAATTGAAAACTCATGATGTAAACAAATTTTTTCGAATGAGGAACCTGAAGTTCATATGAAAATAAGGAACCTGAAGTTCATATGAAAATGAGGAACCTGAAGTTCATATGAAAATGAGGAACCTGAAGTTCATATGAAAATGAGGAACCTGAAGTTCATATGAAAATGAGGAACCTGAAGTTCATATGCAAATGAGGAACCTAAAGTTCATATGCAAAATGAGGAACCTGAAGTTCATATGCAAATGAAGAACCTGAAGTTCATATGCAAATGAGAAAGATGAAATAAAATCCTCGAAGCACGTAATTCGATTTAATTTTTTGCTTATAGCAAATGACATGTAATCGAAAAGGATTTGAAAAAGCAACGAAGAAGAAAAAGAAAAGCTTTCATTTATTGAAGTTATATTTGATTTAGCACCTGAAGTGAATGGAAATATTAATGAAAGAATACACGACAAACTTAATATTTAATATATGAAATAAAAGTTGAGAACTTGTAATTCCTTTATAGTAAAAAATTATGAGTTTCCACGAATTATTGAATGCATTTGTTATTTGAGATAAACATCTTTTATGCAATATATCTCATTTGCTAAAATTACAGATGTAAGATTTGTTGCATCCTGAAGATGCTATTATATTTGTATGAAGATTATATATATATATAAAGAAGAGATATTTATTTTAGGAAATTTAATTATTGAGAAATAAATTTCATTGTTAAGATATTCATTTTAATTTTACCATTGAGTAATATTGACCTTAAACCTGAGATGAAATTGTGTTACTTTAAGTATCATTTCCCAATTGGTTCATATATTTGTAATGAAATCATTTTACTGTGACAATAGTTATATCCTAGGCCATTAAATGTTAATTGCAGTTATTATTATCATAAATGCATTGGTTATTGTAAATTAAATGTTATATATTCATGCTCAGAATATGGATATAAGTATGATTTTTTTTGTATTTATTTGGCAAGTAATATATGATATAATGGAAAAAATAGGTTCAACAACAACCTGAAGTTGTGTGAATAAATTATTTTAACAAGGAGTTATATAACTCAAAATCCAAGACTTGAAGTCTTGAATTCATATCAATATTTTTCTTAACTTGTCAAAATTTATAAGTTTCTAAACAAGAAATTCACATATAATTTGAAAACCCGAAGTTCAAAAAAAAAATTAATGAACTTGAAGTTTCTGAATAAGTAGCCTGAAGGTATGTTGAAATTATGTAAAATGATAAGATTTTACTTCCTGAAGAAGTTAAAGGAAATAAATAAATCATAATACTCAAGAAATAGAAACCCGAAGCTTTCTTGAAGTTGTGACATGAAAGGATTATACTTCCAGAAGAAGTTAAAAGAGACACACACATAACAATATGTGACAATAACATTGGATTCAATAGAAAATCTCTAAATGAGTTTCATCTAACTGACATCTTTCATGTACAATTTATATTAACTGAATATCCTGAAGATATAAAATGCATATTAATCTCTTGAAGAGATGTTCTACAGATTTATTTTTATATAGAAAATCCAACATCCTAGAAGAGATGTTAGCGATTTTTTTGTTGCTTTGCAATTACATAAATAAAAGATATGTTCCCTGAAGGAATATTAAACACTCCTGAAGTAGTGATTTCTTTTCTTGAAACTTATTTTTATTTAATGCATCTAATTTTATTACAGCATTTAAAGTTTGATATGTATTTTTGTATATTGTTATGACATTTCAATAGTTTGTATATATTTATCTCTGGAGAAGATAAGTTCATCACAGAAGTGGTGATAACATAATATCTTTAGAGGATATTTATACATTTGGAAATGGTAAGATATCTCCAGAAGTGATCTGTTTATTTGAAAATAATAAAATATCTCCAGAAGAGATTTCTATAATTAAAAGTGATAAATATTTGTAGAAAAGTTCATAAATTTCTCCTAAAAGAGAAAATATGTATCAAAACTCCATAAATGGTGTTTATGGAATATCCCAGAAGAAATATTAAAAACCCATCAACTTAACAACTTGAAGTTGTTCATATATTTATTTGGACCAGAAGTTCGATATGTTTTCAAATCAGAAATTTTGAACATTATCATACGATCATGAAGAATTTGTAATGACATTGATCAATACATTGAAATCAGTAGTTTGATCTATGTAATAATTTATTCTACAATCACAAACTCAAATGAGAAAGACTATGCAAATTTATAATACGTGGACGCATGTATTTATATATTCATATCTGTAAATATTTAACTAACAACCTGAAGTTTGATATAAGCTTATTTTCTGGATTATGCATAAATATTATGTAGTGATTTAAATTTCAATCAACATGAAAGTTGAATGACCTGAAGTCATATGTGTATTCAAATGATCTGTATAATAAGAAAATTCCTCTAATATTGCTAGCTCAATGAAAGAGAATAAGTAATAAAAAATGAATGCATCTTATTGACTAATTAAAGGGTTATCCTCCTACAACTGATATACATATAATATATTTGCTAGCAGCAATGTGATAATGGATCAAAATGAGAATCCCATGATGATTATTATTTAGTGTGACAATGTTTGTCCACATTGAAGAGGAGGATAAAGGGATACAATTTCATTTTGAGTATCAGTGTTAAATAATTGACACACGAATAAATTATAAATAATATCCCATGTATTCCTTCTTCAATATATATTTGAATCCCTGAAGGATCAAAATGCATAAACCATATTTAAAGATCGGTTTAAAAGTCAGTTTGAAATACTTTTGAAGTAAGTAATAAAGATGCCAGATGAAGGAGGTGAGTGTTCTTGAAGAAACACCTAAGGGGTCTCTTGAAGAGATCCATCACATGATTGTCAAATAACTCCAGAAGTGGTTTATGTACCTAAGGTAGATAAATAAAGAGATCTCAACAAATTATATCTAGAACTGACAATATATAATCATCGATGATAAATTTATAAAAGTAAAGCGCTTATGTTAAATCATGATTGGCCATCACGAATCCTTCTCTAATTGAGAAATGTGGACCTGTAGTCCGCAAAGTAGTGAATAAACCTCGAAGGTATGAATATTTGTTAAATCACACTAAATGATGAAAGAATATTAGTTCCTGAAGAACATAAACTACTTTGTTGGTTATATAGAATATAAAGAATAAAGAGAGTTGATTACAACATTCTTTTAATTATTGTTATGATGAAGATCATGATATAATTCATGATGAGTAGATTATTTCCTGCTTTTACATATTGTTGTAATGAAACATTTAATATACTTTTGAGCATAGTTGCGATATGCAAAATTCATTGAAGTGTACAGGTTCTTGAAAAATATAAATAACTTTAGTAATTATAAAGAATGCAAAGAACATAGAATATAGATTACAACATGCTTCTAAGTATTGTTGTATTGAAATCTTGATATAATTCAAGATGAGTAGGTTACTTCCTACTTTTAAGTATTGCTGTAATGAAACTATTATTGTTCATTACAAATGTATTGCAGTGTGCAAACCTGATTGAAGCATAAAATTGTAAACACTCGAAGTGTATAGCAAGCAAGCGCAAACAAAAGGTGCTTTAAATAAGAAAACATGGCTGAAGCATGAAAATGCACACAAAAGTTTTTAAAGAAAAGTTCATTAAGAATTATCTTGTGATGTTGTACTCTTTTTCCTTCACTTTGGTTTTTTCCCATAGGGTTTTTCATTATGAAGGTTTTAATAAGGCAAATGTTAATAAATGATGAACATCAGAAGTATGAAGACTAAAGATTATTATCTCTTGATTTTATTTTCCATACAAGATTTGTCTGGGTAATATTGTCAATGAGATACATATTTATGGATCTAGAAGTATCTATAACGAAATTTGAGATATCAAAATAAGTATCATCCTCAAAGTAATATTTGAAAGTTTTATCGAGGCATTATCTTGATCTAGAAGAATCAAACTCCACTTTAAGGAATAACATCTCAAATATGTTATTTAAGTTAATATGTATTTTTATCCTTAACTAAGGTTTTTCCCACTAGGTTTTCCTTTGTAAGGTTTTTACTAAAGAATTATATTGATCCAGAAGTATCATTCTACATTTAATATAGTAAATTATTGAAAATATGTTTTTGTACTCTTTTTCCTTCACTAAGATTTTTCCCATAGGGTTTTTCTTAGTAAGGTTTTAATGAGGCATTGCATTGATCCTGAAGTATCGAACTCTTATAAGAAATATAATTTTAATATGGTGTTTAAAAATTTCAAGAGTTGTACTCTTTTCCTCGTTCAAGGTTTTTCCCATTGAGGTTTCCTAATAGAGGTTTTTAATGAGGCAACAAACAATATCTATGTCATCCGAATAGATATTTGCAAGCAATATTGTAACAACCCGAAAATCTGGGCCAGTTTAAAATTTTTATTTTGGCAATGTTAGCGAATTTTGATTATTTAAAATGAATTATTTTAAATAATATCGACGAGAAATTTATTTTGAATATAATTCGAACGTATATATTTATACGCGTCGTCGTTAGAATATAAATAATTATATATAATTATAAATAGAATTGAAAATGGCGCGGTAGTTCGATAATTCGATTTCAAACTTCAATTGAATGTACCGGATGCAAAACAATCCGGATTTTAGTGAAACCAAAAATGATAGGATCTATTTGAGGATATCTTTCCAACGAATCCGAAAAATCAAAATTTCATAGCGGGAATCAAAAGATATGTCCAGTTGAAAATTCTGAATAGTCGCTATGGAATTCAGGCCCTTAAAAATGGAAATTTTGCAAATGACCTCGGATTTCGACGAAACCACTTTTGTTGGATCCGTGATGTAAAGTTATTGCTAGGTTTCAAATTTCATAATTTTTTGAATCAATATGTGAGCGTGGCAAAGGAAAACGCGTTTGACCAGTTTCAGTTGATTTAAATCGACTGGAAATTGACCATTTTTCAAACGGTCTCAGAATTCGACGAAACTAGTTTTGTTAGGACCGTATCGTCAATACGAAGCTAGAAAATATTTTTCTGCAATTTATAGAGTTAGTATGTGACCCCGGTAATTTGAAATGTACGTTTAAAATTCAATATAATGATTTAAATGTAAATTCAGCGAAAACTGATTGTAACAGCCGAATCAGCCTACGATACATATCCCATTGTGTTCGGAATGGGGGTGAAACGCTATGGACGACAGGCGGTGGGCCCCGTTTTGAGGTCGAAAATAAAAGTTGCTTTTTGGGTGGAAAATTAAAATAATTAAAATAAAAAAAACCCTTTCTCTCTTTATACTTCTGCCCCCCCCCTTCGAAATCAAAACTGACAGAAAAAAAAAAAAACCGATCTCTAAATCGCCTCCCCCCCTCTCTTCTTCGTCGACGGCGCCGCCACCAGGGGGCACTGCCGCCCTTCTCCCCTCTGCTCCGCCAACCTCCTCCTACCTCGAGACACCCTCCTCTTCTCCTCCTCAAATCGCGACGCAAACACCCCCCCCTCCCCCGTCGCTTTCACCCACCGCACCCTCCCCTCACTGCCAGCGCCGCCTGCTCCACCTCCCACGAGCGCCGTTCTCTCCCCCACCAGCGGCAAAGACCCAATCCCCTCAATGAATGTGAGTTTTAATTTATTCCCATTTAGTTTTATTATTAAATCCGAATTTAATTTCTTTTATTTTCAGTTTTTTTGTTATATGAGGAGAAATAAAAAAGTGAGATCTTTGATGATATAAAAATAGAATTTTATCCTATGTAGCAAAAATAAAAGTATGATTTTTATTTATAAAATTCAGTTTTTAATTTATAAAAAGGTATGATTTTAAGCAAATGAAAACTAGGTTTTTTACATAAGGAAAGGTCGAACCTTTATACTAGGAAAGTTTAAATCATTATATTAGAAAAGTTTGAATTTTTATATAGTATAGAGAATAAAAATATAATTTTTATAGTGTGTTCATGAAAGTAAAAATGTGATTTTTATATATTGAACATCGAGATAAAAATGTGATTTTTATATATTGAACATCGGAGTAAAAATGTGATTTTTATATATTGAACATCTAAGTAAAAATGTGATTTTTATATATTGAACATCGAGATAAAAATGTGATTTTTATATATTGAACATCGGAGTAAAAATGTGATTTTTATATATTGAACACCGGAGTAAAAATGTGATTTTTATATATTGAACATCGAAGTAAAAATGTGATTTTTATATATTGAACATCGAAGTAAAAATGTGATTTTTATATATTGAACATCGAGATAAAAATGTGATTTTTATATATTGAACATCGGAGTAAAAATGTGATTTTTATATATTGAACATCGGAGTAAAAATGTGATTTTTATATATTGAACATCGAAGTAAAAATGTGATTTTTATATATTGAACATCGAAGTAAAAATGTGATTTTTATATATTGAACATCGAAGTAAAAATGTGATTTTTATATATTAAATAGCGAAGTAAAAATTCGATTTTTACATAGGTAGTGAAAGCGGACAACGAAGGTAACAAAAAGGCGAGAACGAAGAAGATTTATATCAAAGAAGAGTCAAGATGATCGGATAGCTATCGGTGAGAATTCCTCACCTTTCAATTTCATTTTCTAGTTATATTTATATGCTAGGATGCAGACGGTGCTTAGTAGCACCCGACACAATCGTCCACAGACCATGGACTTGTTTGTTTGGTTGCATAGATTAGTTTGATGATTTGATTTGAATTTGGTTGTTTGGTGAATATGATTGATGTGTGAATGGCGTGGGCCTTCACTAGACCGGGGATAAGGCTAGGCCTCGTCCCGTTTCTAGTATCGTGCCGTTATGCCGCCGAAATTTTCTAAAATATGTTAGAAAAATAAAAATATCATTTTATTTAAAGAATGAACTGAATAGAAATTCATATGTTAAAATAAAATTTTTTATCGTTAAAAAATATATTTTTTTTTTACGTGAATATGAATATAGTGAATGTGAATAAATAAATATTCATTTACAAACCGGACGGTTTGTTTATGTACACCTATTTGAAGGACATTGATTGGGACGATAAATTTTACACATCGCCCAACTGCACAAATAAAATATGTGTTTGATTGTTTGAAACCCCACACGGGTGTTGGGATGAAATTTGAAGTTCACTCATCCTGATTGATTAAATATGTCGATCGATTGATTGACAGACTGTTATAAGCGTTAGATATCTATATTTGATGCTTATACAGTGTAGTGCACTTTGGTTGATGGTTGATTATTTTTCAATGCTATTATATGCGTGTGATGTATGGAAATCCATATAATTAACTTTATATGGTAATTGATTGGGCCTCATTCCAATTTGAAAAATAAAGAATATTATAAAATAAAGGTTCATGTGTTGACAGTACTCATCCATTGAGATTGGTCATGTGTTGAACGAAATATTTTAGTAATAAAATTTACATCTTTATCAATATAAAATAAAGGTTCATGTGTTGACAGTACTCATCCATTGAGATTGGTCATGTGTTGAACGAAATATTTTAGTAATAAAATTTACATCTCTATCAATGTAAAATAAAGGTTCATGTGTGGACAGTACTCATCCATTGAGATTGGTCATGTGTTGAACGAAATATTTTAGTAATAAAATTTACATCTTTATCAATATAAAATAAAGGTTCATGTGTTGACAGTATTCATCCATTGAGATTGGTCATGTGTTGAACGAAATATTTTAGTAATAAAATTTACATCTTTATCAATATAAAATAAAGGTTCATGTGTTGACAGTACTCATCCATTGAGATTGGTCATGTGTTGAACGAGATATTTTGATAATAACAACTATTTTGAAAAAGAAATATTTGAAACAGAATATTTGAAAATAGAAATTTATGAAGCCGTGTTGATTAGATTGACGCCATTTTGACGTGAACGATATTTATATCGATTTTATTCATTTTGAAATGAATTGAATTGAAAACGATTTCGAAATGAATTGAATTGAAAATGATTTCGAAATGAATTGAATTGAAAACGATTTCGAAATGAATTGAATTGAAAACGATTTCGAAATGAATTGAATTGAAAACGATTTCGAAATGAATTGAATTGAAAACGATTTCGAAATGAATTGAATTGAAAACGATTTCGAAATGAATTGAATTGAAAACGATTTCGAAATGAATTGAATTGAAAACGATTTCGAAATGAATTGAATTGAAAACGATTTCGAAATGAATTGAATTGAAAACGATTTCGAAATGAATTGAATTGAAAACGATTTCGAAATGAATTGAATTGAAAACGATTTCGAAATGAATTGAATTGAAAACGATTTCGAAATGAATTGAATTGAAAACGAATTCAAATTGAATTGAAAGCGAATTGAAATGAATTCAAATTGAATTGAAATTTGAATTGAATAGAAATGAATTTTAAAACGAATTTATAAAGAAAAATTCAATTTTGCTTTGGATTGAAATGGAAGTTGAAATTGTTTTTGAAACGAATTTAAAACTATCTATATAATTCGTTTTAAATATAAATCGACGAAATATATATTATATATATTATATATATAATATAATGGCCTGAATAGAACGCGCCGCGGAAGTTCGTGAATTTCGACCATTTATTTCAAACGGACATTACGGGAGATCCGACCGTCGGTTTCTTCTAAAACCGGAACCGTTGGGTTCGTATCGAAAAGAGCTTTCTAACGAATATTAGAAATTTGAAATCTAACGGTTGGATTTGGAGATACGTCCAAATCAAATTCGAAAAAGGTCGCTGTAAGTGCAGTTCGATGGCCGTTGATGGAAATCGACTGTACAGGCCTTGATAAAATTATTAAAAATAGTAATAATTTGTGTAAAATCATAGGAAATGAGTTAGAAAGAATTGGGATGAAAAACTCCATATTTGAAAAGATAAAAATAGATTTTTATCGAAAGAACTAGTTTTGAACTAGAATAGTAATTTATTTATTTTTAAAATAAATAAATTGGATTTGAAATGGTTTTAAAAATAACCAGAATTTCCAATGATTGCATTGGAGTGGATTTGAATCGAAATTGTCTTCGGAATATTTCGATGTTGGAATTCTTGATTATACGGATGTTGTTATGGAAATTTGAAAGATATATATTTATATCGTTATTTCCAATACAACATTTGTTAATCGTAGAATTTGATATTGAATATAAGCCGATATATTTTCTATTCAGAGCCTTGTATTGAATATCAAATGTGATTTAGGGTTTGTCGTGAATGGTGTCTTCATTAACACTGTTCTTGAACCCAGTTGAGAAAAGATTAAATCTTTTTATTTAGATTTAATGAAGTGTACCAATTAAATAATATTTAATTGGAATTGAATTGATATTGATTTTTGGGTTTATCGTGGACAGTGTTTTAAATAACACTCGTTCTTTAACCCGATAATTAATGAATGTGATTTTGGGTTTATCGTGAACTGTGTTTTAAATGACACTGATTCTTTAACCCAGTTAACGATTAAAACTAAGTGGAGTTTTAATGAATCTTTAACTAGATTGAAATGATCGAGAATGGAGTACCACCAGTTTTTCTCCAGGCGATAGTTAAATCTTTAATTAGATTTGAACGTGAAATGGTAATTGAATTTACCGATAACACTGTGGTGTTAGAGATGAAGTATTACCAGTTTTACTTCATGGGATAAATAGGTTGGGATTGGGAAATTAAAACAAATGATTACTTCGGTAAGTTTCGTTAATCCCGACTAGTGGAATCGAAATTCAAAAGTAGATTAAAGAATAAATTCAAGGAATTTATCTTTGATAAAATTAATGGGAACCTTTCCCTATGAACGTGAAATTTAGAAACTAACTGTCGGTTAGCCAAGCAGAATGGTTTTCTGGATATTGATCTGATGTTGGTTTCGGCCTTCGGGGTTAATATTTGGGGAATTATTCTCTTGATTAATTTACGGTTAGTGACTGATGAATTGGAATGAGGCGTATGTTGTGTTTGTGTAACACTTATTTAAAATATACGCGAGTTATCCGGAAAGACCGGGTTTATCCCATTCTGAATAACTGATACGACGATAAGTCGAAGATGAAGACGGTGGTCGAAGACCAGAAGTCTTCACGTCGTTTGGGTAATTACTGATGATCTTGATTGGGCTGTACACCCAAGAAGATGGAAACAGTTAGTGATCGTCCAGACGTACTTGGAGATCGATGGATATGCGGGGTTCTAGGTGCCCCCGGTTTCGTTCAGACCCAGAACGGACTTGTAAATGGACTGTGTGTCTGACATTGGATTTTAGTCCGTGTGATTGATCTCTATTAAATATATATCTGTTTGGCGGCGGAGAATTTATTCTCTTGCTTAACGCCCTTCTCTGAGACGTACGAGCTCAGGGGTTATATATTGATGGATATCAATCGCATGGAGTGAATTGCCAGTGTGGCATGCCTAAGTGGCAAAAGATCAAGGCTTCTGTTGAAAAGCAAAGTCTTGTGGTGATGATCAAAGCAAGGCCTTTGTGGCGTAGCTTTGTGTAACGTTTACTTCGCGAGTTTCACACCCGGTATGAACCAGAAACGGGAGACGGACCTCAGGGAGGGCATGCGTTTCCTTCTAGCTAAAAAGTGGCGTCAGTGGTTTTACACGCCCTGACGAGTTTGACTTATGTGGTTGTTGCTGTTGCGAGGCGCCTCGGTTTGATCGGACGATCCGGGTCCGATGGAGTCATTCGTTGGCTCATTTACGCCCCAAAGGGCGGGGAAACGTAGTGTTCAGGCATAATAATCCACATCGGTGGACCGGCCCTGTCGCTCCATGGGGCAGTTGCGGCTGTTCCTGAGACATGGGCTAGATTGTCTCGAATCGGTTGAGGACTATCTTTTGCCTCGGTTCATAGACGGAAATCCAATTTCCAAATACGTGACATTCGCGGTTTTATTTGTAGAGCCTAGTATGGCGACATAGTGGGATGGGGCGCTCATGCCGCCTATGATTGATACTTATGATTTGAAGTTGTTTTATACACTATGCACTTATAATAGTATCAAACGATTTGTTTTAACCGTATCAAGCATTCTTGGCTGTTATAAGGGAAAACCCTATCCTCGGCTGCGTTGCATTGTGTGATGGGACCTGGGTCTTATAACAGCTTCATTTTTCTTTATTTAGCATTGCGTTGTTTGTTTTATGCACTGGTATTCTTGGGAGGAAACCCGTTCCGTGTTATACGGCGTGGTCCCTTGATTTACCTAACTTTTAAAATAAAGAATAATAACTGTTTTAGTTCTCACACCAGTCACATGACTGGCCTGGAGTTTATTGTTTTAACCTAAACTCTGGGTGCCCTTATTTTGACACGGGCAGCTAGTAGTTTTGGTTCTGCAGATTTATATTCATAGGATCCTGGTTTACAGCTGGAACGGTATCTGGAAAGCTTTGTATCCGTATATCTCCTTCTAGTTGTGTATTGTATTATTTTCCGCTGCTATGTATTTAAATGTAATTTAAATCTCTGATATTTCTGTGTAATCCTCATTTATACTCTGTATATTCTTGTAATCTGATGCATTGTTGTAATATAAAGTGAAATGTTCTTTTGTATGTGTTCTGTTGTGGCTTGTTCTCGAACTATCCGCGCTTTCCTTTACGGGGAAGTTACGGGTTTTCACAGTTGGCATCAGAGCTTTGGTTTACAAAGCTAGAGAACAAGGCACATTAGAACCCTACGAAAGAATTCATCAGATATTGGGTTAGTAATATCCAATGGGAATGACTCGTTAGAGATGGGATTAGTAGTATCCTAGAACGAGTGTGAAGAGTAAATTTTCAAAGTGAAAACAAGTTTGGTTTTGAAAATTTAAATCCACTATTCGTATTTGATTATTTATTCTATATAGATTTGGACAATTCAGTATATAAAGATTTTGCATATACGCCTTGCAAACGTGTATTTGAAATTTTAATATACTGGATAGATATAGAATTACACTCTAGTCGCCCGGGGGTGATTCTGATGATTGATATATCATCATCAGAATTTATATTCGAGTGACGAACGTGTAACATCTATATATTTCCTATTGAATGGTGTGAGAACCAAAAATTAGATAGGGCCTATTTTGTGATTTGGCATCAAAAACATGATTTTTGTATATGTATCAAAATTATGAATTTGAGACTCTAATTCACTAATTGATTGATGTTTGTGTTGTTTGTTTATTTGGTTGATAATTTTGAACCATTTAGCCTAATTGAACCAAATATTGGATTATATTGAAAATTGGTTGCGTTTGCTTGCATATACATATACTTACATTGAACAGGTCATAGCAAGGAGGCTAGAGCAGAGAATAAAATTTGTTTGCCCGACAAATAGGTATATGTTTACTACAGAATTTACTGTTTTGTTTGAGTGATGATGATTTTATGAGCCTATTGGCTAGCCGCTTGGCTTTTTCTTTTTCTTTTTGAGATCTGAAGGACCAGGGAAGCTATTTGAGATTTCCCGATGCTCCCATTGCAGGGGAGGTTATGGCGAAATTTTTCGAAAATTTAGGGTGTTAGCCAAATTTTTGAATTTTTGAAATTTTGAAAATTCTCAGAAACTGAAAAGTTGGAGAATGAAAGCCAGATCGAACGTAGAGCTGAATAATCAAACCACTTTCGACTTTATTCCTTTTCGGAGACGAAAAGTTTTAAGTGGGGGAGATTGTAACAACCCGAAAATCTGGGCCAGTTTAAAATTTTTATTTTGGCAATGTTAGCGAATTTTGATTATTTAAAATGAATTATTTTAAATAATATCGACGAGAAATTTATTTTGAATATAATTCGAACGTATATATTTATACGCGTCGTCGTTAGAATATAAATAATTATATATAATTATAAATAGAATTGAAAATGGCGCGGTAGTTCGATAATTCGATTTCAAACTTCAATTGAATGTACCGGATGCAAAACAATCCGGATTTTAGTGAAACCAAAAATGATAGGATCTATTTGAGG
The DNA here is from genome assembly GCA_030737875.1 of Allium sativum. Taxonomy (NCBI): domain Eukaryota; kingdom Viridiplantae; phylum Streptophyta; class Magnoliopsida; order Asparagales; family Amaryllidaceae; genus Allium; species Allium sativum. The sequence goes on along the minus strand of CM060919.1, from coordinate 826,644,444 downwards.
ATATCTTTCCAACGAATCCGAAAAATCAAAATTTCATAGCGGGAATCAAAAGATATGTCCAGTTGAAAATTCTGAATAGTCGCTATGGAATTCAGGCCCTTAAAAATGGAAATTTTGCAAATGACCTCGGATTTCGACGAAACCACTTTTGTTGGATCCGTGATGTAAAGTTATTGCTAGGTTTCAAATTTCATAATTTTTCGAATCAATATGTGAGCGTGGCAAAGGAAAACGCGTTTGACCAGTTTTAGTTGATTTTAATCGACTGGAAATTGACCATTTTTCAAACGGTCTCAGAATTCGACGAAACTAGTTTTGTTAGGACCGTATCGTCAATACGAAGCTAGAAAATATTTTTCTGCAATTTATAGTGTTAGTATGTGACCCCGGTAATTTGAAATGTACGTTTAAAATTCAATATAATGATTTAAATGTAAATTCAGCGAAAACTGATTGTAACAGCCGAATCAGCCTACGATACATATCCCATTGTGTTCGGAATGGGGGTGAAATGCTATGGACGACAGGCGGTGGGCCCCGTTTTGAGGTCGAAAATAAAAGTTGCTTTTTGGGTGGAAAATTAAAATAATTAAAATAAAAAAACCCTTTCTCTCTTTATACTTCTGGCCCCCCCTTCGAAATCAAAACTGACAGAACAAAAAAAAAAACCGATCTCTAAATCGCCTCCCCCGCCTCTCTTCTTCGTTGACGGCACCGCCACCAGGGGGACCGCCGCCCTTCTCCCCTCTGCTCCGCCAACCTCCTCCTACCTCGAGACACCCTCCTCTTCTCCTCCTCAAATCGCGACGCAACCCCCCCCCCCCCCCCCCCGTCGCTTTCACCCACTGCAGCCTCCCCTCACCGCCAACGCCGCCTGCTCCACCTCCCACGAGCGCCGTTCTCTCCCCCACCAGCGGCAAAGACCCAATCCCCTCAATGAATGTGAGTTTTAATTTATTCCCATTTAGTTTTATTATTAAATCCGAATTTAATTTCTTTTATTTTCAGTTTTTTTGTTATATGAGGAGAAATAAAAAAGTGAGATCTTTGATGATATAAAAATAGAATTTTATCCTATGTAGCAAAAATAAAAGTATGATTTTTATTTATAAAATTCAGTTTTTAATTTATAAAAAGGTATGATTTTAAGCAAATGAAAACTAGGTTTTTTACATAAGGAAAGGTCGAACCTTTATACTAGGAAAGTTTAAATCATTATATTAGAAAAGTTTGAATTTTTATATAGTATAGAGAATAAAAATATAATTTTTATAGTGTGTTCATGAAAGTAAAAATGTGATTTTTATATATTGAACATCGAGATAAAAATGTGATTTTTATATATTGAACATCGGAGTAAAAATGTGATTTTTATATATTGAACATCGAAGTAAAAATGTGATTTTTATATATTGAACATCGAGATAAAAATGTGATTTTTATATATTGAACATCGGAGTAAAAATGTGATTTTTATATATTGAACATCGGAGTAAAAATGTGATTTTTATATATTGAACATCGAAGTAAAAATGTGATTTTTATATATTGAACATCGAAGTAAAAATGTGATTTTTATATATTGAACATCGAGATAAAAATGTGATTTTTATATATTGAACATCGGAGTAAAAATGTGATTTTTATATATTGAACATCGGAGTAAAAATGTGATTTTTATATATTGAACATCGAAGTAAAAATGTGATTTTTATATATTGAACATCGAAGTAAAAAATGTGATTTTTATATATTGAACATCGAAGTAAAAATGTGATTTTTATATATTAAATAGCGAAGTAAAAATTCGATTTTTACATAGGTAGTGAAAGCGGACAACGAAGGTAACAAAAAGGCGAGAACGAAGAAGATTTATATCAAAGAAGAGTCAAGATGATTGGATAGCTATCGGTGAGAATTCCTCACCTTTCAATTTCATTTTCTAGTTATATTTATATACTAGGATGTAGACGGTGCTTAGTAGCACCCGACACAATCGTCCACAGACCATGGACTTGTTTGTTTGGTTGCATAGATTAGTTTGATGATTTGATTTGAATTTGGTTGTTTGGTGAATATGATTGATGTGTGAATGGCGTTGGCCTTCACTAGACCGGGGATAAGGCTAGGCCTCGTGTTGTTTCTAGTATCGTGCCGTTATGCCGCCGAAATTTTCTAAAATATGTTAGAAAAATAAAAATATCATTTTATTTAAAGAATGAACTGAATAGAAATTCATATGTTAAAATAAAATGTTTTATCGTTAAAAAATATATAAAATTTTTTACGTGAATATGAATATAGTGAATGTGAATAAATAAATATTCATTTACAAACCGGACGGTTTGTTTATGTACACCTATTTGAAGGACATTGATTGGGACGATAAATTTTACACATCACCCAACTGCACAAATAAAATATGTGTTGGATTGTTTGAAACCCCACACGGGTGTTGGGATGAAATTTGAAGTTCACTCATCCTGATTGATTAAATATGTCGATCGATTGATTGACAGACTGTTATAAGCGTTAGATATCTATATTTGATGCTTATACAGTGTAGTGCACTTTGGTTGATGGTTGATTATTTTTCAATGCTATTATATGCGTGTGATGTATGGAAATCCATATAATTAACTTTATATGGTAATTGATTGGGCCTCATTCCAATTTGAAAAATAAAGAATATTATAAAATAAAGGTTCATGTGTTGACAGTACTCATCCATTGAGATTGGTCATGTGTTGAACGAAATATTTTAGTAATAAAATTTACATCTTTATCAATATAAAATAAAGGTTCGTGTGTTGACAGTACTCATCCATTGAGATTGGTCATGTGTTGAACGAAATATTTTAGTAATAAAATTTACATCTCTATCAATATAAAATAAAGGTTCATGTGTGGACAGTACTCATCCATTGAGATTGGTCATGTGTTGAACGAAATATTTTAGTAATAAAATTTACATCTTTATCAATATAAAATAAAGGTTCATGTGTTGACAGTACTCATCCATTGATATTGGTCATGTGTTGAACGAAATATTTTAGTAATAAAATTTACATCTTTATCAATATAAAATAAAGGTTCATGTGTTGACAGTACTCATCCATTGAGATTGGTCATGTGTTGAACGAGATATTTTGATAATAACAACTATTTTGAAAAAGAAATATTTGAAACAGAATATTTGAAAATAGAAATTTATGAAGCCGTGTTGATTAGATTGACGCCATTTTGACGTGAACGATATTTATATCGATTTTATTCATTTTGAAATGAATTGAATTGAAAACGATTACGAAATGAATTGAATTGAAAACGATTTCGAAATGAATTGAATTGAAAACGATTTCGAAATGAATTGAATTGAAAACGATTTCGAAATGAATTGAATTGAAAACGATTTCGAAATGAATTGAATTGAAAACGATTTCGAAATGAATTGAATTGAAAACGATTTCGAAATGAATTGAATTGAAAACGATTTCGAAATGAATTGAATTGAAAACGATTTCGAAATGAATTGAATTGAAAACGATTTCGAAATGAATTGAATTGAAAACGATTTCGAAATGAATTGAATTGAAAACGAATTCAAATTGAATTGAAAGCGAATTGAAATGAATTCAAATTGAATTGAAATTTGAATTGAATAGAAATGAATTTTAAAACGAATTTATAAAGAAAAATTCAATTTTGCTTTGGATTGAAATGGAAGTTGAAATTGTTTTTGAAACGAATTTAAAACTATCTATATAATTCGTTTTAAATATAAATCGACGAAATATATATTATATATATTATATATATAATATAATGGCCTGAATAGAACGCGCCGCGGAAGTTCGTGAATTTCGGCCATTTATTTCAAACGGACATTACGGGAGATCCGACCGTCGGTTTCTTCTAAAACCGGAACCATTGGGTTCGTATCGAAAAGAGCTTTCTAACGAATATTAGAAATTTGAAATCTAACGGTTGGATTTGGAGATACGTCCAAATCAAATTCGAAAAAGGTCGCTGTAAGTGCAGTTCGATGGCCGTTGATGGAAATCGACTGTACAGGCCTTGATAAAATTATTAAAAATAGTAATAATTTGTGTAAAATCATAGGAAATGAGTTAGAAAGAATTGGGATGAAAAACTCCATATTTGAAAAGATAAAAATAGATTTTTATCGAAAGAACTAGTTTTGAACTAGAATAGTAATTTATTTATTTTTAAAATAAATAAATTGGATTTGAAATGGTTTTAAAAATAACCAGAATTTCCAATGATTGCATTGGAGTGGATTTGAATCGAAATTGTCTTCGGAATATTTCGATGTTGGAATTCGTGATTATATGGATGTTGTTATGGAAATTTGAAAGATATATATTTATATCGTTATTTCCAATACGACATTTGTTAATCGTAGAATTTGATATTGAATATAAGCCGATATATTTTCTATTCAGAGCCTTGTATTGAATATCAAATGTGATTTAGGGTTTGTCATGAATGGTGTCTTCATTAACACTGTTCTTGAACCCAGTTGAGAAAAGATTAAATCTTTTTATTTATATTTAATGGAGTGTACCAATTAAATAATATTTAATTGGAATTGAATTGATATTGATTTTTGGGTTTATCGTGGACAGTGTTTTAAATAACACTCGTTCTTTAACCCGATAATTAATGAATGTGATTTTGGGTTTATCGTGAACTGTGTTTTAAATGACACTGATTCTTTAACCCAGTTAACGATTAAAACTAAGTGGAGTTTTAATGAATCTTTAACTAGATTGAAATGATCGAGAATGGAGTACCACCAGTTTTGCTCCAGGCGATAGTTAAATCTTTAATTAGATTTGAACGTGAAATGGTAATTGAATTTACCGATAACACTGTGGTGTTAGAGATGAAGTATTACCAGTTTTACTTCATGGGATAAATAGGTTGGGATTGGGAAATTAAAACAAATGATTACTTCGGTAAGTTTCGTTAATCCCGACTATTTGAATCGAAATTCAAAAGTAGATTAAAGAATAAATTCAAGGAATTTGTCTTTGATAAAATTAATGGGAACCTTTCCCTATGAACGTGAAATTTAGAAACTAACTGTCGGTTAGCCAAGCAGAATGGTTTTCTGGATATTGATCTGATGTTGGTTTCGGCCTTCGGGGTTAATATTTGGGGAATTATTCTCTTGATTAATTTACGGTTAGTGACTGATGAATTGGAATGAGGCGTATGTTGTGTTTCTGTAACACTTATTTAAAATATACACGAGTTATTCGGAAAGACTGGGTTTATCCCATTCTGAATAACTGATACGACGATAAGTCGAAGATGAAGACGGTGGTCGAAGACCAGAAGTCTTCACGTCGTTTGGGTAATTACTGATGATCTTGATTGGGCTATACACCCAAGAAGATGGAAACAGTTAGTGATCGTCCAGACGTACTTGGAGATCGATGGATATGCGAGGTACTAGGTGCCCCCGGTTTCGTTCAGACCCAGAACGGACTTGTAAATGGACTGTGTGTCTGACATTGGATTTTAGTCCGTGTGATTGATCTCTATTAAATATATATCTGTTTGGCGGCGGAGAATTTATTCTCTTGCTTAACGCCCTTCTCTGAGACGTACGAGCTCAGGGGTTATATATTGATGGATATCAATCGCATGGAGTGAATTGCCTGTGTGGCATGCCTAAGTGGCAAAAGATCAAGGCTTCTGTTGAAAAGCAAAGTCTTGTGGTGATGATCAAAGCAAGGCCTTTGTGGCGTAGCTTTGTGTAACGTTTACTTCGCGAGTTTCACACCCGGTATGAACCAGAAACGGGAGACGGACCTCAGGGAGGGCATGCGTTTCCTTCTAGCTAAAAAGTGGCGTCAGTGGTTTTACACGCCCTGACGAGTTTGACTTATGTGGTTGTTGCTGTTGCGAGGCGCCTCGGTTTGATCGGACGATCCGGGTCCGATGGAGTCATTCGTTGGCTCATTTACGCCCCAAAGGGCGGGGAAACGTAGTGTTCAGGCATAATAATCCACATCGGTGGACCGGCCCTGTCGCTCCATGGGGCAGTTGCGGCTGTTCCTGAGACATAGGCTAGATTGTCTCGAATCGGTTGAGGACTATCTTTTGCCTCGGTTCATAGACGGAAATCCAATTTCCAAATACGTGACATTCGCGGTTTTATTTGTAGAGCCTAGTATGGCGACATAGTGGGATGGGGCGCTCATGCCGCCTATGATTGATACTTATGATTTGAAGTTGTTTTATACACTATGCACTTATAATAGTATCAAACGATTTGTTTTAACCGTATCAAGCATTCTTGGCTGTTATAAGGGAAAACCCTATCCTCGGCTGCGTTGCATTGTGTGATGGGACCTGGGTCTTATAACAGCTTCATTTTTCTTTATTTAGCATTGCGCTGTTTGTTTTATGCACTGGTATTCTTGGGAGGAAACCCGTTCCGTGTTATACGGCGTGGTCCCTTGATTTACCTAACTTTTAAAATAAAGAATAATAACTGTTTTAGTTCTCACACTAGTCACATGACTGACCTGGAGTTTATTGTTTTAACCTAAACTCTGGGTGCCCTTATTTTGACACGGGCAGCTAGTAGTTTTGGTTTTGCAGATTTATATTCACAGGATCCTGGTTTACAGCTGGAACGGTATCCGGAAAGCTTTGTATCCGTATATCTCCTTCTAGTTGTGTATTGTATTATTTTCCGCTGCTATGTATTTAAATGTAATTTAAATCTCTGATATTTCTGTGTAATCCTCATTTATACTCTGTATATTCTTGTAATCTGATGCATTGTTGTAATATAAAGTGAAATGTTCTTTTGTATGCGTTCTGTTGTGGCTTGTTCTCGAACTATCCGCGCTTTCCTTTACGGGGAAGTTACGGGTTTTCACAAATATACTATGAGGGGGAGCAATAATCTTTCAAAGGGGATAATTTCAAGCTACTATTAGAGCATTCAAGAATTTGAAGATACATATTCAAGGGGGAGTTTTAAAGTTACCTTTCTTATCCACATAAAGCAAAATCACAAACTGGATATGTGTTTACAAACAACAATACAACTATTTCATGGAGATCTACAAAGAAAACATTGGTAGTAACATCATCCAATCATTCTGAAATACTAGCACTACATGAAACAAGTCAAGAATGTGTTTGGTTAAGGTAATTAATTGAACATACACATGTCAACTTCCCTTAACTACAGAAAGATCAATTATTTATGAAGACAATGCAACATGCGTAGCTCAGAACCAAGCAGGATATATCAAGGGTGAAACACATTTCTCCCAAATTATTTTTCATACATAAGCTCCAAAAAGGGACAATAAGATAGAAGTGAAGCAAATCCAATCTCAAGAAAATCCATTAGATCCATTCACGAAGCCACTCCCAAAATAAACATTGTAGAAGATGACATATAAAATTGGTATGCGCCGCTTGCATCACCAAACTATTTGAATAATCCGTTACGAATCAGGGGGATCATATATTATGCTGCAATGTACTCTTTTCCATCACTAATATTTTTCCCACTGGGTTTTTATTAGTAAGGTTTGTAATGAGGCATTATTTTGATAGAAGTATCAACCCTCATTGGATCATTATCAGTATGTTACCTAGAGATGAAATAAAAATTGTACTCTTTTCCTTTTTTATGATTTTTCCCACAGGGTTTTTCATAAAAAAGGCTTTTAATGAGGCAATTAATCATCATCTTTACATACTCATATTCAAGGGGGAGTGTTGTTATATATATATGAGTGAATATGCTTTTGTCATATTCTGTTTAGTCCCACATTATGGGATAAGTTTTACTCCAAACTCCCAAGCCTTTATACAAGGAACTCATGTAATGTAAATAGTGTACTGATTTTGGAATGAATAAAAGTATCGTCTTTCTCCTCCTCTAATGGATTTCTTATTGTATATTGTTTACAACATTAGATATGTAAGAAAATTAGAGTAACATAATTCATCGTTAGTTCATTTGGACTGTAAGAGAAAGATGTGCATATGATTACATCGCTTCAACGTTGCATTAAAGGAAGTTAATGAATTATGAAGCACCTTTGTAACGACCCAGAAAATCTGAACCAATTTAAAAAAATTTAATTGGATATTTTAGTGGATTTTATATATTTAAAATAAATATTTTAAATAATAATGATGAAAAGTAAGTTTGTAACGACAATTGAAAAGGAATATAATTACTTTGAAATATAAACAAGGCCTGAAATGGCGTGGTAGTTCCAAAATTTGAATTCAAACTTTGACTGACGGTACTGGGTGCAAAACAAAACGGATTTGAGTGAAACCAAAAATATTTAAATCTGTTTGTGAATATCTTTCTAACAAATCTGAAAAATCGAAGTTTCATAGCGGGAAGCAAAAGTTATGGCCAAATGAATTTTCAGAAAGGTCGCTATAGAGTTTATATAGCCCGTGAAAATGGCCATTTTGCAAACGACCTCGGAATTCGACAAAACCATTTTTGTTGGATTCGGGATGTCAAATTATTGCAAGGTTTCAAATTTCATAATTTTTGAAGCTAGTATGTGAGCGGGGCAAAGGAAAATGTGTTTGGTCGATTTCTTTTAAAATGGATCGACCAGAAAATGGCCATTTTTCAAACGGTCTCAGAAATCGACGAAACAAGTTTTGTTGGGACTGTATCGTCAAAACATAGCTAGATTTATTTTTCTGGAATTTTTCGAATCAGTATGTGGCCCCAGCAAATTGAAATGTACGTTCAAATTAAATATTGAATGTTTTATATTTTAATTTGAAGAAAAACTGACTCAAAGAGTCGAATGGGCCTTCGAAACATATCCCATTGTGTTCGGAAAGGGGGTATTTAGCTAGGGCGACAGTCGTTGGGTTTGAATTGGAGTTCGTGTGTGAAAGGGGGGTATTTTCGGATTTTAAAAAAAAATATAAAAAAAAAATGGGCCAATGGAATTCATTCTTCCTCACTCCGCGTTGACCGGGTCAAACCCGCCACTCTCTTCAGTAAATGACGGAAAACACTTCGAACCTTCTCTCTTCCTTTTCTCTTCAACCTCTCGACGATATCGAGCGCGCCATAGTGGGTTTTGAAGCCCTCTGAACGATCTTCAAATCCATACCCACCACCGCCTGTATCGTTGCCTGAAGTGAGAGAATCACCTCTCTGAAGCCCGCAACTTTCGAGCGCCGCCACCGTCAGTATCCACCACCGATCAGCGAGCAACCACTGGCGCCAGGTGCGGATTTCCGGCCTCTTCGACACTGCGTAACCCGATCTTGACGAAGTGCTTCGGTTTGGGTGAAAATCGAAACCCTTGTTTCGAGCAGTTCTGAAAGGTACACGGTTGATAGAGGTTTAAACTGTTTTAACACCTTATAACCGTTGTAAACTTCTAAAAATTGAGTCTTTTTCGTTTCTTATCGAAATCCAGTGAAACAAGAGACATCGGGACCGTGAGGACGTCTTCTACATTCTAGAAGAGACCGGATATTTTTCTGAGCCTTCTACAATTTTTGGCAACGCGAAAAGCAATGTGAGATTCCTGAATTATAAACGATATGGAAAACGACGATGTATAAATTATATAGTCGATGTATGAGTTATATAAGCGTTGTACACCTCATGTATAAGCGTTGTATAAGTTGTACGTTCGACGTATAAGTTATATATGCATTGTAAAAATTATATATGTGTTGAAATAGAAGTGAAATGCCTATATATATATACGCCCCTCGTCCACAAACCATGGACAATATTTATTGGTTGTGATTGGTGTGAAAATTGATTGATAGCTAATGGTTGATTAGAATTGTTTGTGGTTGAAATTGATTGATTGTGGTTGAAAAATACCCGTTTGTGGTTGAGAATTATTTGGTTGAAACCACATAGGATTAGTTCGTGGAAATGAAAAAAAATATACATGCCGCCTGCGTGCGAACTAGATGCATGAAATCCCCATTGTCAAAAGCTGCGAGGCTTTAAGGTAGAGCGAGGAGCCGTACTAGGGACGGCCCCGGTTTTAACTACCATGGCATTATGCTGCCGAAATTTTCTGAAATATTCATGTGTTAGAATTATTTTCATTTGTTGAAATTATGTTGAAACCGTTCATGTTCTGAATAGAAATTCATTCGTTGAATAGAAATTCATGTGTTGAATGGTATTCGTGTTTTGAAGTAAATTGTTTTATAATAAAAATCCTATTTTTATCACCTATATGAACTATATAAAATAGTTGTGTTTTGAAGTAAATTGTTTTATAATAAAAATCCTATTTTTATCATCTATATGAACTATATAAAATAGTAGTGTTTTGAAATAAATTGTTTTATAATAAAAATCCTATTTTTATAACCTATATGAACTATATAAAATAATCGTGTTTTGAAATGAATTGTTAAAAATAGTGAAGTGTCGAAGTGAATGTCTGTTGGATAAAAATATCATTTTTATCAAATGTATGAAAAGAATATAGTTTTGAAATCGAAGAATCGATATATATATATATATATATATATATATAGAATTGAAATATATCGAATAACGAAGCTGCAGTTCGTGTTTTGAAACCGTGATTTCAAACGACTAGTGCGGGAGATCCGACCATCGGATTTTCCCGAAACCGAAACCGTTGGGTTCGCTTTGGAAATATCTTTCCAACGACATCAACTTTGTAAAGATCCAACGGTTGGATTGTCTGGAATGTTTAATTCAAATCTGAAGAAAAACAGCGCCAGAATCGATTATATTTATATATATAAATATAATTATATTAAATCGAATAATGACGCTGCAGTTCGTATTTTGAAATCGAAACTTCAAACAAGTGTACCGGGAGATCCGACCGTCGGATTTTCCCAAAACTTGAACCGTTGGGTTCGTTTTGAAAAGATCTTTCTAATGATATAAAATTTGTGAAGATCCAACGGTTAGATTTTCAGATATGTGTAAATCAAATCTGAAGAAAAACAGCGCCACGGTCGCGTTATGGCCCGAAGTGTTGTTTGAATAAATTGGCTATTTTAAAATAAATAAAAATAGCGATAAATCGTTATAAAATATTATAAACGATATGGAATGTGAAATTTAGGAATTAACTGAAGGTTGGCTAAGTCGAATGGTTTCCTGGGTTTTGATCTGATGTTGGTTTCGGCCTTCGGGGTTAATATTTGGAAAATCGTTCTCTTACTGATTTACGATTACCGACTAATGAATTGAAATGATGCGTACGTATGTTTGTGTTGCACTTGTTTATTATATATGCGAGTTGCTCAGAAAGACCGGGTTTATCCCATTCTGAATAACTAAATCGACGATAAGAAATCAAAGATTAAGACGGTGGTTGAAGACCGGAAATCTTCACCTCGTTTGGATGCTAACTGATGACCTGATTGGGAGGCATCCCGAAATATGGATAATGAGTGGTGATCGTCCAGGCGTACGTGGAGATCGATGGGTTTGCGAGGTATATAGTGCCTACGGTTTCGTTCCGACCCAGAACGGACTTGTAAATGGATTGTATGTCTGACATTGGAATTTATTCTGTGTGATTGATAGCCATCAGTTGCATGGTGTGAATTGCCTGTGTGGCATGCTAAGATGCAGTGATCAGGGCTTCTGTTGAAAAGCAAAGTCTTGTGGTTGATGATCAAAGCACGCCTGTGTGGCGTAGCTTTGTGTATAACGTGAATTCGCGAACCTCACACCCTGGTATGAACCAGAAACGGGACAGGACCTTAGGGAGGACATGCGTTTCTTCCTAGCTAGAGGTGGTGTCAGTGCTTAAACTGGCTAACATTTATATTATTTTCACCTATGTGGTTGTTGCTGTTGCGAGGCGCCTCGGATATATCAGTCGATCCGGGACCGATGGAGTCATTCGTTGGCTCGTTTACGCCCCAAAAGGCAGGGAAACGCAGTGTTCAGGAATTTTTAATCCACATCGGTGGACCGGCCCTGTCGCTCCAAGGGGAAGTTGCGGCTGTTCCTAAGGCTCGGGCTAGGCAGTCTCGAAGTCGGTAAGGACTATCTTTTGCCTTGGTTCATGATGGAAATCCAATTTCCAAATACGACACTGTGCGGTTTTGATTGTATATACATATGGCGCCATGATATATGATACCCATGCCGTCTATGATTAATAGTTATGATTCGAAATTGTTTTTGGAACATGTAAACACTAGTAATAATATCAAATGCTTTTGTTTTATTTGTATCAAGCATATTTTGGGCCATTATAAGGTAAAACTCTATCCTCCGGTTTGCGTTGCATTGAGTGATGGGAACTGAGTCTTATAATGGCTTCATTTTTATAAAATGCATTGCGATGTTTAAAAGAATTATTTGTTTTAAAGCACTGGCAATCCAATGGAGTAAACCCGTTCCGCGAAAATGGCGTGGTCCTGTGATTAGCCATATTATAAAATGTGTTAAGTAGATTTCTTATACCAGTCCCATGACTGACTCGTAGTTTGTTTCACTTGCAAACTCGGGTGCCCCCTTTTCTACACGGGCAACCTTGTATTCAGGTTTTATCTGGCTCTTTCTGGATAGCTGGAGCTGAAGATGGATTCTATCATTTATCTTTTTTTATGTTGTTCAGCTCCTATTGTACATTATGTTTTGTTTTCCGCTGTAGACATTCATGCATAGCTGAACTGTATTTGTACTAAGTATGATCCTGTATACTGTGTAACTCTGATGATCACGTTTATCCAGTATATTCTATTGTGCATTATCTGGTGTATTTATTTATTTCTGTTCTGCTATTATTGTAACACCCCACCTCCGCCACTGCCACTCTTGCAAGCGCACTAGCATTGGAGGGGCGTTAAACGAGGTAAACATGCATGCAGATATCACAAGACAGAACATATAAGTAAAATAGAGTAAATAAAGCAGCGGATAAAACTACTATTTCAAAACCATAGCCAAGTTACATCAAAGTACTGTCATTATTTTCCAACTACTACAAGTCTAGAAAACATAAACTGAAAACTGGAAATAACATAAAGTAACTATCCCCAAAGTAGAATAAAGCCATAGCATGCTCAAGTCCAAACCGTACATGAGCTATCCAGAAAAGCAGCTAAAGATCCAGCTAGGTGCTAGTGTTCCCACCCTGAGAACCTGGGGGGAAACGGAAGAAAAGAGGCGAAAGTAAACGGATCAGTCAAAAAGACTGGTAAGTCCTATCTACTATTAGTATAAAAACTAATAAAGTTAACTGGACATATAAAGCAGAGATGAAACATAGGGTGATAACTGGCATGGTGAAAAGTTAATAAGATAGATCAAGTGTGGCATCGCATATACAAGGTTAGGTTGCACCAGGTGTGTACTAGTATTCCAATCCATGTCAAGTATAAACAAGAAATGATCCCTTGGCCCAAAGCTGGCCCAATATCATGAGGTGACCTAAATCAAGGTCCAACTACTCGGTCTAGTCGATCGGCTCTTTATAAGCCTAACTCGTCGTGTATCGGTGTCATACGGCTTAATCGTGGAATGTAGTTAACTGTGCAAGGTCCACTCCAGGGTGTATACAGCCCTAAGGTGTAAACCACAGACATAATTCAAGCACGCACATTCTAAACCTACTGGTGCCCATGTTCAACTCCGGACTTAATGTGCACGACCATGGTCCACCTGAACAACCGGTGCACCCTTCAGCCGTCTCTTTTGGTCTCTTACAATCGGTCCAGTAATCGTGCCCCACCCTAGCCTGGTCCAGGGTACCCATGATACTTCCAAGTGGGTTACTGCTGAAAAGGACCACGTAACTAGGATTTCAAGCGGGTTAAGTGTGGTTAACCCTATCCTAACCATGTATTGAGTTGGTCAAGTGTATTCAAGCAGTTCATGACTTAACCCTATCAATACATCGGGTTTAATTGGTTAAGTATTCAAGTAGTCCATGTCTTAACCCTACCAATCCATCGTGTTTAATTGGTTAAGTATATTCAAGTAGTCCATGACTTAACCCTACCATGTGGCATTAATTAACTTAATGCACCCCAACCTCTCACATTAAACTTTGTTGTGGTTACTAGTTAAGCCGGGCGGGTCCGGGTAGCTTTACACCAAAACCTAGTCTAACCTCGGGTTTTAAGTGCGATATGACCAACTACTCACATTGGGTCCTATTGTTTGTAGCCACTAGTTAAGCCGGTCGGTTCCGGGTAGATTTATGCTACAAACTCAACCCAACCTCGAGTTGGCCACTTTCATGTTTTCTACATGTCATGTCCACGTTCATGTTTTCAAGCATAAACACATGTCAAACTTTCATGTCATATTTTCAAGTCATGGTTTCATGTCATTTAAGTTTGCCCCATTACCCATAACGTATTCCCATCACACGTAAATTCGCATCAACACAAATAGATCAAAAAGGGAACATAACAATATGACAAGGTGGCCATAAGATGGCAAAGTCTATCACAAGTTAAACATGGTGATGTTTGAGGCCAAAAGGGGTTCAACATACTAGCATATGGCCTCAACATGTATGATAGCATAAAAGGTGACTTGGCCTCAAACATATCAAATAGCATAAGGGTGATTTGGCCACAAGCATGCATAATAGCATAAGGGTGATTTGGCCACAAGCATGCATAATAGCATAAGGGAGATTTGGCCACAAGCATGCATAATAGCATAAGGGTGATTTGGCCACAAGCATGCATAATAGCATAAGGTTGATTTGGCCACAAGTTAAACATGGTGGCATATGAGGCAAATGTGTTCATAAACTTGCATATTACATTATAAGCCTCAAAACATGCATGATATCAAACTTTAGCAAAATAGGTGAAACATGGTCATAAATGACATAGGATGTTAGCTAGTGATTCGCATATAACATCATATGCAAGATAACATAAGGGTTGTGAGAGTTTCTATGTTGCTTTTTGCAACATTTCAAATCAAAGCTCATAGCTTTCTATGCACAAAGTCAAGGTGATAGCTTTACAAACATGCATAAAATAAATCTATGCATAACATGATAGAATCAAAGCACAAATCATACTTAGGCCCAAACTCAAACTTGCAACATGTCATATTTAACTTCATAGTTAGAATCTAATAGTAGTATAAGGCTTACAATGCTATGAAGACTTATAAAATAAAATAAGATTGAGACGAAGCCACTAGCAACTCTAAAAACCCCCAAATGAATACAAGCTCCAAGTTGTCTTGAGAAACAAGAAGCTCCCTTTGATTTGTATGAAGAAAGATCCTTGTTTTGATGAAGAAAGGTGGCTCTTTTACTAGCTTAGGACACTCAAACTTTCATGAAGAGGATGGAGGCCATGATATGAAGATGGAGGCCATGATCAAGAAACATTTTGGCATAGTTTAGTTGTAGGAATGATTAATGAGGGTATAGGCTAGGTCTTAGGGTCTTTTTATAGAAGATTAGGTTAGTTTAGGCCATAGGATTAACCCTAATTCAGATCTGGGCCATCAATTCACGTCACTAGCCTCCAAACATGTCTTGAGAAACAAGTCAGGTGCACCCAGGCCAGACTGGCCGACCACCCAAGTCGACAGGGGTGTCGACTGGGCAGTCGACACCACCTGGGGTGTGTCGACTCCCAAGTCGACTTGGGGGTGGCGGGAATTTTCACCGCCTCTTCTGCTTGGCTGAATTTGAATTCTGAATTCAAATTTGAACTGTTTTTGAACTTGAAATTTTCTGAAAACTTTGACGGGCCATAACTTGGTCATACGGACTCCGATTTTCGAAAACTCGGACTCTATTTTGCGTATTTTTCCGAGACGAACGCAATGGCACAGCCCGTTTCCCTTGATTCAGATTTTTTCATTTAATTCTGCCTTGGTTTATGTTATAACATGTTATTTAAAAATACGGGTTGTTACATTCTCCCCTCCTTAAAGGATTTCGTCCCCGAAATCTTCAAGTTAGGAAGAACATATCCTATCATCCATCATCCATCTACTCAAAACATCATCCACAAGTAAACATTGTCCTTAAAATATTCTAAATGCTGTATGATCATATGCAGAGGTGTGTGTATATGTACTTATCTAATGCGAAAATCAGGCGGTTACTGATTCAGTAAACCTCCTTAATGCAAAGTATGTTAGTGAAATGAGTCCATATGTATGCAAATTCCTAACATAATTCATAATCTCTATATGAGTGCAGATAACATTCATCCATATGCAACATCCACGTGATAGCATAACAAGTTTCAGCCATGAATAAGTATAAGCACTCATGCATATGCAATATGAAAGTATGTGAGCCGATCTTAGTGCCTAATGTGTATCATGCATCCACGAGTATCCACTTGCAAACACTTGCAACCACTTGCAAACATCAAGCATAACATGTTTCAAATACATGTTTCATCCAAAGAGTTTCTACCTAAGCTTCTCATGACAAGGTTAACGAGATAATCATGGATAGCAAAAAGGAAGATATGCTAAAAAGGAAAAGAGATTGAGAATGTACCCTCAAAAAGAAATGGATAAAGCCCACGCATCTTCCCCTCGGTTTCCCAAGTTGCATCTCCATCGGCTTCGCTCCACTGAACCTTTACTAACTTGACTTCTCGATTCCTCAGTTTCTTGATCTCCGTTCCCAAGATACGAATCAGAGCTCGCCTCAAGGTTGCCTCTTTCCCTACCTCCATGTCTTCAAGAATACTTGGTTCAACCACCTCAGCGGACTCATGTAGGCACTTTCGGAGATGCGAGCCATGAAAGACATTAAGTACTCCGGCCAGCTTCTTGGGCAATTCCACTCTATAAGCCATTTGCCCAATCTTCTCGATGATAGGGAAGGGTCCAACGAACCTTGGTGCTATCTTTCCACTGCTCCAAAACGAACCACGCTTCGCAAAGGAGAAGCCTTCACGAAAACCATATCTCCAACTTCGAATTCCAAATCTGTCCTTCGCTTGTCAGCATAGAATTTCAGTCTGTCTTGGGCCATTTTCATCTGTTTTTGAATCAACTCTACCTTCTCGGATGTGCCCCTTATCATGTCGGGCCCAAGTATAAGCTTATCCATCGTCTCCCACCGACATGTTGGTGACTTGCACGGCCTCCCACATAAAGCTTCGAATGGTGCCATTCCTATGCTTGCCTGATAGCTGTTATTATAAGCAAACTCTACGGGAGGAAGATGATCTTCCCAAGTGCCACCAAAGTCAAGGATGCATAGCCTCAACAGATCTTCTAGTACCCTATTCACCCTTTCGGTTTGGCCATCTGTCTGGGGGTGATAGGCTGTACTTAGATTCAATCGCGTACCCATCGCTTCTTGCAAACTATTCCAGAATTGGCTAGCGAGAATTGGGTCACGGTCGCTAACTATGTTAGAAGGAACTCCATGCAATCGCACTATCTCTCGAAGATGAACAGATGCTAGCCATGATGCAGTCCTCTTGTTCTTTACTGGAATGAAATGGGTGCTCTTCTTAAGTCCACCAACTATGACCCATATCCCATAAAGCCCAAATAGTTTGGTCAACTTGACAGACATCTTCACCCCAACTATATATCACAAACAGGCGAGTCATACTACTTATGGGGTTTGCAACAGAACTAAGATTGAGAATAGGACCGAGAGGATATACTTAAAAGATAACATGCGAGTAAGCTCTACAGAATAATAGGGATCAAGGATATACTCTTAAAAAGAGATATAATGCGCGTATCTAGTCTTCAATCCCCTAAGTCGCATTTTCTTGTGCTTAATCCCATCGTGCCTTGACCGTCTTTTAACTTCACAATTCCGTAGTTTCCAAATATGAGTTGGAACTCGTTTCACCGTTGCCTCTCGTTCCACATCCACTTATTCTTTTCCTAAAAATACTTGGCTACAACTGAGTGCTCATGGTTTTCCTGCAAGCTTTCCAAAATTCGTTAGTGAATCCTGGATCTCGTTTACATACCAAACGGTATTCCACGCAGAAAAACTATCTCCTGAAAACAAATGTCCATCCATGTTGCCAAATGTACTTACTAAGGTGATTTCTATAACCCCTGCTTAAGCGGAATGGACTATCCGCCTTAGTGGCGAACACTACTCGATTGGATTACAAATTTCCAAAAAGTGCCAAGGGATTCTAGATAACTAATCATGACGGAACCCTAAAGGTCACACGAGATTTCGAGGGTATTACCGAGGCGAGTCGTGAGCCTCACAACCCTATGTTCAAAGTCAAGAATGGCTCCATAACCGAACAACCAATCCACGCCCACAATCAACCCGTGTCCCATAAACCCGAGAACATAAGCATTACACATGAATTTTACGCTCAAGATAGAGATTTTCAAATCCATACAAGTCGCAGATAGATGGGCGGAACCCCCAATCGGATTTGAAGTACTAACGGGATTTTCAACTAGACTAGTACTTAGGTGCAAACTTTCAACAAGATCAGAAATAAAACTATGCGATGTGCCAGAATCAAATAAGGTACGAACAGGGAAATCATAAATGTAATCATGACATTCTATAGAAACACTACCTCGATCAAAAGGTGGAAGAGCGAGGGGAGCCTGCAACTGCCCTCCAGAGGGTCCTGCTTGCTGAATTTGCCTTTTCCCTTGTCCTCGCTTTTTCGGGCAATCCTTACTATAGTGTCCAGACTCTCCACAATGAAAGCATTTGTCCAACTTCCTCTTCTTCTTCCTACAGTCTTTGGCTATGTGCCCAGTGATCCCACAGAAGTTGCACTTTCTTGTGTCCTTTGCCTTGTTGTTGTTGGCCTTGTTTCCCTTCTTGTTGTTCTTGTCTCCTTTCGCGGAATCTTCCTTCTTGCCTTGAGATTTATTTTCCTTGACCTCCTTCTTGCCACTCTTATCTTCCTCTTGAAGCAGGGCCATATTCACCAAACTCTCGAAGGTCGCCCACATGGGTATATGAGACATGGCCAAACCGCGCAATGGCTCATTCAATCCTAGAGCAAAGCGTAGGGCCTTTTTCTGAGCTGTGTTAACCAAGTCTAGACCGAACCGAGCAAGTTGATTAAACGTATCCACGTATTCCCTAACTGTCATGTCCCCTTGCTTTAGAGATAGGAACCTCTCCATCCGAAGGTTCTCTTCTGTCGATGATAGAAACCTCAATCTGAACCTTCTCCTAAAGTCATCCCAAGTCTGAATTGGTCTAGTAATGGTGGTGACTACCCACCAATATGCAGCTTCCCCTTTCAACAGCCATACCGCTAACAGAACTTTCCTACGGTCTTCTATATCAAAGATAGCAAAGAGGTCTTCAGTTTACTTTAACCAGTTTCTTGCCTCAACATAAGTCTCCGTCCCAACAAAGTTCTTGCCACCCATCGCCTTAAAGTCCTTGCAAATCTTCGCGAAATCCGCTTGTGGATGCGGAGGAAGAGGAGTGTTAGCCACGGGGGAAGGAGGAGGAATGTTCGCGGGACCGGCTTCATTCGCCCTTGCCTCCATGTACCTTCTAAACCAAATAGGTACTGGTACGCCCTCCAGAATGGCAAAATTATCGGCCATACTGAAACGAAGAAAAAGATAGATTGAGAATGAGGAAACAAAGGATAGTGCTAATGGCTTTTGGGGAATAGCCTTTTAAAATAAACTAGACTTTTCTTGGAAAATACTTAATTGGTTTTGAAAATAGTTTTTCAAAAGGTAAGTTTTAAAAACCTTTTGTCCAATCTCGTAAACATTATGCTCTGATACCAAATGTAACACCCCACCTCCGCCACTGCCACTCTTGCAAGCGCACTAGCATTGGAGGGGCGTTAAACGAGGTAAACATGCATGCAGATATCACAAGAAAGAACATATAAGTAAAACAGAGTAAATAAAGCAGCGGATAAAACTACTATTTCAAAACCATAGCCAAGTTACATCAAAGTACTGTCATTATTTTCCAACTACTACAAGTCTAGAAAACATAAACTGAAAACTGGAAATAACATAAAGTAACTATCCCCAAAGTAGAATAAAGTCATAGCATGCTCAAGTCCAAACCATACATGAGCTATCCAGAAAAGCAGCTAAAGATCCAGCTAGGTGCTAGTGTTCCCACCTTGAGAACCTGGGGGGAAACGGAAGAAAAGAGGCGAAAGAAAACGGGTTAGTCAAAAAGACTGGTAAATCCTATCTACTATTAGTATAAAAACTAATAAAGTTAACTGGACATATAAAGCAGAGATGAAACATAGGGTGATAACTGGCATGGTGAAAAGTTAATAAGATAGATCAAGTATGGCATCACATATACAAGGTTAGGTTGCACCAGGTGTGTACTAGTATTCCAATCCATGTCAAGTATAAACAAGAAATGATCCCTTGGCCCAAAGCTGGCCCAATATCATGAGGTGACCTAAATCAAGTTCCAACTACTCGGTCTAGTCGATCGGCTCCCTATAAGCCTAACTCGTCGTGTATCGGTGTCATACGGCTTAATCATGGAATGTAGTTAACTGTGCACGGTCCACTCCAGGGTGTATCCAGCCCTAAGGTGTAAACCACAGACACAATTCAAGCACGCATAGTCTAAACCTACTGGTGCCCATGTTCAACTCCGGACTTAATGTGCACGACCATGGTCCGCCTGAACAACCGGTGCACCCTTCAGCCGTCTCTATTGGTCTCTTACAATCAGTCCAGTAATCATGCCCCACCCTAGCCTAGTCCAGGGTGCCCGTGATACTTCCAAGTGGGTTACTGCTGAAAAGGACCATGTAACTAGAATTTTAAGCGGGTTAAGTGTGGTTAACCCTATCCTAACCATGTATTGAGTTGGTCAAGTGTATTCAAGCAGTTCATGACTTAACCCTATCCAATACATCGGGTTTAATTGGTTAAGTATTCAAGTAGTCCATGTCTTAACCCTACCAATCCATCGTGTTTAATTGGTTAAGTATATTCAAGTAGTCCATGACTTAACCCTACCAATCCATCGTGTTTAATTGGTTAAGTATTCAAGTAGTCCATGACTTAACCCTACCATGTGGCATTAATTAACTTAATGCACCCCAACCTCTCACATTAGACTTTGTTGTGGTTACTAGTTAAGCCGGGCGGGTCCGGGTAGCTTTACACCACAACCTAGTCTAACCTCGGGTTTTAAGTGCGATATGACCAACTACTCACATTGGGTCCTATTGTTTGTAGCCACTAGTTAAGCCGGTCGGTTCCGGGTAGATTATGCTACAAACTCAACCCAACCTCGAGTTGGCCACTTTCATGTTTTCTACATGTCATGTCCACATTCATGTTTTCAAGCATAAACACATGTCAAACTTTCATGTCATATTTTCAAGTCATGGTTTCATGTCATTTAAGTTTGCCCCATTACCCATAACGTATTCCCATCGCATGTAAATTCGCATCAACACAAATAGATCAAAAAGGGAACATAACAATATGACAAGGTGGCCATAAGATGGCAAAGTCTATCACAAGTTAAACATGGTGATGTTTGAGGCCAAAAGGGGTTCAACATACTAGCATATGGCCTCAACATGTATGATAGCATAAAAGGTGACTTGGCCTCAAACATATCAAATAGCATAAGGGTGATTTGGCCACAAGCATGCATAACAGCATAAGGGTGATTTGGCCACAAGCATGCATAATAGCATAAGGGTGATTTGGCCACAAGCATGCATAATAGCATAAGGGTGATTTGGCCACAAGCATGCATAATAGCATAAGGGTGATTTGGCCACAAGTTAAACATGGTGGCATATGAGGCAAATGTGTTCATAAACTTGCATATTACATTATATGCCTCAAAACATGCATGATATCAAACTTTATCAAAATAGGTGAAACATGGTCATAAATGACATAGGATGTTAGCTAGTGATTCGCATATAACATCATATGACAGATAACATAAGGGTTATGAGAGTTTCTATGTTGCTTTTTGCAACATTTCAAATCAAAGCTCATAGCTTTCTATGCACAAAGTCAAGGTGATAGCTTTACAAACATGCATAAAATAAATCTATGCATAACATGATAGAATTAAAGCACAAATCATACTTAGGCCCAAACTCAAACTTGCAACATGTCATATTTAACTTCATAGTTAGAATCTAAGAGTAGTATAGGGCTTACAATGCTATGAAGACTTATAAAATAAAATAAGATTGAGACGAAGCCACTAGCAACTCTAAAACCCCCCAAATGAATACAAGCTCCAAGTTGTCTTGAGAAACAAGAAGCTCCCTTTGATTTGTATGAAGAAAGATCCTTGTTTTGATGAAGAAAGGTGGCTCTTTTACTAACTTAGGACACTCAAACTTTCATGAAGAGGATGGAGGCCATGATATGAAGATGGAGGCCATGATCAAGAAACATTTTGGCATAGTTTAGTTGTAGGAATGATTAATGAGGGTTTAGGCTAGGTCTTAGGGTCTTTTTATAGAAGATTAGGTTAGTTTAGGCCATAGGATTAACCCTAATTCAGATCTGGGCCATCAATTCACGTCACTAGCCTCCAAACATGTCTTGAGAAACAAGTCAGGTGCACCCAGGCCAGACTGGCCGACCACCCAAGTCGACAGGGGTGTCGACTGGGCAGTCGACACCACCTGGGGTGTGTCGACTCCCAAGTCGACTCCCCAGTCGACTTGGGGGTGGCGGGAATTTTTCCCGCCTCTTCTGCTTGGCTGAATTTGAATTCTGAATTCAAATTTGAACTGTTTTTGAACTTGAAATTTTCTGAAAACTTTGACGGGCCATAACTTGGTCATACGGACTCCGATTTTCGGAAACTCGGACTCTATTTCGCGTATTTTTCCGTGACGAACGCAATGGCACAGCCCGTTTCCCTTGATTCAGATTTTTTCATTTAATTCTGCCTTGGTTTATGTTATAACATGTTATTTAAAAATACGGGTTGTTACAATTATCTGTTTCTGTGTTATATTCAAAAGATTACCCTTGACACCGTGGTACGGGTTTTGGGGTCGTCACAACCTTAAGCAACAATTTGATTAAAAATGATTTCAATGTGTTATTACTGATCCAATTTGATCTTAATGAGTAAAAATAGTTCAAATAAGTATAAAAATCTCAATTGATGTGTAAAAGAAAATAAATATGAGCTTAGGCTGATAAATATCATTTTTAACATGTTATGTCGGCAAAAAGAGAAATAGATGTTATGCTGGGTATGGTGGTGCGGTTCCTCTTTGGAGATGTTGTTTCTGGTACAATTTGTGGTATCCAAAGGGACATAAGAAATGGGGATTTCATCAAGGAAGTGTAGTACTTTTTGTACTATGTTGGTGTTGTTTGTTGTCACTGTTGAATCCATGCCTCAAATGTTTGGTATAGGTCCATGCATGTGCTAGTTTTGTGTAGTGATTGCTCACATCACATGTCATACTATCTAAGTCATATCCTACAATGGAGTGGTTATGTTGTATCTATTTAGTGTAGTACATGTAATTGTCCTTTATGTAATTATTGCTTTTTTCTTTTGTCAAAATTGTAATGTACTCCCTGCGTGGAGTAGGATATTTTATAGTCTAGTAATAGTGGCTAGTTCCAGTGATGTAATCTAGTTATTATACAGTGGATGGTCACCCATAAAAATCGTAGTCGGTTGGTACCCGACCAATCTCCTATAATATTGTAATTATTATTTGTTGTAACAATAAGTGTAAACCACTATAAAAACCGGTGGACCATGCAAAAAAAGAGAGAAATAGATGAGAAAAAATAAAGTAGGAAAAGAACCTTAAGTGAATCAAAAACAAATAATTTTTGTTTAAAATACAGAATTGTTTTTACATGATAGTATTATGACTCAACAAGGTTTAAAAGATGCACGAACATCACAAATGATAGAAAATTATTGTAATATGCCAAAAGTGCACTTTTACACGATATGAAATGATTTTGAGCATGATTTGGCAAATAAAAGCAAGAATATAATAAAATAAAATTAAAAATTGGTTTTATATGATAAATGAACTTTAGAAATATAACAAAAACATATAATGCACATATAACTCACAAAATCTTGTTTTTGCCTTAGTTTTGTCAAAATTTATTAAAACTAGTTTTGTTGAGTTTTGAATTGAAGGAATAAACATAGGTATGCATAAATGAATGATCATGCATTGATATATGAGAGCATAAGTTCATATGCACACACACAAACACACACACAAACACACACACAAATATATATATATATATATATATATATAATAAAAAGTAAGAAGGATTGGGTGGAGTTAAACTAAATATAAAAGAAAAGGGTTAAGGAGTGTAAAAGTAAAAACATGAATAATACCTTTGTATCAATACCATGTACTCTTGCTATGTATACTTATGCAAGAGAATTCCACACTTTTCTTTTCCGACTAAGTATTCAAGCACTAATCTTGTCATTTTAATAAATACAAACTTCTATTGTATACACATCTTCATCTCAATTTTATTTTCTACATTATCAACATGAAACATTCTTTCTTACATAAAACTGTTAATCCCTAAAAAATTCATATGCACATTAAGCAAAGGATGTGGAATGGATATCATCAGGGTCAGTCGTGCATTATGTTATCCAAGGCACTTAAACGACTCACAATGGATAGGACGCAACTGCACAGAGCAAGACCTAAGTATCAAACCCAAGACAAATCAAGTCGACCAGTACGACCGAAGAAGATGGCACGATATGCTTTGAGAAATGTGGCTCAATGAAGATAAGGATCATAAATTATGTAAGCCGCTCACAACAATGGAGCACGCTTGATCTAATATCAAAGTTCGGTCGAACGCATCAAGACAGGAGTCAAGGTCGCATGTATATTTAACAACTGCTCATGAATTGCAACTCCTATTGCTCGACACTCAAATCAGAAACCCATTGATAGGTCGTATACTAACTCCTAGAAAGAGCATATTCACATCTCAAACTCGCAAGTCTCAGTCGGTCGCCTCTAGACTAATGAAGATCGTCGCTCCCTTACTCAAATCAGACACAACCACAATAAGGAACTATGATCGGACGTTCCTTCAGCTCACCATCAAGAAAATTAGATATCTACTCATCGAATGCTGGAAATAGACGCGACCGAAGAGCACCGACCGAAGTCACTCACTTAACTACTCAAGACACTCGCTCCATTGAGTCGCTCGCACATGATAACTGAATACAGCCACGGACAGCTGGCTACAGCTAGCCAGTGGCATGACTGTAATTAACAGAATGAGCGATCCGTAGCCTGCATAAACGGATTTCAAGTCATTTCCCAAAGGAGGCTCACCTATAAATACACCATGGCTGCCAACATAAAGGGGATCCAATCTTTGAAACCACGAAGCGCTGCTAAATTCTATCCTCAACTATTGATTCGACCATGGCGTCAAGTACAATCTTATGATCAAGGAAAACGAAGGCATCCTCCTTCTCAATCATTCATCCATCCTTCTTCCCCTCAAATTCTACCATTCTCTAGTATAATTCCAAGATTGAAATATATAAACGAGGGTATATGGAGTGAATATAGAGATGTGTGAAAAGAGAGAATTGATGTATTTTGTAATCCTCATTATAAGATTGGAAATCATCTTCACAGTGGACGTAGGCCTAATTAACAGCTGAACCACTCTAATTCTTGTCTCTACTTTACCTTTCTCGTATTTTTCATTCTCAATTGCTGATTAAACACAGTTCTATTCATTTCTTACCGTATTGGTGAAGTACAGTTTTAGTACCTTGGGCGTTTAGACCAATTTTGGTGTAAACAAAAACCATGATCTTCTACAAATAAAAAACCAAATAAAATAGATAAAATAAAAGAATTTTTCTAGAATACTCATAAACATCCTTAGAAAGACATGGTAATAAGGGAATTTAAGAAAATCCAGTAGTTGAAACAAGAAACGATAGAGAAAGAAGATGGAAGTCCTAGTGTAAAAAAGAAAAATAGAAGTGAAGAAGTGATTCAGTTGCAATTATTTAGAGCTTCAAAGGTGAGTGAACTTTATATTTTTCATTTTTTATTTCTTTATTTGGAAAGTTGGTATGTTGTTCTTGAAATATGAATTTTGTTGGGTGATGTTTGATGTTCATACACAGGAGAAATTATAGCTAAACTTTGGAATTTCTTTTTTGAGAACCATGTTATGAAACATGGATTTTGTTGAAATCTTGTTGGGAAAAGGAAGGAGTTGGATGCGCCGGAGGGGAGAGAAGTCGAATAGGTGGGCAACGGGGTTGTCTGGATATGCTAAGTAGGCCTCGATCGATGGCGGGGACAGTCGTCTCTACTGTTATGCGAGACAACAGCAGAGTGCTGCAGCAACAAGTTGCTGAGCAGTAATTGTTGCTGTGGCGCCAGAGGACAGGCCTCTCTGACCTGACCTCTGGAAGGTCATACTAGACCAGACCTAGTCCGGTCAGGTGCAGTTGGGCATGGCCCACCAAGGTCCTGCCGCAGTCGTATTGGGTTGTCCGTGTACACATCCAATGTCTTATAAAACAAGGAATAAACAAAAAAGAGACTTGTGTGCTAGTATGGGAGTGTGTGTGTTTTAATATGCAAGTGCGAGTAGTGTGCATGTAAGTGTTATGTTCAACTTTCTATAATGTGCACATTTTTATGCATTCGTTAAATTAATTTTTTGTGTGGAAAATTACTTCTCTTAATGGATAACAAAAGAGTAATTTGAATTATAAGCAACTTTTGTGTAACTGATATATAGAAATATTCATAGGTGAATAACATTGATCTCTCTTATATGTGCATCTATTCTCATTTAAAACTTCTCATGGTTATGCATGGATGAAACTCATATAAGAGAAGAATAAAAGTATAAATATTTCTCTAATCTCGTTTAAAAGTCCTCACATATGTTCATGGTTAGAAAATGCTAGGCAATTTACTCAGTTTACCTGAGCTAGGCGTGTATATATAATGTTAATATCATTAATTTTTGTAAATAATAATAAGGGAGAGTAAGCAATTGAAATCCAAGCTGTAATAACCCGCTATTTTTAACAATTTAAATTCCGATTTAAATCGATATTTTTTATTCTGTAAATATTCTATAGTTTTTGTAACGGAAATTTGAAATAGGTACAATGAGATATAGCAGTTGTGAAAATTTCGTCGGAAAATTTGAATTTTTTCAATCGCGCATTTTTCAGTGCAAAGCTGCGCATAACAGTTCAAATTTTAACGATTTTATAGTCTATCCGAATCCAGTTCAGACAAACATGAAAAATATTCTATTTGATGTCACGAATCCGACGACAGATTATGTTTCATGAAAATCGGACGTTCACTACAAGAAAAGCTGTATATAGCGGCATATTTTTAGCATCGGAAAATTCCATCGTAAATTAGCGACGGATTTTTGTGGACTTTGTAAGAGATAATATTTTGGATTTTATATGCCAACTTATTTAATTTATTACCATCGAGTCATATTTTTTGTCGCTAAATTATTGGAAATTGCAGCACATTACCGTCATCATAAATTTAACACTAAATTCCGTTGCAGATAGTGGTTGTTTACCCTCGTCATAATTTTAAAGCTATTTTTGCAACAATTTTTCAAGAGATTTGAAAGGAATTTTATATTTATTATTTATAAAATGTTTTACACTTGTGTTTTTACTTAGTAATTAATAGGTAAATATAAATTTTAAATAATTAATGTTAATAATATATTAATAATAAATAATTACTAAAAAAAGTAAATAATATTCAATAGTTAGTATTGAGTAATTATTAATTACTGCAAAATATAAATAAGTGGCAATAATAATTAATAAAATAGATTAATATTCAATGTTTAATTAAATTTAGTTTGATAATCAATGATTAATAAGTAATCTTTAATATGACTCAGGAAATTACTATCAAGAAATTATTAATAAATATTTACTTTTAAAAATATGATTAGTATGTATTAATTAATAACTAATTAGTAATTAAGAAAAAAAAATTAAAGTTTAAAATTAAGAAATTGAATAAATATTAAAGAATTTCGAAAGTCAAAAAATTCAAACATTACCATACAAGTAATTTAATAATCAATAATTACTATTAAATAATAAATATTTGATAATTAATAATTAAAATTAATAGTTGACATATTTAATATTTAATAATTAATGGTTTATAGTTATTTTTACTAATTAGGAATATGGTATAGTTAATTAATTAATGGTTTATAACATATTTTAAGCAATTGCGTTTCCATGACAGTTGCAACAAACATATTATTTGCAACTGCGCTTCTAAACTTGTTGTATAAAAATATCTTTAGCAACTTTTTTCGCCACTTGCGCTGACTGTTTTTTTACAAGTGGTAAAGCCAATTGCGAAAAACAAACTTTTAAAAATTATTTTCCCCTCACCTTTGGTAAACATAATTGCTATTAAATAGGGGCGGAGCTATGTGGAGCTGAGATGAAACTGAGGCCCTATCTGAATTTTTGAAATTTAATTAGAAAAAGGTGAAGATTAACTTTTTCCCTACCTCGTAATCATTGTTCTGCCCTATGTCAACTCATATGTTAGACTTAGTCAGCCCGTTTGTGATGGCCCGCCCCGCACCAGCCGACATTTCCAATGAAAGTGCGTTGTGCGAATGCTCGACTAGCATGGGATGGTCGCCAAAGAAAGGAAAGGAAGGGTATTTGAACTAACAAGGAACCTATAGCATGTCTCACAGCGCATGGAATAAAATATAATAATAACATACTATGACATAAAACAAGCGAGACAGTGCATAAGCTGAAAACTAAACATCGTAGCAGTGGAAAATCCAAATACAGCTTATGTTCCACTTCAACATTATTACAACTTTTCAATCTGTCTCTAAAACAAAAGAAAGGAAAGGTGCACTACTAATGCCCAAAGTAGTGACCAGCAGCGACACAGGGAGAATATATATAGAATAGTACGTGTAAGCCTCCTGCTCGTCTCCGGACAGCTACTCGTGCACAACCAGCTAACTTGTCTCTAGTCTGCCCGTTTAAGAGCACCCAGAGTAATAAGAAGAGGCATAAAACTATGGGTCAGACAAAAGTATGGTATGAGCGATAAGCAGCAAAACAGAATAATAACAGGTATACTAAACCATACCTGAACTTGGACCTGGACCTGCAGCCAAAGAGTTATCACTACATACTGTACAATACTCTAAGGTGCCACTAACATATGGTGTAAAGAATAAGGAGGTGGGGGTGTGCATAAAGAATAAGGAGGTGGGGGTGTGCATGACATAGTGATGGCAAACAATCAATCATAGCAGTCATCCTCACATCTCTCACTCAGTGCATAAAGTATACGATATCTACCACTTTGACCACCCAATTCCTTGCTACGATCACTCTGCCCCATGGAGTCGTAATGACACCAATGCATTAATCCATAGCCACTAATCCTTTTCTATGTCCACTCTGCCCCATGGAGTCATAACAACTCCACTGCACTGGCTCATAGCCTTGCTACGATCACTCTGCCCCATGAAGCCATGATGACTTCACTGCACTAATCCGTAGCCAATATCCGTCTCTCAGTGGTGAATCAAAGCTATAGACGTCGATAACCCCTTTGCACACGTCCCGCAGCAAAGTCCAATCATGAATTTAACTCGTTGGTTCCCAACTAGATCCTGAGTACAAGCTTCCCATTTGGACTACCTTTGCATCTCGGATTTGGTCTCCTCCAGATCGGTTCAGTTCATGTTCTTCACTTCAACTCGTACTTCCAGTTCGGATCATGATTCATGCCTCCAATCCATGCATATCGGTTCGGATCGGAATACTCCATACGGGTCGGGTCGTGATGCCCCCATTGGGTTCGGATCGAATGAAGCAACGGTTCGCGGTTCGTACTCTTCTTCCATTCAGCTCGGTTAGTGGTGTATGCTCCAGTTCGTGAGTGGCATCGGTTCGGGTCGTGGTTCCTTCTCTCAAGTGGGTAGGGTCGTGGTGCCAACTCCAAACCATCAGGTCGTGACTTGCTTCTCCAGGTGGTTCGTGGTGCTCAAGTTGGAGAGGTTCGGATCGGTCTCCATCACCACGAGCGGGTCGGTTCAGTCACGATCTCCCCAATTCCCCAGACTGGCTCATGATGCAACAGTTTGGGGGGAGCGGTTCGGTTCGTGCTTCCCCTCCCATCCGATCCGGTTCGATTAATTTCCTACACTTCTTTCCAGCGACTGTTTTACGCCATTCGACGGCGTTTTCGACCAATCTAACTTTTCTAATCAATCACAAAGCATACCATACAGTCATAGCAACATATAAAATTGGCCACTAACACCAAAACAACAACTTGATAGGTTAAAATGGATCAAACATAGCCAAAACCCCATATTTTTTCCTTAATCATGTTCAAGCAAATCTAATGATAGGATTAGCAAAACTTAACCAAATTAACCCTAATTTCTAACAGAGGCCTAAAACAATATTTCAAAATTTATAAATATTTTTCTAGAATTTAATCATGTTTAAATTTGCTAATTAACACTAATTACCCTTAATGAACCATAATTAGTGAGGAACTATGTAAATCACTCACCTTAGCCACAAATTAACCTTAGATCTAAAAATATCTCTGATTTGGGTCGAATCCCTATGGAACACAGCAGCTCCAACTCTGATTTGATGTTGATTAGCTTAATCCTTGATTAGAAGGTGATTAGAGGTGTTTCTAGATGTTGGAGGCCATTGTTAGGGTTCCTAAGAGGTAAATGGCGGCTAGAAAACAGAAATGAAATGAAAACCTAACT
This sequence comes from Allium sativum, assembly GCA_030737875.1. NCBI lineage: Eukaryota > Viridiplantae > Streptophyta > Magnoliopsida > Asparagales > Amaryllidaceae > Allium > Allium sativum. The sequence continues at coordinate 826,613,651 of CM060919.1, read as the reverse complement.
CATTTCAGCCTCCCCATAACCCTAATCCCGAAATTGGTTATGGGCCCATTCACTAGTCACTCATTTGGCCCGGTTAAGCAGTTTTTCACCTCTTAAGCCTTATTTCAGCCATATCTCCCAAACGGTAAGTCCGTTTTTCACGTATGACCACTCTACGGAAAGGTAAACCATCATCCGGATCTAATGAAAGTAGTTTCAGGTCAAAACTCCTTTCCAATCAAAAGTTATGGTCGAAACAAGATTAGCTAGGGGCAAAACGGTCATTTAAAAATCGGCGAAAATCATGGACATGGGAAATGACCCCGATAGTCGTCTTCCAAAATTACACGACCATACTACTTAGTATGTGAAAGAAATAAATATTCTACGATCCTTCGATGCGTAGAATACGGGTCGTTACATTCTCCCCCCCTTATGAAATTTCGCCCCCGAAATTCCTTAACTAAGAAACAAGCAAAGGATCCTGCATGCTTATCAACCATTCACAACAATCAAACATGCAAAACAACAAACAAGTCTATCCTAGCATGCAGAAAACTAAGTCGCAACTAAAATCTTACCAGGCAAAGAGTTCTAGATACGTCTTCCTAATGTTCTCCTCTGTCTCCCAAGTACAGTCATTCTCATTCTCTCCCCACTGAACTTTGACTAGATTCACTGCTTTCCTTCGAAGTTGCTTCGTATCGTGCTCGACAACACGAATCGGCTTGCGGTTCCCAACCGCCTCGGGTTCTACTTCGATATCATCCAACTGATTAGGTGAAATAGCCATATCGGGGTGGTGCACGAATTTCCTTAACTGGGAAACATGAAATACGTTATGAACTCCTGCCATCTTCTCTGGTAATTCAACTGTATATGTCAAATTCCCAATTTGCTCAAGAACTGGGAATGGTCCGACAAATCTTGGTGTTAACTTGCCTCTCCTGCCAAATCATATCATGCTCTTTAATGGAGAAATCTTGACAAACACCAAGTCGCCAATGGAGAACTTTAAATCTCTTCTCCTCTTATCAGCATAACTCTTCTGTCTATCTTGAGCAGCCTTCATTCACTGTTGGATAACCTTAATTTATCTGAAGTTTCTCTTATCATAACTAGTCCAAGCACAAACTTCTCACCGGTTTCTAACCAATATGATGGTGAGTTGCACGGTCTTCCTTACAAAGCTTCAAATGGAGCTATACCAATACTGGATTGATAACAATTATTATATGCAAACTCTACTAGACGTAAATGGTCATCCCATGATCCACCAAAATCCAATATGCAAGCTCTCAAGAGATCTTCTAACACTCGATTCACCCTCTCTGTCTGACCGTCGGTTTGAGGATGATACATGGTACTGAGATGTAATTCTGATCCTAACGCCTCTTGTAAGCTCTTCCAAAACCCACTAGTAAAAAATGGGTCTCGGTCACTCACAATGCTTTTAAGTACTCCATGAAATCTCACTACCCATTTCATATATAGCTCAGCTAACTTAGCTGCCGTTCTATTCGACTTGACGGGTATAAATCTGGCACTCTTGGTCAATCGGTCCACAATCACCCAAATGCTATCATGGCCCGACCTAGTCCTTGGTAACCCATCAATGAAATCCATTGAGACTTGTTCCCATTTCCATTCTGAAACTTCTAATGGTTGCAACAAACCACTAGGCTTCTTTTTCTCAGCTTTAACTAGCTGGCAATTTATGCATTTGGATATAAACTTCCCAATGTCTATTTTCATCCCTTCCCAGTAGTAGGTCTGCTTCATGTCTCGATACATTTTGTTACCACCGAGATGTATAGTCAGTTTTGAGTGATGATATTCTATAAGCACTTCATCTCTCAATCCATTGACATTGGGCACAACTAGTCTTCCATTCTTTCTAAGCCATCCATCTCGATCAAGCCCGTACTCGTTCATCTCCTTGTCGATACCCATCTCTAACTTGGAGATGACTTCCAATAAGTTAGGACCGTTCTTCTGACAGGAACCAATCCGCTCATTCAAAGTGGGTCTAATCGTCAAACTTGCTAATACTTCTGGATCCAATTCACACTTTAGTCTGAAATCATACCCAGCGATGTACTCCAGTTGCTTCCACTCAAGAAACATAGCCCCTAAACTGGCATGTCTTCTACTTTATGCATCATCTACCGCATTGCCCTTCCCTGGTGTGTATGCGATATCGAAATCGTAGGAAGCCAAAAATTCTAACCATATTTGCTGTCGGAGATTTAGATCCTTCTGAGAGAAGAGATACTTCACCGATTTATGATCGGTAAACAACTCGAATCTTTCCCCCAAGAGATAATGTCTCCCCATCTTCAATGCAAACACGATCGCTGCCAATTCCAAATCATGGGTAGGGTATCTTTTCTCATGTGGTTTTAGTTGCCTATTAGCATAAGCTACAACCATACCTCCTTGCATCAATACAGCACCTAGTCCGGTACCACAGGCATCAGTGTATACTGTCATCTCTTCATTCCCTTTAGGAATGACTAACACTGGTGCACATGTCAACTTTTCCTTTAGGCTCTTAAATGCATTCTCGCACTTTTCGTCCCAGACGAAAGCTTGATTCTTCTTGGTCAACCGAGTCAATCGTGCTACTATTTTGGAGAAGTCTTGGATAAACTTACGGTAATATCTAGCTAATCCCAAGAAACTTCTTACGTCTGTTGCATTCTTGGGCGTAGACTAATCTTGTACCGTAGCCACCTTCGCGGGATCCACGGCAATACCATTCTCTGAAACAACGTGGCCCAAGAATCTCACCTCCCTCCTCTAGAAGTGACACTTAGAAAACTTTGCTTTCAATTGGTGTTTTCTCAACACCTCCATCACTATCCTCAAGTGTTCTTCCTCTATCCTCGAATAAACAGGTATATCGTCCACGAACACAAGAACAAAATTATTCAATTGGTCTCTGAATACCCTATTCATAAGATCCACAAATATGCTAGTGCATTGGTCAACCCGAATTGCATGACCAACCACTCATAAAATCCAGACGGCATCTGAAAGACCGTTTTAGCTGTACTCTCAGCTTCCACTCTAAGCTGATGAAAACCTGTCGTGAGATCCAACTGTGAGAACACTCTCGCGTCACTCAACTGATCAAACAAATCATCTATCCGTGGTAGAGGATACTTATTCTTCCTTGTCACCTTATTCAATTTGCGGTAGTCTACACACAATCGAAGGGAACCATCTACCTTGGTAGCAAACACAACTGGTGCTCCCCACTCAGAAACACTTCTTCTGATAAATCCCTTCTTCAAAAAATCGCTTACTTGCACCCCGAGCTCTCGCTGCTCCCTTGGCGCCATACGACGAAGTGGCATCACTATAGGTCCGACATCTTTCACTAAATCAATACGGAACTCAATCTCTCGGTGTGGTGGAAGTCCAGTTACTTCCTCGTAGACGTCCAGATACTGGCCAACCACGGGCACATCTGACAACTCATCATGCGCGATGTCGAGGGAATTTAGAAAACTAGCCATTACCCCATCACTAGGTAGACCACCAAACACTACCCTCTGCCCATCATCCGCTCTAACTGTCACCAAAAAGCCCTCACAGTCTACCACCACCCCGTATCTTTGGAGCCAATTGACTCCCAAAACGATGCCAAACCCAGTAAAGCCCAAAACAAAGCAATCACAAACAAACATGCATCCATGACTCGATAAGACCACATTATGACAAATCATGCTAAGGCTAGTCGAACCACCAATCGGGTTCGTCACCGTTAAAGGTCTATCGACTATCTCGGGTTCCAATCCCAACCTATCTACCGGGTCACTAGATATAAAGGAACGAGAAGCCACGGTATTAAACAATACTCGAACAGGAGCATCATAAACAGAAAGCACCTTGAATGACGACATTCTTTCCTTTCTCCGCCGCAGTTGGGGCATTCGACGAAGAAGGAACAACATTGATAGCATATTCTTCCACAATCTGCTTTTCTTTAGGGGATTGCGAACACTTGTCCTTATGATGTCCCACTTGGCCACAGTTGAAGCACTTCCTATCCGCTGGCTTGGCTCGACATTCTTTGACATAGTGGCCCTTCTTACCACAGATGAAGCACTCAACATCTTTCTTATTCTTTTTCTTCTGGCTATCCTTGGTCTGATTTTTCTTTCTCTTATTCTGAGAACCATTCTTGCCTCCACCGCTTGCTTGCGGCTTTGGCTCTTCTGCAGATGCAACCTCAGTCTTTGACTTAGGGTAAAGACTCCCTGACCTCAATGCTTTCCCCAAAATCGATTCAAACGTCTCATCGATGTGGTTAATAAGCCTCTCCCCCAAGTATCCATCCAAACCAGTTATGAACTTCTCGTTCTTCTTCTCGGGAGTGTCGATAAGAGATAATCCATACTTCAATAAAGTATCGAAATCTGCAATGTACTCCGAGACTGCCCTGCCATTCTGCTTAAGCTCTAGTAATTTCCTAAACAACTCTAACTTCTGGGCAGCTGGGATGAACTTATCACTGAATCGGGTATTAAACCGATCCCATGTAACTTCATCCTCTGGAGTAGCTGCCTTAATAGCATTACACCAATTCATCGCCCGTCCTTGCAGCTGACGGGATGCTAGCTTTCTCTTCATTGCATCCCTGATACCTAAGTCTTCGAAGATACACTCACAACTATCCAACCAATCTTGAACTTCTGTAGCCGATTCCGTTCCGTGGAACGGCTTCCCACCAAGGCTAGTGTAATCCTTGCATAGCTTGGTGAAATCGGCCCTAGGCGCCTGCACCGCTGCACCACCACCATTTGCAGCATTGGGAACTACTCCTTGCACATTTCTAAGCATCTCTCTCATGAAGTCAGTGAACATCGTCCTCATATCAGGAGCATTCCCATTATTAGCTCCTCTAACAGTACCCTTAGTATATCGGCTCATCGTTCAATCTGTAAGGAGAAAACGATTAACCATCTCTTCAGTGGTGCCAGTGCAATGTGACCTCATCCTTAAATATACTAATAGTATATATATATAAAACTTTTGAAAACCAAAATATAACAAATACGTGCTCTAATATACGTACTATCTCTCCCTGGTGTCTTTCCTTAGGTTAACTACGCAACCTAGAGCACTGATACCAAATGTGACGGCCCGCCATGCACCAGCCGACATTTCCAATGAAAGTGCGTTGTGCCAATGCTCGATTAGCACGGGATGGTCGCCAAAGAAAGGAAAGGAAGGGTATTTGAACTAACAAGGAACCTATAGCATGTCCCACAGTGCATGGAATAAAATATAATAATAACATACTTTGACATAAAACAAGCGAGACAGTGCATAAGCTAAAAACTAAACATCGTAGCAGTAGAAAATCCAAATACAGCTTATGTTCCACTTCAACATTACTACAACTTTTCAATCTGTCTCTAAAACAAAAGAAAGGAAAGGTACACTACTAATACCCAAAGTAGTGACCAGCAGCGACACAGGGAGAATATATATAGAATAGTACGTGTAAGCCTCATGCTCGTCTCCGGACAACTACTCGTGCACAACCAGCTAACCGGTCTCTAGTCTGCCCATTTAAGAGCACCCAGAGTAATAAGAAAAGACATAAAACTCTGGGTCAGACAAAAGTCTGGTATGAGCGATAAGCAGCAAAATAGAACAATAACAGGTATACTAAACCATACCTGAACCTGGACCTACAACCAAAGAGTTAGCACTATATACTGTACAATACTCTAGGGTGCCACTAACATATGGTGTAAAGAATAAGGGGGTGGGGGTGTGCACGACATAGTGATGGCAAACAATCAAACATAGCAGCCATCCTCACATCTCTCACTCAGTGCGTAAAGTATACAATATCTACCACTTTGACCACCCAATTCCTTGCTACAATCACTCTGCCCCATGGAGTCGTAATGACGTCATTGCACTGATCAGCCACTAATCCTTTGTTATGTCCACTCTGCCCCATGGAGTCATAACAACTCCACCGCACTGGCTTATAGCCCTGCTATGATCACTCTGGCCCATGAAGCCATGATGACTTCACTGCACTGATCCGTAGCCAATATTCGTCTCTCAGTGGTGAATCAAAGCAATAAACGTCGATAACCCCTTTGCACACGTCCCGCAGTAAAGTCCAATCATGAAGTTAACTCGTTGGTTCCCAACTGGATCATGAGTACAAGCTTCCCATTTGGACTACCTTTGCATCTCGGGTTTGGTCTCATTCGGATCGGTTTGATTCTTGTTCTTCACTTCAACTCGTACTTCCAGTTCGGATCATGATTCACGCCTCCAATCCAAGCATCTCGGTTCGGATCGGAATACTCCATACGGGTCGGGTCATGATGCCCCCATTGGGTTCAGATCGGATGAAGCAACGGTACGCAGTTCGTACTCTTCTTCCATTCAGCTCGGTTCGTGGTGTATGCCCCAGTTCTTGAGTGGCATCGGTTCAGTTCGGGGTTCCTTCTCTCAAGCGGGTCGGGTCGTGGTGCCAACTTCAGAGCATCAGGTCGTGACTTGCTTCTCCAGGTGGTTCATGGTGCTCAAGTTGGAGCGGTTCGAATCGGTCTCCATCACCACGAGCGCGTCAGTTTGGTAATGATCTCCCCAGTTCCCCAGATTGGCTCGTGATGCAACAGTTTGGGGGGAGCGGTTGAGTTCATGCTTCCCCTCCGATCCGATCTGGTTCGGTTAATTTCCTGCACTTCTTTCCAGCGACTGTTTTACGCCATTCGACGGCGTTTTCGACTAATCTAACTTTTCTAATCAATCACAAACCATACCATACAGTCATAGCAACATATAAAATTGGCCACTAACACCAAAACAACAACTTGATAGGTTAAAATGGATCAAACATAGAAAAAACCCCATATTTTTCCCTTAATCATGTTCAAGCAAGTATAATGATAGGATTAGCAAAACTTAACCAAATTAACCCTAATTTCTAACAGAGGCCTAAAACAATATTTCGAAATTTATAAATATTTTTTCAGAATTTAATCATGTTTAAATTCGCTAATTAACACTAATTACCCTTAATTAACCATAGTTAGTGAGGAACTATGCAAATCACTCACCTTAGCCACAAATTAACCTTAGATATGAAAATATCTCTTATTTGGGTCAAATCCCTATGCAACACAGCGGCTCCAACTCTGATTTGATGTTGAATAGCTTAATCCTTTATTAGAAGGTGATTAGAGGTGTTTCTAGATGTTGGAGGCCATTGTTAGGGTTCCTAGGAGGTAAATGGCGGCTAGAAAACTGAAATGAAATGAAAACCTAACTCATTCAGCCTCTCATAACCCTAATCCTGAAATGGGTTATGGGCCCATTCACTAATCACCTCATTTGGCCCGGTTAAGCAGTTTTTCACCTCCTAAACTTATTTCGGCTATATCTCCCAAACGGTAAGTCCGTTTTTCACATATGACCACTCTACGGAAAGATAAACCATCATTCTGATCTAATGGAAGTGGTTTCAGGTCAAAAATCCTTTCCAATCAAAAGTTATGGTCAAAACAAGATCAGCTAGGGGCAAAACGATTATTTAAAAATCGGCAAAAATCATGGACATGGGAAATGACCCCGATAGTCGTCTCCCTAAGTTACATGACCATACGACTTTGTATGTGAAAGAAATAAATATTCTACGATCCTTCGCTGCGTAGAATACGGGTTGTTACACCATTAGACCAATTAAGTACTGCTTTTACTTTTTTAGTACTGTTGTAAACTGTATATTGTGCTTTTTTCCTTTTGAAATGAAAAAAAAAAATAATTTGAAGTTGCATGCGTTGGAAATTTTCTATCTCCCATTCTTGACCCTACCTAATATTAAATGTTGGATCCGCCACTACTATCAAGTATAAAGGTATGAACTAATAAGTAATATTTAGTTATAATATAATAAATATTAAATAATAATAATTAATTAATATGAATTAACACTTTAATAATTAATAAATACTTTAATAATTTATCACGGTTGGTTATTGATAGTGTGTAAATTACATTTAATAATTTTCCTATAATTTGCAAAAAAACAATCTTTTATTAAAAAAAGCAATTTTGAAAATAGTTTTAAAACATTGATATTTCATGAAATTCAAAAAATGATGGTAATTTTTTTAATAAAATAGTCAAAATCCAAAAAAAGAGCTAAAGATGTTAAAAATATTCAAAATCTATGAATAAAAACATTACATTTCAAACCTCAGTACTCATTATGGTTTTTTTTTTTTGCTTGATAATATTCAAATTTTCTTATTAGTGCAAAATATTCACTTTTTCCATGTAATTCTAATAATATTGAAATTAGCCACGTGATATTAGCTGAAATAAGCAATGTTGGGAAGATGGCGGGCCACAAATATTGGGATGGCGGGCTCACGAATTTTTCAGTCGACTTCTTTTTATTTACTTCCCTTTGAATCAAGTCATTAATACCCTAAATCACACTTTACCAAATATCACGCTCCTTTCCTCCGTATTAAGAGCATTCATAGCAGTCAAGTGGGAACCAGAGAGGGAGAGACTGTTTAAAGCGGGGATATTGCCCACCGTTCCAGCAGTACAAGGCTGCTTTTTTTTAATTGAAAAGCCATAAACGACTTTCATTTAGCCATTTAATGCTAAAGCGGGTTTGTGAAAGCCATCCATTCTCTAAACAGTTTTCACTAAATCGTTTAGTGAGCGGCGGTTTACATTTGGAAATGGCAATTCCCCCTATTTTGAATTGCTCCCCACACTCGTCCAACAACTGCTGCAGCGCGAGTAGACATAAATCTCCCCCATTTCGTTGCTTCCTACCACTGTTGGGAGTGCCCTAATCAAAAGGGAAATTAAAGATCGAGATTCAAATAGTCTATCTATGCCTACGCAGTTTTCAGTTCAGTCTCTTTTTCTTCTTCAGTACCTATTGTTCTCTCTACTTGGTTTCGCCGATGCTGCTGCTGCTTCAGATGAGAATTAAAAGTAGGTAATTCATTTGTTTTGATTTTGTTTTAATTTAGTATAAAAAGCGAATCTTTTCAACTCATTTTAGGGATTATTAAAAATACAGTCTTGGAAGCTAATTTCAGCTTACGAATTTGGGAATTGGTGTAAATATTTATTCATTGGGAGTGGATTCAATGTGTTCTAGAGCATACAAAGTTCTTGGAGGGATCTATCGAGCTGCTTGTCAAGTTGATTACGGTTAGTATTTAAACGAGATTTCTTTTTTTTCTTTTTCTTTTTTTGATAAATGCGAACGATAAATTAATATTGTCAAACAAAGGCAGGAGCTTTTCACCATTTCACTACCTAGCAGTTAGCGTTGTTGCTAGTACAAGAAACAAATTATTTGAGGTTACCATTAAAGATGAATTATGCGATTACAGTGAAGTTAATTATATGTGGATCCGGTGAAGAAGGTGTGAACGTTTCTAAAAACCGTACAAGTGATTTTGGTGATACAAAATTGATATTTATTGATAATAATTATATATTTAATCCATTTGAAACTGAATTGATCATGGATGAGGGTAGTTAGTATCCCATTTGAATCCTAACTGACTAACCGTTGATTTGGAATCTTGTTGCATCATCGATAACTTGATCTATGTATCCCAAGTTTTAAGAAAATTTGATCTCTGCAACCAATTTTGTTTCTGGTAGTTATTTTGCATGTATGGCAGTACCCCTAGCCGAGAAGATTTGCTCCTTCTATAAACTTTAAATCGGTTACACTCAAGTGGAATTTGTTCCTCCATTACACACAGATGCAACATCCTTAGTTGCAATGTTAGCTTGAGTATGTATATAACTTTGTTGTGTTTGCAAAGTTCGCATAACTTTCATTTGTTTGCACAATCCATACAGTTGGAGTTTTATTGGTCTTAGCTTTCGTTTGATGGAGTGCTACTAGTCTGTCTAGGTTGCAACGTCTTTTGCATTCAAATTTCAGTACAATCTTATTGTGACATTACGATTAAATTTTGATACATGTAAATGTGTCCAATTCTCTGGCAACAACTACAATAGTGCACAACAGTGTTTATTTACTGTTGCAACTGTTATAAGATGTATTTATTACTTATTTAAGGTTAATTTATGTTTGATGATATTTCTAGGATTATATATACTGGTCTGGTGTTGTCGACTCTTGGACATAATATGCTATTGCACTGCTGCCATTATTGTTCTATTATTGTTTTTGCAATGTACAAAACAATCATTCCCTTGCTTAAATGGTTGTGCACCATGAAAAAATCATCAATGTTTTTCCTTTTATCATTGTACTTTATATATTACTAATGGCTTATATTTTCCCTTTTTTACTATATATAGATATGGAACCTAAACTGTGCAAGGAGAAGGATTATATTAGGAGGAAGAAGGTTTGTAAAAATCATAAAATGATCTTATGATACTTGGTATGCTCTTTGCTCTTTTATTCTGTTATGCATAACAATATTCGTATGCAAAAGATGAAAATGCTTGGTTTTCGTGGTCTATTTCATCTTTCAATTCATATTCCTGCAAATTCTTGGTGTTTAATCCTGTAGGCTTCTTGTTTCTTCTTCTTTTTACATTTATACTTTCCATATGTATCCCAAAGAAAACATGAAGAGATATGAAACAAGGTACAGAGAGAGCTTTTCACACTCTTCATGTACATGTTACAGACTATTATAACGTAACCTCAAACATATTATTTTTGTGTCTGTTTTCCTTACTGTACTATTCCTGTTGGTGCAATTGGGTAAGAAAGACTGCTACTTGTTGTAGCTAAGATTTCCTATTGGTGTTGGTTATTTGTTATCACTTTATTAATTATTCCATATGCGTATTTATCTATTCCTTTTCGATGAATGACATTTTGTTTTGGCTTTGTAATGTTATTGTTTTGTACAATGTATATTCAGTCTGCAATAAAAAAATGCATTGATTTGAGAATTATGCACAGGCAGTTACACTTCATTTCCAGAGTTAAATGAACAAAATAAAGATCGTTTTGGCAGTGGACGAGCTTCCAGTTCCTGATCCTTATCAGCTCTTGGATGATTTGGAACAATCTCTTAAAGAAATGACAGATGCTAATTTACGGTGAGTGAAGTATATCCTTAAAAAAAGTGAAGAATATCCGTGGATGGTCGAAAAGAAATGGAAGGAGTTGTAAATAGTAGATTTGATCTGATGAATTGATATTGATTTTTTTGTTATAACATATGTAATTTAACGAGAGTAGAATGATGTTAGAAAATATTCTATTCGAAAAAAATGTAATGTTGAATGTTGATTATGGGATGAGCGATTAATATAATACATTGATTATGAGATGTGTGTGCTGATATTAATTGTGTTATAATTACATTAGGATTGTGTATTGAATGTAACACAAATTATGTTTGTGATGAGTATGTATGTGTGTGTGTGTATATATATACACGTATATATATTGGCAGATCAGAATGGGAATAGCAGCGGATTACCAACAAAAAAAGGAGGTTAAGTTTACCTTAATTTAATTCGTCGCTAAACCCTTGGCAATTAGTAAGGAATTACCGACGCCTTTTATTAATAATAATTGATTATAAATTAATTATCCGTCGGTAAATAGCTGGTATATAAATTAAAAATAATTAATAAATAAAATTTTATTTTATTATATAATAAGTAAAATGACGGAAAATTGTAAGAAAACTAATGCTAAATTCCGTCGCAAAGATCAGACACAGATACCGTCATGGTTTTTACCAACCATAGCATTATGTAGGAAATTCGTCGCTAAGGCTTATTTAGCGACGGATTAGAAGCAGATGTTGTCGCTGCTATATGCAGTTTTTCTTTTAGCTTGACCTCCGTTTAGTTGTTTTTCTGTCCGAATTTTACGTTTAAAGAGGTCCGTAACGCGTTTTTGAATAGAGCATCCAGACACTACAAACTATATACCTTTGTGCCCGTCTCGTCGTGCTGATTTCCGCAATATATTCACTTGTCAGTTTCGGTGTTCGGCTTGCGCTGAAATTGTAAAAATGCTTGTACAGTTCATTTTTGAAACAGAGCCATCTGAGTTCAATGTGTCCATTTTCCTATCTTACATGCTTTTCTAACCATTTTGGATCTGCAAAAGCTGTCATTTTATTTTACTAGACCACCTAAATATTTTATTGTTTTTCCGAAACATAGTGATTGCAATTCATGCATGCACGTCATATGCCATTTCAAGAAATGCAAGTCCTTATTGTTGCATGCACGTCCATACTTGTTTTCAAAACAATGCATTTGGTTTAAATTATATGCCATTAACATTATTATATGCATGCATTCAACTTTTTTTTTCTATCATCACGTTCGCATATTCAATAAAGGACGAAAATGAAAAGGAACGTTCACAGTTTCATGCTTAAAACCATGCATGAACGCACGAGACCAGATTGCTACCTTCTTCTTTTGCTTGTCCCTTTTTCTATTGCATGGAAGCATGACTTTGGTGATTTTGTCCACAAAATGAAAATAGTGGATTCCAAGTTTCCAACCTGTAGCACGCAAATTCATACGTACCAAAATATTTTCAAGTTATGTATAATTTTAAAACTTTAAACCCCCATGTGTACCCCTTGGTTATTTCTTGGTTCGATGTGTGGATTTATAATGTGAGATACTTTTTTTTTCTAAATGTCGGTTGAAGTAACATACGAGTTATTGAAAATAAAATATTCTATTTTGAATTAGTAAGTTCTATTTGGAAGTGGTAAACTAAAAACTTGGTAAACACCGTCAAAATTGTACGTTCGAATTTTAGGTATCAGTCCTGTTCTTCGGCGGGTGAGAGAAAAGCATACCACCTACCACATTTAGGATTTAATTATAACTACCACTTTTAATTAATTATTTTATGTGATACATATCTGCATCTTCCCTCTCTCTTCTTTCAGTATCTCATCAAAAGTTTCGAAACCGGCAACCATAGCAAGAAAAGGAAAGAATGGCTATCACCAACATCAATTATGCCTCAACGGATGCTTCTCTCTCATCTGTTCCTCTTCTTATTTATGTTTCCACCAACTAGCTTCTGCATTTGCCTTTGCAAACCCATCCTCCATGACAGCAACACAGATTTGTGTTTTCTTTTTCCTTTTAGCTTCATTTCTTTGCAAAAGAAAATCATTTCTCACAAATTGTTCCACATTCACATTTTTCATTAACTTGATACTATTCCTTCTCCTTCCTTCAGTTTTGCTATGCCGAGTGTTTTAGGTTGCGATTCCTTTCTATATAAAAAAAAGAGTGAGAGAATTTTTATTCGTAAATCTTCTTTGTGCCATGACGAGTTTGGATCTCCCCATTTATGAGATATATATGTTTATATATGGAAGGATGGCTTTTCTGTTCTTGAATCAAGTCATGTGTGTTCATATTCCTGGAAGTTTGCATTTGTGTTGGCTTTGCCATTGAAGTGAGGGAGTTGCCCAGTGTATCGATGAAGAACAGTTGGCTAGCCGGCTATATTGACTCTGGTTTGTCATGCTTGGAATCGTCGCTTGCTTCTTTATCCATTTGTGTCAGCGACCCTTTTTCTGTGCTTTGAGAAAGGTGAGTTTATCTTACACCTGACTCACATTATTTCATGGATGTTAAATCAACTATTTGAACTGTTATGAAAGGTATAAGACTGCTAATAGAAATTGTTTGTTTAATATGTACACTTTTATATATGACACGATATTTATATGACATGTAATGCACTGATTATATGTAAATTATGATATGATTGATTCTATACGATGATTTGATATGTTGTTGATTTCCCCAGTTTAGAAAAAAAACCATTAAGAGTTGAAATGATACATACCCGAACAGATGTTAGAATAGGGAAAATCGTTATAGGTTGAAATGATAGCCCTGAACGATTTTACGGAATTTGGGATCGCGGGTTGAAATGATAAATCCGTAGAAATTTTATAAATTGTGGGTTGAAATGATAAATACCCGTATCACTTGACCCTAAGGTAGAAAACTATATACAGACACTGTTGGTCATGTTTTCGAAATAAAATGATTTGGAATTTGATTTTAAGTTAAGATTTTATATTTTATATACTTATATTTTAAAGATTTTATAAACTTTGAATTATATATTATCAATGATTTTATAAGTAAATATAGATTTTAAACACTTATTTAAGATTTTACTTATAATTTATTTATTTTAAACTATACAATTTAATTATCTTAGTATTTTAAACTTTTATATTATTATAAATAATTCTTTTAAACCTATTTCTATATTAATTTATCCTATATAGGTTTATAATTTATTTTCTAATTAATTTTCTAATTTTATAAACTTATATGTAAATTTATTTTCAAAGTTAAATTTCTTATATATATATATATATAAATATTTTAAAACTTTAGTAATAAACCAAGAGCTAGATAAGTTAAGATTGCGCGATTTAAATTCGAGGTTTAAAGATTTGAATTTATATAACGATATTGGTCTAACAAATGAACTCATATAAGATGAGAATTTGAATTTGTATTTAATTCGAACTTAAGAGATGAACTTGAATTGTGAACATGTTTTGAAATTGAATTTCCTAATTAAGGAATGAAATTGATTTTAAATCAACTGAATGTGAATTTGAATTGATTTAAATTATGAATTTTTATAAGAAATGAATGTAAATTGCATAAATTGTTTTTTTTTTTGAATTTATATTTGATATGGAATGGATTAGATTTTAAGTAACAGAATGTGAATTTGAATATATAGATTTTATATAAGAAATCGATTTTACAATCGTATGGTTTGAATTGGAATATTTATGAAATCGTAAGAATGGTTTGAATTTGTATGAACTGTTTGAATTGAAATATAAGGTTTTGACTTGACTTTATAGTAATTGAATTTTACAACTTGAGTTATAAATTTGATATGATTCGTTGAAATTGAAATATAAGATTTGATTCGAAGTATATTAATTGAATTTGAACTTAAGTATTGGATTTTGGAATCGACTTAAAGAATTCTTATAAGGGTAAACAAAATTATATGAATTATTTGAATTTATAAATAATGATTTCAAATTTCATGACATGAATTGCAAACCACGATATGTTTTGTTAAAAATTGAAATGTAAGTTTTTGACTTGAATTATACATTTTTAATTCGAACCAAAAATATTTAATTCATGTAAATCGATTTGAAACTTTTTCTTATAAAGGTAGAATTTGAATTATTTGAATTGTTTTGAACTTAAACTTTTGCGAATATAAACCAAACCAAATTATAATCGAAGCTAAATGTTATAGCATTAGTTTATACTATATTTAAAATCTCTACGATATGGTTCTAAATGATTTGGTTTAAGCGATTTGAATTGTTTCCATATTTAAATATAATCGAAGTAGATATTTAAATTTGATTTCAAATTCGAATATGTGATTTCGTATAAACTATTTTATAAAGTGATTTATAAAATAATGACCACGGTGTGAAAAATGTAAACGTTTGGCTATTAAAAAGACCGGGATCGGCTATTGTCATACTCTCTGCCAATACTGAAAACCACTTTAACAACTATGTACGCGGTGGAGTTCCAGAATGAAGGGATGATTTGGTGAACGACTCCATTTTATTTTATTTCATATTAATTACGAGACCCTTACTACCTTGAGTCGGCTTGATGTGGCTAAAACAGGAGCTATGCATGGACCAAGTAAGGTCATACCTCTTTTCGAGCACACTTCTTCGATATTATTCTTTTACTGCTGAGATTCGATTTGGGCCCTTTTGATTATGGGAGTGTGTCTCGAGGTGGGCGGTAGTAGCTACTATGCGTTACCACTAGTCCGACTCTGCAAAAGGTGAATCCACCCTGGCATTCCTTACGTGCCTTGTCACATGCCTTATACGATCCCACTACGACTTTGTTTTGTACCATTTTATATGGAATGCCCTCTGATCAACCTCCAGTTTACAGAAGAATTAGGGTGCTGTATATACTATGGGAATATATAAATGGTGTAAGGGTAATCATGGTAATCCCGCTTACGCTATTTTGATATTTTTACTTTACTGATAGACACTAATGTATATAGCGTATTATACTATATAGTATTAGTTTGACGGATCCTTAGAAGATGGTGATCCCAAACATCCTTTAAGTTACTGATTGCATTTCATCGAACATTTCATTTGAGTTGATTTACTTCCATAAGAATGTTAGTCCTGATCCGAGTTGTTTTGTTTTGCATTATTGCTCGGGTCAGACTGAGTATTACAGCTTTTGAGATTCACTTTCGGAGTTGGAGTTTATATTGGATTTGCTCACATGTATACCTGTTCAGTTGATCTAGTTCCAGCCATTCTTGTCATTTCAGTTTATTTAGTTATCTTTTATTTATGTATCTGAAATCATTGTATTAGACTTCCACTGTATTATTTATGTAAACTCTAATGAAAAATTTATTTAGTAGCTTCATAAACTACTATTGTATTATTTATTTCTGCTGTGAGTTGTTGTATTGCTATGTATCTGTGATCTGTGATTCTGTTATTTATTTTATTTACCCCAGAAGCTAATAATAATCTGTTGTTTTGGACATTTCGAGTTGACATGTTTTGTCGATTCTGCACGGTCGAAATGGCGGGTCGTTACACAAGCACTATTTTCGCTTATTTGATCTAACTTGTTATTCAAAAAGAAATAAAAATTCCATTTTGCAAATGTTGATAATCAATTGTAGAATTCGTTTCATAATTGCACTATGTATTTAACTGAAATAACTAGTTAAGGTAGAGGAGATTGTAACGATGACTTAGCTTTTGTTTGAAGTTTCAATTAGTAAATAACTGAAATTTTATGGTGACGATCCAAAGTTGTATCTAACTTACTAATGTCAAATTTAAAAGTAAATTCTCCATTTGAAACTATTTTTTCAAAAACTTGCATTCATTTGTAAATAAACTCGCATTTACAAAAAATTTGCATTGCATTTGGATTTTATGGATAATATCCATTGGAAACTCTCATGAGGCAACACTCATCCTATTGGGGACACCCAGAGGTTTAATGGCTTATTGCATACTGTAACGACCCACCTTTTTGACTGTTTTGAAATTGTAACAAACCAACTCGAAACATTCACAAAGACGTATTGTTATTGCTTATCGAGTTTAAAACAGAATAAACACACAGAATCACAGACAGAATAGATAACACAATATCTCATAGTGGAAATTTTATTACAAAATCAGAGTTTATACAATATTTTAAATATATAGCGGAATATTTATATACGAAAGATTTAATTATATAATTTTATAGATATGACGAATCCTAAAGCGAGCGCCTCTTCCCCACTCTCTAACTTCGATAGTTGTAGTCTTTATATCTGGAACACTCGGGTCTGACCCAAGCGTTCCATGCAAAAACATAAAACACTCGAGTCAGGATTAACTTTATTCAAGTAAGATAATTTCAAAAAATCACAAAAATAAAATAGTTAATCCTACATTATTATATGTTATACGCAAATACACTGATATGTAGTATTTGTCCTATACCAATGTCTTAAATCAAGGGTAGTACCTACAAATTAGTATCAGTTCATTTCTAGGGACTATAATCACAAGAGCATGCACAAAAACACATGTACCAGTACATATGTGCACTTCCCTAGCTTCCTGAAGAACGTAATTTGACCATAAATATGCCAAGTGAAAATAGGCATAACCAAGGCAGTGTGAAACAATACAATGTCAAGCAACAAACATGGTTGGATATACCCGGGTCTGGATACAAATGTACAAGCTCAGGTTCTCAGAAGTATGGAACATCTACTGTCAGCATAAGACATGCATGACAACAATTAATGAGACATGGCAACAAACCAACACGAATTTTGAAAATAACAAGGTGCAACCCAAGTGGATGCAGGATGGATACGTACAATGTTTAACTAGGCACGATTTAATATGTGCATACACTCGTATATCATGTGTATACCTATATCAAAGTTCACAAGTACAAACAAAACACAACACAGGTGTTGAAAACATACTTCAGTTTAAACAAGGCAGCATGGGTTTATAAGCATATGTGGCCAACAGGGGTCCTATATTTGGAAGTAATAAGGTGTAGTAAATAAGGATGGTCTAATATCAGTTTCCATTTAAATGCATGTTGGCATGCACAACAACCACTGCAATGAGATGAAGTACTATAATTTATATATGAAATTTCAAGAAAATCAATTAGGCAATTTATTTACTCCAAAATGTATAATGGTTTCTATTATTTGAATATGTGCCAAAGTGTCCAAGTCATCTTTATCAAAAATATGGCCAAAAAAATCAAGGCAATCTGGGTTTGAGACATATGCCCCGGCATGGAATGTTTCATAAAACAAAACAAGCTACACCTGTTCCAAATAAGAAAGGAAACATATGTTCAAAATGGCCACAGGTTATTACAGTCATGATATTCCGGTTTATGGACAAAGTAAGCACAATGTAATGGCTAATAGCACGGATAAGAACATTTATCCAAAAGTTCTGCATGCATTTCCGAAGTTGTTCCGACACATGCCTAAAGTAAAGTCAAAATATCTAACTAACAAAATTTCCAAAATAAGCCATTATATAGTGTTATATATATATATATATTCAATCAGGAAAGTGCAATTTGTTGACCAATATACTATCATTTCATCTATTTAACCTTAGCAACCCATTAGTAAAGTCCGTGGAAATTTAATCTCATATCCATGGAAATTGAATCTCATTTTCTAATTGGAATATTTAAAGGTTGAAGTAACACACTTGGCTTCTCATGCTAAACTTTCACTTACTAACAATTTAGATATTGTCTTAACATTCAGCCCATATCCTTCTTCATTTATTTCCCAAAGAAACTTATCTTCATGTCCTGATGCATCTTGGTAATCTCAGGGTGAATCGTACAGTTTGATTGATGGCATTCACTATGAACTTCCCTTCGTAGGTTTTCGTCATCGGGAACTCAAAACCTTCCTTTCTTCCATAACCATCCCTTGTGGTTAAGGCTGAAATCCTTTTAGATCATTAGTTTCAATTTCCACTTTAAGCCTTCTAATCATGTCGGCCAATACTTGGTGCTCTCGTAGCTTAGAAGAAATCCTTTCGATCAAGACCGATTGAACTTCAATGAATGACAACGTAACAGTTCTCCAGCATGAACTAGTCATCACTTTAACTACACATTGTAAATACTCAGTATCCCCAAACCTTTCTAGTCTTCAGCATGGCTAACACAAAATTTTGGTGCTTTTTTATAAGTGCATCTGGGATCTTATTCCCTTTTCTAGGTGTATACTCAATTACAAAATCGTAGGCAATAATGAATTTTAACCATCGTTGTTGTTGTAACGTCCCATATTTTTACGGTGAAATAATTAATTTATTTAATTATTAATTATCGATTTGGCGATATCGATAACTTGAATTAAATAATATATATTTAATTAATATAAATAATAGAATAATTTATTTAATTTCGAAATGGTCGAAAATAGCTGAATTCCCAATATTGTGTGAATTAGATCATTTATGAGATATAATTCAGTTTAGAGTTGAATTATAATAACGAATATATTATTCGAATGACAGTTGAACGTATAATTATATTATAATTATAATCGAGCTCGAAATGGCACTGAAGTTCGTAATTTGGCGATTCGAACTTTAAACGAGTATACAGAAGCCGTTTTAAGTTAGATTTCTATGAAACAAGAAATGTTAAGGGCTGGTGAAGTATATTTTTCTAGTGGAAGAGAGAAATCGGGATTTCGTCGTGTAGATTTTGATTTATGTCCAAATCAAATTTTAGAAAAGTCGCTGTGGAATTCATTTATAATTTATAACGATTTATTTATTATAAAATGATTTTTTAATATAAATCAAATATCGATATAACTGGGAATTTTAAAATATCGAGTTATAAATCCCAGTGGAGCTGTATGGTATTCCACTGTGAATATATACGATAATATTTATTTTTAAATATTATCTTTTTTAAATGTTTTTAAATATATTTATATATTTAAATGGTTTATTTTGAGCTTTAAAAATAGCCACTTTTGCAAACGACCTCAGAATTCGACGAAACCAATTTTGTTGGATTCGTAATGTCAGATTATTGTTAGATTTCAATTTCTGTGATTTTTGGGGCCAGTGTGTGGCCGTACGAGATTTTAATGTGAAAAACAGTCAATCTTCTGACTTTAAAAATACGCTGTGTGAGCCGAAGAAGTTGGAATTCGACGAAACCAGTTTCGTGGGTCCGCAATGTCAAACTGTAGCTACATGCCCATTTTCGTGATTTTTGGGTATTGTGTGTGATCACAGGAATTTTTAAACAGCATATAGAAGCAACGATTGATTAAAAACAAATATAATAAGCGAATATAAAAATATTAAAACTGTACTATAAATAATCTTAAAATCCCTAACCCTAATTTTCTCTGATCGATCAAAAATTACGCCGCCACCAAAAAGGAATTTCAACGTAGAAACCTCATCTTTACAAAATTATAGAAAAATCAAAACAAATTCAATAAATCAAAATACACATAGATTTGGATTGACAGTGAGACGCTGTTCACGTTGGCATCAGTTAGAAGGGGTTCGACGGCTGTTTTCAACATAGCAGTTTTCTAGGGTTCCAAACGGTTGGCGATTTAGGGTTCAATGCGGGATTTAGGGGTTGTTTTTGGATTCGGGAGAGCATACAGCATTAGGGTACGAAGATTTGGGGTATTCCGTCGGAATTGCTGTCGCACCTTTATTGTGTAATTCGCGATTTTGAGCTAATAGGCGGAATCCACCTGAGGCATGTGAGTTGATGGAGAACAGGCGGAGGAGGAAGAGGACGAAAAGAGAAGAGTGGCGATGGTTCCCCTTTTTAAAACCGTGAAGAAACAATGGTGATTTGTGCTTGGAGAAAGTCGGAAATGGTCGTGAGATATTCGGTGGAAACTTACGTATTGAATGGAAGAGAAAGAAGGGATTATACTAGTGCAGCTTAAACGTTTTGGGCCGGGAAAGGTAATCATAAGAGGCCCAAATAAATGTTTAGTTTTAAATTGAAATCAAGTACTGTGTTAAGTTCTTAATATCATAACTTTATCATACGGTATCGGAATTGGACAAAACAGGATCCAATGGGATCGTATGGACGGACACTACCCAATGGGACTGACCGGGAGTGAATTGAAGCTCGTTTGGAATTATGGTGAAATTAAACGCCTGAATCAAATCAATGACCAATTATCGTTATTTAACGATAACCGTCCAATGTGAGTAATCTCACTAACTCTACTCAATTTATATTTTTATAAAATATTTTTAGAATTCATAAATAATGGTTGTTGCTGTATGTGTTGGCTGTTTGGCTGAACTGCTAGTTAGTTGATTTAAAATATAGATAAATCGTTAATCAAATATTGATTCTGTTTAGTAGAATATTCCATAGTAAAATGAAATTGATGTTAATTTTATTGTTTAACATCTGTGGATGCAGGGAAACAGGTCGGAGGGACCCAACTGGGTTCCTCAAGATCTATTTTACTGTTTTCCATGTATTGTGTTATATGGTGTGATATGAAATCTGTTGTTGATTTTATATGTTGGAATGATACCGATCATTGTCATATGGTACGTTAAATACCATAAGGAATACTAGAATGTTAGAAAGAGAATTTTCAATGTTATATTGAAAAAGAAATATTTATAGAATCAAAAGATTTATAAAAAGAAAACTATTTTAGAAAATAAATAGATTAAAAAGGAATACTTATTTGTAAATCAAATAGATAGAATTGAAAAGAAATATTTGTAAGCTTTTTACAAATAGAATCGAAAAGGGATATTTATTTGAAAAATAAATAGAATAGGAAGAAGAAATATTTGTAAAATAAATAGAAAAGGGAATAGTTAGATTATCAAAGGAATTACTTATAAAATCAATAGATTTTATAAATTGAAATATTTTATAGAACAAATAGAATTATCAAAAAGGGATTTATTTTGTAAATAAATAGATTTTAAAAGGAAATACTTGAAAGGTGACTAGAATTGTATAAAAGGAGAATTTTACATTTGAAAAATTTAAACCCGTGCTTCGCACACGGGTATAATATGATATGGATTTAAAGCAAAGGTTTTTAAAAAAAAATTATTCTGACCGATAGATTGAGAAGATAAATTTATGAATAATATTTTACGAATCAAATGAAATGTTTATCACTGGATAAATAGAATATATAGGTCAGGACTTATATAGAGAAGTAAGAATCGATTTCAACATCGATATTTGAAACTGAATAGACGTAGAGTAAATAAGTTAGAGTTAATCAGTTAGAATTAATCAGATAAAGCTAATCATTTAGAGTAAACCAGTTAGAATTAATTAGATAGAGTTAATCGAATTAGAATTAATTGAATATTAGTTATTCAATTAGAGTTGATCGAATATAGTTATTTGAGATAGAGTTAGTCAAACATAGTTAATTAGGATGTGTTGCCATTTCGTACGACAACTAGCGTAATTCGCAGGGCTGCAGATAGCCTATGGCGGCCGGATGTTTCCTGAGGGAATTAGGCGTAACCATTGTGATCGCTGCGATCTAGAGTCAAGTGAATGGAGTTAAATTGAATATTAGCCATTCGAAATAGAGTTAAAACAGACATAGTTATACGAATATAAGTTAATCGAAGATTAGTTATTCGATAGGAGTTAAATAAGTGAGTTAAATAAGTCGAGTTAATCAAGTTGAGTTAGTCAAAATGAGTTAATCAAACCGAGTTAATCCAAATGAGTTAATCCAAAGGAGTTATTCGAAATAGTTTATTCGAATAAGATTAAAGGTGTTAATCGAATATAGTTTATTCGAAAGGAGATTAATCGAATGTAAATAATTTGTAGGAAGTTAATCGAATGTAAATCATTCGAAGAGAGATTATCGAATATAGTTATTCGAAGAAAGAGTTATCGAATATAGTTTATTCGAAAAGGAGATTTCGAATAGAGATTATTCGAAAAAGAGAATTATACACTGAATTCGATTATATCGAATTCGGGAAAGTAATATTTAGTTTCCGGTTTTAATCAAGATTTACTTATTAATAAATTAGTGATTTAGTTATTTAGTTAAATTAAGGAATAAAAGTTATATTTTGAAATTTGATATTTAAGAAGAAAGGAATTATAATGCTATAGTTAAAATCAATGTTTTAAAGTAAAGAAGGGGATTCATAAATAGAATCCGAGTTACGTAAGGAAGTTGTTAAAGGTTTAAAAGGTGAACTTTGTCTATTTTGAGGTTAGAAAGGTTGTCAAGTTAAGATCTGAGAGGTAATTATACCCCAACTTGATTGACTTTGTTTTTAACTAAGGGACGGGTAAGGTTCGATAGTGAAGATTGATTAAGCGAATTTAGTTAATGGGTGTAATGGTTTAAATTGGCTTAGTGGTGTTTTATTTAAACATCTATTTAAATCAAATGAATTGATTTTGGAAACATTTTCCAAATATAATCAGAGATATTTTCTAATCATAGAAAATGAAATGTTGATGAGAAAGAATACTGGAATGACAGTGATACGTGAAACAGAGATGGAAATGTTTTCCAATGATTGATGACTTATATTTCTTAAATTTAGGAAATAAGAAATGTTGAGTATATAGAAAGAGAAAATGGATAAATTAATGATAATTTATTTAAAAGAAATAAACCTTTGAATGATGATTGATCGATAGAATTTCCATTTGGAAATAATATCGTTGTTTGCGCACCTGTTTTCCTTTGATAGTTAACTATCGAAGTTTTTGACCATTTTTCCTTCGTCAATACGGAGAGACCGGGATCAGATATATTATCTGAAAACCACTATGTATGGACGTTAGCGTTGCAATCAAATATTGAAGACGGAGTTATGCAAGGGCTATCCTGTTTACAGAATAGTGCCTTCGATTTGTCCAGTCCCAGGACAAACGTGAATGGACGAATGTCCGACAGAATATATCTAACGGATCTCTTAAGTTGATCTCTTCAAACGTACTTACGTTTGGTGGCGGAGGAATTCGTTTTTCTTAGCTTTATACCCGTGGTATTTTTGGAGAAATCAATTTGTTATTTGACGGGTATGACGATGTGGCATTCAAAGTAAATGAATGTATGATCTGTCAAAGATACGTTATGACCTTAAGCCTCATCAACCGGGAAATGACATAAATCGGGCAGGTAGCATGGCTAAGTGGATCGCTCCCATTAGGGTGTATATCACCTATCTAGAGAAAATCCATTTCATTCTTTTAACTATTATCGATGCTGTCCCTTTTCGAAAACCGTTGGTGATATACATTCGATACACTCATGCGAAATGAGTGGTCGGTCATGTGAGGGTCGGGTTGCAAGACGTTCTTGTTGAACCCAGTGTATTTTCCTCTAGAGATACACTATCGGCAGGTGGTCCCATACCTTGTCATAGTCGGAATCCAATCTCCAATAAGCGCCCGCGGTTTTGTTTGTATACTTTATATGTGGAGCGTGAGATGCAAGCGTTCTTCTAGATTTTATTTACTTGTGATTAGATATAATTATAATATCAGAAAAGTATTGATTTCCAAAACTGTTTTGGGTTATCGTAAGGTAAAAACCATCCGTGTTTATGTGTGGATCGGTCTTACGATTATCTTTTCTTTTGAAAAGGATTTTGTAAAGTTAAACAAAAATGATTTGAGTTTACTCACACCAGTCCCCTGACTGACCCAAAGTTTATTTTGTTTTGTTTTCCCTAAACTCTTGGGTGCCCAAATTTGTACGGGCAGTCAAGTAGTTCAGGTCTTTACAGATATACTTGGAGGAGCTTGAAGCAGGAGGCTTTAGGATTATATAGCTACTGTTATTTCCGTTGTGTGTAAGTGTTGTACTCTGATAATGTTATTGTATATATATCCTGTTTTATTTCAAAGTTATGTTATAATATATTTTATTCGTTTCGCTGTGAGAATCGTGTTTACTCTGATTGCGTTCTTCTTCTTCTTCTATTCTAATTTTCTATCTTATCTATTCTCACCCTCTAACTTCTTTCCGTTAGTGATCAGGTATTTCCGATGTCGGAATAGTCAACGTGGTAGTTTTGTGTTGATTTTCGGAGTCGAAAATCCCAGTTTGTTACAGTGGTATCAGAGCTGAAGGTTAAGTGATTACCTTGGCTCTGTGGCGTGACTCAGTAGAGATGGGGTTAGTAATACCCTAGGTTGAGTTGAGTGTATATATACAAGTGAACATATTTGTAGATTTTATAAAAATGATTTTTATAGTGTGGAGATTTATTGGTTGAGTTGTTTATGAGTTCTGGTCGATCAGTTCGATCCACTGTATCGATAGGGGTTTCTAAACACTCAATTATGATAAACCGACACAGTATGTTTTGAAAAAGGGGAAATGAAATAATTTTGCCCAAATTGTATTTTGATATCAAAGATTGATTAATATTTGAAGTATTAAAGTATATTGGATGTGTTGTTTGTTATTATAATTGAATGAGATTATAAAATATTGAAATGGTTATATAAATAACCAATCAGAATTCGTATAAGTGTAATATGTGAAATCAGATGAAATAAATCTGAAATTTAAATCAGAATTGGAATTAAAATTCTGAAAATATGAATAAGGGTTTATAAATGAATTTGGATCAAAAATATAAGAATTTTAAAATCCTGGGAGATTTTAAATTATTTTACGAGCATTGTGTTTGGTATTTTGAAATAGATTTCAAAATGAAAATGTTTAAAATATGGTTTGATAAGTGATATAGTATTGAACTCACTTCGATAGCTGGGAAATAACTCTGATGATGTTGGCCATATCTTCAGTGTTCATTTTCAAGTTCTAAGTGACAGATTACTACCAAAGAATATTGTTTTTGAACGGTTTTGAGGAGCAAGTGGTTTTGATTTCCGAAAAGGAATGTTTGGTTTAGAAAAGCAAAGTTATTTAAAACTCCCAGGAGAGGATTGTTGAATCAAAAACAAATTAAATAGAAATGTGTAAAAGCAAATATGAATTGAATTAAGACCAATTAACTGGAATTTTAATTGGAATATGATATATAATACATCAGGTAAAATCAGATTTTGAATTGTGAGACAGGGATCTGAAATGGTATTGAAGTGATGAGTTAGGAGTTTGGGATCAAGGATGGAACTTTGGTTTGAAATAGAATTTGGCTTGGATACGTGAATGATTTGGTTTTGAGGATAAAATTGGAATTTTGTTTGGGAATGCATTTGTATATGCTGACAGGGTAGCAGATGGAAAGGAGATAAGTGATATGCCCGACAAAAAGGTACATGTTTAAATTTCCATATGAGGTTTTATGCGCCGAATCGGCAAACCGCTTGGCTTTTTGATTTTCTTTTTGAACGGAAAGGGCCTAGAGAGGCGAGTTGGGGTTTGAACTATTGACCGGTACAAAGGAGGTGCTGGCGAAATTTTCCAAAACTTTAGGGTGTTAGAAAATTTTTAGAATTTTAGAAAATTTTTGTTAATCGAAATTAATTAATATTTTAATTGGAATTAATCGATTCAGTGGAAATTGAAGTGAAGTAAACGAATAATTTTTAACCCAGTTAATCGGGTCTGTCTTCTACCCTAGCAATTTCGAGAACGAAATTATTTTAAGGGAGGAAGATTGTAACATCCTGTATTTTTACGGTGAAATAATTAATTAATTTAATTATTAATTATCGATTTGGAGATATCGATAACTTGAATTAAATAATATATATTTAATTAATATAAATAATTGAATAATTTATTTATTTTGGAAATGGTCGAAAATGGCTGAATTCCTAATATTGTGTGAATTAGATCATTTATAAGATATAATTCAGTTTAGAGTTGAATTATAATAACGAATATATTATTCGACCGATAGTTGAACGTATAATTATACTATAATTATAATCGAGCTCGAAATGGCGCTGTAGTTTGTAATTTGGCAATTCGAACTTTAAACGAGTATACAGAAGCCGTTTTAAGTCGGATTTCTATGAAATAAGAAACATTGAGGGCTGGTGAAATATATTTTTCTAATGGAAGAGAGAAATCGGTATTTCGTCGTATAGATTTTGATTTATGTCCAAATCAAATTTTAGAAAAGTCGTTGTGGAATTCCTTTATAATTTATAACGATTTATTTATTATAAAATGATTTTTAATATAAATCGAATATCGAAATAACTGGGAATTTTAAAATATCGAGTTATAAATCCCAGTGGAGCTGTATGGTATTCCACTGTGAATATATACGATAATTTCTATTTTTAAATATTTTCTTTTTTAAATCTTTTTAAATACATTTATATATTTAAATGGTTGATTTTGAGCTTCAAAAATAGCCACTTTTGCAAATGACCTCAGAATTCGACGAAACCAATTTTGTTGGATTCGTAATGTCAGATTATTGTTAGATTTCAATTTCCGTGATTTTTGGGGTCAGTGTGTGGCCGTACGGGATTTTAATGTGAAAAACAGTCAATTTTCTGACTTTAAAAATACGTTGTGTGAGCAAACGAAGTTGGAATTCGACGAAACCAGTTTCGTTGGGTCCGCAATGTCAAACTGTAGCTACATGCCCATTTTCGTGATTTTTGGGTATTTTGTGTGATCACAGGAATTTTTAAACAGCATATACAAGCAACGATTGATTAAAAACAAATATAATAAGCGAATATAAAAATATCAAAACCATACTATAAATAATCCTAACATCTCTAACCCTAATTCCTCATTTCTCTGATCGATCAAAAATTACGCCGCCACCAATAAGGAATTTCAACGTAGAAACCTCATCTTTACAAAATCATAGAAAAATCAAAACAAATTCAACAAATCAAAATACACATAGATTTGGATTGACAGTGAGACGCTCTTCACGTTGGCATCAGTTAGAAGGGGTTCGACGGTTGTTTCAACATAGCAGTTTTCTAGGGTTCCAAACGGTTGGCGATTTAGGGTTCAATGCGGGATTTAGGGGTTGTTTTTGGATTCGGGAGAGCAAACAGCATTAGGGTACGAAGATTTGGGGTATTCCTTCGGAATTGCTGGCGCACCTTTACTGTGTAATTCGCGACTTTGAGCTGATGGGCGGAATCCACCTGAGGCGTTCGAGTTGACGGAGAACAGGCGTAGGAGGAAGAGGACGAAAATAGAAGAGTGGCGATGGTTCCAGTTTTTAAAACCATGAAGAAACAATGGTGATTTGTGCTTGGAGAAAGTCGGAAATGGCCGTGAATATTCGGTGGAAACTTATGTATTGAATGGAAGAGAAAGAAGGGATTATACTAGTGCAGGCTTAAACGTTTTAGGCCGGGAAAGGTAATCATAAGAGGCCCAAATAAATGTTTAGTTTTAAATTGAAATCAAGTACTGTGTTAAGTTCTTAATATCATAATTTTATCATACAGTATCGGAATTAGACAAAACATGATCCAATGGGATCGTATGGACGGACAATACCCAATGGGACTGGCTGGGAGTGAATTGAAGCTCGTTTGGAATTATGGTGAAATTAAACGCCTGAATCAAATCAATGACCAATTATCGTTATTTAACAACAACCGTCCAATGTGAGTAATCTCACTAACTCTACTCAATTTATATTTTTATAAAATATTTTTAGAATTCATAAATAATGGTTGTTGCTGTGTGTGTTGGCTGTTTGGTTGAACTGCTAGTCAGTTGATTTAAAATATAGACAAATCGTTAATCAAATATTGATTCTGTTTAGTAGAATATTTCATAGTAAAATGAAATTGATGTTAATTTTATTGTTTAACATCTGTGGATGCAGGGAAACTGTAACAACCCGAAAATCTGGGCCAGTTTAAAATTTTTATTTAGGCAATTTTAGCGAATTTTGAAGATTTAAAATAGATTATTTTAAATAATATCGACGGAAAATTTATTCTGAATATAATTCGAACGTATATATTATATACGTCGTCGTTAGAATATAATAATTATATATAATTAAAAAAATAGAATTGAAAATGGCGCGGTAGTTCGATAATTCGATTTCAAACTTCAATTGAATGTACCGGGTGCAAAACAATCCAGATTTTAGTGAAACCAAAAACATTAGGATCTAATTGATAATATCTTTCCAACGAATCCGAAAAATCGAAATTTTATAGCGGGAATCAAAAGATAAGTCCAGTTGAAAATTCTGAATAGTCGCTATGGAATTCAGGCCCTTAAAAATGGAGATTTTGCAAACGACCTCGGATTTCGACGAAACCACTTTTGTTGGGTCCGTGATGTCAAGTTATTGCTAGATTCCAAATTTCATAATTTTTCGAATCAATATGTGAGCGTGGCAAAGGAAAACGCGTTTGACCAGTTTCAGTTGATTTTAATCGACTGGAAAATGGCCATTTTTTTCCAATGGTATCGGAATTCGACGAAACTAGTTTTGTTAGGACAGTATCGTCAATACGAAGCTAGAAAATATTTTTTGGGAATTTTTAGAGTTAGTATGTGACCCCGGTAAATTGAAATGCGCGTTCAAATTCAATATATAGAGTTATATGTTGATTTTGACGGAAACTGATCGAAACGATCAAATCAGCTTGCGATACATATCCCATTGTGTTCGGAATGGGGGTAATTAGCTATGGACGACAGGCGGTGGGCCTCGTTTAGAGGTCGTATGTAAAAAGTCAACATTTTAGAAATTTAAAATATTAAAATAATTAAACCTCTCTCCTCTCCTTATCTTCTCTCTGCCCCCCCACCACTCATTCACGTTCAGATTCAAAAAGAAAAAAAGAAAAAAACAATCGCGGTTTCCCACCGCCCTACAGGCGGACCTCGTCGCCTCCGCCTTGGGGCCTACCGCGCCGCCGATCACCCTAGTCCTCTCCCTCACCTTCCTCTTCTTCTCCGCCTCCTCCTTCTTCAGTAGGAGATTCCGCTCTCCCCCCCCAGCGTCCCTAACTCCTCCACCGCCGCCTTGGCCGGCCATCGCGCCGCCTCCTGACCTTCCCTCTCCTCCGAGAGCGCAAGTTCCAAACCCCCCTCTCTCGAATTTGAACTATAAGTTTTCCTTTAGTATGTTACTTTCAAATACTGTTTTTTCATGTAGTTAAAAACTGATTTTTCATGTATTTAAAAACATGATTTTTAGACTAGAAAAAGATTTGATTTCTGAAATTATAAAAATATGATTTTTATATTGAAAAAGAAGTGATTTTTGCATAGCAAAAGAAATGATCTTTGTTTGGTAAACGAAATGATTTTTCCCAATAGAAAAGATTAGATTTTTAAAATAGAAAAGATTAGATTTTTAAAATAGAAAAGATTAGATTTTTAAAATAGAGAAGATTAGATTTTTGAAATTGAAAAGGCGAAATCTTTATAATTGAAAAGGCGAAATCTTTATAATTGAAAAGGCGAAATCTTTATAATTGAAAAGGCGAAATTTTTTATCTATTGAATAACAAAGTAAAAATTCGATTTTTATATATTGAATAGCGAAGTAAAAATTCGATTTTTATATATTGAATAGTAAAGTAAAAATTCGATTTTTACATATGTAGAGAATACGGGCAACGAAGATGACAAAAAGGCGAGAACGATGAAGGTTTCTGCAAAAAAAGAGCCGTGGAGTTAGGATAGCTATCGGTGAGAACTTCTCACTCAAATTTCCTTTTCTAGTTATATATATATGCTAGGATGCAGACGGTGTTTAGTAGCATCCGACACCCGCCATCCACAGACCATGGATGGCTTGTTTGTTTGATTGATATGTTGTGAAATTTGTTTGTGAAATTGATGTGAAATAGATAATGAAATATATTCATGTGTTGAAAGGAAATAAAATATTTATATAGTTAAAAATATTTTATCGTTAAAAATATAGTTTTTAACGTGAATGTGAGTAAATAAATATTTATAAACAAATCGGCCGATTTGTTTATATACACTGATTTGACTGATATTGATTGGGTCGATAAATTTTACACATCGCCCAACTGCACAAATAAAATCTGTGTTTGATTGTTTGAAACCCCACACGGGTATTGGGATAATATATGACATACACTCATCCCAATAATTAGTTATATGTCGATCGATTGATTGACAGGCTGTTATAAGCGTTAGAGATTTATATTTGATGCTTATACAGTGTAGTGCACTTTGGATGATGGTTGATTATTTATCGTTGCTATTATATACATGTGTTGTATGGAATCCATATAATTAACTTTATATGGTAATTGATTGGGCCTCATTCCAATTTAGAAGATAAACAATATTATAAAATAAAGGTTCATGTGTTGACAGTACTCATCCGTTGAGATTAGTCATGTGTTGAACGAAATATTTTAACAATAAAATTTATATCTTTATCACTATAAAATAATGGTTCATGTGTTGACAGTACTCATCCGTTGAGATTAGTCATGTGTTGAACGAAATATTTTAACAATAAAATCTACATCTTTATCATATATAAAATTAGAAACTAACTGGAAAATAGATGAGATGAGTGGTCTCCTGGATATTGATCTGATGTTGGTTTCGGCCTTCGGGGTTAATATTCAGGGAATCGTCCTCTTACTAATTTGCGATTAGAGTCTAATTTGAAAAGAAACGATAGATACCATAATTTTTATAAAATATATTAAATAACAAAAATAGTCACACGTGGACAGTACTCATTCGTTGAGATTAGGTCATGTGTTGACAAAAATATAGATTCATTTGTCGAATAGAATAATGGAATTATTGAAATATATAAAGCCGTATTGATTAGAGATGCGCTATTTTGACGCGAACGATATTTATATCGATTATACTCGTTTTTAAATTTGATTTGAATTGAATAGAAAACGAATTTGAATTGAATTGAATAGAAAACGAATTTGATTTGAATTGAATAGAAAACCAATTTGAATTGAATTCAAATAGAAAACCAATTTGAATTGAATTCGAATAGAAAACCAATTTGAATTGAATCAAATAGAAAACCAATTTGAATTGAATCGAATAGAAAACCAATTTGAATTGAATTGAATAGAAAACCAATTTGAAATGAATTGAATTCGAATAGAAAACCAATTTGAATTGAATCGAATAGAAAACCAATTTGAATTGAATCGAATAGAAAACAATTGGAATTGAATTAAATAGAAAACCAATTTGAATTGAATCGAATAGAAAACCAATTTGAAATGAATTGAATATAAAACGAATTCGAATTGAATTGAAAACGAATTCGAAATGAATTGAAAACGAATTGAAATGAATTCAACTTGAATTGAAATTTGAATTGAATAGAAATGAAAGTAAAAAGGATTTATAATAGAAAATTCAATTTTGATTTGAATTTGAAATAAAGGTTGAAATTGTTTTTGAAACGAATTTAAAACGATTTATAAAATTCGTTTTAAATAGATATCCACGAAATATATATTATATATATAATATAATGGCCTGAATAGAAAGCGACGCGCCGCGGCAGTTCGTGAAGTTCGACCATTTATTTCGAACGGACATTACGGGAGATCCGACCGTCGGATTCTCCTAAAACCGGAACCGTTGGGTTCGTATCGAAAAGATCTTTCTAACGAATATTAGAAATTTGAAATCTAACGGTTGGATTTGAAGATACGTCCAAATCAAATTTGAAAAAGGTCGCTGTAAGTGCAGTTCGACGGCCGTTGACGGAAATCGACTGTACGGGCCTTGATAAAATTATTAAAAATAGTAATAATTTGTGTAAAATCATAAGAAATGATTTGGGGGAAATTGGGATGAAAAACTCCATATTTTTGAAGATAAAAGTAGATTTTTATCGAAATGAACTAATTTTGAACTAAAATTTAAAACCCATTTATTTTTAAACAAATAAATTGGATTTGAAATGGGTTTTAAATAGTATTTATTTGTGGGTTTATCGTGAACAGTGTTTTAAATAACACTTGTTCTTTAACCCGATAATAAATAGAATGTAATGTGGGTTTGTCGTGAACTGTGTTTTAAATGACACTAGTTCTTTAACCCAGTAAAAGGAGTTTTAATGAATCTGCAATTAGATTGAAATGGGGAATTGATAATTTAAATTATCAAATTTAGAAACTGAGTGAGAATGGAGTATCACCAGTTTTGCTCCAAAGCATTAGTTAAATCTTTAATTAGATTTGAACGTGAAATGGTAATTAATTTTACCGATAGCACCATAGTATTTGATATGGAGTATTACCCGTTTTGCTTCATGGGATGAATAGGTTGGGATTGGGAAATAAAATAAATAATTACTTCGGTGTGGTTCGCTAATCTCGACTAGTTTGAAAAACCATAATTTGGTTTGAGATGACATCCAAAGGAAGATCAAAGAATAAATTTAAAGAATTTATCTTGGATAAAATTAATGGGAACCTTTCCCTGAGAATATGAATTGGAATGAGGCGTATGTTGTGTTTGTGTAACATTCGTTTTAATATACGCGGATTGTTCGGAAAGGCCTGGTTTACACCCATTCTGAATAACCGATTCGACGATATGTCGAAGATGAAGACGGAGGTTGAAGACCGGAAGTATCCACATCGTTTGGGTGATTACTGATTATCTTGATTGGGCAGTACACCCAAGATGAGGGAATCAGTTGGTGGTCGTCCAAACGTACCTGGAGATCGATGGATATGCGAGGAAAGTGCCTCCGGTTTCGTTCAGACCCAGAACGAACTTGTAAATGGATTGTGTGTCTGACATTGGATTTTATTCTGTGTTGATTGATTTCTGTTAAATATATATATGTTTGGCGGCGGAGAATTTATTCTCTTGCTTAACGCCCTTCTCTGAGACGTACGAGCTTAGAGGTTATATATCGATAGATATCAATCGCATCGCATGACTTGCCTGTGTGGCACGCTGAGTTGCATGGATCAAGGCTTCTGTTGAAAAGCAAAGTCTTATGGTTGATGATCAAAGCATGTTCTTGTGGCGTAGCTTTGTGTATAGCGTGGATTCGCGAGCCTCACACCTCGGTATGAGTTAAAAACGGGATACGGACCGCTGGGAGGACACGACGTTTCTTTCTAGCTTTGGTGGTGTCAGTGACTTACCAGCCCTGACATTTATATACTTTTCACCTTTGTGGTTGTTGGAATGAGGCGCCTCGATATTAGGTCTGTAAGGACCGGGAAACGTGTGTTCAGGAATTGCCAATCCTCAAATGTAAGAGAGGACCGGCCCAGCCGAATCCAGGGTTGCCCAGAGTGTGTAGTCCTGAGGCATTTGCTAGAGTGTCTCGAAGCGGAGAGGAGCTTGCCCCTTGCCTCGACTCATGACGGAAATCCAATTTCCAATACGTGTATTGCGGTTTTAATTGTAGAACTAGTATGGCGACATGATATATGGTACCCATGCCGTCTATGATTTATATTTATGATTGAAATTGTTTTGACACTATACACTTATTATAGTATCAAATGATTTGTTTTAAACGTACCAAGCATGTTTGGCTATTATAAGGGAAAACCCTATCCTCTGGCTTGCGTTGCATTGTGTGATGGGACCTGGGTCTTATAATAGCTTCATTTTTTGAAAAAGCATTGCGCTGTTTATTCTATGCACTAGTATTCTTGGGAGGAAACCCGTTCCGTGTTATTCGGCGTGGTCCCTCGAATCACCCTCTTTTAAAGTAAAGTTTTAAATAACTGTTTTAGTTCTCACACCAGTCACATGACTAACCTGGAGTTTATTGTTTTAAACCTAAACTCTGGATGCCCCTATTTTCCGCACGGGCAGCTAGTAGTTTTGGTTTTGCAGATTTATATTCACAGGATCCTGGTTTACAGCTGGAATGATATCCGGAAAGCTCTGTATCCGTATATCACCTTCAGTTGTGCTTTGTATTATTTTTCCGCTGCTATGTAATTTATTGTAATCTCTGATATTTATCGAATGTAATTTATTCAATTATACTCTGTATATTCT
Source organism: Allium sativum (assembly GCA_030737875.1). Taxonomy (NCBI): domain Eukaryota; kingdom Viridiplantae; phylum Streptophyta; class Magnoliopsida; order Asparagales; family Amaryllidaceae; genus Allium; species Allium sativum. The sequence goes on along the minus strand of CM060919.1, from coordinate 826,578,595 downwards.
TGTATCTGATGGAATTGTTTTAATAACAATGAAATGTTCTTCTGTTTGTGTTCTGATTTGTCCTGTTCTCAAACGAACAGGGGTTTCGAACGGTCTAGATCGGTTTAACGACTGATTCGGATCGAGAGAAATTCCTTGTCATCACATTTGGTATCAGAGCTTTGATTTACAGAGCTCGAGAACAAGGCACATTAGAACCATACGAAAGAATTCATCAGATATTGGATTAGTAATATCCAATTAGAATGACTCGTTAGAGATAGGATCAGTAGTATCCTAGAACGAGTGTAAAGAGTATATTTTTCAAATGAAAACAATTTTGTTTTGAAAATTTAAATCGTTTTAAACGTATTTGAATATTTTATTTGTATTGAATATGGACAATCCAGTATATAAAGGTTTTGTATATACGCGTCATGAACGTATATTCGAAGTTTTAATATACTGGATAGATATAGAATCACATTCTAGTCGCCCGGAGATGGTACTGATAATTGTCATGACATTATCAGTATTTATGTTCGTGTTTCGAAGGTTTGATATCTATATATTTCCATTGGACTGGTGTGAGAACCAAAACTTATATAGATAGATTCAATTGTTGTGAATTGGCATCAAAAACATGATTTTCGGCTATATACCAAAATTATGAATTTGAAACTCTAATCCACTAATTGATTGATGATTGTGTTGTTTGATTATTGTTGCCTAATTGAATTTTGAACCATTATGCCTAATTGCATCAAATATTGAATTGTATTGAAAATTGGTCGCATTTGCTTGCATATACATGTACTTACATTGAACAGGTCATAGCAAGGAGGCTAGAGCAGAGAATAAAATTTGTTTGCCTGACAAATAGATACATATTTACTATAATTTACTGTTTTGTTTGGGTGATGATGATTTTATGAGCCTATTGGCTAGCCGCTTGGTTTTTTCTTTTTCTTTTTGAGATCAGAAGGCCAATATGGCAATTTCGGGATTTTCCCGTGGCTCCCGGTGCAGGGGAGGTTATGGCGAAATTTTTCGAAAATTTAGGGTGTTAGCCAAATTTTTGAAGAATTAAAAATTCTCAGAAACTGAAAAGTTGGAGAATGGAAGCCAGATCGAACGTAGAGTTGATTAATCAAACCACTTTCGACTTTGTTCCTTTTCGGGGACGAAAAGTTTTAAGTGGGGGAGATTGTAACAACCCGAAAATCTGGGCCAGTTTAAAATTTTTATTTAGGAAATTTTAGCGAATTTTGAAGATTTAAAATAAATTATTTTAAATAATATCAACGGAAAATTTATTTTGAATATAATTCGAACGTATATATTATATACGTCGTCGTTAGAATATAATAATTATATATAATAAAAAAAATAGAATTGAAAATGGCGTGGTAGTTCGATAATTCGATTTCAAACTTCAATTGAATGTACCGGGTGCAAAACAATCCGGATTTTAGTGAAACCAAAAACATTAGGATCTAATTGATAATATCTTTCCAACGAATCCGAAAAATCGAAATTTCATAGCGGGAATCAAAAGATATATCCATTTGAAAATTCTGAATAGTCGCTATGGAATTCAGGCCCTTAAAAATGGAGATTTTGCAAACGACCTCGGATTTCGACGAAACCAATTTTGTTGGGTCCGTGATGTCAAGTTATTGCTAGATTCCAAATTTCATAATTTTTCGAATCAATATGTGAGCGTGGCAAAGGAAAACGCGTTTGACCAGTTTCAGTTGATTTTAATCGATTGGAAAATGGCCATTTTTTTCCAACGGTCTCGAAATTCAATGAAACTAGTTTTATTAGGACCGTATCGTCAATACGAAGCTAGAAAATATTTTTCGGGAATTTTTAGAGTTAGTATGTGACCCCGGTAAATTGAAATGCGCGTTCAAATTCAATATATAGAGTTATATGTTGATTTTGACGGAAACTGATCGAAACGATCAAATCATCTTGCGATACATATCCTATTGTGTTCGGAATGAGGGTAATTAGCTATGGACGACAGGAGGTGGGCCTCGTTTAGAGGTCGTATGTAAAAAGTCAACATTTTAGAAATTTAAAATATTAAAATAATTAAACCTCTCCCTCTCTCCTCTCCTTATCTTCTCTCTGCCCCCCCAATCATTCACGTTCAGATTCAAAAAGAAAGAAAAAAAACAATCACGGTTGCCCACCGCCCTCCAGGCGGACCTCGTCGCCTCCGCCCTGGGGCCCACCGCGCCGCCGATCACCCTAGTCCTCTCCCTCACCTTCCTCTTCTTCTCCGCCTCCTCCTTCTTCAGTAGGAGATTCCGCTCTCCCCCCCCCCCCAGCGTGCCCTAACTCCTCCACCGCCGCCTTGGCCGGCCATCGTGCAGCCTCGCACCCCTCCACTTCGCCCTCCGTTCCTCTCCCCTTCAAAACCCCCAAAAAAAAATCCGCAGCGCCACCCCAGGACCCACGTGACCTCCAACGCGCCGCCTCCTGACCTCCCCCCTCCTCCGCGAGCGCAAGTTCCAAACCCCCCTCTCTCTAATTTGAACTGTAAGTTTTCCTTTAGTATGTTACTTTCAAATACAGTTTTTTCATGTAGTTAAAAATTGATTTTTCATGTATTTAAAAACATGATTTTTAGACTAGAAAAGGATTTGATTTCTGAAATTACAAAAATATGATTTTTATATTGAAAAAGAAGTGATTTTTGCATAGCAAAAGAAATGATCTTTGTTTGGTAAACGAAATGATTTTTCCCAATAGAAAAGATTAGATTTTTAAAATAGAAAAGATTAGATTTTTAAAATAGAAAAGATTAGATTTTTAAAATAGAGAAGATTAGATTTTTGAAATTGAAAAGGCGAAATCTTTATAATTGAAAAGGCGAAATTTTTTATCTATTGAATAACAAAGTAAAAATTCGACTTTTATATATTGAATAGCGAAGTAAAAGTTCGATTTTTATATATTGAATAGTAAAGTAAAAATTCGATTTTTACATATGTAGAGAATACGGGCAACGAAGATGACAAAAAGGCGAGAACGACGAAGGTTTCTGCAAAAGAAGAGCCGTGGAGTTAGGATAGCTATCGGTGAGAACTTCTCACTCAAATTTCCTTTTCTAGTTATATATATATATATATATGCTAGGATGTAGACGGTGTTTAGTAGCACCCGACACCCGCCATCCACAGACCATGGATGGCTTGTTTGTTTGATTGATATGTTGTGAAATTTGTTTGTGAAATTGATGTGAAATAGATAATGAAATATATTCATGTGTTGAAAGGAAATAAAACATTTATATAGTTAAAAATATTTTATCGTTAAAAATATAGTTTTTAACGTGAATGTGAGTAAATAAATATTTATAAACAAATCGGCCGATTTGTTTATATACACTGATTTGACTGATATTGATTGGGTCGATAAATTTTACACATCGCCCAACTGCACAAATAAAATCTGTGTTTGATTATTTGAAACCCCACACGGGTATTGGGATAATATATGACATACACTCATCCCAATAATTAGTTGTATGTCGATCGATTGATTGACAGACTGTTATAAGCGTTAGAGATTTATATTTGATGCTTATACAGTGTAGTGCACTTTGGATGATGGTTGATTATTTATCGTTGCTATTATATACATGTGTTGTATGGAATCCATATAATTAACTTTATATGGTAATTGATTGGGCCTCATTCCAATTTAGAAGATAAACAATATTATAAAATAAAGGTTCATGTGTTGACAGTACTCATCCGTTGAGATTAGTCATGTATTGAACGAAATATTTTAACAATAAAATTTATATCTTTATCACTATAAAATAAAGGTTCATGTGTTGACAGTACTCATCCGTTGAGATTAGTCATGTGTTGAACGAAATATTTTAACAATAAAATCTACATCTTTATCATATATAAAATTAGAAACTAATTGGAAAATAGATGAGATGAGTGGTCTCTTGGATATTGATCTGATGTTGGTTTCGGCCTTCGGGGTTAATATTCAGGGAATCGTCCTCTTACTAATTTGCGATTAGAGTCTAATTTGAAATGAAACGATAGATACCATAATTTTTATAAAATATATTAAATAACAAAAATAGTCAAACGTGGACAGTACTCATTCGTTGAGATTAGTCATGTGTTGACAAAAATATAGATTCATTTGTCGAATAGAATAATGGAATTATTGAAATATATAAAGCCGTATTGATTAGAGATGCGTTATTTTGACGCGAACGATATTTATATCGATTATACTCGTTTTTACATTTGATTTGAATTGAATAAAAAACGAATTTGAATTGAATTGAATTGAAAACGAATTTGATTCGAATTGAATAGAAAACCAATTTGATTTGAATTCGAATAGAAAACCAATTTGAATTGAATTCGAATAGAAAACCAATTTGAATTGAATCGAATAGAAAACCAATTTAAATTGAATCGAATAGAAAACCAATTTGAATTGAATCGAATAGAAAACCAATTTGAAATGAATTGAATTCGAATAGAAAACCAATTTGAATTGAATCGAATAGAAAACCAATTTGAATTGAATCGAATAGAAAACCAATTGGAATTGAATTGAATAGAAAACCAATTTGAATTGAATCGAATAGAAAACCAATTTGAAATGAATTGAATATAAAACGAATTCGAATTGAATTGAAAACGAATTCGAAATGAATTGAAAACGAATTGAAATGAATTCAACTTGAATTGAAATTTGAATTGAATAGAAATGAAAGTAAAAAGATTTATAATAGAAAATTCAATTTTGATTTGAATTTGAAATAAAGGTTGAAATTGTTTTTGAAACGAATTTAAAAAGATTTATAAAATTCGTTTTAAATAGAAATCGATGAAATATATATTATATATATTATATATATAATATAATGGCCTGAATAGAACGCGCCGCGCCGCGGCAGTTCGTGAAGTTCGACCATTTATTTCGAACGGACATTACGGGAGATCCGACCGTCGGATTCTCCTAAAACCAGAACCGTTGGGTTCGTATCGAAAAGGTCTTTCTAACGAATATTAGAAATTTGAAATCTAACGGTTGGATTTGGAGATACGTCCAAATCAAATTTGAAAAAGGTCGTTGTAAGTGCAGTTCGACGGCTGTTGACGGAAATCGACTGTACGGGCCTTGATAAAATTATTAAAAATAGTAATAATTTGTGTAAAATCATAAGAAATGATTTGGGGAAAACTGGGATGAAAATCTCCATATTTGTGAAGATAAAAATAGATTTTTATCGAAATGAACTAATTTTGAACTAAAATTTAAAACCCATTTATTTTTAAACAAATAAATTGGATTTGAAATGGGTTTTAAATAGAATTGATTTGTGGGTTTATCGTGAACAGTGTTTTAAATAACACTTTTTCTTTAACCCGATAATAAATAGAATGTAATGTGGGTTTGTCGTGAACTGTGTTTTAAATGACACTAGTTCTTTAACCCAGTAAAAGGAGTTTTAATGAATCTGCAATTAGATTGAAATGGGGAATTGATAATTTAAATTATCAAATTTAGAAATTGAGCGAGAATGGAGTATCACCAGTTTTGCTCCAAAGCGATAGTTAAATCTTCAATTAGATTTGAACGTGAAATGGTAATTAATTTTACCGATAGCACCATAGTATTAGATATGGAGTATTACCCGTTTTGCTTCATGGGATGAATAGGTTGGGATTGGGAAATAAAATAAATAATTACCTCGGTGTGGTTCGCTAATCTCGACTAGTTTGGAAAACCATAATTTGGTTTGAGATGACATCCAAAGGAAGATCAAAGAATAAATTTAAAGAATTTATCTTGGATAAAATTAATGGGAACCTTTCCCTGAGAATATGAATTGGAATGAGGCGTATGTTGTGTTTGTGTAACATTCGTTTTAATATACGCGGATTGTTCGGAAAGGCCGGGTTTACACCCATTCTGAATAACCGATTCGACGATATGTCGAAGATGAAGACGGAGGTTGAAGACCGGAAGTCTCCACATCGTTTGGGTGATTACTGATGATCTTGATTGGGCAGTACACCCAAGATGAGGGAATCAGTTGGTGGTCGTCTAAATGTACCTGGAGATCGATGGATATGCGAGGAAAGTGCCTCCGGTTTCGTTCAGACCCAGAACGAACTTGTAAATGGATTGTGTGTCTGACATTGGATTTTATTCTGTGTTGATTGATTTCTGTTAAATATATATCTGTTTGGCGGCGGAGAATTTATTCTCTTGCTTAACGCCCTTCTCTGAGACGTACGAGCTTAGAGGTTATATATCGATAGATATCAATCGCATGGCATGAATTTCCTGTGTGGCACGCTGAGTTGCATGGATCAAGGCTTCTGTTGAAAAGCAAAGTCTTGTGGTTGATGATCAAAGCACGGCCTTTGTGGCGTAGCTTTGTGTATAGCGTGGATTCGCGAGCCTCACACCTCGGTATGAGTTAAAAACGGGATACGGACCGCTGGGAGGACACGACGTTTCTTTCTAGTTTTGGTGGTGTCAGTGACTTACCAGCCCTGACATTTATATACTTTTCACCTTTGTGGTTGTTGGAATGAGGCGCCTCGATATTAGGTCTGTAAGGACCGGGAAACGTGTGTTCAGGAATTGCCAATCCTCAAACGTAAGAGAGGACCAGCCCAGCCGAATCCAGGGTTGCCCAGAGTGTGTAGTCCTGAGGCATTTGCTAGAGTGTCTCGAAGCGGAGAGGAGCTTGCCCCTTGCCTCGACTCATGACGGAAATCCAATTTCCAATACGTGTATTGCGGTTTTAATTGTAGAACTAGTATGGCGACATGATATATGGTACCCATGCCGTCTATGATTTATATTTATGATTGAAATTGTTTTGACACTATACACTTATTATAGTATCAAATGATTTGTTTTAAACGTACCAAGCATGTTTGGCTATTATAAGGGAAAACCCTATCCTCCGGCTTGCGTCGCATTGTGTGATGGGACCTGGGTCTTATAATAGCTTCATTTTTTGAAAAAGCATTGCGCTGTTTATTCTATGCACTAGTATTCTTGGGAGGAAACCCGTTCCGTGTTATACGGCGTGGTCCCTCGAATCACTCTCTTTTAAAGTAAAGTTTTAAATAACTGTTTTAGTTCTCACACCAATCACATGACTGACCTGGAGTTTATTGTTTTAAACCTAAACTCTGGGTGCCCCTATTTTCCGCACGAGCAGCTAGTAGTTTTGGTTTTGTAGATTTATATTCACAGGATCCTGGTTTACAGCTGGAATGATATCCGGAAAGCTCTGTATCCGTATATCACCTTCAGTTGTGCTTTGTATTATTTTTCCGCTGCTATGTAATTTATTGTAATCTCTGATATTTATCGAATGTAATTTATTCAATTATACTCTGTATATTCTTGTATCTGATGGAATTGTTGTAATAACAATGAAATGTTCTTCTGTTTGTGTTCTGATTTGTCCTGTTCTCAAACGAACAGGGGTTTCGAACGGTCTAGATCGGTTTAACGACTGATTCGGATCGAGCGAAATTCCTTGCCGTCACAGAAACAGGCCGGAGGGACCCAACTGGGTTCCTCCACATCTATTTTACTGTTTTCCATGTATTGTGTTATATGATGTGATATGAAATCTGTTGTTGATTTTATATGTTGGAATGATACCGATCATTGTCATATGGTACGTTAAATACCATAAGGAATACTGGAATGTTAAAAAGAGAATTTTCAATGTTATATTGAAAAAGAAATATTTATAGAATCAAAAGATTTATAAAAAGAAAACTATTTTAAAAAATAAATAGATTAAAAAGGAATACTTATTTGTAAATCAAATAGATAGAATTGAAAAGAAATATTTGTAAACTTTTTACAAATAAAATTGAAAAGGGATATTTATTTGAAAAATAAATAGAATAGGAAGAAGAAATATTTGTAAAATAAATAGAAAAGGGAATAGTTAGATTATCAAAGGAATTACTTATAAAATCAATAGATTTTATAAATTGAAATATTTTATAGAATAAATAGAATTATCAAAAAGGGATTTATTTTGTAAATAAATAGATTTTAAAAGGAAATACTTGAAAGGTGACTAGAATTGTATAAAAGAAGAATTTTACATTTGAAAGATTTAAAACCGTGCTTCGCACACGGGTATAATATGATATGGATTTAAAGCAAAGGTTTCAAAAAAAATCTATTGTGACCGATAGATTGAGAAGATAAATTTATGAATAATATTTTACGAACCAAATGAAATGTTTATCACTGGATAAATAGAATATATAGGTCAGGACTTATATAGAGAAGTAAGAATCGATTTCAACATCGATATTTGAAACTGAATAGACGTAGAGTAAATCAGTTAGAGTTAATCAGTTAGAATTAATCAGATTGAGTTAATCAGTTAGAGTTAACCAGTTAGAGTTAATTAGATAGAGTTAATCGAATCAGAATTAATTGAATATTAGTTATTCAATTAGAGTTGATCGAATATAGTTATTTGAGATAGAGTTAGTCAAACATAGTTAATTAGGATGTGTTGCCATTTCATACGACTGCTAGCGTAATTCGCAAGGCTGCAGATAGCCTATGGCGGTCGGATGTTTCCTGAGGGAATCAGGCGTAACCATTGTGATCGCTGCGATCTAGAGTCAAGCGAATGGAGTTAAATTGAATATTAGGCATTCGAAATAAAGTTAAAACAGACATAGTTATTCGAATATAAGTTAATCGAAGATTAGTTATTCGATAGGAGTTAAATAAGTCGAGTTAATCAAGTAAGTTAATCAAGTAGAGTTAATCAAGTTGAGTTAGCCAAAATGAGTTAATCAAACCGAGTTAATCCAAATGAGTTAATCCAAAGGAGTTATTCGTAATAAATTATTCGAATAAGATTGAAGGAGTTAATCGAATATAGTTTATTCGAAAGGAGGTTAATCGAATGTAAATCATTTGTAGGAAGTTAATCGAATGTAAATCATTCGATTATCCGAAGAAAGAAATATCGAATATAGTTTATTCGAAAAGGAGCTATCGAATAGAGATTATTCGAAAAAGAGAATTATACACTGAATTCGATTATATCGAATTCGGGAAAGTAATATTTACTTTCTCGTTTTAATCAAGATTTACTTATTAATAAATTAGTGGTTTAGTTATTTAGTTAAATTAAGGAATAAAAGTTATATTTTGAAATTTGATATTTAAGAAGAAAGGAATTATAATGTTATAGTTAAAATCAATGTTTTAAAGCAAAGAAGGGGATTCATAAATAGAATCCGAGTTACGTAAGGAAGTTGTTAAAGGTTTAAAAGGTGAACTTTGTCTATTTCGAGGTTAGAAAGGTTGTCCAGTTAAGATCTGAGAGGTAATTATACCCCAACTTGATTGACTTCATTTTTAACTAAGGGACGGGTAAGGTTCGATAGTGAAGATTGATTAAGCGAATTTAGTTAATGGGTGTAATGGTTTAAATTGGCTTAGTGATGTTTTATTTAAACATATATTTAAATCAAATGAATAAATTTCGGAAACATTTTCCAAATATAATCAGAGATATTTTCTAATCATAGAAAATGAAATGTTGATGAGAAAGAATACTGGAATGACAGTGATTCGTGAAACAGAGATGGAAATGTTTTCCAATGATTGATGACGTATATTTCTTAAATTTAGGAAATAAGAAATGTTGAGTACATAGAAACAGAAAATGGATAAATTAATGATAATTTAATTAAAAGAAATAAACCTTTGAATGATGATTGATCGATAGAATTTCCATCTGGAAATAATATCGTTGTTTGCACACCTGTTTTCCTTTGATAGTTAAATCACCGACTATTGAAGTTTTTGACCATTTTTCCGTCATCAATACAGAGAGACCGGGATCAGATATTGTAACGACCCAGAAAATCTGAACCAATTTAAAATTTTTAAATTGGCTAAAATAATGGATTTTAAATATTTAAAATAAATATTTTAAATAATGGCGATGAAAACTGAGTTGAAATCGACAATTGAAAACGAATATAATTAATTATAATTATATATAGAATTGAAAATGGCGCGGTAGTTCGATAATTCGATTTCAAACTTCAATGGAATATACCGGGTGCAAAACAATCCGGATTTTAGTGAAACCAAAAACATTAGGATCTAATTGGTGATATCTTTCTAACGAATCCGACCAATCGAAATTTGATAGCGGGAATCAAAGGATATGTCCAGTTGAAAATTCTGAAAAGTCGCTATGGAATTCAGGCCCTTAAAAATGGACATTTTGCAAATGACCTCGGATTTCGACGAAACCACTTTTGTTGGATCCGCAGTGTCAAGTTATTGCTAGGTTTCAAATTTCATAATTTTTCGAATCAATATGTGAGCGTGGCAAAAGAAAACGCGTTTGACCAGTTTCAGTTGATTTTAATCGACTGGAAATTGGCCATTTTTCAAACGGTCTCAGAATTCGACGAAACTAGTTTTGTTAGGACCGTATCGACGATACGAAGCTAGAAAATATTTTTCTGAAATTTTTCTAGTTAGTATGTGACCCCGGTAATTTGAAATGTACGTTTAAAATTCAATATAGTGATTTAAATGTAAATTCAAAAGGAAACTGACTGTAACGATCAAATCAGCTTGCGATACATATCCCATTGTGTTCAGAATGGGGGTAAAACGCTATGGACGACAGGCGGTGGGCCTCGTTTCGAGGTCGTGGATAAAAGTCAACCTTTTTGCGAAATTTAATAATTAAATAATAAAAAAAAATACTCTTCCCTCCTTTATCTCCTTCTGCCCCCCCCCCCCCGATTCATTTAAACAGAAGAAAAAAAAAACCTAGAACTATCGAGCCGCCGCCCCCCCTGACCTCGAACGCCGACGAAGACCACCACCACGAAGACCCCGCTCCTCCCTCCATCGCGAGCCCCTGGAAGCCAGCGCCTCCTGCCACATCGTTCGAACCCCCAGCCGCCGCCTGCTCCTCCTTCTGCCGCCGACGAAGACGAGCATCGCTTCCCCCCCCCTTCGCAGCTACATCGGTGAGCATTTTCTATTTTTTTATTTATTTTCTTTTTTATTTATTCTTTAAAAACTGATTATTAAAAAGATGTAAAAACCGATTTGTTTAAAAAGAAAAAAAACTGTTTTTATAAAAAGATATAAACTGGTTATTTTATAAGGGTTAAAACAGATTTTTTTAAAGAATTTTAAACTGATTTTTTTTAATGAAATTAAAACTGATTTTTTTTAAAAGTATTAAAAACTGATTTTAAAGAATAAAAACTGATTTTAAAAGCAAAGAAAAACTGATTTTAATAGGAAGTTAAAACTGATTTGTTTTTTTTATATAGGATGTTAAAAACTGTTTTTCAACTGATTTTCGAAAGAGTTTAAAACTGATTTTATTTTAAACTTTAAACTGATTTTGTTTAAGAGAAAAAGATTTAAACTTTAAATAGAAAAAGGTTTGAAATTTAAAAGGAAAAGGTTTTAAACTAAAAATAGAAAGAGGTTAGAAATTTACAAGGTAAAAATCATATTTTTATATATTGAAAGTCGAAGTAAAAATCATATTTTTATATATTGAGTAGCGTAGTAAAAATTCGATTTTTACATGTGTAGAGAATACGGGCGAAAGCGAAAAAAGGCGAAGATTTCTCTAAGTGAAGTTGGATAGCTATTGGTGAGATTTCTGTTTTAAAAATATTATATATGTGTGAAATGAAAGTGAATTGCTATCTATAAATATATATCTATATATATATACGCCCCCTCGTCCACAAACCATGGACAATATTTATTGGTTGAAATTGCTGTGAAAATTGATTAATAGCGAATGATTGTTTGGGATTGTTTGTGATTGATATTGGTTGATTGTGGTTGAAAAATACCCATTTGTGGTTGTGAAATATTTGGTTGAAACCACATAGGATTAGTTTGTGGAAATGAAATAAATATATACATGCCGCCTGCGTGCGAACTAGATGCATGATCACCATTGTCAAAAACCGCGAGGTTTTAAGGTAGAGCGAGGAGCCGTACTAGGGACGGTGCCGGTGTAACTACCCTGCAGTTATGCTGCCGAAATTTTGAATAATATTTGTGTGTTTGAATTATTTTCATATGCTTAAATTATATTTATTCATTGTATAGAAAACATTCATGTGTTGAATTGATATTCATTCGTTGTTTAGAAATTCATGTGTTGAATGGTATTCATATTTTGAAATAAATTGTTCGATAATAAAAATCACATTTTTATCTATATATAGAAACCATAGAAAACATTCATGTGTTGAATTGATATTCATTCGTTGTTTAGAAATTCATGTGTTGAATGGTATTCATATTTTGAAATAAATTGTTCGATAATAAAAATCACATTTTTATCCATATATAGAAACCATAGAAAACATTCATGTGTTGAATTGATATTCATTCGTTGTTTAGAAATTCATGTGTTGAATGGTATTCATATTTTGAAATAAATTGTTCGATAATAAAAATCACATTTTTATCCATATATAGAAACTATAGAAAACATTCATGTGTTGAATTGATATTCATTCGTTGTTTAGAAATTCATGTGTTGAATGGTATTCATATTTTGAAATAAATTGTTCGATAATAAAAATCACATTTTTATCTATATATAGAAACTATAGAAAACATTCATGTGTTGAATTGATATTCATTCGTTGATTAGAAATTCATGTGTTGAATGGTATTCATATTTTGAAATAAATTGTTTGATAATAAAAATCACCTTTTATCGACTATATGAACTATATAGAAAAATAGTGTTTTGAAATGAATCGTTTTACAATAAAAATCACATTTTTATTGTATGCATAAATCGTTGAAATGTGAAGTGTTAAAAAATAGCCACTTGTTCAAAATAAACATATATGAGTTGAAATATTCATTAATTAGCTAATGAAATGATTTGCGCCTATTTATGTAACATTAGAACGAATGGTGTTTTTAAACCAAATAGAAATCAAATATGAAGTTGAATAGAAATTGATAAATGATAAGAACTGTATATATATGTACATGCAATATTCATTGAACATGTTATAGCAAAGGGGCTAGAGAAGAGGAATAAAATTTTGTGCCCGACAAATAGGTACACATTTACTGATTTGTTTGGGTGACGATTTTGAGCCTGTTGGCTAGCCGCTTGGCTTTTTCTTTTTCTTTTTGAGATTAGAAGGACCGGGAACGCTATTTGCGATTTCCCGATGCTCCCGGTGCAGGGGAGGTTATGGCGAAATTTTTCCAAAATTTAAGGTGTTAGAAAATTTTTTTGAAGTGAAAACGATATTGAAATCATTGAATGAACTATATTTATATAAATATATAAATATAAATAAAATTAAAACGAAACGAAGCCGTGCAGTTCGTATTTTGAGACCGTGATTTCAAACAACTAGTACGGGGAATCCGACCATTGGATTTTCCCGAAACCTCAACCGTCGGGTTCGCCTTGGAATAATCTTTCCAACGGCACCAACCTTGTAAAAATCCAACGGTTGGATTGTCTGGAATGTTTAATTCAAATCTGAAGAAAAACAGCGCCAGAAGCGATTATATTTATATATATATAAATATAATTATATATTTAATCGAATAACGACGCTGCAGTTCGTGTTTTGAAATCGAAACTTCAAACGATTGTACCGGGAGATCCGACCGTCGGATTTTCCCGAAACTGGAACCGTTGGGTTCGTTTTGAAAAGACCTTTCTAATGATGTAAATTTTGTGAAGATCCAACAGTTAGATTTTCAGATATGTGTAAATCAAATCTGAAGAAAAACAGCGCCACGGCCACGTTATGGCCCGAAGCGTCGTTTTGAATAAAATGGCTATTTTAAAATAAATAAAAATAGCGATAAATAGTTATAAAATATCATAAGCGATATGGAATGGAAATAAACTGAATTTGCTTGATTTATGTGATGTTTGATGGTTGAATGTGTTTGGTGTGAAAATTACATTAAAGAACGAAATTGGTGTTGTCGAATAATTTAACCATTGAAATAAATTGATTTGAAATTCTAAATATACGTGAATTATTTGAAAAAGCCGAGTTAATTCTCATTTCAAATAATTGATCGACGATTGAAAGTCGAAGATGAAGACGGTGGTCGAAGACCGGAGATCTTCACCTCGTTTGGATGGTAACCGAGGTCCTGATTGGGAGGCATCCCGAAATATGGATAATGAGTGGTGATCGTCCAGACGTACGTGGTGATCGATGGGTTTGCGAGGTATTTAGTGCCTCCTGTTTCGTTCAGACCCAGAACGGACTTGTAAATGGACTGTGTGTCTGACATAGGATTTATTCTGTGTGGCATGCTAAGATGCAGTGATCAGGGCTTCTGTTGAAAAGCAAAGTCTTGTGGTGATGATCAAAGCACCGCCTGTGTGGCGTAGCTTTGTGTATAACGTGAATTCGCGAGCCTCACACCCCGGTATGAACCTAAAACGGGAGAAGGACCTCAGGGAGGGCATGCGTTTCTTCCTAGCTAGGGTGGTGTCAGTGACCTACCAGCCCTGACATTTATATACTTTTCACCTATGTGGTTGTTGCTGTTGCGAGGCGCCTCGGTTTGATCGGACGATCCGGGTCCGATGGAGTCATTCGTTGGCTCGTTTACGCCCCAAAGGGCGGGGAAACGTATTGTTCAGGCATAATAATCCACATCGGTGGACCGGCCCTGACGATCCAAGGGGCAGTTGCGGCTGTTCCTGAGGCTCGGGCTAGGCAGTCTCGAATTCGGTAAGGACTATCTTTTGCCTTGGTTCATGACGGAAATCCAATTTCCAAATACGACATCGTGCGGTTTTGATTGTATATATATATGGCGACATGATATATGGTACCCATGTCGTCTATGATTGATAATTATGATATGAAAGTGTTTTCAAAACATATAGACACTAGCAATAATATCAATTGCCTTTGTTTTATTCGTATCAATCATATTTTGGCCATTATAAGGTAAAACTCTATCCTCCGGTTTGCGTTGCATTGTGTGATGGGAACTGAGTCTTATAACGGCTTCATTTTTATAAAAAACATAGCGATGTTTAAAAGAAAGATTTGTTTTAAAGCACTGGTAATCCAATGGAGTAAACCCGTTCCACGAAAGTGGCGTGGTCCTGTGATTTGCCAATTATATATGTGTTGAGTGGATTTCTCATACCAGTCCCATGACTGACTCGTAGTTTGTTTCACTCTCAAACTCGGGTGCCCCTTTTTCTACACGGGCAGCCTTGTATTCAGGTTTAGCTGGTTCTTTCTGGATAGCTGGAGCTGAAGATGGATTCTATCATTTATTTATTTTTATGCTGTTCAGCTCCTATTGTACATATTTTGTTTATTTCCGCTGTAGACATTTATGTATAGCTGAACTGTATTTGTACTAAGTAAGATCCTGTATACTGTGTAACTCTGATGATTACTGTTATCCAGTATATTTTGTTGTTCATTCTGGTGTATTTATTTAATTTTGTTCTGCTATTATATGTTTCTGTGTTATATTCCAAAGATAAACTTGTTTCCGCGGGAACGGGAAATCGGGTCGTCTCAGATATATTATCTGAAAACCACTCTGTATGGACGTTAGCATTGCGATCAAATATTGAAGATGGAGTTATGCAAGGGCTATCCTGTTTACAGAATAGTGCCTTCGGTTTGTCCAGTCCCAGGACAAACGTGAATGGACGAATGTCCGACAGAGTATATCTAACGGATCGCGTAAGTTGATCTCTTCAAACGTACTTACGTTTGGTGGTGGAGGAATTTGTTTCTATTAGCTTTATACCCGTGGTATTTTTGGAGAAATCAATTTGTGATTTGACAGGTATGACGATGTGGCATTCAAAGTAAATGAATGTATGATCTGTCAAAGATACATTATGACCTCAAGCCTCATCAACCGGGAAATGACAGAAATCGGGCAGGCAGCATGGCTAAGTGGGTCGCTCCCATTTTGGTGTATATCACCTATCTAGAGAAAATCCATTTCATTCTTTTAACTATAATCGATGATGTCCCTTTTCGGGAAACGGTGAGTAGCTCCCAACCGTTGGTGATATACATTCGATACTTTCAAGCGAAATGAGTGGTCGGTCATGTGAGGGCCTGGTTGCAAGACGTTCTTTTTGAACCCAGTGTATTTGCCTCTAGAGATACACTATCGGCAGGTGGTCCCATGCCTTGTCATAGTCGGAATCCAATCTCCAATAAGCGCCCACGGTTTTGTTTGTATACTTTATATGTGGAGTGTGAGATGCAAGCGTTCTGCTAGATTCTATTTACTTGTGATTAGACATTATTATAATATCAGAAAAGTATTGATTTCCAAAACTGTTTTGGGTTATCGTAAGGTAACAACCATCCATGTTTTTGTGTTGATCGGTCTTACGATTATCTTTTCTTTTGAAAAGGATTTTGTAAAGTTAAACAAAAATGATTTGAGTTTACTCACACCAGTCCCCTGACTGACCCAAGGTTTATTTTGTTTTGTTTTCCCTAAACTCTTGGGTGCCCAAATTTGTATGGGCAATCAAGTAGTTCAGGTCTTTACAGATATACTTGGAGGAGCTTGAAGCAGGAGGCTTCAGGATTATATAGCTATTGTTATTTCCGT
The DNA here is from genome assembly GCA_030737875.1 of Allium sativum. NCBI lineage: Eukaryota > Viridiplantae > Streptophyta > Magnoliopsida > Asparagales > Amaryllidaceae > Allium > Allium sativum. The sequence continues at coordinate 826,561,915 of CM060919.1, read as the reverse complement.
TGTGTGTAAGTGTTGTACTCTGATAATAGTATTGTATATATATCTTGTTTTATTTCAAAGTTATGTTATAATATATTTTATTCGTTCCGCTGTGAGATTCGTGTTTACCCTGATTGTGTTCTTCTTCTTCTATTCTAATTTTCTATCTTATCTATTCTCACCCTCTAACTTCTTTCCATTAATGATCAGGTATTTCCGATGTCTGAATAGTCAACATGGTAGTTTTGTGTTGATTTTCGGAGTCGAAAATCCTAGTTCGTTACAGTTGTCTTGTGTTATCTCTTTTTGAGAGAGAAAACAACTCAAATATTTTTAATCCTTGAACAACCTGAATTTTCTCCAAAGAGGCAGTGTCTCTAAATCTTCAAAGAGAAGATAACAAGAACTAACTCCAAATCATGAGTCAGACACTTGACTTCATGCAGCCTGAGCTATCGAGAAGCATAAGCAATGAACTTGCCCTATTGCATCAGCACTGTCGCTTACCCACTTCCATGAGCATCAGTGTAGACAACTAAATTTTGATTCCTTTCAGGTAAAACTAGCATACACGCATAGTCAATAAGTGCTTCAGTTTCTCGAGTGCTACCTCTTATTTATTGGTCTAAACAAACTTTACATCCTTCATGGTTAGCTTAATCATTGGCTCTATTATATAGGAGAAATCTTGATGAATATTTTGTAGTGGTTATCTAATTCAAGAAAACTCTTGATCTCCATAACCACATCTGGTCCCTTCCAATTATCAACAACTTCTATCTTGATTGGATCTACGACTATTGTTATTTCAAAAACTATGTTACCAAGGAACTTCACTTCCGTTCCCTTAAAGTACATTTCGAGAACTTAGCTTTCAATAGATGCCATCTTAAGATCTCAAATGCTATTCTAATATGAATTTTATGATCTTTCTGATTCTCATAATATACAAAGACATCATCTATGAATACAGCACGAACCTACCCAGGTACCCTCGGAAAATCCTGGCCAAGACCACAATGAAAACGGGTCCATTAGTCAACCCGAATGGTATGAATAAGAACTTGTGATATCCATATCTAGTTCTAAATGCTATTGACAGAAAACTGTATTCATCAACTCCCAATTTATGGAATTCTATTTCCATATTCAATTAGGAACATATTTTGGCTCCACTCACCGATCAAACAATTCGTTGATTCTCGGCAATGGATATATATTCATCACCATCTTCTCTTTTAGCTTCCTACAATCAACACATAACCTCAATAACCAATCTGGTTTCCTTACAAACACTACAACTGCTCCTTAATGAGAACTGTTTTGCTAGATAAAATCCTTTCCTTCCAATTCCATTAGTTACACCTTCAACTCTTTCATCTGACCTACTAAGGGGTTCAACTCCAGATACAAGATCAATTTCAAACTAAATAGCACTCTTTAATGGTAATCCTATACTTGGTCCAAAAACATCTATAAATCCCTTTACAATAGGAAATTGACTTATTTCTTCATCCACTTTGGTTGTACTCAGCAATGTATAAACTTATGCTCTAGCATTCTTAACTGAGTACATAATTTAGTTACTAAACGGGGGTGTCTCAATGATATTTTCCTATTGTGGAAAAATATCCTAGCATCACACTTATTAGCGACTCCATGCTAATATGGTCTCAAAGCAAATAAAATCAAATACATAGAAGGCACAAGTAATAGCATAATCTAGTAACTCAAACATAAGATTATGTATCCTTTTCCAAGAGTTACATAGCCCGTATATGATTAACTGCCCTAAGTGAAGTAACAAGGTATGATTTTTCTAAGGGTGACTTATCTACCAAATATTGAGAGATAAATTAATGTGATATTCCAGTAGCTATAAATGAAAAGTGCACCGTACCTTCCGTCATAACATTTCCTTTCTCTGCAACAGATTGCATAGAAAATGAAAATTCTAAAAAAAGCCTGTGCTTTAGTAAGCTCTAAATACTTATTCTTATAAGGCCCAACTTGATTTCAGTTGAAGCACTTTACATTCTGATTCCCCACCATTCCCTTTTCTCTCTTGACCAAAATTCGCCCTCATAATGCCTCTTCTTATCGCGTTTGAAGTAAACTATGTTAGCTCTTCCTTTCTTCGTAGCTCCACCCTTCTAAGCTTCCTTTTTATGATAAAATTTCCTCTTATGAACCTATCCACCCTGAGATCCATTAGCAATCTTACCATGAAAAGAAAATATTTCCTTATTACTCAATGCCATTTCCTTAACCACATCATTACTAGCCGTTATATGTGGCAAAGTTACTTTTGCCAGACCCATCCTAAGCCCATAAATGAAAATCACTTTTCTTGTAACAACCATATCATTGGTAACATATTTGTAATAAGACAACTCTTTGAATATCGTAGCAATTCAAGCACTGAAATCTCACCTTGTTCAAGCAAAGCAGATTTAACTACCTTAATTAGAAGTAATTCTCTCCTCAAACCTCCTACAAGATTTTAGCAAAGTCATTTCTTCTTTCCCTAAACCAACCTCACTCTGTTCCACCGGCATAATGCAGCTCCTTGCAATTATCTGGATGCCAGCCTTCTCTTTCGCTCTTCATTCAATCCTAAACCAGCAAATATTCTCTCATGGTGAAGTAGCTAATTTCCCGCCTCAATAGCAGCCTCATATCCAGTATATGATTTTCCTTCGAGCCTAACATAATCCTGATTCAAGGTAGCATAGTTGTTGACTAGAACCTTAGGATTTGAAAGTCCATTATTACCTCCTAGATCAATAGTAGATCCTGTTCACACCATGTTAGCAAAGAACTAGTATGTAGCTTCCATACCTACGAGTACTACTCCTTCAGCTACATTAGCATTTACGGAAGATTGTCGATTCTGATTCTTTTGAGTATTAGGTCGAACATTCCCATCTTTTGTGGTGCCTCCCCTACCCAGATTGACTCTGTCGCTTCTTGCCTTCACATCTTACATCCTTAAACCATCAAATAAATCTTGCTAAGATACGGAAGCATGACTGAGAGCAAAACGAAAGGGAAGAATATAGATACAATCTACATATTTATAATATACAAATATAAGAAAATTATTATAAAACTATCCCAATGTTGTTTTCTTCTTCTATTTATTAGGATTATGTTTTAAAACCTTTTTTAAAGTTCAAAATTCTTTTAATATTTCATAGCTTATGATCTGTACCACTTTGTAACATCCCTCATTTTAAGACCTGAAACTAAGCGCTAAAATGTTGTAGTCATCTATAATATTAATTTTGGTGGCTGAACACGGGACTTTTAGTGATACCAATACCAAATGCATATGAACATGAAGTAAAACTTAACACAATTTCAAAAATATATCATATTTCATATTCATTACATCACATAATCCGATTACCTTTACATAGGTCTCAAATAAAATATAATTACATAAATATGGCCCAAGTGACATATGAATGTACCTTAGGATTATCAGAGTAACCATACGACAATTATTACAACATAAACATTAAGTCCAAAACATAGCGAATTTAAACTAAAGATCCTATAAGAGCTAGAGATTGCCTCCTATACGTTCTTACTAGATTTATTTGTTAAAATCCCTAAAACCTAAAACTTATACTGAAACTGCTTAACACAACACTCAAGAGATAAAGGGAAAAGATACTTTGGATTAAACAATAATTTGGTATGAATAATCATATAAATAGATATCTAGTGAGACCACACCGCTAAGTGGAATGAGTTTCCCCCTCAATAGTCTCTTCTATGAAAACAATAAATCAATTAATGATTCACTTGCAATCATAACAGTTATTAATTAAAATAATCATTAAACATTTATTAAACAATCATATGCATGCATGCATGCATCATTTACCGACTGTATCTTATGGGTTATCCTGACTATTTGCCCCCTCTGTATAGTTTTCCCAAGGTAAATACAAACCATAAGGGCTGACGCGGACCTACTAGATTTACTAAATTATTCGAACTGATTGTTAGAAACAAATTGGACTAGCCATGCAGGTATTCTTCCTTTTTAACTTTCCGTCTATCTTTTAGTTCTGCTAGGCTAACTAAGAACCTATTGGTTTTATGTGCTCACTAATAATCTTTCCCTATGAGTATCCCTTTCTATGTGCAACCTACTTTTAGTTTTCCTTTAATCTATCCCTATGTAATTAAATCTTAGACAAATTCATCTAGGAGCAATATCTAAAGTATAGGGCGCTATCATACACCAGGCCCTTTTAGTATTTTTAATCTTCTAAGTCAAATCTAATCCTATCCTATCTATCCATTTGTGATAGGAACTATACTTATAGTAAACGCTGGATTCATTATACTTAATTATTCCTTTGTAAACATTGGTCGTTAATATTTCAATTCCCTTGAAATCATTCTTAAAATCAAGAAATTTCTTAGCTTTTACTATATAAATATTTAAGCCAGAATATATATCTTAATATTTTTTTTTGATGATAATCACTTTTATTAGAACTAAATATACTTCAAAACAATCAATATTATCTATATCGCTTTATAATGCTTTGCCTTTCTAAAAGGTCGATTCGGAAGAAACATAAGGGATTTTAAACTTTATTCAAAACTATAATTGGGTTTGCACCTTTTTTGTGTCAAAGCAAAACACTTGGCTTCGGACCTCTATGGCTTCGAAGCGAAGCAAAATACTTAAGGGCACTTTGCATTGTAAAACAAAAGCTTCAAGCTTAAAAGCAAAGGATTTCAAAACGGTGACATGAACCATTCAAAACCAATTTAAAATAGTTCAAAGCGACTGCTTTGAATTAAAGGATTTGAAACAACTGCTTCAAAACAAAATTTAACAAAGGAGTGAGATGTTTCAAAACTATTAGAAAGAGGTTCCCTCCTTGAGAAGCGAAGCACTTCTTCGCACCTCCCTTCTTTAATGATGGGAAATCAAAGCGCCGCTATTGCACTACTATAGCGCCGCTATAGGGGTACACTAATATATTTTTTAAAAAGGGATTAGAAATAGCGGAGCTGCTTAAAGCATGTAAATAGCTGTTCTAATCCGCTAAATTTTCAAATTTCATAGCATCGCTTAAAATTTTATACTACGGGCTAAAATTGTAGGGCATCAGATAATGAACGCACTATCTTTTCCCTTTTAGCCTCAAATCAAAACCAGGCGGTGTTTGGTTTACGCTTTTTAGTTTTCGTCCACTGTAAAATGCGAACGATACATGTATAACGCCAAAAACGATCGTTTTAGAAAACAAAGTTAACACACAAAATAGAAAACAACTTTCATTTGTTTTCCTTATTTTGGGAATTAACACAAGAAAGAGAGATAATATATCATACTGTTGTCCCTCTCTCCTTTACGTGGTCCCCTCCATCACCCTTTCACTTCCTTCCTCATCCTTTAATTTTTCTTTCATATATTTTGTTATTAAAGTTGAAAACTCAAAATATACTTTAAACCAAACACCACCTAATAGAAAAATTCAATTTCTTCAAGCTTCAGTTTCTTAATAAAAACTGTCGAGCATTTGATATTGAACCGCCACCGTCTCCAATGCCGTGGAGCTTCTCCTCTACATCGTTATCTCACATCGCAACCGAATCTCTAAATACTTGTCAATCATCATTGATTCAAGCATGAACGCAGGTGCAATGCTGGTCATCATGAGTTGATAATCGCTATATTGATTCGAATCACAAGCACATCTCCATACTTGGATTCCCTTGTCTCTTTTGCTTCTAAGCAAAACTTGTTCTATTTGATTGTATTTCATTCGTTTATGTCGTTCTCAAGTAGTTTATCTCCCTGTTTTGTTTTTTTTTTTTTTTTTGCTTGATGAGATGTTCGTGCCATTAGATTTTGATCACCAGGTTAATGTATTAGGACACAGTGATAGTAACTAATCAAGAAGAGAACAAACAAAAGAAATGTGTTGCTAAGAGCACCTCATTTTCTTCTTACTAAAACCATTACTAAAAGTACCATAAAATTTTATACTACACTCTTTTTAATACCAATTTTTTATGGCGCTATTAAATACATTATTTTTATTTATTTTTGTATGGCAAACAATCGCCGATCAACACTGTTTTCTGTGGCGATCAACCACCAATCGCAGTAGTTCGGCGATTTATGGCCATGAAAAATGGTGTTGGTTGGGGGTTGTTTGTCATAAAAAATGATTTTGCACGGTGCTTGATTGACGTATGAATTACCATATTAGGAAGTACATTAGATTTATTGTGCTTATTATTTTTAATCGTGGTATTAAGAAGAATAAACCGATATGCCCTTAGCATCACACCAAGAGATAAAACATGTTGTAATTGTTTTAAATTTATTATACTTCATAATTATTTTAATATTTTTCATGGAAGTGCCTTTCAGTTGGATTCAATGATGTAGTCTGTGTTTGACTCCTGGTTTCAAATAATGAATTGCAAAGACGGAAGTATCTATTGGGTTTCAATAATTGATGGATTCTTTAAGTTCGATTAAACAATTTAAGTGTTGCATTCTAGTGTTAAGCTTAGCGAATCTATGGATTGTTAGTGATGATGAATTAGTTAGGGACATCAAAATACATGCTCATTTGTTTATCTAATGAGTCATAAATGTTGAAAAAAATTCTAAATGGGAATGATCTAATGCTCATTTTTTTCAATTAGTTGGGGTAAAACCGTGAAAAGGTGAAAAGTTTGAGCAGTTGGCATGTCTATACATATTTTATTCTTTGATTTTATTCATTATAGAAGTTTAAGCAGTTGGACCAGTGGGTTTCCATAACTGGTGCATGTATATTGTTGCATCCTTGAAGTAAGATTGCTAAGAATTCTAGGTTGACAATTTGTTAGTGTCAACTTCTCTTTTAATTAACTCAATGTTCATGAAAGATTATGCTACTTTGTGTTAAAAAAACAAGTGAAGGAGAAATTTTATATCGACATGGATGTCTTTTGATTTAATATGCATTTTATTTTACATCCAACCAAATTTATTTCTATGTCCTTTTCCCTTTTATTGGGATTTTTAGATAGTTTATTCTTCCAAACGTTTGTTTTTTCTTTTTGCTTGGAACACATTTGGCGCTTTTATTTTACCTGCGAGTTTGTGGAAAACTTGGAATTATACATCTGTATCCCATGAGAAATTTGGGTTTTTCCAGTTCGCTTGGAAGTATGCATGTGACAAATTTGACAAAGCCTATAAGATTTCTTGGAACAAGTTTGCTTTTTTCAGTTGGAACACATTTGCATTCATATTTTATGTTAAAGAAACATTGAATGTATTTATTTTACATTAAAGGAACATTAAATGTATTTGATTATCATTAATTTTTTATTTTACTTTCATTACTTTCAACAACATATATTTGTGATTCAAATTTTCAACCAAAATCAGTTGGCATGTTCATGTGCTTTGGAATCTAGATGGAAGAAAAAATTGTAACACATTAACAAATGAATGAAGTTGTTGGTATGGGTGGTGTTATTATCGTGTCTCAAATAGATACATGTTGACCAATTTTTTGGCAAAAAGTCGTCCTAACGCGAAGTCGAAGCCTACAACCAGATACCGGCTCATTCCAGACCTCAGGGGAAAATTATCACCTCAAGTTGACTGACCTTGGATCGACCCGAGACTAAATAACAAGTAAAGGCAGCACCCTCGAGATTAAACCAGTCGGTCGAGTCGTCAATAGACCAATCGACCTATTCCCTAAAAAATCGAATCGATTTGGAATTTTGGAACGGAAGTATCCAGTAAAATTATCTCCTACAGAATCGGAACAAAGCAAGTTATGCGCTACCAGACGAAGTCATACTCGAAGTCGCTGAAATTAGATTAGTTTTTGACCAGCTCTCCTTTTTATACGCCAAATATCAAGCTCCACGTCGACAACGATTTCCGAGGAGAACTATTCATCAGCAGTAGACCGGATCCCTCCGCTGCAATGACTTTAGTGGATCGAGCTCCACGTGTTTGAACTCTGAAAAAGAGGCAAGCGACATGGTACACGGGTCCGCCCACCTTCTTCACCTATAAATGCACCATCACTGAAAATGGAAAGGCATGTTGAATTCTCCACCAACAACTCATACTCAGCATACTGAAAAACACTCAGTCGAACCCTTCAAAAACACAATGATTTTGTGTAATCTCTAGTTTCTTCCATTGAAAAGCCACTGTAACGTGTAATTGACAGTATAAACAAAGATTATAAGTGGACGTAGGCACCAATATAAGCCGAACCACTACAAAATATTGTATCCCCCTTATTCATTTACTTTTTTTTGCATCTCTGTGATTATTTTTCATGTGTACTCAACACACGTTGGGGTTGATCGTCATAAGACCAACTTTTGACGTCAACACTTTGGCACTCCAGGTAGGGGCACATATATATACCCTAAAACCTTCTGCAACTCTTAAGGAAATATTGACAAAGCGGAAGAAGGACATATGACCTTCTCACTCTTAATCTCGGCCCGCAGATGCAACAGGAGCAGTAGTAACATGGGCAAGCCATGAAGAGCCGTCCCAATATCTCACCAGGGACGACATGGATAAAGTTTTGGCTGAGTTCAAAAACCAGATGGCATCTCGGGTTAAATTCTCAAACATCAGCAAGAAGTAATGAATAACCTCCTCACTCGGATGGAAAAGGGATCCCGCATTCCAGTATTATTTCCTGCACCGGCCGAGGCTAGGGCAACAACTGATCTTTAGTCTGCGGAAATCCAAACCCAGATCGGTCCACACCTTTTCTTCCTCCTGGTTCAACTTCACTTGTCGATCAACCAGTGCTAGGTCATCACTTTCGGTACTAAACAGAGCTTTGGTAGCTGCGGGTTCTTAGGTTGGTCATGGCCGAGTTTCGTATCAGCCGACCACTTTACCTTCACTCCAGGGCTCAACTCAACTCCCTGGACAAACAGCTCCTGATCCAGTGCAACCTTTGGGCCGACCAGAACCAGGAACATTGCAGCATCCGGTTCGACCCAAAGTCTTACTGCAAACCTATCTTATGCAGCCTTCCCTTCAACGAAGAGTTGGGGACAGCAACCCTTCGTGTCACCAAGACAACTCTACCATACCGGCCCCTAACGCGACGGAGGGAAATGCTACTGTAGACCACTCTAACATCACTCCGAGTGGGGGGATACCGAGCCCCGGATGGATACCACTCACCTGAATCGGCCCAACCCCATTGCCATATGTATGGTTCAATCCAACAATAACCAGGCGACTTTAGCATGGCTGAACCAGATCCCAAGGCTGGGATACACCCGCACCTTCACTAAACTCTCGAAGGTCGAACCGAGCCAAACCTAGGGGCTCGGGGAATTCATCCACCTGAGACAAGTTCTAGGATTATCACCGACATCCCAAATGCAGATTTGGATTTGTGGCAATGACTCCTCGGAGATGGAAGCCAGCATGCAAGCTTCATCAAATGCTTCACCCGAGGCACATCTTCTTAGCAGAACGTGGATGACATCCATCGCAGTCCATTCACACAGGAAATCAGGAATTCTCAAAATGCTCTAGACTTCAAGCTTCCGGTCCTGGAGCCCTACAACGGTAGGACCGACCCGACCATTCATCTCATGCGATACATGAGTCACATGGAAGTGCTTTCTGCATCAACCAATGTCAAGTCCAAGTGCTTCCCTCCCCTTCTCACCAACATAGCTGGCATGTGGTTCTGGTAGTTTACAACTGAGTCGATCAACAGTTGGAATATGGTGGTCACCCGCTTCATCGAACAATTCAGAGTTCACATCTCCCGACCTAGGAGCATCATGTTCCTTACCTTCATCAAGAAATGGTCTAGCGAGACCCTCTGCTCCTTCTTAGAAAGATTCAACGTGGCTGTAGCATCAGTCGATCGACCCAAGCCATCGATGGTGCTTGTGGCCGCCATAGCTGGTGTCCAGAACCGATCAGAATTCAGGATCTCTTTAACCAAAGACCCCCCATTTGAGGATTTTTATGCCGACGCGATAGATTACTCTAGCAAGATGATGCTATCATCGAGATGGAAAGCCTCGAGGTACTTGCTACTAAGGACGGAGGTCCATTCGACACCAATGGCCAGAACAAAGGGAAAGGAACAACCTCTGAAAGGAACGATCGGAACGTACGAACCAAGAGAGAAGACAAGTACGACCAGTACATCGAGCTCAATTCATCCATGCTTGATATCTACCTCGACGTACAAGGATCTCTACCATTTTCCAAACCTCCTCGAAGGGAGCCGACGCAGAGAGAGCTCGATTCCGGAAATCATTGAATGTACCATAACATGGAAGGTCACAGCACCAACGAATGCAGACATTTATGTGATCTCATTGAGGAAAGGTTCAGACGTGGAGAGCTACCCGAATATGTTAAGAAGTTTGTATAGGTTGCGCCACCACAACCCTCTGTCCAAGCTCCACAGGTCGGTCCCCAAGCTCGAAACGGAAAGGACCTTGAGACTAGCAATCACGACATCAACATCAATTGGTCTGGTTTAGATCGAACTGGATATTTCCCATTTCTTAGGATATAAGAAATGTATTTTTGTTATTTTTTTTATTCAATAATGTGGTTATGTTGAAGTACGCACGCATGGGGTTAGGATTTAGCTCCAAGGCGTACTCTGGATTCAACTGTCACCCTCCTAGAATTTGTTTTCATTTCTCTATAATAGCTCTTTAGTAGCAATAAACTTTCTTTTTCAAACATGGATTATGTTTGAACAATTTAAGCGAAGATTGACTAACGCTTGCCAACCCAAATATCGTAAGTGCTAGCCACCATCTCTAAACCGAGCATGGTCGATGCCCTCCACCATATCTAACCAAATCCATAAGCCGAGTATGGATAATACTTGCCACCTCTTTAAGCCGAGTATGGTTAGTACTCGCCAAAAATTTCTAAGACGAGTACGGCTAGTACTCGCCCCCCTTTTTATTAAACAAAGCACGGTTTATGCTCGCCAAACCAGGCATGGCTTATGCTCGTCCCCCAGATATGGTTAATACCGACACTAATATTCCAATTGTCAGACACGACAAACTCCTTTTTCCAATATGAGCATGACTTATGCTCAAACCCTCTGACCATTCAACGAACATGGTTAATGTTCGAACTCAAAAACCCTTGAACAACAGACTATACCGTCTCACTAGGAAAATCCAAGTATGGATTATACTAGTCCTCCGGATATGGTTTATATCCCGCTTCGTAAACCGAGCATGGTTTATGCTTATACTCCAAATCTTTGTAGGTATCATCTAACAAACGTGATCTTGGTTCTTCTGCTTCTGTCAAAGATCGAATCACTCTCATTCACAAGCTTCTTGCCTTAATACGATCATTCAGATGATTGTTGGTTTTTTGGCCCTAATACGATCCATAGTAGTCGTCGGTTTTTCGACGTTAATACAATCATCGATCGTCGGTTTTCCGGCCATAATATGGTTTAATGCAACCATGGTTTCCTGGACTCCTGTTGTTCGACGTTCTCCGAAAGATGCAGAACACATCTTCCTTCTCCAAAAAAGATGTGTTCTAGGGGACAAAGTGTTGACCAACCTTTTTTTGGAAACAATTCATCCCAACCCGAAGTCGAAGCCTACTACCAGATATCGGCCCATCCCAGACCTCAAGGGGGAAATTGTCACCTAAGGTCGACCACCTCGGATCGATCCGAGACTAAATTACAAGTAAAGGCAGCACCCTCAAGATTAAACCAGTTGGTAGAGGTTTCAATAAACCGATCAACCTATTCCCTGAATGATAGAATCGAGATGGAATCTCAGAGCGGAAGTATCCACTAAAATTATCTCCTACAGAATCAGATCAAAGCAAGTTATGTGCTACCAGACGAAGTCCTACTCCCGAAGTTGTTGAAATCAGATTAGGTTTTGACAGTTCTCCTTTTTATATGCCAAATATCAAGTTCCACGTCGACAGCGATTTCCGAGGAGAACTATTCATCAGTAGTAGACTGGGTCCCTCCACCGCAACTACTTTAGTAGATCGAGCTTCACGTGTCTGAACTCCCAAAAAGAGGCAAGCCACGTGGCACACGGCTCAGCCCACCTTCATCACCTATAAATACACCATCGCTAAAAACGAAAAGGCATGTTGAATTCTCCGCCAACAACACATACTCGACATACTGAAAAACATTCAGCCGAACCCTTCAAACAGCACAAGAATTTTTTGTAATCTCTGCTTTCTTCCAATGAAAAGCCACTTTAACCTGTAATTGATAGTATAAACAAAGATTATAAGTGGATGTAGGCACCGATATAAGCCGAACACTATAAAATATTGTGTCTCCCTTGTTCGTTTACTTTTTCTTGCATCTCTATGATTATTTTTCGTGTGTACTCAACATAGGTTGGGGGTTGATCGTCATAAGACCATCTTTTGACTTCAATAATACATATATAATTATAAATAACGTAAAATCAAAAATATATTTATCGTAGCTATAGATATGTCCAAGGTTACCATTCAAATCATACTAATATAAATACTAACTTTATTTTTACATATTGGATGCCATTTTATGTGTTGCTTAAATTTATACTGCTATAGCCATGGTATATCCTCGATATAGCCCTGCTGTAACTTTTTGCATCTCGACCGCTATTGAAACACTAAGCACTTTAACTGTTCAGCATTGATGCACTACATACTAAGTTGCCTTAGCATCGTGCGATTTTCCACAGGTTGAAACGACGAGACCAATCATTTGAAGCCTTCGAATGTGAAGCGAAGCCAAAGCTTCATAGAAGGCAGAATCATTATTAATGTAAAAACTACAGTTTTGCTAGATAAAATAACACTCTCCACCAACTCCTTATATTTTTAATCTCTTATTGGTCAAAACTTGTTTTTAAAATCTTGTTATAGATTTGAAATTTTAAATCTTAAAAATATAAGAATCCCCTCGATTAATCATTTATATAATTAATATTAATTAAATATTTGAGCTTTTCTAGCTTATACAATTTATATCAATTCATAAAATCATGAGAAAAATTCCCAAAAGTCGTAATATTCCCCCTTTATGTATTTCAATATATAAAATTTTTGGAAACAAAAATGGTTAACTAATATTCTTAAGTACCAAAAACTGAATTAATTGGATTTCTTGATATAGAAATTTCATAATATATTCATATTTGTTTAAAAATTTCTAGAATTTGAAACCACTTCCCAATTAATATTACCTACAATATCAAATTTTATCAAGTCATTTAGATCACACAAACAAGGGTTTTGAATCAAACTTATTTGAAGAATTCATGAAATGTTACATAAATCATCAACAAGAATACATATATACACATACACACGTACACAATTTCAATCATCTAAACACATGGCACAATCATATAATGAACATCCAACTAATCAGGTCCACCCTAGAGCTGAATCAACTAGCATGGTTGATATACACATAAATGTGTATATTTTATCCGCTTATTTATCTTGTTTTATATTTAAAATAATTGATACTGTGTACTTATAGTTGTGTTTTCAGATTATTTATGACGAATGGATTAATGCACTTAATTGTTGAAAAGCTTGAAGAATTAATGTAAGAAGTGTGTTGATTTTGAGAGCTAGATTAAAGCTTGAAGAAATGTTGTTGTTCAACTACCTTCTGCTGCATATTTTAAAGATTCAATGCTTTTTTGTTCAACTACCTTCCGTTGCATATTTTAAAGATTCAATGCTTTTCATAAAGATAGCTGGTCTCGGATGATATGGAGTTCTCATTCATTCTCAAAACAATTGAAATTGATGCCATTTGATGCCCGCAAGGTATGACAATTGCAAATCCATTCACACGCATTCACATTTAGCTAATTAGTTTATTTGTTATTTCGGAAAAGGGCTCTTGTCCCACATTGTGTAATTGGCCACTTAGTCTTGGCTATGGCAACTATAAAATCATTGTATCTCCTTCATTTGTAAGGACATTGGGTTTTATTCTATAAGTCTTCTCTGGAATAAAACTATTCTTCTCCTTCTCTTCTTAGTTGTTATTTTATTTATGTTTATGTTGTTTATTTTCCTTTTCCCTAGTTCTCGTTTAGCTATCTCTAGCTAATCCCCTTTAATTAGGGGGGTGATGACGCTTATATTAGATTCAATTTGAATCACTTAGCCAAAAAGGATTAGGACTTTATTTATATAGATCTAGATCTGAACCTTCATACTCTATGTCATTTAAGAGCTATGCTCCTTCACAGGTTATATTCGGGTTCGATCTAATGCTTATCAGGTTTAGATCTAACTTTTAGGGTTTTAGAAATAAAATAGTGAATCGGTCCTGATAGCCTATTGTTGTTTAAGAGCTTAGCTCCTGCATAGGCTATACTTGTAGTTATTCACCTATTTGTTGCTAGAAACCTAATTATCGTTGACTCATGTTTGTGACAGAAACATGAATTAGATCTGTATTAATCTGTTTTGTTATCAATTCATTTAATCTAGCTTATGTCATTGCTCTCATTTATTGTTAAAAACTCTCTTTCTATTTATTTTCTGTTGTTTTCAAAAAATCAAAAATTCGGAATAACTTGATTGGATTTATTATTAAAATAATTTTGGTCCTAGAGTTCGGCACCCTTTACAATAACCCTTTTGTTTAGGAAAACCGAATGAATTCAACAATTGCTCACAAGTGCTCAATTTGTTCGCAAACAAATTTTGGCGCCGTTGCCGCGGATCAAAATAATTTTTTTAGTAAATTCTTTGGGTTATATTTTTATTTTTTTATTTTATTCCTTTTCTTTTCTTTATATACATATAAAAAAAATTCCCTTGATTAGTTTTGATTTGGTATTGTTGATTGATACTATGATCTTTTAATTACAAGAGAAAAAAACTGCAATTTTCTGTTTGATTTCTTTCCCCTTTCATTGCCTATTTAATTTCTTTCCAATTACATTGCCTTCCATTTTTCAACAATTCTTAAAAAAAACACTTGTCATTTTTTTATTCCATTCCTTTCAACCTCCTTTCTGTTTTCAATACAATCTCTTTCCCTCTTTACATTTGATTTCTTTTCCATTTACAAATTTTCTATAAAAAAAATTACAAAGATTTCTTTCTTGCTCTTCTTTGCCAAGATCGATCTGCCAATCACCAACTTCTTCTTTACTGCAACTACAAATACCAGCGACAACTTCTCGTCTCCTACCTCACAAATAACTCCTCTTCTTGCAAGCACCGTGTACCCATTTCGGCCATCCACATAGTCAAATTGATTCGAACAATCCCGTTACTGCTAAAATTCACCCTGCAACTACCTACCACGCAAACCACCTGCACTCCCTCTTCAGACAAACTACCTCCTCCATTTCTTCAAATCTGTCCACCTTACTCCAGATGTGCATACCATACACAATCCCTTTGCTACACCATTTCAAACCAAACATAGCAAGTTCATCTTCCACAGAAGTACAAACTGAAGCACCTCATGTTTACAGTGCCAAGTTGCACCCCCTTCACAAACCGCAACAAATCCATACAACCTCGTACCAAACAGCTCCTGCATCTTACCTCACCACTTCTCCCTTTCCTATTCTATCGCAACATCAACCACCAATTCTTTCCACACTACAACCCCAATTCACAACAATAATCATTCACCATTACAACCCTTTAACACAAACATTCACCACATTCACAAACATAAACCCAAAGCCTCGCCTGAACTGACAAACCACATACTCCACACTCTCCTGCTACTCACGTCACCAACACCGCAGTATCGTAACCACTTCAATTCCCTCACCGCAAAACAAAAAGTTCAAAACTTCAACCAAATGGCCCATCTCCCAAATCTGCTAGTTCAACTCCAATAGTTTCTCCCTTCACAGCACTTCTGTCAAGCCCTACCCCAACTTCATAATCACCAAATTCCACCCGCTGACTAACAGAAGCTTCCAGTCAAAGTCGAAAACCCTAGGAAACCGATCAAATCTCGGAACATCGATTTTCTTTACTTCAATCCCATAAAACCCGAACCCGATTCCAAGAACAAAACAACCCTTACCCAGTTCGGAAACCAAATTCGGTCCGAACTATTTTAGCCTAAGTACCCAAGTTGATTTCCGAAAAAACAGAAGAACAAGAAAAGAAAAGTAGATGTTTCGCAATTGTTTTCAAATAAAGGACAACGTTGGCCCATCATTTGGTTCGAGACCAGTAAATAAGTTTTGTGGTGTCTGGGGATTCTAACCGTGTTTATACAGTTGGTGCGGTGCTCAATTTCTATGTTGATCTACCTCTAATGGTTAAACCATTTCCAGAAACAAAGTCGGGCCAGATTCTATGATTTGTTTCCAAAAAATATTGGGGTGTGAGTTCATTCATTTCATAAATTGCCAAGTGCGTGCATGGAAGGGATTTATTGACTATTTTAGGTTTTGGGATAGTTTGTTTTGACTTCGGGAGCGTTTGTTTCCTAAAAGAAAAAAAGACGCGAGTTTGTTTTAGGGTTTCAACGTGGGTTTCTCTTTTTTAAAAAAGGGGGCTTTTCTGAGTATTGAGAGAGAGTGTGTGTTTTTTTTTCTTCTTGAGAGCATTGTTTGATTTTGCGTGTTGTTTCCCTTTTAGGTCGAGTCTGGTTAGTATGGTCGAGTCTGGTTAGTATGGTCGAGCTTAGTTTTTTAAAATTTGCTTGAGTTTACTTCTTTTTAATTTTCATTTCTAGATTAGTTTTTTTTAGAGTTCTTTTTTTTAGTTTAGTTTTTCTTTTCAAACTCTAGTTTAGTTTTTTTTCTACTTTCATCAATTTTTTTTAAGGATTTCAATCAGTGAGAAGCCATAGTGAAAGAACAGATTCAAGCAAATGAATAAGAAATTCAGAGGAGCGGTTGCACACCAAGTGGGGTGTGAACCCCTTAGCCCTACTCGGTTGCAATGGACGGACAACCGTTCTAAGTGAGAATTTTCTAAACTCTACAGGGTCTGCTGCAACTTAAAAAATATATAGAAATTTCTTGTAAAAATCTTCTGTAGGGGCCGCCGCTTGCTTGTAAAAAATTTATTTCTGCAATTTATTATTCTGCGACTATTCTGTGATTGATTATTTTGCCTGTTGATGTGTGGTTGGGAATTTTAAAACAAACATAGGATAAATTATTTTTGAAATCGAATAGAGCATTCCTCAAAGCTCATAGGACAAAATATTCGTTAAAATTAACAATTAAGATTGATACTCTCCTAGGTGTTTAAGGAACGGTAGAGTCTTGGACTCAAGCAGGTTCTTAAACCTTCAGTCGTGTTTCTACGGTGATTCGTGACACGCGGATAATCCCTATCCGAACCTGGCCTGGACTTATACAATCCGAAGTTGATAATTTTAACGTATTTTTTAAGAACTTCTTTAGAGCCACAAGTTTTACAACTGATTTTTCGACGAAAAACTCTCTTCTTCTAATACATGCGCGCTTGCTCCATGTACAACCAAAATTGCAATTCTTTTCAAAATTTAAATGATTTTGGTTATAATTCAAATCTGAATGAATTTTAAGCTGAAAATTTTCCGATTGAGGAGAATTTATCTAACGTGAGTCAACTGTTAGCCCAAACGACTAAGCAAAGTGCTGAAAATCAAAACAATCTCAACATGGTTTTCAACGATCAAAACCAAAATGATTTTCGTAATTCGAGTGGAGATATAAGTTAGGTTATCGAATATGAAAAATGGGTTGCGAACAAGCTAAATTTTTGGCGATGTTGGTTGTGGAAAATAAAGAATGATAACTTTTTAGAGACGAGGTGGATGAATTTTTAAGGTCAACCAGTAAAGAACACATAGAAACGACGAATTTAAAACACAACAAATTGAAGTTTGATGTGTCTACCAATTTTCTTGAAGAAAGCCTAAGTAAATTTGATCAATCAATGCATGAAATTTGGATTTGTCGCGAGGAAATCAAGGAATAAGCATGAACTTTAGATGAAAAACAAAATCAAGAAAATAAAGACATCGAAAACATGAATCTCATTCAAGAACATGCTCGTTACACTATTGAACTTTGGCAAAATCTAAAAAATCAATTACAGGAGAGAATTCATAAAGTTGATGAATTTGAGGATTTCATAAAACTTGGCTTGACTTACTTCGAAGAACTAGTTCAAAAGAGAAAAATTGAAAACTGAGTTGTATTGAAAGTCCTAGGATAGTTATTCAAATTGCTCTTTTTATAGCTAAGGTTACAGACTTGTACAACAACTTTAAATCCCAATCTAGTAACAAACAAGTTTCGACCAACGCTTCATTTGAAAACAATAATCAGCCAGTAACTTCATCACAACATTACATAACGATTATTGATGATTCTGACGATATGACTATTGATGAAAATAAAAATTCTGAAAAATCTCTGGTAAAAATCTCTGATTTCTGTGAAACTGAAATTCAAACTCAAACTGATGCTTCTGCTGAAAATTCAACTCTTACTGAAATTGAAAATTTTCAACTAACAACTTTGAAATTGATAAAAATCTTAATAAAGTTGTTGAAATCTCTGTAATTGATTTGAATTCAAATTATCTTGAAAACGAAGACGTCAATCTTCAATTTGATCTTCCTCTCTCTGATTTTGACAAATTTGAAAATTTAGCAACTTTAAATTGCCAATCTGAAAGGAATGATGAAGTTGGTAACAACTGTTTAAGTGAGGACGACTTTGATGAGCGAAAACTTCTTGAACTGATTGACGATAATGTTGTTGGGTCTGAAACTGAAAATGAAACACTTGAAAACTTTGAAAGGTTGAAAGCAACGAAACTGCTGAAGGTGATCCTGAACACAATAACGATTTTTCTGAAATGGTTGAAACCCCTTGCAACTTGATCGTTTCAACTGAACCTCACTTTGATCACTTGTTTTTGAATGATAAATTTCTGTAGTATATGAACTCTTTTTGGAATAACACTGTTGAGAAAACACGATTTCGAAATTTACTGAGAATTCATTTGTTTTGTTTTAACTTTAGGTTTACGAATGAACCTTTAGTCAACAACATTTCAAATATCAAAGAAAAATTGAACAATATTTCTCAAAACAAGTGTGGGGGTGAGAATAATGGACATGTCTCTAAATTTATACATCATCTAAACAAATCAAACTTTTTTTTTGAAAATTTTACTGAACCCCAGCTCAACGACCTATCTTTAGTTTCTACCGAAATTCAATTCTATTTTAGGATTAATTGTAAGCTCAAAATTTTAAAATCAACAACTCAAACTTTAAAAAAAAACAAAAATTGTTTTTCCAAATCTGAAACATAATATAAAATTCTTTATGATTTGGTTTTCTGTGCTTCAGTTGTGTTTCATAATCTTAATGAGGCTGATCCATTGGTCCATTATGGACTGGTTCATCTATTCGATGACCGCTTATTTTCTGCACACGCAACCGGTAAGCCACGCTTACCCACTTATTTTATTTCCCTTTCACTAAGATATGTCTGAATAACGACCGTGGAGACACAGTCACACTCAAGTGCGGGGGCGGGAGAGGGGGGAATTTACATTACATTAGCAATCAAATTTTATGAACTAGGTCATTCGTTGAACAAGGATTAACTTAAATGTCATAAATATCACCTTGGTTCTTTATTGATAAGTTGAAATGTTGGGTGATGGGAATGAACATTATTTATTCATTAAGTCTTAATGTGTCTTTTTAAGATGCTAGCTTGAAACTGTGCAGACATTAGTCGTGTTTTGGAGTAAGCGTGTCAACCCTTGTTATACATGTTGGAATGTGTAAGTAAAAATAATAATAAAAAACCGAATAGAAATGATTTTGCACCTACATTTGTTTAGATTTTCCCAGTTTGTTTTCATGCATAATATTTTTTCACTCAAAATTTTCAATTCGCAAGTTCTAAAATTCACTGGGCCCAAATAAGGAGAAATGACTCATAGTAGTGTTCTTCTTTGATACCCCACATTATTTGAACCCAAGCTTTAGTCGATTTACATCGATGTTTCGACAAGTTCTTCTTATATTGGTATACTTAAGAACCTTTTTATTAATTTATTTTCAAAGGTTCAAAGACGCACTTTTTATACCAATATTACACTACCCACTCCGTACTTGTTTTAAGGTAGGATAACCATATACCACGTCTTATTTTATATAGGTTATCTGTCTTACGAAACTTTGCTTATCTCTCCTTTTAGCTTTTTATATAACATCAATCTAGACTTGTGTGTTGAATTAGGGTTATAGAAGTAGTGTAACTAGGGCATAGAATTTTCCTTTCATGAAGTGTTGGTTATGATTCGCTTAGTATAGGAGGAATCAAATGAAATAATATACGGTATCATTACATTCCGTCTCCACTCATCATTCAACATGCATTTATAAAAAAAGGAAAAAGAAAAAGAAAAAGAAAAAAATGCAATAAAGAGAAAATCTTTGAGAATAAAATAGTCATTCATCATTCTTGACTATAAAGCATTTTCATTCCATCCACATCCATCATACCATGCTTAGATGCGAGGATTGTAGTAGAGGAGATGAAAGGAAACAAAACGTCCATATGTGCCTTAGTATTACTTTATCTTTTGTAGCTTGAAGTTCAACTAATACAATTGCCCTCTTATCTATAACATTTTTAGAACTTACAAAATTTTCCTTCATCTATGCATAACTTACGTCCAATACATTACAATTAAACTGGTGCAAAATTATTTAAAAAGAAAAGAATGAATAAATGATTGGGTGCACATTGTCGATGTGTAGAACTTTGGTTGACACCACGTTTTTAACCTTCAAGTCAATTACAGTGTTATCAAGGGATTACGATTCAGCTTGAAAAATTCTGTTCATTTTTGCACCAATAATGGGATGGACAATTTAGGACTAAACCATTGAAGTTAGGTAAAGTCCTTGGAATTTGAAACACCTTACATATATTGTTTGATTAATCCGCATACATAAGACGCTTTGGATTTTGTCTGTAGTATCCGCTGAAAACTCTCACGAGACAACACTCGTCCTACTAAGGACACCTAGGGGTTTAACGGCTTGTTGCATACACTAAATGCAATCGTGTTTCCTACGAAAGTGTGACATATCTTAGTTTAGATTATTCGAGGACGAATAAAAAGATAAGTGTGGGGGTATTTGATATACACGTAAATGTGTATATTTTATCCGCTTATTTATTATATTTAAAATAATTGATACGGTGTATTTATAGTCGTGTATTCAGATTATTTATGATGAATGGATTAATGCACTTAATTGTTGAAAAGGTTGAAGAATTTGTGTAAGAAGTGTGTTGATTTTGAGAGCTAGATTAATCCTTAAAGAAATGTTGCTCAACTACCTTCTGCCGCATTTTTTAAAGATTCAATGCTTTTCATAAAGATCGCTGGTCTCGGATGACATGAAGTTCTCATTCATTCTCAAAACAATTGAAATTGATGCCATTTGATGCCCGGAAGATATGACAATTGCAAATCCATTAACACGGGTTCACATTTAGCTAATTGGTTTATTTGTTATTTTGGAAAAGGGCTCTTGTCCCACATTGTGTAATTGGCCACTTAGTCTTGGCTATGGCAACTATAAAAACACTGTATCTCCTTCATTTGTAAGGACATTGGGTTTTATTCTATAACTCTTCTCTGGAATAAAATTATTCTTCTCCTCACTTCTTAGTTGCTATTTTGTTTTATTTATGCTTATGTTGTTTAGTTCTTTTTCCCAATTTCTCGTTTAAATATGTCTAGCTAATCCCCTTTAATTAGGGGGTGATGATGCTTAGATTAGATTCAATATGAATCACATAGCCAAAAAGGATTAGGACTTTATTTATATAGATCTAGATCTGAACCTTCATACTCTGTGTCGTTTATGAGCTATGCTCCTTCATAGGGTATATTCGAGTTCGATCCAACACTTATCAAATTTAGATCTAACTTTTAGGGTTTTAGAAATAAAATAGTGAATCATTCTAGATAGCCTATGGTTTTTTAAGAGCATAGCTCTTGCATGGGCTATACTTGTAGTTATTCACCTATTTGTTTCTAGAAACCAAATTATCGGTTATTCATGTTTGTGACAGAAACATGAATTATGTCTGTATTAATATGTTTGGTTATTAATTCGTTTAATCTAATTTATGTCATTGCTCCCTAATTGCTTTCATTTATTGTTAAAACTCTCTTTTTGTTTATTTTCTGTTATTTTCAAACAATCAAAAATTCGGAATAACTTGATTGGATTTATTATTAAAATAATTTTGGTCCCTGAGTTCGACACCCTTTAAACCCTTGTTGTTTAGGAAAACTGAACGAATTTAACAATTGTTTACAGCTGTTCAATTTTTTCACAAATAATGGTAAAATAGTGAATGTTAGTATCCACCTTGAACGGTTCAAGAGAAGTCTTAAGATTTGATTGTAGATTGATTTCCTAAGGTTAGTTTCCTTTCTAGATTGACTTTTCCTCCTCTTTGCTAGGGTAATGGATGTTCTCTAGTTCCTTTTGTTTTGCAAATGAAAGTCTGAAGTGGGAATGAGATGTGGTGAGTGTTAGGTGCATAGGAAAAGTCCTTTTCCTATATTGCCCCTCTTTTCTTCCTACTTCTAATTAACCAATTATAACCAATCTAATTAGTTAATTAACTTTGGGTTGGCATATTTAATAAATCAAATCCCATTATCATCATATCTTATATTATTTTATATTGTTTACCTAATTAAAGGTTCTAAATAATGTATAGTGAAATTTAGGATGTTACATTTTGTCTCAAAATTCAGTATTTGATCTCATACTCAAAATGAACTTGTACTCAACTTTTTATCCTCTTTGTCAATGTTGATAAGCATTGCCACATTTAAATGACAATCTTAGATGATGCATAGTCCTACGATTAGCCATTATTTAATTCCACTTCTGAAACGACCCAAAATCCCCCTTACGGGTTATCACAGATTGAGTTGAGGACAAGACAAATCGAAATGCAAGCAGAAGAACATTTCATTGTTTATTACAACAATTCCATTAGAATACAAGAATATACATAGTATGAATAAATAGTATACATCACAAAATATCAGAGATTACACTACATTACATAGCAGCAGAAAAATAATACAATACACAATTGAAAGAGATATACGGATACATAGCTTTCCGGATATCATTCCAGCTGTAAACCAGGATCCTGTGAAAACAAATCTGCAAAACCAAAACTACTAGCTGCCCGTGCGGAAAATAGGGGCACCTAGAGTTTAGGTTAAAACAATAAACTCCAGGTCAGTCATGTGACTGGTGTGAGAACTAAAACAGTTATTAATCTTTATTTTAAAGTTAGGTAAATCAAGGGACCACGCCGTATAACACGGAACGGGTTTCCTCCCAAGAATACTAGTTCATAAAACAACAGCGCAATGCTAAATAAAGAACAATGAAGCTATTATAAGACCCAGGTCCCATCACACAATGCAACGCAAGCCGAAGGATAGGGTTTTTACCTTATAATAGCCAAGAATGCTTGGTACGTGAAATTTCATGTTTTATTATTACTATAAGTGTATAGTGTCAAAACAATTTCAAATCATAAATATCAATCATAGACGGCATAAGTGCCCCATACCACTATGTCGCCATACTAGGCTCTACAATCAAAAACCGCAAAGTCACGTATTGGAAGTTGGATTTCCATCTGTGAACCGAGGACAGGGATCGTCCTCTACCGATTCGAGACATTCTAGCCTACCATGTCTCAGGATCAGAGCTTGAGTGACCCTTGGATCGTCAGGCCCGGTCCACCGATGTGGATTGAAATGCCTGAACACTGTGTTCCCCCGCCCTTTGGGGCGAAAATGAGTCCTATGACACCATCGGCTCCACATAGTCACCGATATATCCGAGGCGCCTCGCAACAGCAACAACCACACAGGTGAAAATAATATAAATGTCAGGGCTGGTAGGTCACTGACACCACCCTAGCTAGAAGGAAACGCATGCCCTCCCTGATGTCCTCTCCCGTTTCTGGTTCACAACCGGGGTGTGAGGCTTGCGAATCAACGCTACACAAAGCTATGCCACACATGTCGTGCTTTGATCATCAACCACAAGACTCTGCTTTTCAATAAAAGCCTTGATCATTTGCCACTTAGGCATGCCACACAGGCAACTCACTCCATGCGATTGATATCCATCAATATATAACCCCTGAGCTCGTACGTCTCAGAGAAGGGAATTAAGCAAGAGAATAAATTCTCCGCCGCCAAACAGATATATATTTAATAGAAATCAATCACACAAAATAAAAGCCAATGTCAGACACACAGTCCATTTACAAGTTCGTTCTGGGTCTGAACGAAACCGAAGGCACCTTGTACCTCGCATATCCATCGATCTCCAAGTACGTCTGGACGACCACCAACTGATTCCCTCCTCTTGGGTGTACAGCCCAATCAAGATCATCAGTAATCACCCAAACGATTTGAAGACCTCCGGTCTTCGACCACCATCTTCATCCTCGACACCACGTCGAATCAGTTATTCAGAATGGGATAAACCCGGTCTTTCTGAATAACTCGCGTATATAATAAACAAGTGTTACACAAACACAACATACGCCTCATTCCAATTCAGAATATTCTTTCATTCAAATATTCTTATAATTTGGGAAAGGTTCCCATTAATTTTATCAAAGATAAATTCCTTAAACTTATTCTTTGATATTCCTTTGAATATCAATTCAAACTAGTCGGGATTAGCGAACCACACCGGAGTAATCATTTGTTTTGTTTCCCAATCCCAACCTATTCATCCTACGAAATAAAACTAGTCATACCTCATATCTAACACCACGATGTTATCGGTAAATTCAATTACCATTTCACGTTCAAATCGAAATAAAGATTTAATTATCGCCTGGAGCAAAACTGGTGATACTCCATTCTCGATCACTTCAATCTAATTAAAGATTCATTAAAACTCCACTTAGCTTTAATCTTCCCAAAAATCAATATTCTGTCTTTAACTGGGTTAAAGAACCAATGTCATTTAAAACGCGGTTCGCTATAAACCCAAAATCACATTCCTTTTATAATTAAAAATAATTATCTATATTCTAACGCCGATTCAAATAAATATATACGTTCTAATTCTATTCAAAATAAATTTCTCGTCGTTGTTATTTAAAATATTTCATTTTAAATATTCAAAATTCACTAAAATTGCTAAAATAAAATTTTTAAATTGGCTCGGATTTCCGGGTTGTTACAACTTCATTTTCATTCAGATGCAAATTTCCTATGTGAATGGAGATTATCCTTAATTATTCTTTATAAATTAATCTTAAAATCAGTTTGTCAATACCCGTTGAATTATACATTATTGGAATACACATGATGATGGAAGTAAACTACAAGTTTTTTTTTTCAAACATAACATTCAAGGTGATCAAATTTAGCAATTTAACAACAATTAATTGAAAGTAAGGATTTCCAATTAATACTGCAACAATAAGCACATGATGATTGGATGATACAAAGATGTAGATAAAACCAAGAGTAGTAGATCCATATGGCTAGATCGGGTTGGTAATGTTGAAATTCACTAGAATCATCCAAAAGAGAGCCTAATTCATGTGTGTGGATGGGCCTTAGATGGAGTATAGAGGTAGCTCCAAGTGGCCAAAGTTAAAGGAGAATATAGGGTTCATGCACATTGCCTTAATGCAATTAAGGCTTGAAAGAAGATGGTCATATAACATAATATTTTATTAAATTATTTTATGCCAAAGTTAAATTTCCAAAGGTGCCATTCATCGTAATTTGCATGTAAACTCTGATTTATACACGTTTTCTTTCATTAAAATCATGGTGAAATCCAGATAACAAAGTATTGGGTTTACTAATTCTAAAGACTATTAGAAAAAGCACGTTGGAATGATTCACTTTATTAAATTAATTAAATTTAAATTGTTATATATAAAAATATATATTTTTATATAAAATTATTGTTATTAATCCGTGTTGAAATATATTGATGATTATTCAAATATTTTATACATTTCGAGTTTACCGAGACTTGGGTAAATTTTTATTATTGATTGTTATATTATTGGATTTTAATAATTATTAGTCTTACTTTTAAAAGACGACTAATATTTTTAAAGTAAAATAAGTGAAATTATATTATAAGGATAAAAAAACGATCAACATGGTAATTCATAGTTTCCATGTGATGTTCGTGAATAACGATGTTTGAATAAAATAAAATAAACTAGAGAAACTTAATAAAATTTATTAATAAATTTATAGAGAAGTCAACGAATAATAATGAAGAACATATTTTAAACTTAATTAGTAATGTTTATTATTACTATTAAATGAAGCTAGATTTTGTCAATGATAAAAATATGGTTTTTACGAAATTAAAGCATTTAGAAATATACCTATTTTGGATTACATTAAAGTGATTCGATATGAATTTTAGTACACTAATGTAAAATAATAACAATGCTGATTTGACAGATAACTTAATGAAATGATTACTTTTGATATTAAATATAAAGCTTGGAGAGATCGAGGCAATATGTTTGTAGTAAAGTGTTATAAAGTATATTATCAATTTTGGAAGAATTATTATTGTCTAAAGATAAACATAAGGTGTTTATATTATAAATAATATAATCAAGAGAAAAACAATAGTTGTAATATGATAGTTTGAATGAACATAATATGCGACTAACAATTGATTTTATTCATCGCATATGTTATTTTATTACGATGATAAGATTTTATTTAGATGTGTTGTCATTAGGGGATTTTAATGTGAAGGACAAACTTCCAAACTTTTTTATGCTCAAGGACAACTAATCAAAAATTTATTCTCAAGAACAATACATACTGTAAAACAGATACCATACACACTGTAAAACTAATACTTAAATTAAATTCTGATACTATACATACTGTAAAACTGATACTTAAAAATTTCAATAGGCCATCCTTACGGCCGAAAAAGTCCCAAACTTTGTTCTTGACACTATTTTCTTATTGTCATTATTTCTGTGTTATGTGTAGTTAAATATGATTTATTGCTGGTGTTTTCTCTAATACTTTTTGGATTAGCATGCATTTGGCAATTTATGTTTTGAAATTATTCTAAGGTTATGTTTAATGACTAAATGTGCTATTATTGTTGTTACTACCATAAGAAAATTTAGAGTGATGGATGAGTAGAGATTTTTTCTTTTTTCTTGATTACTTAATTGCAGTAGTTGCATTGTTATATTGAATTACAATGATCGCAGTGATTGAATAAATCCAATGATTGAATGGATGCAATGGTTGATATGAGCTAACAAGTATTTGGATGCAGAACAAGAGTAGAAAATAAAATTACATGGGCTTCATTTCATAAAAGGGATATGTAAGTATCCTTTTTCTATGCAGAAGCCATTGGATCTTATAAATTGGACCAAGGGACACAAATATTTATGCAGTCCAAAACATAATTAAGACCATTTCCCTTTCTTTTAATCATATATATAAGATTTGATGCAATGCTCATGCATATACTTTGTTATATAATAGAATTTACATTTTTGAAATAGTTTCACAAAAATAAACTAAAAATTATGGTGAAAAAATAGACTTTTAATGTTGAAACTAAGTTTTGAACTTGTAGCCATAATTACATTCCAAAATTTTCATTTAAAATATATCTTTTTTTTTCTTTGTGGGTTCAAACTTTTAATCTCTGATTTATATGTAAGGGTACTTTTGGAATTTCATGGTCAGGCCTAAGATTGTGTTTCTGTTCAACTACTAGTGTGAACCCGTGCTACGCACGTGGACGTCACCCAAAGTTTGTTTAGAGATATGTGCTTAAATTTCATTCATATGAAAATGGAAACGAATATTTGTAAATTGATTTACGTTTTAAGTATAGATACCATAATTACTTTATTAGAAAATAATGGATGTATACGAAAAAACACATCATATGCCAAGTATTTTTTGCTTGGCAGCACTACATTACCAAATATGCTTATCAGTTTAATGCATAATTCTTCCTAGTAATTTTACTCTTTGGATGCTTGAGTAAAGCCATTTAATAGTTCTCCATAATTAATATAATTATAAATATACATGGAAAACCTTGTTGGTCCAATATGAAAATCCAAAATTTGAAATATTTAGAACAATCACCGTCTTAACACATTTCTGTTGATGTAAATACGGCTACCTGACAAAATAAGTAACAGACGAAAGCAAGCAAGCATAACTCAAACCAAATAAATTGAAAATACAACAAATGATAACCAAATGTTAAAGAGACCAATTTTGGTCATTGCATTCATCTCTGCAAATGATAGTAAGTTCAAGAAACTTTGATATATAACTTATTTTTTATACATAAGTTATAGCGTATCCTTTTGTCATCGCACTTGTATAGATAAGCACAAGGGCTACAGTTTAACATACTGACAATATTCATGTATTAAGCTACGTTATAGCTTATCTTTTTCATTTACTGTCACACATTTCAATTTATGTATTAACACCATATGTATAGAATTTCACAATTGTAAAAAGACTACAAATTTATATTATTGATATACCATAAATAATCTCAGCAAGCACTTTCTTGTAGGCACCACGGAGATAAAGACATCAGAATCATTCAAGTTTTCCATCCCATTTGGTTCAGCTTCTCCCCCTTCAGGCCTGTGGCCTACTACGTTAAGCTGCTCATGCTGTTGTGGCTACTCAACAATTCATTTTCAATAGTCATGTTACGTTATTACCATATCTAGCTTTGCGGTTAATCATTCTAGTTGATTCTCCCTCGTTGAATGTCAATTCGTCCAGCTTGACCGTTGATCCTGTCCTTCATCAGCCAAGCACTCAACATCTATGAATCTCACTCTAGGACTACCCATTATGCATATCATTTGCCAAATGTAGATCATTGTTTGCTACCGTAGCTCATGCCAGACAAATTTAATATTCTCTACATCTGCATGTACTTTGTCATTGATGAGAAATAGTAACTATTCTTTGTTTTTTTAGGCTACGAATCAAAACTTTTGGTCATCTCCTTTCCTTTTACTTATTCCTATAATAGATAATTGTCAAATTTGTTAATAATGGTAGTACGTTGTAGGTTGATAAATGAAAGATGCATTTCTAGAACACTTAAAGAGGAGTGGTCGCACTAGGATAATTACTTTATTATCTTCATTTACAACCATTTAGTATAGCATAATGGAGAATAAAATTGAAACAATTGCACAGCAGGAGTTAGAAGCAAAATTAAAATTTTCCATTCATGTATTTACATCATAAGCTATAGTACTACACGCTATGTATACATCATAAACTATATAATACAACGTTGATTTCTAATATGCATATTTTCCAAAAGATAAAATTTCTTAGTTACATTTTTAAACTCTAAATCATATTGTCGAGCTCAAGGCGTATAGTATACGAACTAGCTTGCACAACCATTGCTTGAGTCAACATCAAAACCTCTATCACAGATGTAACCCACATGCGTTTTTTTCTTTGTTATTTAGTAACCAAAATATAATCAGATTTTGTGGAGCTAAGGTGAACTTGTGAAAACTTTTGGAATGAATTTTTAACAGCCATGAGTGCTCATTTAGTTCAACATCATAGTAGTTTATATTAAAGTTTTCTTCAGATGTATTTGATATTGGCTTCTAATACAGAGTTATGCTTAAGTTTAAAGTAACGGGCAGAGCCAGCCCTGAAATCCCATAAATAATTGGAGGCCATATGTAGATCGAGATATTGGAGGCCCTTGACTATCGGAATATGTTCAAATATGAACAATATGAGGTCGGAGGCCCTAAGCGACCGCCTTGGTGGCCTTACCCAAGGGCCACCCCTGGTGACTGGTTAAATAAAATATATGGACAAATAACATGATTCCACACTTAAAATTAGGGATCAACACAGGTAAAATATAGTTGAATGTCCCAATCATATTGCAAAGCTACTAATAAATTATCATCCGCATGACACGCTTATTAAGAGATGAGGAGGAGAGTTATTAGTGAGGAATAATTGTAATTTTATTGATGCAAAAACATGATAAAAAGAGCACATATATATAGTGCTATGAGCCCAACGGCTAGTACAAAATATACCAAATATGTATGAGCCTAACGACTGGTATTAAATATACCAAGTATGGATGAGCCTAACGGCTAGTATTAAATATACCAAGTATGCATGAGCCTAACGGCTAGTAGATAATTACAAAACATACTAAATATGATAAAACGTATTCACACACTAATGGCTCTATTGTCTTCATTATGCCCCCTCAGTTCGAACTAGGGTTTCCTTTTTCATTCTGGCTTCCGCCTCCACTAATAACACGAAGTTCCTCTCTCATTCTGATAAAATTCTTGGTCGAAAGGGCCTTTGTGAGAGCATCTGCTCTCTAATAGTATGCGGGCACATGACATATTGCAAGTCTTCCTGATTGCGTTCTTTCTCTCATAAAGTGGAGATCAATTTCAAGATGTTTCGTCCTTGAATGTTGGATAGGGTTTAGAGATAAAGATACTGTGCTCTTATTATCGCACCAAATGACCGGCTTTCGTCTTGGAGTGAAACCAAGCTCCTCCTTCAGTGAGTCTATCCACGTGATTTCAGCTGTAGCGCTTTCCAGTGCACGGTACTCCGCCTCTGTGCTAGATCTGGATGTGGTCTGTTGTTTCCTCGTACACCAGGAAATGATATTGGAACCGAGGTAAACGCAGTATCCTGAAACGTACTTTCGATCGTCAATATCATTTGCCCAATTGGCATCACTAAAGCACTATAAGTTAAGTTCCTTTTTGGAATTTAGGCATATGCCGTAATATCTTGTGCCTTGTAAGTATCGTAACACTCTCTTTAAAGCCATCCAATGTTCTGATAAAGGGTTCTGCATGTATTGACTGAGTTTATTGACGCTATAGCATATGTCTGGTCGAGTAATAGTTGCATATTGTAATGCTCCTATTATGCTTCTATATTGTTTGCCATTGTCAATAGCCTCTCCTTTGTGCTTAGATAGTCTTAGGTTACTAATCATAGGCGTAGGTAATGGGTTTTCCTTGTGTATATTTTCCCTTTGCAGTATTTCAGTGATATAATTTTGTTGGGATAATATTAATTCACCATTGTTGTTCCTAATCACTTGTATTCCAAGAAATTTTTTTAGTTCCCCCAAGTCTTTAATGGCGAAATTTTGATCCAGCTTATGGACGGTTCTGTTTATTTCTTCGTTGTTGTCTCCTGTTATTAGCATGTCGTCAACGTATACTAGAATGAACACAGTTGCATGTATGCTCTTCTTCATATATAGAGAATTGTCTGATTTAACTTGTGAGAAACCCATGTTAGACAAAGTTGACTTTATCTTTTCATGCCAAGCTCTCGAAGTTTGTTTTAAGCCATATATTGCTTTGTGTAGTTTGTATACTTTATCACTAGTACCATATCCTTCAGGTTGTTGAATGTATACCTCTTCAGTCAATTCCCCATTCAAAAAAGCATTGTTGACGTCCAGTTGCCTCACCTTCCATCCTTTTTTTAGAGCGATGGTTAGTATAATTCTGATGGTTGTGGGTTTTATGATTGGGGAAAAAGTTTCGTTGAAATCAAAACCAAATTGTTGTGTGTAACCTTTTGCAACCAGTCTGGCCTTGTTTTTGTCAATAGATCCATCTTTTTTATTTTTATTTTGTATGCCCACCTACAACCAATCACATTTTTGTGTTTTGGTTGAGTCACTAGACTCCAAATGTTGTTTCTTATGAGAGCTTTATATTCAGTGTACATTGCCTCCTTCCATTTGTTTGATCTTATGGCTTGAGTGAAATTCAATGGTTCGATCTCACTGGCAGAAATATTATATACTTTGGGTTTGAAGATGCCTCTCTTTGACCTGGTGATCGTGTGATGTCCAGTTGATTGTGGTGGTGTCTGCTGTTGTGTATCATTGTTGCTGGTAGTGTCAGAGTGGTTGTTGTTTTCTGTGCCTTCACTATACTTCGTGTTTTGATTTGATTGATGTATGTTTGTATCTTCTGAGTCATTGTGCATCTCACAGGTTTGCTCATTTGTTCGGTCCATAGTTTCTTCCTGTGTGTTTAAATTGCCTGTGTGTTGTTGCTCTTCATTTCTATCAATTGAAGGTGGTTCAGTAATGAATGGCTCGGACCGTATGTTATTGTTTATGTTTTGTTCCCCATCCTTTTTTCCGATTTGCTTTTCTGCATAAGGAAACTTATTTTCATCAAATATCACATGTCCAGAAACATATATTTTTTTCATTTCACTTATAGCCTTTTTGGTTTTGTGCGCACCCAATGAATGTGCATGGGCTTGATCTCATACTTAGTTTATGATTGTTATAGTCTCTCAAATATGGAAAACATAGACACCCATGGGCTTTCAGAAAACCATATTCTAGTCTAACACTGTATATCATTTCATGAGGGCTTTTATTGTTTAAGACTTTGGTTGGCAACTTGTTAATGAGAAATACCGATGTGTAGAAAGCTTCATTTCAATATTTCATGGGTAATGAGCTTTGTGATAACAAAGTTAGACCAGTCTCTACTATGTGTCGACGTTTTCTTTCGACTAAACAGTTTTGTTCGGACGTATGGGGGCAAGTTAATCTATGTTTGATCCCTCTTTTGAGAAAGTAATTAGTTAGAGGTTTAAACTCAGCTCCCCCATCTGTCTGAACAACCTTAACAGTACTGTTCATTTGTTTTTCGACATGAGTTATAAATTGCATAACTGTATTGCAAACTTCAGATTTAGTTTTCAGCATGTATATCCAAGTATATCTAGAATAAGCATCCACAAAAGAAAGATAATACCTGTGTCCTTGGTATGAATTTAGAGGCGCAGGTCCCCACAAGTCAGCGGCTATAAGCTCCAATGGCTCATTATAGCTGGTTTCAGAATCACTAAAAGGGAGCTTGTGGCTCTTGCCGAGTTGGCAGTGTGTGCATGTATGTTTGATAGGTACATTTTTATAATGAATGTTATTATTATGTAGAACGGTCTTAACAGTTTCTAGATTAGGATGTCCTGATTTTACATGCCAAGAATTAATCAGGTTACATTTACTTCTATTATTGTCATAATCAACATTATTGCAGCTATTCCTAATACAGTCATTGTCACTACCAACATCTACATTATATTGCCAGAATTCTCCACCTGATTTTGCAGTCTTCAAGTTGTTGAATTTGTATAAACCATCGTATAGGTTACCTTGAAGTAATATTTCATGATTTAGGGAATCTTTAACTATGCAAAACCTAGGATGAAATTCAAAGTAAACATTATTGTCGTTGGCAACTTTTGATACACTTAACAAATTTTTATTAATCGTGGGTACCCTAAGAAGATTGTTTAATTTGAGTTTTCTTTTCCCAAAAATTATCCCTTTGCCTATATGTGTGATACTAGCAGTACTACCATTACCCATATGCAAATTCCTCATACCTGAGTAATTTCTGCTTCCAATGTTTAAATTCTGAAGATTGCTAGTTATGTGGTGAGTTGCTCCTGAGTCAGGGTACCATTCTCTGAAGCCATTGTCTTCATTTTTTACTTTATCATCATCTGCAACATTATGTCTTCGGTTTGCGCCATTATTATTTTGAGCTGAATTCCCTGTTATTGCCGTATTTGCTTGTGCTCTTCTTTGTGAAGAGTAATTTTGGCTTGCCTGTTGTCCACCTGTGTCTGAATTATACCTGAAGTAACATTTGTATGCCATGCGACCAAACTTTTGGCATATTTGACATTTCACACGATAATTGTTGTTATCTCCTTGTATCTTCTTATTTCTGACTGTGGCATAATTGGCAGAGAAATTATTTTGTGCTATTTTTCTTTGGTCAATTCTGCCTTCATGAGCGAGGAGTGGTGATCGAACAAACAGTAAGTCAGGTAAGGTTTGTTGTGTGGCTAACACAGTTACTAGAGATTCGTATTCTTCATCTAATCCACCAATAATAAATAGAATTTGCTCACTGTCACTGATCTTATGGCCAACAGCATTTAGTTTGTCATATAGATTTTTAATTTTCCCTAAGTATTCTTTCATGCTTGCCTCCTTTTTTCTAGAATTTTGTAATTCCTTTCTATATTGCATGATTCTAGCAGCTGATTGTGAACTGAAAATCAATTGCATAGTGGTCCATATTTCATGAGATGTGTTGCAACCTACTATCTGTGATAACAAACTCGGGCTTATTGATGATAACAGCCATGATGATAACAGGCTGTCCTGTTTCTGAAATTTGACGTGGTTAGGGTTCGGCGAGAGATTGCCATCTTGGTCTGTTATCATCACTGGTGGTATAGTTATGGTTCCATTGACATACTCTTATAGTCCATAGACCTTTAACGCGGTTTCAATTTGATATTTCCATAGTATATAGTTATCCTCGTCCAACGATGTAGTAATGACTTGACTTTTTCGTTTGATCAGGTTATGATGGCTTGGTGGGGTGTTGTTGATGGCGCTTGCTGATACAGCTGATGTGGCGCCGGAGTAATTGGCCATTAGATACGAGAATATGGTGAGGGAGTTTACTTATAGTTGTAGCTTTTTTTGCCTCGCTTGTATCACCGTAACGTGATAAAGCTCACGGCAGCATGTAGAAATCCAGAAAAGAATAAAGGTTGAAAGAGGTCTGACACTACAGAGTTGCTTTTGTAGCCGTGATCAATACTTTTGATAAAGAATAAGCCTTTCAGCATTAAGGCTCTGATACCCTATTAAGAGATGAGGAGGAGCGTTATTAGTGAGGAACAATTGTAATTGTAATTTTATTGATGCAAAAACATGATACAAAGAGCATATATATATATATATATGTATATATATATAGTGCTATGAGCCCAACGGTTAGTATTAAATATACCAAGTATGCATGAGCCTAACAGTTAGTATTAAATATACCAAGTATGCATGAGCCTAACGGCTAGTATTAAATATACCAAGTATGCATGAGCCTAACGGCTAGCATATAATTACAAAACATACTAAATATGATAAAACGTGTTCACACACTAACGGCTCTATTGTCTTCATTAACACTCACATAGGTTCGTACACAACAACACGTTATTGTGAATGTATAGCCTAAACTAAAAGTTAGAGCTACCTCAAAAGAAAAATCATTGCTTTGCGTACCTAGCCCAAATGTTTATCCAACACTCTAATGTCTAATGCATCTCATTCTTTAATCTTTTACCTAAATTTTGTGGTATTTAGTTGTAAATGTAGTTAAACCTTGTGAGTATAGAGTAAAATAAAAAATGAAAATATCTAGCACATTGTGTACACTTACCCTTACTTTACTTAAACCACTGTCACATGAAAGATCTACAAGTTGGTGTTAAAAACTCAAGGGTGCCTGATCAATTTTCTTGATAATCTACAAGAAAAGTGACATCAGTAGTGAGCTTCAAATCCATTACTATGCTAAAATGATCTACATATAAATAATACAATTTGCAAGCCTCGAGCACCTTCCTGAGATATCTAACTGGATTTTGATTAGTCAAGAATTAGATGGAATAAAATTAATTTAGAGTTGCAGTCCATACGATAATTGTTTAATTAATATAACTAGAAATTGAGAATAATAACAAGTACAGTGAAAATGCGCAAATTTGTTAAATTATAAATTAAAATCACTTGGATTATTGGGCAAGTCTAAATTTTTGATGCTATAGAACAACTTTCCAATTCCAATTAAATTATATAAATAAATAAAAAAGATATAACAAAGGAGTAGTGATGAACAAAATCATAAATCAGCCTACTCAAATTAATTATATAACCCATGTTTGGATGTCTAATTAGGGAATAAAAGATGCAAATTTGAGAAATAACAACACAAAAAATTGAAAACTGACCAAAACATGAAAATAATAATATGGAACTGTGCTTCTAAAACCAAAGGTGTTATGGTAAACTTGCGCCTTTGCGGAAGCGACCAGGATCTTATTCACCCAATAACTTAAAGATGGTTTCTACGGAAACAAACATAGATATGAAATCACACGCGCAAACACAAAATATTCCACCCAACCACCCTCTTTATTGATTCTCAAAACGAATTTTGTTTACACTCACTGGTTCAACAACCAACAATAAACAAACTACAAAAATCAATAGCCCTATTGAGAAAGGGGAAGAATATCTAAATGACTACAACTTTTGTTGGAGAAGGAGAACAATGAAGAACGACGGCTAACTCTTGGATTAATTGGAGGCACCAATCCTCTCTAGGGCACCAAGCCCTAGAGGCACGCAGCCGCCACTCTATTCGGTCATACATTAATCCAACACTATGTGCTGCTTTTATAGGAGAATAGAATGCCTAGGCAAATACCCAATTTGCCCCTTCAATACTTGCAGAACAAGTCACAGAAAGACCAAGTCAGAAACACATAAAAAACCCGCTCAGACGTCTGACCAAATTATGTCAGACGTCTGTCCCTGCTCTCGGGTTACCAAAACCCTGACAACGGACGTTTGACCAAATGCTATCAGACGTCTGTGCTGAAGCTCAACACAGAACCGCTCCTCCTTGTCTTCTTTTTGTCGCTGCTCCATCTCCACTATCGCTAAACACATCAATGTCTCATATTCATATGTGATTTAATGTCACAAATCACAACACTCCACCTTGATATGAAATCACATCATATCAAACAAACTTCCAACACACAAGTCATCTAGCTCTTTCAATGACACCTTCTCTCAATTAAAACCAACCTCGATTTCTAGGCAACGAGATACACCCCACCTGTTCCGAGTACAGGGACTCAATTGATTTCAGGGAAACAATCACACCCAGTCGATTTGAAAGGACTACGACAACACCTCAATTACAAACACAACCCACCGCCTGCAAAAGGTGCATCTACCACTTGAGTTGCACCATGCATAAACCAACGGCCTAAAAGTGCTTGTAATACCATCGACACCCGTCTAACACTTGATTTGAGCTCCTTCCTTGATTATCTCAGATCCCTCGAGCATCATCAACATGAAGACCCCTGTCGAACACACCAGCAGTGACCAAATTAACCTCTCCACCTTGCTGTGGACTAGGTTCTTCAACCGTCACTCGCATTCCACATCGACACCCATCTACCACTTGACCTGAGCTCCTTCCTCGATCACTCCTGATCCCTTGAGCATCATCAACGTGAAGACCCCTGTTGAAAACATGAACCGAATCACCAAGGTATAGGCAAATCAAAACAATTACCAACATCTTCGTCTTCTTCCATCTTCCCTCAATCACATCAGAGGGCTTCTCTTCATCTCCATCAACCAAACCATTGAGGCCTTCAAATCCCCACTCAAAATTAGTCATCACCAACAACGCCATCATATCCGACGTCAAAAAATCAATTTTTTTCAACAAAAAATCAATTTTTTTCAAGCAAAAATCAAATTTTCCAATCCAAAAACACTTTAAGCTTTGCGGTGATCTAGCTCTGATACCAACTGTTATGGTAAACCTGTGCCTTTGCGGAAGCGACCAGGATCTTATTCACCCAATTACTTAAAGATGATTTCTATGGAAACAAACATAGATATGAAATCACACGCGTAAACATAAAATATTCCACCCAACCACCCTTTTTATTTATTCTCAAAACGAATTTTGTTTACACCCACTGGTTCAACAACCAACAATAAACAAACTACAAAAATCAATGACCTTATTGAGAAAGGGAAAGAATATCTAAATGACTACAACTTTTGTTGGAGAAGGAGAACAATGAAGAATGACGGCTAACTCTTGGATTAATTGGAGGCACCAATCCTCTCTAGGGCACCAAGCCCTAGAGGCACGCAACTGCCACTCTATTCGGTCATACATTAATCCAACCCTATGTGCTGCTTTTATAGGAGAATAGAATGCCTAGGCAAATACCTAATTTGCCCCTTCAATACTTGCAAAACAAGTCACAGAAAGACCAAGTCAGAAACACAGAGAAAACCCGCTCAGACGTCTGACCAAATTATATCAGATATCTGTCCCTGCTCTCGGGTTACCAAAACCCTGACAACAGATGTCTGACCAAATGCTATCAGACGTCTGTGCTGAAGCTCAACAAAGAACTGCTCCTTCTTGTCTTCTTTCTGCCGCTGCTCCATCTCCACTATCGCTAAACATATCAATGTCTCATCTTCATATGTGATTTCATGTCACAAATCACAACACTCCACCTTGATATGAAATCACATCATATCAAACAAACTTCCAACACACAAGTCATCTAGCTCTTTCAACGACACCTTCTCTCAATTAAAACCAATCTCGATTTCCAGGCAACGAGATACACCCCACCTGTTCCGAGTACAGGGACTCAATTGATTTCAGGGAAACAATCACACCCAGTCGATTTGAAAGGACTACGACAACACCTCAATTACAAACACAACCCACCGCCTGCAAAAGGTGCATCTACCACTTGAGTTGCACCATGCATAAACCAACGGCCTAAAAGTGCTTGTAATACCATCGACACCCGTCTAACACTTGATTTGAGCTCCTTCCTTGATTATCTCAGATCCCTCGAGCATCATCAACATGAAGACCCCTGTCGAACACACCAGCAGTGACCAAATTAACCTCTCCACCTTGCTGTGGACTAGGTTCTTCAACCGTCACTCGCATTCCACATCGACACCCATCTACCACTTGACCTGAGCTCCTTCCTCGATCACTCCTGATCCCTTGAGCATCATCAACGTGAAGACCCCTGTTGAAAACATGAACCGAATCACCAAGGTATAGGCAAATCAAAACAATTACCAACATCTTCGTCTTCTTCCATCTTCCCTCAATCACATCAGAGGGCTTCTCTTCATCTCCATCAACCAAACCATTGAGGCCTTCAAATCCCCAATCAAAATTTGTCATCACCAACAGCGCCATCATATCCGACGTCAAAAAAATCAATTTTTTTCAACAAAAAAAATCAATTTTTTCAAGCAAATATCAAATTTTCCAATCCAAAACCACTCTAAGCTTTGTGGTGATCTAGCTCTGATACCAACCGTTATGGTAAACCTGTGCCTTTGCGGAAGCGACTAGGATCTTATTCACCCAATTACTTAAAGATGATTTCTATGGAAACAAACACAGATATGAAATCACACGCGCAAACACAAAATATTCCACCCAAACACCCTCTTTATTGATTTTCAAAATAAATTTTGTTTACACTCACTGGTTCAACAACCAACAATAAACAAACTACAAAAATCAATAACCTTATTGAAAAAGGGAATGAATATCTAAATGACTACACCTTTTGTTAGAGAAGGAGAACAACGAAGAACAACGGCTAACTCTTGGATTAATTGGAGGCACCAATCCTCTCTAGGGCACCAAGCCCTAGAGGCACGCAGCCGCCACTCTATTCGGTCATACATTAATCCAACCCTATGTGCTGCTTTTATAGGAGAATAGAATGCCAAGGAAAATACCCAATTTGCCCCTTCAATACTTGCAGAACAAGTCACGGAAAGACCAAGTCAGAAACACGGAAAAAACCCACTCAGACGTCTGACCAAATTATGTCAGACGTCTGTCCCTGCTCTCGGGTTACCAAAACCCTTACAACAGACGTCTGACCAAATGCTATCAGACGTCTTTGCTGAAGCTCAACACAGAACTGCTCCTCCTTGTCTTCTTTCTGCCACTGCTCCATCTCCACTATCGCTAAACACATCAATATCTCATCTTCATATGTGATTTCATGTCACAAATCACAACAAAAGGAAGCAGCAGTAGTGAATGATCTAGTAATGATGAATATGACGAAGACACTAATGTGAATTCAACATTGAAGGTATAACAGAAGAAATGAACGATAGGTTCAAAGAACAAGTAAATATTGATCGTTAAAGGAAGTAGTTGATGCTTGGTTGCTTCTATGATTTCTTAGTTTTTGATGAAAAGAATCTCACTTGATTCAAGTCTATTACTAAAAAATTTCTAGTGGATTATAATTTGAAACCACGGAAGAAAAGGAAGAGATGACATGGAAAGAATATGGAAAATGTTTATAGAAGATAAAGTGGAACACAAGAAATAGAACCGAAAGATGAAAAAACCGATTAAGATATAGATCAAATGATGAATCTATGATTAACCATAACAGACTATCAAGAAATTCATATTATGGCCTAAAGATTGTGACCTCACATCAACAATACATATGTATAAAGTGCTAAAAACTAAAACAAATCATTTAGCATATCAATAGTTGATTAAGCCATAAAACCATGTATACAAATTAACTACTGCATGTTTGTTTCCATTTGTTCATCACTAAAACCTGTATTGAGCTGTATTTATCTGACACTCTTCTTTTCTCATAGGGCACCATCAACTGAAAATAGAGTTATGTATTGTGTATCATCTTAAAGTGATCTTTTAAGCATCCTCCTTCCAAAAATCATGTTACCTGTATTTTCCACAGTTAATTATACTGAGATTATATATTATATTATATAAAAGCACAATCTTACCTCAAAGTCCTTTCGGTTCCATGTCTGGCAAAAAAATACATAGCTGACACGTGTAGAAGATCTAGATCCAACGATTCACGCTGGCTTTACGTTTCCTAACCAAACGTCGCGTTTTAGTCCTAGCCTATCTGTATCCTCTTCATCCCAGTTATCCTTTGTTTTCCATGTCCATTTTTTCTGCTCCCTCGCCATAATTTCTCCTATTATACCAGATTTCTTTACCTTAGTGCGGAAATTTTAACCGATCTTTGTCTGGCCATCAGTGGTTTCCTCACTTTCCTCACCACTTTCCCCACAGATTGTTATGACCTCTTCCTGACTGATTCTATGGGGCGACCAGGTATTTTTTTCCATTGAATCGATTAGGTTATTTTATCACTCAAACGTCACAAACCCTAATATTTACTTCCCTCTCGCGCTTATTTTAGACACCCGTGTTTACTGCTTGGATCGTTTGGTTTCAACGAATCTCACCGCTACTTCTTAATTGGAAGCATTTTTGTTCTGTCCAGCTTTTGAATCCTGACCTCATATTCAGGTAATTTTCAAGGTTTCCTTCCTTATTTCGATTCAAAATTTTATCTCATAGAAAATATTTATTTCCTTTTTATTCTTGAAATTGATTTGTGTTGTTTGTAACCTTTGTTATTTCAAACTAGATCAATTACCCTTTTCTATATTATGAATTCAGCTTTGGATTCATCTATTTTTAATTCTAATTAACTATGTCTATTGAAATTTGTAATATGATCTGATCAGATATATTCACTTTAATTTAAAATTAAAGTTGCACAATTTTTCATTTTTTGTTCCTTCAAGCTGGGTTAATCAAGTATTAATTTTACGATATATAGTCTAAAATGTAGAGTTAATATCGAAGAGAACACTAGCATTGTCTTCATAGTAATTGTTAATCAAGAATGATATTGCATATTGTGATAGAAAATTGAATTGAAATGTTAATTAAAGAAACGATGTATAGTTTTATACTTCCAATGATTTTTGTTGTTGAGGCATCGGATTTGGTAATTGTTTGTAAAAGAGGGATTATTAATTGATAATTTAAGCTCAATTATATTTTTATACACTGCATCCGAAATTCAAAGCTAAAGGACAATAAACAAAAATGAATTTCCTTATGTCTCAGCTAGGCAGAACTTCGAAGATTTACTGGAATGTGTGAGCAACTAAATATACAGTGATGCTACTAATATTCAATATAAAAGGAGCATACGTTTGCGTCGGACCATATATTCATTAAACTCCAATTCTCTCTACATCATCTTCGGATAGTGAAATTAGGTAAAAACTGTGCAAAGGACCAATGGTCCGTTAAATTCCGTTTTGCTTCTTATAATTAAGTCTGTATAAGTGTGGTGACTCGTAGCAGTAGAAACCATGCAAGAGTTATTTCATTAGCTGCAAAAGAGTGTGGGATCCCTATTTATATTGTTTTACCAAATACTGCAGCATCATGAGCGGCTGAGAATGTGAAGCGGTATGGTGGTTAGGCAAGACATGGAATTGGAGGGTAGGCTTTTTGGGGTGAACCAACCCTTGAATCTAGGGAGATAACCTTAAGCAAAGCATAATGAATAAGCAGCAACTATTGTGCTTATTTTCCGTTAAGTGATAAACATATAATAAGTAAATAGTACGGGTGGGCGCTGGCGGTTAACCGAACAGGTCGGTTAATATTTTCCGTTAACCGCTTAGTTTGCACGGTTCGGTTAACCGAATTTCGGTTAATTGAGGGTAGCTTTATTCGACCGAACCGAAAATAATTATCCACGGTTAACCGTTCGATTTAGACGGTTAACCGTTTGATTTAAACGGTTAACTGTTTAGCGGTTAACCGTTTAAATCGAATGGTTAACCGTTTAAATCGAACGGTTAATTATTCAAATTTGACCATTTTCCATGTAAATTGACTTATAATAATAGATCTAACAATTTCATAAACAAACTGACATGCTGAACACTAACAGTGAACACTATACAGTTAGTCACTACCCACTACCCAGTACTCAACTACCTAATATTCTAAAACATGAAGCTCAGAATCTTCAGATGCATATTCAGTTAACCGGAAAAAAAAATTATGTCGATTAACCGAATCTGCATAGGTTTTATTAACCGTTAACCGAACCGAAACTGTTCGGTTAAGGTCGGTCGGTTAACCAATGATGTCGGTTAACCGAAATTATCGGTTAAGTCGGTTCGGTTAACTCGGCTAAGTCGGTTAAATCGGTTAAATGCCCATATCTTTGTGACTTTTGTCTCAATTCCCTGATATTGATATGACAGATTGACGGTAGTACGTAGAAGCGGTGTTGGGGAATTAACACTGGCTGCTACAGAGATTATCTATTAAATTTGCCATTAACTGAGTCATTGTGTGACGATGCTGCTGCCATTCTAGGTTAGCATGTATCATTAAGTTGAAATAAATTAGTATTATTGCTGATGGTCTAAGAGCTTCCATTAGATATGTCACAAGGTCAATGGTTTGAGACCTGATTGATGATGTAATTACCGTAAACGAATGCTATAAAAACGTGCTTTGATTTTCTAACTCTAGTCGCTGAAACTGGTCTTTTTGCTGTTTTCCCAAGCCAGTTTCAGAAAGAAGATGCATGCACTTACAGTACAAATTCAAATTATTTAAGTTCGAATAATCTGTAACATATGACAAAATATGATTATATTTCTATTGATAATTCAAGATTCAAATCAAAGAGATATTCTATATGTCATTCCATGCATATGCCACTGTGTGATTAGATTTACCTTGGGATTGGGTCATATATGTGATTA
Organism: Allium sativum; assembly: GCA_030737875.1. Classification (NCBI taxonomy): domain Eukaryota; kingdom Viridiplantae; phylum Streptophyta; class Magnoliopsida; order Asparagales; family Amaryllidaceae; genus Allium; species Allium sativum. Next base: position 826,518,434 of record CM060919.1, on the reverse strand, counting down.
GTTTTATCTTAGCTGCTCTACACACACATAGCTTCATGTAGGGAACTACTATTATGAGGTTATTTTTTTCCTCATAATCTATTTTTTGTTTTAATTCTGCAATCGCTTAGCATATTTTTTATACTTAAATTATCTATTTTTTAAATTACATATTGAATTTGCCTGCCATTTTTTTCATCATCTTATTATTACTCCCATCTACTGAGGTTACACCTAAATTAACTTCCTTTTCTACCATGCACAAATCTAATCGTTACACTAAGTTTCTCAGTCCTTAACATATTTCTCATCTGGGTTGCACACCTATGTTATTACACTCATTTACACTTGTAATTGAGTTACACAATCAGTTGCACACTGCAACTGAGTGCATTGACCACTCAGTTGCAGTTGCAATGGAGTTGTGCACTCGCTTGGCGCACTCAATAAACTAAACACAGTTGCATGCTGCAACTGAGTGCACAACTCAGTATACAGCTCAGATGCCGTTTAAAAGACTTGTAACACTAAAGTGGGTCTTCTCGCCAAAAGAAAAGTAACAGATTGAACCAGAAATAGATAAAAAGATTTATACATGTAACTGTAAGCTTTATTATTCAGAATGTTATAAAGCCATCTGCGTGCATGAGTTGAAACGTAGCATCTTAGGTATTCATAGTGAAGATGTTAAACTTAATTTGGAGGAAAAAAGTGTAAGGTCTAAGGGACTGCTACGGGACTGTGACGTACACATTTACGCATGATTTAACAATCATGCCAATGCTGACTATTTCTTGATTGGCTCAACCGAGCAAGTTTGGTGTGATGGACACGAATGTGCTTAGGGAGCAAGTAGGGTGTGTTGGTATGGATCAAGTATTTGTTTTTATCTGATTGTGTAATACTGGCATTTGTTTTCAGTATGCATTCGCCGTACAGAAACCCTATATATACTATAATTGCAACATTTCTTCCTCTTTGTATTTGCGATAGGATTTGCTTTCCCGAAGGCTTCATTTGAATCGAAGACTATGTTGACTGATGTTTTCGCGTTGTTCTCTTTTGTTCAACTTGATATTGCAGGGATCATCCTGTCACTGTATTTGCCGCCTACTCCTTCCAGCCTCCAACAAAATGCAACATATAGCAAACCAAACTCTGTTTGCAGCAAATACCTAGTATGGATTTTTGACTCCATCCTGGTTCCAATCATTCAATCCCTGCTAGAATTTTATTTTCAGTTCATGTTATTTGGTCATTTCCATTTCCCCCCTTATTCAGTGAATCGTCAATATTCTCTAACATGTTGTTTATAACAAATTTGCATTGTACCTACCGTTCGATCATCACCAGCTTTAATCTATCTTAATACATCATGTCATATGGGTTTTAATCATATCCACAAGCAATTTAAGTCTCATGTTATGAGTGGTCAATTGAGTGCCATTTATCATTTGCAACATACATTAATCGAACCTGACAAGGTTATGTTTAATTATATATTTTTTACGTAAATTTTGGTTTCCTTTAATACCAATGTTCTTAAGTTAGAAATTTTATATTACAAATTTATTTCCTCATTAGCTTCAAGATATGCAGGTAAAGCTATATTAGCAACGCATGGTTGAGATATACAATTGCATGTTGGTTGGTCTTTATTCCAGTTTCCTTCATTTCTTTTTGCTTCGATAATAAATTTGCATTGATAGCTTTTTATTTGTTAAATATGTTGCCTCCATTGTTTATTCTTATCATAAATCTTATATATTTACTGAAGTTAGTTCGAAAAATTATTTATTTTATTATCTGCGATTCTGGAGAAGTAAATCAGTCTTCAACATTAAGTTCAATCTAGAAAGTATTTGCATTGCATAAATTTTACCCTTAACAGATAAGTCCAACAATGTTGAATCGTGATTGAGGGTAATTCTTTATGATATTTATGTTATTATGTGTATTTGGCTTTTAGTGATTATTATATTATATAAGTATAAATACTGTAATATTATGGAATGATCACTATTTGATATTTTCTATTATTAACTCAACGATGACTTCTTTCATACAGAACGCCTAATGTTATGTTTTGTTTCATAAATGTAGTCAAACTACCGGTATAGCGCATGTTTATGTTATGTAGTTAGTTCTTACTTTCTTCAATTGTTTCCAGTTTTATTCAGGTGAGTCGACATTCATCGTTGGGCCACATTCATCTCTCAACCAAAAATGCATCAGATGCTTAAAATTATATTTAAGTGCCTAATGATCCTACACGTTAGTTTGGAACTATGTGATATTTTGAACCTAACATCATTTATAGGTATTTACATTAGGATGTTTATATTGAACTGTTATTCTTGACTTTAAAATGCTAATAATGTGATCTTAATGTTCAAAATCAACCATGCTTCAGTTGATTATATTTGATGTTCGCTGCACTTTGAATTGGAATATGACATGTAGTTTGGATATCTTATATGACATAATTCAATTATTTAGCTATTAAAAATTAAAATGTTAGGCTGGGCTTGCTTAGCCCGTTAAACTTTTGGGAAAAAATTGGAACATTTATATGTCAATGTATATTAATAAGAAATTTTTTCACATCCGACAATATTGTAATAAATGCTGGATAATTTTTTGTACAAACATGATCTAATTTTTCAACCAACGTGATTCAAATTATATCATCAGCAACCGGTTACCTAACAATATATTAATAGTCGAATAGTTATTTTTTAGTCAGTGTTAGTATACAGATCTTGGTGCTGTTATAGAATTGGGCCTCAAACGCAAAGTTCATTCCAAATAAATATTTGAAATTAGATGAAAATTAAACGACCATGATGATCTACATCCAAATTAATTACTTACTTATAAAAATCTAATTTCTACCGTTGTACTTTTTATAATGAACGAGTGTGTAACCCGTGCGTTGCACACGATAATGTTGTTAACAATAATTATTATATTTTATTTATTGTAAAAATAATATAGTATATAGAACTTTTTCAAATTTAATTGTGATATATTAATTACAAAATAAATAATATTTGATTATCACTATCTACATATATCTGTAGCTATTAATGTCATAACCAAGAAAAAAATCATAATAACATAGATGTGAATAATTTGTGTTATGTGAGATATAATTATTATATGTATGAGTGAATAAATAAATTTATCATTCTTGTTGTATATAATTTGTATGAAAATTCAACTCTCATTTATGTAAAAATATATAAATGAAGAAATAATGAATGTTAAATAACTTAAGTAATTAAAAAATTTATAATCAATACAACTAATTCAATTAAAGAGTTAAATGCAAAAGAGATGAAAAAACAAAGAAAAGCTTTTTACGTATATGTAGCTGAGAGGAGATTTTATTTATTACTTAGTTTTAGTTTTTATACAATTTTATCTTTGTAGCCAACCATATGTTTCATGTTATTGTAAGGATCATACTTACAATTGTGATGATTACAAAATATTATAATGTAGCGCTAAGATGAATTGTGATTTGGGTAAGATTTATAATGTATTGAAAGATGGGATGTTAACATTTGTTTATCTTCTAAAAGTTGCTAAAAGTGAAATTACGTTATGCAATGAACAACTACTATTTTCGGGATAAATGAATTGGGAATTAAAAAAGATGTATTCAAGTATACATTTATGTTATGTTATTTGACTAATGAAATTATTTTATTATTATTTTTAATTGTATTGGAATATTGCATATATTTAAATTACCATATTTTTAATATTTATTTGATAAATTAATGAATGATAGTAAGTCAAACATTTAATTAGCTTATATAAGATTTACACAATTAATTAGATATATGGACTTAAGTGTAAAATATTAAGAGAGAACATAAATGAGTTTTTATGTAATTGTAAAAAAAATAGAAAAATCTAGATGCTGAAGTTAATGAAGTTCTACATTTTAATATTTGATAAATTTGTGGACGAATTACGATAACATAAATTTGTTACTACCGTCAATTTATATAACTTGTGTTATGTAGTTTTTTCTATTTAAATGTTTTATACCAATTTTTTGATGTTTTTGTAGTATGCATATTAAAATTTTCAAAATATTAGTTGATTAATTTTATCAATTAGTTTAAAGTTTGGATCAATTAATTAATTTAAATATATGGGTTTCAACGTAAAACATCGAAAGAAAAGTGGAAAACATATGTAAGTAATTATATAATTATTTAAAAGTAGTTGTTTAAATGTAAAATAGTGTAAGAAGTTAGTAAATAATTGTAAAATGACAGATATTAGAATTTTAAAAATATAATATCTGAAATCGGTGGTAATTAAGGAGAATGGAGATAGCTCATAAAATTAATGTGAAATCTTAAAATTCTTCTTCTTTAGTATTATTTTAATAGATTATTATTCTTAATTGTATATAAAAATTGCATATATTTAAATTATTGTAGTTTTAGGATTTATTTGATAGATTAATGAATGATAGTTAATCAAATATTTAAATAGCTTATATGAGGTTTACACAATTAATTAGATATATTGACTTAAGTGTAAAATATTAAGAGAGAACGGAAATGAGTTTTTAAGTAATTGTAAAAAAAATGATGCTGAAATTAATGAAATTCTACATTTTAATATTTGATAAATTTGTAGACGAATCATGAAAACATAAATTTGTTTTTATCGTCCATGTATATAATTTGTGTTATACTTTTTTATTTAAATGTTTTTTACTAATTTTTTGACGTGTCTACAGCATGCATATTGAAATTTTCATAATATTAGTTGACTAATTTTATCAATGAATTTAAAGTTTGGATCAATTAATTAATTTAAACATGTGGTTTTTAATGTAAAATATTGAAAGAAAATCGGAAAATGTATGAGTGTGCACACGTGCGTGTGTCTGTATATATATATATATATACATATATATATACACATATATATATATACACACACATATATATATACACACACACACACCAGTATATTTTGCACGTCCGTTGGACGTGTGCGAAAAGCAGTTGAAACAAATTTGCTTATCATATCGTTGGTCATGATATGCAAATGTAGTATTAATATGAAAGCCAACTGATTCTTATTATATGAGATGGTAATATAATGGAAGATATATAGTATTGTACTGCTGTTTGTTGCGAACCAAACATACAACATTTTTCGTGCATCAATAAGGAAAACAAAATAAACTAAATTGCTCTGTTCAATGCAACTACTTATGATTAATATTAATATAAAAATTCAAAAATTTCTTTTAACAATCAGTTCACCATAGTCGTTTATAACATATAGAACAACAGCTAGCAATCTCATCAATTACAACATTATTCCAAAAAAAAGAAAAGAAGAGAAAGTCAAAAGAAAAACAATGCATGAAGAGAAAGTCCAACAACAAATAGTAGTTGGATACAAAAAATGTTGGCTTAAATAGACTGTGGAGAGTGCTTGTAACTTAAAGAAAACCATCATGAGATTTAACCGTCAGGTTCATTGATCCATCTCTGAGTATTACTCTTAAAAACCATGTCAGGTACACGGAGTCAAAATTTCTGATGCCTAAATTTGAGCGATAAACATTAGATTAGTGACAATCTTAAAGAAATAATGATGAAACATTTGGAAGCTGCCATACCAAATGTAAAATACTGCTCCAAACATATCTTATCATAATAAAGAAGTCAGTGGAATAAATTGATCTATTTTCAAAATATGAAGAAAATGCAAACAAAAGCAACTGTAAACAGCCTTGGTGAATTCTCTGTATGCAGTGGAGTAAGAAGATTATTTAAAAGCACCCACCATGTTCTTATGTGATGGAGTTAGAGTTTTAAAATGAAGAATCATTACGTTCTATTTAAAATTGTGCAAGATACAATATAAATAGCGGATCGGATAAGAGCAACCAACCTGATACTTCACCCGTCTAACTGAAGCCTGAACATCAATCATGCCTTAAATGTGTTTCAAATGGCAGTGCGCAGATCTGGATATCATCCGCTATTGATAGAGAAAGTTTAGCGTAATTAAGACATCGGGTAGGTAGGAAGTGAAGTTACAGTTACAATCAAAGCGGAACTATGTGAAGGGAAAACGACCTGAAACACAGCTGTATTAAAAATATGGATTATTCTTGCAAAACATGCGTTAAATAAATTTTATTTTGATCATTAGCAATGCAAAACAACAAATGGTAATCTGGAAAAAAATATGGATTAAAATGACAGTTTCAGCTGTATTATTCTTGCATGGTTCTTCCCATCGTTAAAACAGCTGCCATACAACCTGAAACACAGCATACAAACATCATCCTACTTTTTCAAATCTTATAGTTATGTAAACTACGACTTTTTGATATAAATTGGTTTTTTCAAAATTTAATTCAAAATTAAATAACATGCATACTTCCTGGGCGTCGAAGATAAGTACAATAAGTATAATAGTATGTTTTTATCAAATAAGTATGTAGAGGGACTAATTTTCACCTTGTTTCTGATTTTCTTTTCTCAGACAAATGTAGGTTAGTTTCATTTGTGTCTACTCAGCTGTAGGTGAGTTCCATGTTCTGTTCATCTAAAGTTGGGACTACTAATGGTCTTGGTGGAATGGGATATAGTGGGGATAATAAAAGAACTGACTTCTCCCCTAGGTGTCGGCAGTCACATAGACCTGATGGTTGTAATGGGACAATAGTGGGGTGGTAACCATTGTAGCTCGTCTGCAAACAGCATAAGTATCAAGCTTTTTATTTTTTGCAAATTAACAACTTGGCAATAGTCCCCACACTTGACTTGTTTGCCTTTACAAATCATTGTAATAAAATATAAACTGTACTAAAATCGAAATTGTAAACAAAACAACATTTGGTAACAAAACTGAAATAGCAACAACAATGATGTCGTACCTCCAGCAAGACACGTGCAAAGAATTAAATAACGAACCAAGACACAATAACCAAGTACACCTGCAGTGCAACTTATTCAGTAATATCTGCAAACATCTTTAATGCACAAACTCATGTAATCAATGCGGACAAAGTATACACCACATCTATAAATAAATTTGGGATTATTTAGACTCTGATATATTTTACATGGACTGAATTTATAAAATAGTAGGTCAAGAATTAAGAGTTAGTATACTTACCTTGAAAGTGAGAAGGCTGGAGATCAACAGCTTTAACTGTGATAAGGTTATGATACACAATGATTTAGTAAAAACAAATATTGAAATGGAATGTATATCTTACTGTACGAATGTAATAAAAGCAATTATCAGTAAGAAATTTTACAAAATGGTTCCACATTTCACATTTATGACTTCATATTTTACCATAATTGTTTAATAACTACAAAAGTAAAATTATCCATTAAGGATTTTATAGTTCCTAATTCATTATGAACCCTTCATAGAATATAAAGCTAAATGAGCCAATTGGCTACGATACGTAAAACTATTAACTGGATTCTTATAAGTCATTTTATACATAAAGCTACCATGTCATGTGCATATTTTTAGAAAGATTTGCATTCATAAATGCTATATAGCTGAAACCAACAAAAAGTTCATGAAACATTCTTTTCAGAGTCTAAGCATAAATTGATTTAACATAAAAGCATTTTATGTTTTACATATCTATATTGTGGAACTATTAACATTTGTCGACAAATATATACGACTTCACATCTCCTTTTAAAAATTTGAAATGTTAGTATATTTGAGATTCTTTCATCATAGTTTGTACTAATTTGAATCTATAATCTGGACTATTACCACTTTTTATAACTTATTTTTTCAATGAGATTGGATGTGAAAATAATAAATATATTTGCAAATTTGAGAGTAAAAAAGAGGAATCTTACTTGGATTTAATCTGCCTAAAACTTCCATTTGTGGATGCTAAAATCCCCACCACCATTGTTCCAGCAAGAGAAAAAAGAGTATTTTAAACTGACTAAAACCTAAACTTGTATAGTTAGATCCAAAACAGCAAGAGAAGGAAATTGAAACTAAATTTATAATTCCTGACATGCACCCTGATATCATTCACTTACTGAACAGGCACCAAAAAACACATCCCTGATATCATTCACTTACTGAACAGGCACCAAAAAACACATCCTTAAATTAAATGCACGAAGCCAAGGGAACCAAAGAAACCAAATTTGAATATGATTTGTCAGTTAAAGATGGTTCACATAATAATATAACTACAAAGTCATAAGATTATGTTAATTTGTTTATTAGTTAAACAAATTTAGATAATTTACAATTAAGAAATTTAACAGTGTCATGACTTTGAATATTTTCTATGAATAAAAATGAAACTTTAATTGTGTATTTGGATGACTTTGAATTCCAGTCTTCCACAATCTTATGGTAAGATTTTTATATGCACATGATCATAGATTACCATCTTTGAATTGTAAACTGGAAGATTCTTTATCAACTGGCCATATAACCTTCTTTTTAAGTTGGAAACTGAAATGTGACAGTAAGAAATACATGATTTTTAAATTTATGAAACAAAATATTGCTATTACATGAAGTAGTAGGAGGTAAATATAAGTACGTTATGTTAAGATTTTTATACGCATAAAATCATCTATTACTATTTTTGAATCCCAGACTGGAAGGTTTTAATCAACATATGGTGTTTTTACTTTTTATCAACTGACGAAAAAAACCTTCTTTTTAAGTTGGAAACTAAAATGAGACGGTAAGAAATACATAACTTTTTAATATACAAAACAAAAAAATTGGAACATGAGGTAAATATATGTAGATTACCAAACCAACTTTAAATCTCCAAAAATAGACTGGTGAAAGCTTCTGTATAATGTAGGATCTGAATTAGGGAGGATGACAAATGATTGGCTAATGTACGTGTTACACTCACAGTAATATCTATAGGCTATACTTGATACCTAATTGACATTAAACTCAAAGAAAACATGCAGTAGGTCAAATGAAGGCTATGTTTTCAAGAATGCAAATTATATTTCCATACATGAAAAAATATTAAATTATTCAGTTGTTGTCAAAAATTATATACAAAAACATAGCATGATCACCATAAAAGACTATGTTTTTGTATTTTGTAGTGTTTTATAGAGCAATTTGAGAAGTCACTACATTCAACTTCGTTTTTTAAGGATAATGGACAATAGTGAAAATAAAATATGATTGGTAGTTGATTCATAAGATAGATATAATTATAGGGAAAATTGTTCATGAATTACATGTAAATTTAAACCATCTAATACTCTAGTTCAAAAAAATGATCTCAGCCTATAAGCAAAGTTCATTTACATGTTTTTTCACTACATCAAACTCTTTTTGTTGTAAAAATATCAATGGATTATTCTAAGTCATTGCTTTGAAATTATATATTACCATTGATCTACCATATTTCATAGCCGTAATATGAAGGCATGGCTAGTAAAAAAAAGGGGGGTGTTTAAAAAACATTCAAAGCAGTAAAGATCGTATATTTTAAAATTGTAGAAATTAAATTAAAAAAGACAGTGAGCATAAGCATGGAAGATTAATTGGCCATACATGTGAATGCACAAATCAAAGTAAGGAACTATTTATAGTTTATTTTGATACCAACTTTTAATAATATGTGCGTGTGTGTGGGATGTGAGTTTTCTTTGATAAATAAATGGAAAACACAAACTGGCAGCATGTAGCTCTCGCTAATGAACAATTTTTGACATATAATCACAAAGGGCAAAGAACAAAAGGTAGGATAGAATTAATCACATGTCCAAGGGTGAAAATGTAAGACAAATAATCACCAGAAAAAGGAAGGATTTCACCTCAGTTAAGAATTTTACGTACAACTTTATGAGTATAGCGCGTGGCTTTAAAAGAAAAGATGAAATTTTTACTAAAAAAATTATTTGATTTTATAGAGTACTTTCCATAAGAAGGATTTGAACTGAGCCGAATTTGAACTTTTGGCTGCAAATAATTAAGGGAAAATTTTCTTCTTGCTATAGTACGAAGCAATCCCTAGAAATAACCAAGAAAAAAATGTAACACCCCACCTCCGCTAGGGTCACTCTTTCGGGGGCACTAGCTTCTGGGGGGCGTTATAACTGAGTAAGCATGCATAATGATATATCAAGGCAGAGCAAGAACATAAATATATATGTAAAACAGAGTAAGTGAGAATAAAACAGCGGAATATCTCAAACCATCTCAAAACAAGTCTAGTACATCATAAAGTCAACTGTCAAAATAAACATGTCTAGTACATCATAAACAGAAATACTGAAATACATAGTGCTATCCCCAACTTAAAGATGATAAACCATAGCGAGCTCAATGTCCAGACATACATGAGCTATCCAGCAAACAAGCAAGCGATCCAAGCTAAGCACCACTATTCCCTCCCTGAGAACCTGGGGGGGGGGAAACGGAAGAAAAGAAGCGAAAGAAAACAGGTCAGTCAAAAAGACTGGTAAGCCCTACTACGATCAGTCTATAAACTAATAAAGTTAGCATCATGATGGAAACTGAGATGAACATACTGGCAATGGATAAAGGTGTCATCACATAAAGAAGATTAAGCTTTGCACCACAGTGTACTAGCAAACTAACATAACATGTATTGATCCCTTAGCCCAAACTTTGGCCCAATAACATGAGGTGACCTTAATACAAGGTCCAGCCCAACGGTCTAGTCGATCGGCTCCCTATAAACCTAACACGTCAAGTGTTGGTGTCCATTCGGCCCACATATGATTGTAGTCAGACTGTGCTGGGTCCACCTTCGGGTGTATCAAGCCCTCGGGTGTCAACCCCAGACACCTAAGCAATAATGCACAGTCTAAACCTACTGGTACCCGTGCCTCGAGTTTGTCCAACACCGGATTACGTGCACGTCCGTAGCCCGCCTGGACCCGCACCGCTGTACCACTCGGCCGTCGCTTTGGTCGCTTACATCAGTCCAGTAATCGTGCCCCGCCCTAGCCTAGCCTCTAGGGTTGTGAATGATACCAAACTGGGATTACTGCTAGAACAGACCACGTTGCTAGGGTTTTCTAAGAGGGTTAAGTGTGGTTTAACCCCTCACTAATCATGGATAAAATTAGTTAAGTGTAACCAACAGTTCACCACTTAACCCCATTTAATCCCCCGTATCCCCAAAATTGGTTAAGTATTAGTGGGCCATGACTTAACCCTAATCATGAGGCATTAATTAATTTAATTGTGCCTTAACCTCTCACATTAGACTTTGTTGCGGTTACTAGTTAAGCCGGGCGGGTCCGGGTAGCTTTACACCACAACTTGGTCTAACCTCGGGTCCAAGGTACACATGACCAACTTCTCACATTGGTTCCTATTGTTTGTAGCAACTAGTTAAGCCGGTCGGTTCCGGGTAGGTTTACGCTACAAACTCAACCCAACCTCGAGTTGGCCACACTTATGTTTTCTAAGTGCCATGTCCACTTTAATTTCAAAACATAATTACAAGTTTAACAAATACTTGGGTAGACCTAACTTAATAGGTAAATTCCCAAGGGGTAGACCTAACTTAATAGGTAAATTCCCAATCTCATATTTTCATGTATTTTAAGTTTTACCCCAACCCCCCCCCCCCCCCCAACGTCATTCTATCGCTTACATATTCGTTATAACGCATAAAGGATAGAAAGAGGGAACTTGGCACAACATACATGATGAATCTTACATATCATAATAAACATGCATAACATGTTGGACTTGCATAACTTAGCATAGTGAAATTGCATAAACATGCATAACTTGTTAAACTTGCAAATCATGGCATAGTGAACTTGCATAAACATGCATAACTTGTTAAACTTGCAAATCATGGCATAGTGAACTTGCATAAACATGCATAACTTGTTAAACTTGCAAATCATGCCATAGTGAACTTGCATAAGCATGCATAACTTATTAAACATGCATAACATAGCATAGTGAACTCGCATAAGCATACATAACTTATTAAACATGCATAACATAGCATAGTGAACTCGCATAAGTATGCATAACTTATTAAACATGCATAAATCCCAACTTTCATCACATATTAACTTTAGAGTTTCTAAAATGAAGGTAAGAGGGCTTACAAATATTATGAAGACACAAATCTACTAATAAAGATTGAGAAGCCCTTTATGCAAGCATAAAAACCCAAAACAAAGCTCCAATTAACAAAAATCCCAAGAACTCTAGCTTAGCAAATAAAACTTGCAACTTGATGATGTATGCAAGCTAATGATCATTCATACAACTTAGAAATGCTTGTATGAACATCATAATCTTCATAGGAATGATTTATGAAGAGGGTGGAGGCTAGAGTTTTTAGGTGGAGGCCATTTGAGAATTCAATTTGACATAGTTTGGTTACTAGAATGAATAATGGGGTTTTAGGGTAGGATTAGGGGCTTATTTATAGAAGATTAGAGTGTTTTTAGCCCTAGGATTAACCCTAGGTTAGTTTAGGTCCGTCAGATTTCGGAATTCTCTAGAACCAAGCCACACAACCAAGCCCAAATCAAAAATGGTGCGCCAGGCAAAACTGCCCGGCCACCCTGTGTCGACAGGGCTGTCGACAGGGCTGTCGACACCCTGGGGACCCTGTCGACATGCCTGTCGACATGGGGGTCCTGGCGGGAGTTTTCCCGCCTGACGCCAGTTAGCCCTAATCCTTGTTTTTAATTTAAAATTTAAATCTGTTTTTAACATGGAAATTTCTGAAAACTTCAATGGGCCTTAACTGGGTCATACGGACTCCGATTTTCGAAAACTCGGACTCTATTTCGCGTATTTTTCCGAGACGAACGCAATGGCATAGCCCGTTTCCCATGATTCAGATTTTTGAATTAATTTCTGCCTCGATTTATGTTATAACAGGTTATGGAAAATACGGGTTGTTACATTCTCCCCTCCTTAAAGGATTTCGTCCCCGAAATCTTCAAGTTAGGAAGAACATATCCTACCATCCAGCATCCATCTACTTAAAACATCACCCACGAGCAACCATTGTCCTTAAAAGATTCTAAATGCTGTATGAACATATGCAAAAGTGTGTGTATATGTACTTATCTAATGCAAAGATCAATGCAAAATAGTTAGTGAAATGTATCCATATGTATGCAAATCCCTAACATAATGTATAATATCTACATGCGTGCTCAATCATACATCCATACGCAACATCCATGTGATGGCATACAAATTTCATCCAAAAATAAGCATAAACACTCATGCACATGCAATATGAGGAGTGTGTGAGCCGATCTAGTGCCTAATGTGTATCATGCATCCACGAGTAACCACTTACAAACACTTGTAACCACTTGCAACCATCAAACATAACATGTCTCAAACACATGTTTCATCCAAAGGGTTTCTACCTAAGGTTCTCATGACAAGATTAGCACGATAACTAGATAAACATGGATAGCAAAGAGAAAGATATGCTAACAAAGGAAAGAGATTGAGAGTGTACCCTCAAAAAGGAATGGATAAAGCCTACGCATCTTCTCTTCAGTTTCCCAAGTTGCGTCTTCCTCGGCTTCACTCCATTGAACCTTCACCAACTTGACCTCACGATTCCTTAGCTTCTTGATCTCTGTCCCCAAGATACGAATCGGAGCTCTTCTCAAGGTAGCTTCTTTCTCTACTTCCACATCTTCTAGAACACTTGGCTCAACTACCTCTGCTGACTTATGCAAACACTTCCGGAGATGCGAAACATGAAAAACATTGTGCACTCCAGCTAGCTTCTCGGGCAATTCCACTCTATAGGCCATCTGCCCGATCCTCTCTACAACTGGAAATGGTCCAACAAACCTTGGTTCTAACTTCCCTACTGCTCCAAACCGAACCACATTCCGCAAAGGAGAAACCTTCACAAAAACCATATCCCCAACATCAAACTCCAAATCAGTCCTTCGCTTATCAGCATAGGATTTCTGTCGGTCTTGGGCCGCTTTCATTCGTCTCCGAATCAACTCGATCTTCTCGGATGTATCTCTAATCATGTCAGGTCCAAGTATAAGCTTGTCTGTAGTCTCCCACCAACATGTGGGTGACTTGCATGGTCTCCCATATAAAGCCTCAAATGGTGCCATCCCTATGCTTGCCTGATAACTGTTATTATAAGCAAATTCCACAAGAGGAAGATGGTCTTCCCAAGTACCACCAAAATCCAGAATGCAAAGCCTCAACAAGTCCTCAAGTACCCTATTCACCCTTTCAGTCTGACCGTCCGTTTGTGGGTGATAAGTCGTACTCAGGTTCAACCTCGTGCCCATAGCTTCCTGCAAACTGTTCCAGAACTGACTAATAAAGATGGGGTCTCGGTCACTGACTATGCTGGAAGGGACTCCATGTAGCCGAACTATCTCACGAAGATATACTGATGCTAGTCCAGACGCGGTCCTTTTGCTCTTCACCGGAATGAAATGAGCACTCTTCGTAAGCCTATCTACAATGACCCAAATGCTCGTATTCCCTCTCCTTGACCTTGGAAGCCCATCAATAAAGTCCATAGAAATACTCTCCCACTTCCATAGTGGGACCTCTAGAGGATGCAATAGCCCACCGGGCTTCTTCGACTCGGCTTTTAATCTCTGACAAACAACACATCTAGAGACAAACTCTGCCACATCCTTCTTCATTCCAGGCCAGAAGAAAATGCGCTTCATATCCTTATACATCTTATCTCCACCCGGATGTATAATCAACTTGGAGCGGTGTGCTTCCTCAAGAACTTTCCTCACCAAGTCTTCCACCATCGGAACACAAAGCCTTCCGTCTCTCCTCAGCCAACCCTTATCATCTATAGAATATCGAGCAAGGTGACTAGATGTCTCCCCTCGAATCAGCTTATCCATGATCTCAATTATCTGAGGGTCTTCCTTCTGCGAAGCCCCAACTTGATCCAGAAGGGTAGGCCTGAGCTCTAGAGATGCTAAAGAACCGGTCATTGACTCAACCGCCAAAGAGAAATCAAAGGTTGCCAAGAACTCTAAATTCTTCATCTCAATAAATAGAGGACTTAGTGTCAACCTTTTTCTACTCAACGCATCCGCTACAACATTCCCCTTGCCAGGGGTATAGGCTATATCAAAATCGTAGGATGCCAAGAATTCCATCCACCTTTGCTGCCTCAAATTCAGATCCTTCTGCGAAAAGAGATACTTCAAAGACTTATGATCAGTATACAGCTCAAATCTCTCTCCCAGAAGATAATGACGCCAAGCCTTGAGTGCATATACTATCGCTGCCAGCTCTAGATCATGAGTGGGATATTTCTTCTCATGCACCTTAAGTTGCCTACCTCCAAAACATATAACTCTGCCTTCTTGCATCAGAACGGCGCCCAATCCCGTGCCACAAGCATCAGTGTACACGGTAAACATCTTACCACCATCGGGTAAAGCTAGAACTGGTGCTGAGGTAAGGGCTCTCTTGAGTCTCTGAAAAGCAAGCTCACAGTCCATATCCCAAGCAAAAACTAAGTTCTTCTTCGTCAACTTAGTAAGAGGAGCGGATATCTTCGCGAAGTCCTTGATGAACTTCCGGTAAAAACCCGCAAGACCTAGAAAACTTCTCACCTCGGTTGCATTCCTTGGAGTCTTCCAATCCTGAACTGCAACCACCTTAGCGGGATCCACCGCTAAGCCTTGCTTGGATACGATATGCCCAAGGAGTCTAACTTCCCTTCTCCAAAAGTGACACTTGGAGAACTTGGCCTTTAACTGATGCGCTCTAAGCGTATCCATCACCTCTACAAGATGCCTCGCGTGCTCTTCTTCATCCTTGGAGAAGATCAGAATATCATCCACAAAGACCACGACAAACTTGTTCAAGAACTCTCGAAACACCCTACTCATCAAGTCCACGAAATACGCGGGTGCATTCGTCAAACCGAACGGCATAACAAGCCATTCAAAGAATCCATCTATAGTTCTGAATGCAGTCTTGTCTATACTATCTTCAGCCACTCTGAGCTGATGAAATCCAGTAGCAAGATCAAGCTGAGAGAAAACAGAAGCACCAACAAGATGGTCAAAGAGATCATCGATCCTCGGTAACGGGTGTCTGTTCTTCTTAGTCAGCTTATTCAATTCTCTATAGTCCACACAGAGTCGAAGAGAACCATCTGCCTTAGTAGCAAACACCACAGGCGCTCCCCATTCGGATATACTTCGTCTGATGAAGTTCTTCTCAAGTAACTCCTTTACTTGCTTGCTGAGCTCCCGTCTCTCACGCGGAGCCATATGTCGAACGGGCAAAGAAACAGGCTTAGCATTATCCACCAGATAAATGCGAAAATCAATCTCTCGTTTAGGGGGCAACCCCTTAACTTCTTCAAAAACATCTGGATAATCTCGGACCACCCTTACAGACTGAAGGGATTCCTCTGACGAGTCGAGAGATTCAAGATTGCACAACATGACGGGATCCTTCGGATTGCATGAAATCTCTAAGGTGTTGCCAAGGCGAGTCACAAGCCTCACAACCCTATGCTCACAATCAAGAATGGCTCCATATCTGGACAGCCAATCCATGCCCAATATCAATCCGTATCCCCTGAAACCAAGAACATACGCACTACACAAGAATTCTACACTGAGTATAGAGATCCTCAGATTCTCACATATCATAGATAGATGAGCAGAACCCCCAATGGGATTCGAAACACAAACGGGATCATTCACTAAGCTAGTACTAAGGTGCAAACTATCAACAAGATCAGATGAAATAAAGCTATGTGATGCACCAGAATCAAACAAGGTACGAACTGGAAGATCGGAAATATAAACAAGGTTCTCAACAGAAACACTACCTCGATCGGGAACTGGAGCGGTATTGAGAGCATGAACTTGCCCTCCTGAAGGTCCAGCCTGTCCTTTCTTCTTCGGGCATTCCTTGCTGAAGTGTCCAGTCTCACCATAGGAAAAACATCCACCACTAAGCTTCCTTTTCTTCTTCCTACAATCCTTAGCAAAATGTCCAGGCGCACCACAGTAATTGCACTTTCCCTTGCCTTTGTTGTTGTTCCCCTTCTTGTTCTTGCTCTGATTCCCCTGACTGCTTTGACCACCTTGATTGCCTTTACCCTGAGAATCAGTCTTCTTTGCTTGAGTATCACTCGACTTGACCTCTTTCTTTCCATCTCCCTGAAGTAGAGCCATATCGACCAAACTCTCGAAAGTAGCCCCATGCGGAATATGTGACATCGCCAAACCCTGCAGCGGCTCATTCAACCCTCTAGCGAATCGAAGAGCCTTCTTCTCAGGAGTGTTCACCATATCCAAACCAAAACGGGCCAGCTGATTAAACTTGTTCACATACTCCTTGACAGACATATCACCTTGCTTTAATGCAATGAACTTCTCCATCTGTAAATTCGCCTCAGCAGAAGATAGAAACTTGGCCACAAATCTAGCCCTCAAATCGGCCCAAGTCTCAACGGGCCTCGTCCCATTGGTGACTTCCCACCAATAGGCTGCTTCGTCCTTCAAAAGCCACACTGTCAATAAGATCTTCCTCTCGTCATCAATCCTAAAGATAGCAAACAAGTCCTCAGTGTCTTTCAGCCAATTCCTAGCTTCAACAAAAGATTCCGTGCCTAGGAAATTCTTGCCTCCCATCGCCTTGAAGTCTTTACAAACCTTCGTGAACTCAACCTGAGGATGCTGAGGGGGAGGAGGAGGAAGAGGAGCCTCAGCAACTGGAGGAGGAGGAACATTAACTACTGGAGGAGGGGGCACAGGAACCACCGGAGGAGGGACATTAGGGAGAGGATTCTCAACTACAGGAGGAGGAGTGGGAGTAGGGTTTGCAGGGCCAGCTGCCGCCCTAGCTTCTAGAAGTCTCCTATACCAGAGTGGTACGTTTACTCCATCCGGGATGGCAAGATTCCCAGCCATACTGAAACGAAAGATAAGATAAGATTAGGTCAAGGGAACGAAGGATAACGCTAATGGCTTTTTGGGGAATAGCCTTTTAAAATACTAGACTTTTCTTTGGAAAATACTTTATACTTGTTTTGAAAATAGTTTTTCAAAAGTCTTTTAAAAACTTTTTGTTCTTTCTTGTAAACCATATGCTCTGATACCAAATTTGTAACACCCCACCTCCGCTAGGGTCACTCTTTCGGGGGCACTAGCTTCTGGGGGGCGTTATAACTGAGTAAGCATGCATAATGATATATCAAGGCAGAGCAAGAACATAAATATATATGTAAAACAGAGTAAGTGAGAATAAAACAGCGGAATATCTCAAACCATCTCAAAACAAGTCTAGTACATCATAAAGTCAACTGTCAAAATAAACATGTCTAGTACATCATAAACAGAAATACTGAAATACATAGTGCTATCCCCAACTTAAAGATGATAAACCATAGCGAGCTCAATGTCCAGACATACATGAGCTATCCAGCAAACAAGCAAGTGATCCAAGCTAAGCACCACTATTCCCTCCCTGAGAACCTGGGGGGGGGGGAAACGGAAGAAAAGAAGCGAAAGAAAACAGGTCAGTCAAAAAGACTGGTAAGCCCTACTACGATCAGTCTATAAACTAATAAAGTTAGCATCATGATGGAAACTGAGATGAACATACTGGCAATGGATAAAGGTGTCATCACATAAAGAAGATTAAGCTTTGCACCACAGTGTACTAGCAAACTAACATAACATGTATTGATCCCTTAGCCCAAACTTTGGCCCAATAACATGAGGTGACCTTAATACAAGGTCCAGCCCAACGGTCTAGTCGATCGGCTCCCTATAAACCTAACACGTCAAGTGTTGGTGTCCATTCGGCCCACATATGATTGTAGTCAGACTGTGCTGGGTCCACCTTCGGGTGTATCAAGCCCTCGGGTGTCAACCCCAGACACCTAAGCAATAATGCACAGTCTAAACCTACTGGTACCCGTGCCTCGAGTTTGTCCAACACCGGATTACGTGCACGTCCGTAGCCCGCCTGGACCCGCACCGTTGTACCACTCGGCCGTCGCTTTGGTCGCTTACATCAGTCCAGTAATCATGCCCCGCCCTAGCCTAGCCTCTAGGGTTGTGAATGATACCAAACTGGGATTACTGCTAGAACAGACCACGTTGCTAGGGTTTTCTAAGAGGGTTAAGTGTGGTTTAACCCCTCACTAATCATGGATAAAATTAGTTAAGTGTAACCAACAGTTCACCACTTAACCCCATTTAATCCCCCGTATCCCCAAAATTGGTTAAGTATTAGTGGGCCATGACTTAACCCTAATCATGAGGCATTAATTAATTTAATTGTGCCTTAACCTCTCACATTAGACTTTGTTGCGGTTACTAGTTAAGCCGGGCGGGTCCGGGTAGCTTTACACCACAACTTGGTCTAACCTCGGGTCCAAGGTACACATGACCAACTTCTCACATTGGGTCCTATTGTTTGTAGCAACTAGTTAAGCCGGTCGGTTCCGGGTAGGTTTACGCTACAAACTCAACCCAACCTCGAGTTGGCCACACTTATGTTTTCTAAGTGCCATGTCCACTTTAATTTCAAAACATAATTACAAGTTTAACAAATACTTGGGTAGACCTAACTTAATAGGTAAATTCCCAAGGGGTAGACCTAACTTAATAGGTAAATTCCCAATCTCATATTTTCATGTATTTTAAGTTTTACCCCAACCCCCCCCCCCCCCAACGTCATTCTATAGCTTACATATTCGTTATAACGCATAAAGGATAGAAAGAGGGAACTTGGCACAACATACATGATGAATCTTACATATCATAATAAACATGCATAACATGTTGGACTTGCATAACTTAGCATAGTGAACTTGCATAAACATGCATAACTTGTTAAACTTGCAAATCATGGCATAGTGAACTTGCATAAACATGCATAACTTGTTAAACTTGCAAATCATGGCATAGTGAACTTGCATAAACATGCATAACTTGTTAAACTTGCAAATCATGGCATAGTGAACTTGCATAAACATGCATAACTTGTTAAACTTGCAAATCATGGCATAGTGAACTTGCATAAGCATGCATAACTTATTAAACATGCATAACATAGCATAGTGAACTCGCATAAGCATGCATAACTTATTAAACATGCATAACATAGCATAGTGAACTCGCATAAGTATGCATAACTTATTAAACATGCATAAATCCCAACTTTCATCACATATTAACTTTAGAGTTTCTAAAATGAAGGTAAGAGGGCTTACAAATATTATGAAGACACAAATCTACTAATAAAGATTGAGAAGCCCTTTATGCAAGCATAAAAACCCAAAACAAAGCTCCAATTAACAAAAATCCCAAGAACTCTAGCTTAGCAAATAAAACTTGCAACTTGATGATGTATGCAAGCTAATGATCATTCATACAACTTAGAAATGCTTGTATGAACATCATAATCTTCATAGGAATGATTTATGAAGAGGGTGGAGGCTAGAGTTTTTAGGTGGAGGCCATTTGAGAATTCAATTTGACATAGTTTGGTTACTAGAATGAATAATGGGGTTTTAGGGTAGGATTAGGGGCTTATTTATAGAAGATTAGAGTGTTTTTAGCCCTAGGATTAACCCTAGGTTAGTTTAGGTCCGTCAGATTTCGGAATTCTCTAGAACCAAGCCACACAACCAAGCCCAAATCAAAAATGGTGCGCCAGGCAAAACTGCCCGGCCACCCTGTGTCGACAGGGCTGTCGACAGGGCTGTCGACACCCTGGGGACCCTGTCGACATGCCTGTCGACATGGGGGTCCTGGCGGGAGTTTTCCCGCCTGACGCCAGTTAGCCCTAATCCTTGTTTTTAATTTAAAATTTAAATCTGTTTTTAACATGGAAATTTCTGAAAACTTAATGGGCCTTAACTGGGTCATACGGACTCCGATTTTCGAAAACTCGGACTCTATTTCGCGTATTTTTCCGAGACGAACGCAATGGCATAGCCCGTTTCCCTTGATTCAGATTTTTGAATTAATTTCTGCCTCGATTTATGTTATAACAGGTTATGGAAAATACGGGTTGTTACAAAAAATAGCAAAAACAAAAAAGAAAATAACCAAGATGGTGGAATTAAGGTTCGCATATACCATGAATGGTGATGGCGAGTTGTGCAGGTAGGGAAATAACAGAGTGGTATAAGAGAAATCGACCATAATCTCAGCACCTAAGCCGTACATAAATTCGTTGAAGTTCAGGATTCAAAGTGTTGGGTAATTCATAACCATCGAATTAATTCATCTTTAGTCGATAAATATAACAAATAAAATATGAACTAATAGATCAAGCATAAAAAATCGAGAAACGAAGGGAAAATTATAAGCATACATAAGTGTGATCATGAAAATTAATTACCGAGTTGCGAAAGCATTACCTTACAATGGAGGCGAGATGAAATTATGACGGCGAAACCAATAGTTCTGCTGCATTCAACTCATACCGAGTCGTCACTGGATGGAAAGATAAAAAAATTAAGACATATGGAACTGACGGCTGTCCTAGAAATGCAAATAGATCCAAGATGTAATTAAACCAAAAGAGCCTTGTAGAAATGAACATATTAAATTTCAGTATTAATAACAAATTACAATTTTCAAGGAAACAAAAGCTAAACATGGCTAAAAGCTCCAGGAGTAAGCTCTTTCACCTTGAAAACTCCCTAATTAGTTTAAAAACATATGTATACCATAATTCTAGGGATAGACTTAACAATAGGGCAGTTGCTAGCTGCCAATGGAAGCTGAACAAATGACAAATGGGAATCTTATGTTTTAATAATTTCCTCTATCGGAGCAATGAAATCCTTGACCATCAAAATCAACCTACAAATGGGTGTGGAACCGAAATGATATAGTACAAATGATTAAAAAAATGAACCAAAAAATAACATGTTGAAAGTTCACACCTCGCTAAATTGACTTACAGATGCTAAAGATAAAACCAAAAATAAATAAAAATGTCTTAAATTAATGAACAACCAACAAAAACTGCATGAGTAGTTCAGAACAAAATAATTGTAGGTTCATGATGCCAGCCTTTTCACCTTTAACCAACATTTAAAAATCTATTGTATATCTGTAGTCATTTTAAATACCGAACATTAATTTTTTTAAATATTCTCTATTATCATAAGTACCAAGTAACACTACAAGAAGCAGATGAAATAGCGACGGCAATTAACCGACGCTAGCCGTTGCTATTTGCCGTCGCTATAATTCTCGTCGCCAACAGTTGTAGCAACGGCGAGAGCGACGGCTTCGTCGCTAACTTACCAACGGCTAGCGACGGCAAGTGGACACGTGTCATCTTACGTGTCAAGTAGTTAGGTTGACCAATAGGCCGTCGCTAGCCGTCGCTATCCATTGCAAAAAAACCATTGTAAGCCGTCGCTACCCGTCGCTCAATATTGACCAATAGCCCGTCGCTAGCCGTCGCTTTATCTGAAACCAGAAAACTGCAGTACACAGTAATTCCTTTCCTACAATCCAATCCACAATCATTCAATCCAAAAACCAATATCACACCACTATTATCTCACTACTTCATTGATACTCATCAACAACCAAACCATCATAACCACACAATCATCAAATACATAAAAAAAGCAAAAAAAAAACCATCATCACATAAAACTGTTCAAACATATCATATAAGTCATGCACATGTGCAAACACTTCATACCTCCGTCCACAAACCGTCATACACATGTCCAAACACATCATATAACATCGTACGTGCATTTAACATAAAAAAAACCAAGTATATGAACATACCAGAGTCAAGTCAACATAAGCACCTACAGTACGAACTAATTCCCGCCTCCCTAATCCTCGTTCTCTTCTTCTTCCGATTCCTCGTTCACGTCTTCCTCTCGATATACAGCGGAATCATCTCCCTCTACTCCCTCTCCCGGCATAAAGCCATGCTCCTGAAAGTAAATCGCGATGCGCTCGTCGATTTCCTGTTGCATCTGGCCTTTTCGCCAGTCCATCAACTCGTTCATCTGCTCTTGCATCCGCGCTATAGTCGCCTCCTCCATCGACCGCTTATAAGCACGCTGAACGGCCTGTAAAATAAATAATTTCACATTAAAGTTATATAAACAAATTTTTACTACTTAGTGTTAAACTTTTTCCATTAACTCGTATTCTTGTTTTACATATTTATAAATCATCGTGAGTGTAGTAATTTACGTCTAAAAAAAGTCTTAACTCCTGATTGCCAAAACCGTATCGCCTTCCTCGAGTAGGCGGATCAGTGATAGAATGCCATATGGCATCATAATCTGCAACTGTAAGCTCCTTTCCACTAGCCTCCATCGCTTTGGCAGCCTCTTCCTCATACTCCCCCTGCAATAGCAATATAATTTTAAGAAAAGTGTTATAAATTTTACTTATGTACTGTGATATGAACGAGTATGTAACATGTTAATTTATACGGATAAACAAATTTACCATTATACGTGCACTCTTCGGGTCCGACCACTTATACGTCACATTTCCTTCTTCATCGGTGTGCTCCACCGCATGTGTGTGTCTAAATACGTCTGCCAACGAAGGCTCTCGTCCGTGCTTCTTAAACTGAAATTATTAAAGATAAGACATGATTATAGACGCTAAATTTTTATCTGAACATATACTGCAAATATTTAAAATTTATACCAAATCCCTTCTGTGCTGTTGAAATGATTTTGAGCCACCTCGGTGGAGAGCAGGATTCTTTTCTCTATTAGCTTTGTTTCTAGCTGCTACTTTCTATTACATTTGATACACGATGATGTAAAATAATGCAATCAATATTATAAATGTGAATATTATCATTAAAGCTTACTTTAGCATCTTCTGTGTCCCAGTAAGCTTGAAAGTCTGCCCAAACATCATCACTCATAAATTGAGGCTTTTTTCTGCTTTTCTTGGCTCGGTTAACCATCTGTCGATAATTCGTTCGCATCTTCATATTCCAATATGTCAAAACTGAAATTGCATGTTTTCGAATTTTATGTTTATTTCTTTTTTACTTTGACGGCCGGTCTACCTACTTCCCATTACAAATATAATAACGGAAGCATATTTTATAAATCATTTCAGTTTAAACGGTTCAACAAAATTTCGGCAGCACTTCCCTTTGGTCCCTGTATCGTACACAGATGCGTGTACACAGGGAACAAATAGGAAGTGCCATCGAAATTTTGTTAACCGTTTAAACTGAAATGACTTATAAAATATGCTTACGTTATTATATTTGTAACTTGTCCAATACTAGGACAAATCCAACGAATATTGTATCAGATGAATATAGATTTCCGTTTTCTGTAACAACGAATACCCATATAACGATCATATACAACACTTGTCGGACGGGGCCAAATTTTTCTAAGGGGTTCACATAAGTAGTCAAAAAACATTCAATCTAAGTTTAAACCAAAAAACAACACAAATGAAAAAAGTGCGTTTTTGCGCTATGGCTTTTTTGCGCTTCACTAATAGGTGCGTCTTAAACTTCAAAAAAGCTCCTTAGTTGCGTCTTGCGCCTTTTTCCGTCTACATGTACTTTCAATTTGAGTTACTTTCAATTTGTACTTTCAATTTATAAAATAACATGACAATGAAAATTATGAAGTATAAATTAGTTTGAGTTACTTTTGGTTAATTTTAGTTTAAAGTTATAAATTATGAAGTTAATTAGTTTCAATTTTTGAACGATAAACTAAGATTCCAATTTTGTTAATATTATAGCAACAAATTTGTCAATTTTAGTTTGTTAGTATTATAGCAACAAACTAAACTTTTAAGTTTGTCAATTTTTGTTAATATTACAACAACATTTTTTTTTTTGAATATTGCAAATGCATTCTTCAAATTTGTTGGGACCGACTATTATAGCATTCGTTGGTGACATAATTAACCGTGCATGCATAGAGGGTCATCATTACACCGTTTCATAAGTCTTAATCAAGTTACTACCGCTAAACAATCACATTTACTTCATTTTTTTCTCAAATGATACTACAACACAATCAACCTAAACACACAATCAACGTAAACCCAATTATATACATGATAATCGTTGTTGTCATGCTCCTAAATCAAGCACATATGTGATTAATCAACAATTTCAACCACCTAATCAATTCCACTTATTCCCAAATCAATGTATAACATTATCGATGTCATATGCATCTCACAACACAACAAATTTCATACCCATAAACCATCAATTTCAAACCCCACATAAACATACAAAACAACCCTAAATAGCCCTAAATAACCCTAATTAAACATATAATAGGGATTAGAAGTCATACCGGAACAATTTGAGAAGATGGAATCAAGTTTTGGATGAAGAAATCGGCTGATGGAAGGGGGCGACGGCAGCAGGGTTTTTTTTTTTTTTTTGCGTTGGTTAACTGATTTGGGGAAGAAAGGCCACGGTGGAAATAAAGCTCCAGGTCGAGCGATGGCTAGCGACGGCCGCTTTTTTGGCCGTCACTAGCCGTCGCTCACTCTCGTTGCAAATTGAAGCCTCTCTTGTAGTGTAATTTAAGATAATTTTTTGAAACAAATTTTATGAATAATAGTACGTGTAAGGGAACATGAGGCAAACATCGCCAAAAACTTCAGAACTAAGCCACAAATAAATCTGGGAATAAGTCAAACAGGACGATTGCTAGCTTCCAATGAAAAAATTCCCCTTTATCGGAGCGACGGAAAATCGGTGGAAGGAGGCAAAATTGAAACTTAGAAACATAGCAGGAAGAGAAGAACAAATATATACCTAAGAGATGGAGAAAGAGATGAATGAAGGGCGAAATCAACCGTGGACTCGAAGAAACAGACATAGAGAGGGGGTAATCACCAAAGGACCAACATGGAAGAAGGAGAGGAAGAAAAGCCGTGTAATTTTTTCCCTTTTCGCCATTAGGTTTTCCCTTTTTCGATTTCTGAGATAAGAAGAAAAGCCGTATAATGGGATGAGGTCAAATAGCGAAAGTGAGAGGATTAGGAAAGAGCGCCTGATCAGATCTAATTTAATTTTCACGGAGAATCTTTAGAGTTTTAAAAGATTATTTTGATTTAATTAAAAAATCTTTAGAGTTTCAAGGAGAAGTGAGATAATTGAGAGAATTAAGGAGAATTAAGTAAATTGAGAGAATCAAGGAGAGAGCTTGAAAAGCTTCTGCTTTACTATTATTTAATAGATTAGGTGGTGCCTGGCACAAATGGTAAGGTTACCCGGTTGGTAATCTGGAGGGTACAGGCTCGAGCCCCGGCTTCTTGTAACGGCTGGAATTTTCGACCCAGAAAATCAACATAAAAACACACTGTTGACTATTCAAGCATCGAAAACACCAGGACATTAATAGAAGAATTTAGAGGGTGAGAAAGAAAAGATAGAACTAATAGAATAGAAGAAGAAGAAGATCACAACTGAACAGAATCAGAGTAACACGAAACTCGCAGCGGAACAAAATAAGATGTATTATATAACATAACTTTGAATACAAAACTGTATTGTATATACATATCATTATCAGAGTACAATACATCATATCACAGCGGAAATAACTCTACATAACTAATGGTGAAGCTTCCTGCTTTTGAGCTCTTCCAAGTGAATCTGCAAAGCCTGAAACACTTGACTGCCCGTACAAATTTGGGCACCCAAGAGTTTAGGGAAAACAAACAAAATAAACTCTGGGTCAGTCATGGGACTGGTGTGAGTAAATTCCAACTATACGGTTTTACTTTGAAGAAAATCCTTTTGAAACAAAAGGATAATAGTAAGACCAACCCACACATAAACATGGACGGTTTTTACCTTACTATAACCCAACATATTTTTATATCAAACTTCAGTGATATTATAATAATGTCTACTCAATTAAATCATCAAGTAGCAGAACACTTGCATCTCACGCTCCACATATATATAGTATAAAATCATAAACCGCAGGGCGCTTATCGGAGAATGGATTCCAACAGACAAGGTATGGGAGCACCTTCTTAATAGTGTACTCTAGAGGGGATACACTCAGGGTTCAACAAGAACGTCTTGCAACCCGGCCACACATGACCGCTCACTCATTTAGCTTGAGTGTCGCGAATATATTGCCACCACGGTTGTAGGCCATCCAACCGTCATCCGAAGATATAGAATCGAAAAGAAGTATAAATATGAATTTTCTCTAGATCGGTGACAATACACCCTGCTTGGGGATGACCCAACTAGCCATGCTGCCTAGCCCAACTTCTGTCATTCCTGGTTGTGAGGCTAGAGGCTACGTCTATCTTCAGAACATCTGATCACCATTCACTTTGAATGTCACATCGTCAAATCCGTAATCACACATCGATTACACAAATGCACACTGGGTGTAGAATAAAGAGAAGTCACCTTCTCCCCACCAACTTGGTATATTCATAAAATCAACGGCGTGACCGTTGGAAATACTCTGTCAGACACTCGTCCATACAAGTTGCCCTGGGACTGGACAAACAAATAAACATCATTCTAGAACTGGACGACCCTTGCATTTAACTCCGTCTTCAATTATCTTCAGCATATCTAATTCGCAGCACTTATGCCTATACGGAGTGGTTTTCGGATAACGTATCCAACCGGTCTCTCCATATTGACAACGATTGTCAAAACACTTAGATAGTCGGTTATTTCTATCGAAGTAAAAACAACATTCATTCAATGTACAACTAACATCATACAACCACGGGCGCTTTTATTTAACATTCGTTTTATTATTCGAATTCCCATATCTTACCGGATATTCCCGATTTACCCTTTTACACTCTTGGAAAACATTTCCAGTTATTATAAAACTCTTGTTCTTTCATATTCCAGAAACATACGTTATTAACGTTCGAAACATTTTCATTCTTTTCACATTCCTTGGTTTCTACACTTGGATCGTATACCCTATCTTCATTTGAAAATATTTCCAATTTCATTATAAATATTGTAATCGGCCAACCGTTTACTTTTAAAACATAATTCACTTAAAAATGTGAATACCATTCCTGTTATAGGAATCTGAATATCTTTATCAATTAACTCTTTATTCGAGTAATACTTATCTCGTTTACCGAAACCTCTTTCATACTTTATATTCCCAATCCACTTTATAAACTCTGTTTTCTAAGACAACTTCTTATCAAATCGATATCAAGTTTATACTAAATACTGACTCCTATCCTATTAACATTTATTTGTTTAAAATTAAATATTAATTATTCTATCAGATTATAATCCCTAAAATAGTTACTTTTAATACATTCGACATCGTCGAATTCTAGTTCCAAATCCTAACGGTTTAATTCTAATCACATTTCGAACATCGAAATGCTGTCATCAGTTTCTAATACGATTCCCCAATTATTTTTCTAAACTCTTTCTTATATTTCTTTGAACAAACATCGTTACTTATTACTCTAGAATAAGTGGATTTCAAACCAAACTGTTACATTTCCTAGGAAGTGCTGCTATATATAAAAGTCATGCATAAGTCAAATCAACAGTAGTTAATTTGTCGCTACAGTTCTAAACTTATCATACGCTGTAATATTCTCCTTATAACTAATTACAGTCACACTTACCTTATCAACAGCGTTATTTTATTGCTATAGTTCAACTTATCATACGCTGTAATATTCTTTGTTATAACTAATCTTGACATAACAGTCACACTTATCTTATCAACAGCATTATTTTATTGCAATAGTTCTAAGACTTGCATATGCCGCCATATTCCTTTTATACTAATCTTGACATCTATTTCCGTCACAAAAATCTTGACATCTCTTTCTGTTACAAAAATCTTGACATCTCTTTCTGTTACAAAAATCTTGACATCTCTTTCCGTTACAAACTGATATCGTTCCTCGGTAATAGCGAAGCCGTTCAAGTTGGGGTATTTTATTTACCTCTCAGACCTTGATCGACAACGTTCTTACCTTAGAACCGATACAAGTCTGTATTCAAATTCCTTATTACTTAATATATATATATTAAATCGTATTTCCTTGTTGTATTTTGGAATATGGTTTTACAACACCATATTCTTACTTTGGAATCTCTGTGGTTTATGAATATTTAATTTAAACATTAACTCTTTGCTTTCTCCATTTCCCAGTTCTTATCTATAACTTCTTAAATGGTAATTAACTCTCATTAATTTCGATAAACTTATTTCTAACCTGTTTTCATTAGATTAATTAAAGACCAATTAATCTAATAATCATGTTCCCAAATAACAGTTGATTAAATCA
This sequence comes from Allium sativum, assembly GCA_030737875.1. NCBI lineage: Eukaryota > Viridiplantae > Streptophyta > Magnoliopsida > Asparagales > Amaryllidaceae > Allium > Allium sativum. The sequence continues at coordinate 826,489,122 of CM060919.1, read as the reverse complement.
ACTTATTTCCATCAGTAAATTCGTTAACTGATTTTAATTACTTCTTAACATTTGATTAATCTAATTAATCTAATGATATCTCTAAATTATTTATCTTAAATATAATTATCCAAATATTTAATCGTCGGATAGTTTTTACTTTATAAACTTGTTTAAATACCAACAATCGCTTTTATTGCTTTATAAAAACGAACTCTAAAATACTGGTTTATAATAGAACTTCTATTATAATTTAAAACTTCACTTTAATTATAAAAATATAATTTCTATAATTAACTTCATTGATTTGCCTGACGGTAAATCAGTTTCTTAACAAAACGATGGTTTTATGGTCGACTGTTAACATTTTCTAAATCGATATCGTTTATTTATTTAATCTAAACAAATGTTGAATTTTCGTTCAACATCAATATTCACACCGGGTTTTAAATAAAATTCGGGTTCAAACAGTGCATACAAACAAACAGTACATATAAATATCGAGGAATCCGGTCGGATTCCTCCAACCGGTTTCCGCATCCACAGATGTCAGTCAACACAATTTACACTAACTCTATACTAGGGGATATTCTAATCGATGAAATCAGTGTCCAACCGATGATGTGTGCATATGTAACGGTATATAATATTTAACCAGTTTAACTGTAATCTACCTAATCGACCATCACACAGCATTCAAACAACATTAAAATATATTAAAATATTTTAAAAATAGATCAGAGTTAGTGATTTTACTCACCTTGGCGCGTTAACCGTTAAATAACGATTTGCGTCCGCTGATAGATCCAACTTTAGCGTTTCATTTCGTTTAAAATCCAACCCAGTTCCAATGCATGCCGGACCAACTCCGGTGCGTAGTCTGCGTCCAGTTGATCCGTCATTATCAGCCGTCTTCACATTTAGCCTGTTAGCGAAATGAACGGTACGTTCTCCTCTCCGCAAGCTGTAGCGACATCCCCCAAATAGTCGTGATTGTCTTTTTCTCTTCTTTGTTTTAAATGGGCCTTTACTTCCCTTTATTCATGCCACTTCCAAGTTCACCAACGAACACGGTTGCGTGCTCAACCGTCTTCATATCTGCTTCATCTATTGAAATCCGATATAAGCATTAAACTCTCCTTTCAAATGTCCTCAATAGAGCAGCTTTGCCCGCACCATGTTGATGCCGACATCCACCACTTCGCCACTGTTCATGCGGTTGCCGAACTATATTTTGAACGCAAGTTTTTTTTTTACTTTTCTTGTCCACTGCTTTTGCTATAGTCCCTAGCGCCATCTCCAGTACAAACGTTTATCCCACTCCAACATAAAATGCCAATACCACTTTTCCCTTTTGTATTTTTTTTTTATGTATTACTATTAAGGCCCAAGGCCCATCTACCCTTCCCCTACACTGCTTTCTCTCCTTGAACGTTGTTTTCATCTCTGGGAACATTTGTTGTCCCCATAAAACACGCTCAGTAGCTTTTGTTTCCCATGCTGTGATCTCGCAGTTTCCCCAACTCCTTCAGCACTTCTCCCATGCACTCTCCTACATGAACGTACGATTCCTCTTGCCACCATTTCTATCTCTAATATATACATTTTCTTCCTACCGTAAGTATGTAACCACCCCCTTTCTTTTCTTAGTTGCCACGCATGCGTCTGCACTTCTTGAACCCTCTTCTTCTTCATCACATTCCCATGTCAGTATCTTCTTCCTTCCGAAAACCTTTACTCCACTGTTTACACAGCATACCGTCCTCCTTTATATGAACACATGACCCTTCACAAAACCCATGCATGCGCTCGTACACTTTTCCCCTTAAACCCATACTTTAGCAAAACGCAAACACCCCAAGCCTTATCCGCTCACGCAAGAAATGGCCATACTGTACTCCTTTTGCCCTCATTTTCAAAGCACCGAACTGTTTTTTAGCTTGCCACTACTACCCTATTCCAAACGTGCATGAATACCCTTACCCAAATAAATATACACTTGCAAATCCTCACCAATATTAATACCTACGAGCGCCAAGCTTTCCACCATTCATGCGTGTCTGCCACTCAGAAGAACCCAGCGTCGATCCCAACCGGTTTTCAACACTCGCTCCTCCACCGTCCTGAACTCCGCCTCTTCAAACTCCCCACTGTATTCATATACACTGCTTCAGCGAATAACAAACTTCCTTTCGGTGGCCATCTGCGTGCTACGTCCAGATCCACCCTAGCCTGCAGATCGATGAGCCACCAACCTCACTACGAACTCCCCTCAAACGCCAGTACTTCTCGTTATTATTTTCTTTTATATGTTTGGCATTTTTACTCAGATCTTGTTTTTATTTGAGTTGCGGTTTTCTATTGTCTGAAGTAAGAAAAAGGAAACGAGGTACTTCGGTGATGTATTTATAAGCGAACGATACTTAACCCTCAAGCAAATACGTGGACTGAGGTTGGCGTGAGATGTGAGTGGTTTTGTTGTTGAAATGTGGGATTAGTTGAGCCATTCGTTGCTGTTGAAATGTGGTATTAGTTGAGCCATTCGTTTGTGTTGAAATGTGGTATTACTTGTCCACAGATTTCTATCGACAGAAATAAACATACTGTTGTGACGAGGAAGACGCCACGATTCCAAAAATATAATAATATCGGTAGGTGGACTCATATTGTGAAACTTCAAAATGTTGATTTCAAGGTGCGAAATACTTCAAATAAAAAGTTGCTTATTAAATTAATTAAAAATTACAGTAAAATTCTAAAAATTAAATTAACTCTACGCCTCAAAAGAACCACGTCTAAATTCAAACCCAATCTCTAGTTATGTTGAATAAACTGGTACGGTCGATAAACGATTCTATAGCGACTATTCTAAAATTTGATTTGGACATATCTCAAAATCTACACGACGAAATCCTGGTTTTTCTCTTCCGCTAGAAAGATATACTCCACCAGCTCCACACGTTTCTTATTTCACAGAAATCCGGCTTAAAATGAATCATGTACATTCAGTTGAAGTTCAAATCGCCAAATTGCGAACTGCCGTGACGTTTCAGGTTCGTTTTAATTATAATTATAAAATATAAGTTCGAACGTTTTGCTTTAAGTTATCGATATCGCCAAATCGATATATAAATAATTAAATAAATTAATTATTCGATAGCTAACAAAACGCGCCATTACACTTCTTCACATAATGTGAGGGGGCTGCGCGCGCTAATCGACCACCCCCGAAGCCCGGAAAGCCGTGAGAATAGTACCAGATGGGAGACTGTCTAGGAAGTCCTCACGCTTGAGTACGGGAGCCTTCGGCACTGGGTATCCACGTACTTTTTATAATGAATCTAAAAGTCATTAATGTTGAGTTGTTTTCGCAGTTTGTTTCTTTTTGTCGAACTTGAATAATAGATATATCTACATTTACTACATGTGTGTTGAATTGTCACTTTCTTCACTTTTGGTTCTTAAAAAAAAACTATTTAACAAATGTATGTAAAAAGAAGAGCACAAGCTGTTGTTTATCAAGTTGAAAAGGGATGAAAATGGATGTTATAGTGAAAAATATAGCCACTGAAATGAAAATGCAACAGAAGACAAATAATTGTGATACATACTTTTTTCTACGAACGATATTTTGAATTTGCTTTAAATTTAGCAAATGGAATTTCTCAGTATAATATGTGTTTATCACAATTAGGCGAGACTCTATTATAACCATTTTCTATTTAGAGCATATAGATGTTTGAGTCTTTTGTGAGAAAGATATTTTTTGCAAATATATGATCTGAATTATGGATATTACCAGGTCATCATTACCTCGACCTAAGCTAAGATATTGATGATAATTAATAATTATAATAATATATCTTATCATTTTATGGTGCATGTATGTTCTGATAATGTAGACATGTAAGATCTTTGGCCTATTCACAGTGCCCTACCTTTTTGTACTATGTAGCGGGACAAAGTAGACATTATGGTTCATTTATACGCTTCAAAATACCAAATAGACTAAGAGGAAAATATGAATCAAAATTTTTAAAAAAATCTTCAGTAACTCCCATAATATTATGGATAAAAATTCGATTGTTCATACATTTTGGTGTTTTACAAAAGAATTCAGCATCTATCTATAAAATAAATCCAGTGCCATAATTAAAACGTATTCAACCATTAAATTTTATTTATTTATATATTGTACAGATTAATTAGCTAAACATAGTAAATGATTTAATTTGCGGACTTTTACTTTTTTCTCATTTGAAGCATCAACTAATTCGTACTCTAGAAGTACTCTGACTACCATGACATTTGGCTGAATGAGACACTTATAAACGAAAGCGAACAGTTAGGAGACTATTAGTGTAAATAGTCTACACCATCGTCTATATATGTTTCACTTCAAATTACTAGAAAAATCACGCAGTGCTTACACAACAGCTCTTTGGATGCAACCTTTTGTGCATGACATATACACACACACATACACGATATGCACATTTTTATAGAGCCTATGCCGAACTGTTTTTAAGCTATAATACGATGTCTATTTTATTTTAAAAGAAATTAGTCGGTATAGTTTGTAGATATGTATGTTGATCACCCAATTTGTCAATGATACCTTTTCTTTGCCAAGTCTAAAGCAACTTCACATTATAAATATAAGTGCAATTTTAACTACGTTATCTTCAAGAACCTAACATTTTTACATTAAGTCAAGTGTTAAAATTACATCTTTCTTGGAAAACAATTTTAAACGTTTTTTTCCATTCTTTTGGAAAATAAATACTAATATTTAGAAAAGTAGATTTTTAAATTCAAATTTTATACACTTCCTTTCAGAAAATTTCTCTTTGAATTTACTGCTTTATAATCTAAGTCAAAATACCTTTATGATTCCCATATATACACACTGCCGACGACAAACTGTATCAGTGTGACCTTTGGTTCAATCCTTACCACATTTATGTAAATATATAAGCTGCCTTCACATTATAGATATGATAATGTGTATCAATATTAGCTGCTAACCCCGAAAACATCGGTGCATCTTTAACATACGCCTATCCATTTTACATGCTATCACTGACTACCATAATTTAGCCACTAGGTTTTAACCGATGTATCTCACTTCACAAACAAAACACTACAGCCAACATACATAGTCTGAAACTTATTCCTACTCATAAGCAGGTAATTATACAAGTTCACAATTTCATTGGTGGTGCTTGCATGGACTTCAAAAGTTTATACATTGATTTTAGCTCAACTTTTCAAAAAAAAATCTCCTACAATCAGTTGTATCAGACAGAAATATACAATGTATGCTCCTATTGTAGTTCCTTGAATGGAAACAGATATATAAAATACATACTTAGTGTTTACTTTGAATAAGGCACGGATGTTCGCACTTTAAGCTAAGTGTTTTGCACGTTCTATTTGCTACATATTGAACAAGTTGACTTCTCCTTTGGGCTCAAAACTACGTTATTATCAGGGCCGGTCCTAGCCTAGTGCGAGCCGTGCGACCGCACAGGGCCCATTAGGTCAGGGGGCCAAAAAAAAAAATCTGTATTACCTTTACTAGACCTGCTTTTTCTTGTCAGTATGCATGTACTTGATAGTAATTTATCTATGCAAAAGTAGATATGATTGTATGCTTTGTTGACATCAATCAATATATTAAAATGGAGATGTGGCTTGTGTGTACCTCTAGTTGACAGATTGAAAATGTGGGTAAAAACTTTATGAATTTGCTGAAACACGCAATTTTCTCAATGGAGATGCACAGTAGAAAAAGCACATTTTCACTAAAGTTCAACTTCATTAAAAAAAATAAAGGCCCAAAATTTTGGGTCCGCACTAGGCCTATAAATACTCAGGGCCGGCCCTAGTTATTATTAACTGGCTATATTTCACATTAATTTACACGTATTTCAACCGTTATTTCCATCATTGCGAATGTTCTTAACCAATATTGTTTGTTTTACAGATACAATATCATCTCAAAATATTTCAGGTTCAGACATTGTGAATCCCATGGTTAAACAATGTTCATTCGCTCTTTTCAACAGACTCCATGGTGTGGATTCTATGCAAATTAAGATACTGCTTTCCTATTTTAGTTTTTTAGCTATTCATTTTTCTATTTAGAAACCAGATGCGGTATTCTATTATTTTTCAAGTCAATGTATGCCTTCTCTGTTTTGTTGTATGCTGTTTGAACATTAGAGTTGTACTTAAAACATTGCAACCTATTTTTTGTATCACCAATCATTTGCATGGTAAAGCAATGATTTTTTTCCTATTGCAAAATTATTTTTAGTACATAGTAATACTCGAATGCAGAACTGTTTTAACTTTATACATATGTACCTTACATAGCCAGGCTTACAAGTGCACTCCACGTGAAAATGAATATCTACAACCTGCGTGTTTCCTATTCACTTTCTGCTGTTTGGTACATGTATTTTTCACGTCTTTTTCAAAATGTCTACATATGCCTTTGCTAGGTTTTATAGCAATCCATGTTATGACCTAACTTAGCATTAACATTTTTTTAAGGCTTCCCTTGGACGAACACAAAACCTCTTACATCTTTTCATATTTTGAAATATTAGCCAAAGTTTTCTCTTAGCGGATATCAATTGCTTTAGCTAGCTGTAGACCTTTTTCTTTGGCTTCCCGTAGCACTATTTGTTCAAATATAAATTTTCTAACAAAGTGATAAAATGAACTATGGATACATTACTTTTAATGATAAAAATTTAATACAAAAATTTAGTGCTTCCAGTGTGCGTAGCACGGATTCGCACTAGTTATTATGTAAACTGAAAACTGATGTACAATTTAGGATACTTAATCGTGATATAATTATTCATTATAGGAAAAATATATTTAAAGGATGAAATTGGAAAAGAAAAATATGCATAAAAGTTTAGGACATGCTTTATATATGCACCAAAAATTAAAAGAATTTTGGCTACATGTTAAAATGACTAGAAATCATGCTTCAAAAAATTAGTATGTGAACGCAATTCTTTTATTCATACTGTCTAGTAACGTTTAATCATATAGTGAAAAAAATAATAGGAACTTATGTAATACAAAAAGTACACACGCATGACACCCAAGTCAAAGGCTTTTTATTGGTGGTAACATAAGAGGTTCTCTGGGAAAATAGTGGTAAGGAGACGATATGAAGAGTCATGAGGCTTTTAATAATATAAAAACAATTTTACTTGTAATTATCTCAGGTAAATTTTTGCTATACTTTTCCATATCTTTCTACTGTACGAAGACTTACGCTCAATTTTTTTAATAATAATCATAGCTATGGGAAAAGTGACAGGCATGAATATTATTTTGAATGAAACAGTAAATTATAAAAAGGATGCACACCACCTAGTGCTCTTTGAGATTATTGATGTAGTATATTTAATACGACGACTACATTAAAAAATATAACCAAAATATTACAAATTTGAAACATGTGTGCATGTTAATTTGCATGATATATCCAAAGCAATGAATTATTGATTCTACGTAAGTTCAAAATTTAGTTATAGGTCTAAGTGACATGTAGAATTTCAAAATAAAACATAATAATCTGCAATATGAATTGCATAACGAAATCATGACAAATTGATTAAAAATAGTGGTTTGAAAGTAGTTTTTTTTACCCAATATTATTCATGATGATACTGCACTTTGAAGCCAATGTGCCAGTTGAGTAAGAACAGTAACAGTAGTAATTTCACTTGCAACAAGGCTAGTATATTCAAGAATAAGAGGTATAGCACCAATCGAGGGAGATTGTTTCGAATGGTATAAAAAGAAAAGTCTGAAAGTTAGCATAATGACACCATTGTTATGGCAAATTACAGAGGCAGTATCCAAGACTTTAACACGAGCTTTTGTCGAATAAACTATATATTTGAAGTATATTTCTCAATTAGGTTAAAAAAATTCATGCTTGCCAAACAAACTAATATATTGATGTAGGTAAAAGGAGTAGTCAAACGCAGAATACAAGTGCGAATTTAGCCCAATTATTCTTGAACGATGCCAGTAACTAGGTATTACAGGGAAGACAGAACTGGCCAATAGTTGTTATAGAGTACAGATCTTTATCTTTGTTTTGGTACAAAAGAAACTCGAACATGTTTTCCTGCATAATAATATTCCCAAATTGATTTATCAAAATTCAAACTTTAAAGTCAAATTTAAAAGAGTAGTATGAAGTTTACCCATGTCCCTGTCAGCACTTACCAAACCGATTTCAACTTCCTCGATTGAATCTCTAACACCAAAAAAAATACATTTAAATAACCAAATAGAAAGAACTTATTTTGTAACAATAATTCTGAAAAGCATCTTATGTGACGGTAGCGATGAGGAGAGGCCATCCTTTGGCACTTTTGAGTTCTATTATGTATGGATTAAAAGCCACCAATTCAACATGAACACAGGAAAGTGCACCTAAAGAGAAGAGAGTAGATTCAAGCAATTATCACAAACTAAAACCGAATCATCATGTTTACAAATCTTTATATTCAAGATAACATTTTGTTCTCTATCCAACTAAAAAAAGAAGTAAATTCAAGTAAATTGAAAGCAGAGCCTAATATAGTTAGGAGCCGACCAACCGAAAAGGTGAATAAATTTTTTGGTTCACAATTATAAAATAGTGAAATGAAAGAAATCCAATATTTACTTTTAACTACCAAAATGGTAAAGAGCAATGGTAGATCCAAATCAACGCTTCTAAATATATGGTTTCTGACCAAAGAGGAGGAAGTAAGGGTTATGTAATGCAGCCAAGCCATAAGAGGTATAGAGTTGGTGATTATTATGAAAGAACTTAAGAAGTACAATCAGAATGACTTGAATCGAAAGTTGAAACTTAATAAGCAGGAAAAATAATAGGTAATCGTGATGCATAACAACCATGGGAAGTGGATATATGTAATTTATGATATAAGACCTTTATTTAATACTTTAAGTTCACATAGATTATACCTTGATTATGCCTAGTGAGTACATTGAGTACCTTATTTCATGCTACCAGACACACTTGATGCAGTTTTACCATTGAAAAACATGTTCAATAGTAAGTACTAATTTGCTGCAAAACAAATACAATGCTTTGCAAAAGATATAAAAGGTCAAAATACAGAAAGCCAAAAAAAATGGAAATAATACCTGAATGGAAGAAATGAAACTTTCACTTGCTGTATGACCTAGCAGAACATCGAGTTAGACTGAATCAATTGAAGAAATCAAGCGAGTCTTGAGCTACTCCATACTAAAGAGTTAATGAGGAGGACTGATGCAAACACATCGTAACTGAAAAAAGATTGCATAAAGCTTGTCCAAATAAAACAAAAACAAATTTAAAAGACATGACACAAGAAGAGTTGATATGGGAAACGAAGCGCCAACAAAAGCGAAACCCAACAGTGACAAACCGGAGAAGGCACAGATTACGTCAACCGATTAGATTGTGTAGCAATTAGCAAAAAAAAATGGTCTATCAAAGCGCAGAGGATTGAAGGATAAGAAAGTGTAAAGGAGACAATAGTGGATCTGCAGTAGATTTGATGTTAATGCGAGGAAGGAGTAGGGCTAGCTGCAAAAAAATTGGGATCCAGGGTTGATGCGACAAATTTTTTCCTGCTATTTTGTAGAATCGAGAGTCAGGAAGTGCATTAGTGAAGAAGAATGATTGCGAAAGGGGATGTGATAGTGAGGATTAAGAAAGATGTTAAAAAAACGATTGTGGAAGGGGTTGGGATAGTAGAGGATTAAGAAAGATGGTAGCTTAGGGCTTGAAGTTGAAAAAACGGAAGAAAGGACTACAATGCTGGAGGTGAAAGAGCCAAAGGAATGCTAGCCGAGAGATTTGGCTGGGATACACGTGTCAGCATCATTATTATTTTTTGCATAGAAATGGAACCGAAAAGGCATTGGTGCAATATTGTGCTTTCGTGTAATATAATAGGTTGGTAAAGATGTACAGTGTACAGTTACTAATAAGTGTAGAAGAGGTAACGATGGGTGGAATTGTTGGGCTACATCAAAGATAACTAATTTAGTATACTCTTTAATGCCATGATTATTTCATTTTGAGTTATGGAAAATACTTAATGTCGATTTTTATAATGTATTACTTATTAATATGAGATTTCATATACATACATACATATATACATATACATTTACATATATATATATATATATATATATATATATATATATATATATATATATGGTTGATGTTGTTTAAAATTAATTTTATACTTCAAAAATATTAGTTCGCCGTGTTTGATATTAAAGCTTAGATTTAATTATTATTTTTAGCCTTAGACGGGTTTAACCATTAGATTATAGTAATTCATACCTAAAAATTGATATGATATGTTGAAAATTCTTATTCTCGTTCAGAGTGACATTAACCTATGAAATAATATATTTTTTAGGAAATACCTTAGTGATTCAAGCATTGGACACATCAAATATCATGGTTTATGATATATACATATATATTTGTTCCATAAATTTATTTAGGATTTTTTTAATAATGTTCCACCTTTAGTTTATACATTTATGTTATGTGAGTTTATTATTAAATAGTTTCTATATTTCAATTAGATTATAAAAATAGTTTTATTGTATTAGGTAAGTCTTATTTATTTAATCTAAAATTTATATAGAATATTTACAGTATAATGTAACTTTATAATACATTATGTATAGTCGTGTATAATTTAATTAATTAATATAGTAGGTTAGTAATCTTCCAATCTCTTGTAATATTGTAATTATTATTTGTTATAATAATAAGTGTTTGTAGTTACTATAAAAACCGGTCGGCTTTGCCATAATTTAACTAATTAACATTTTCTTTATTTATCTTGACTAAAGAATTTTAATTTAATTATATAAATATTGAAGTTCATTCTATGTACGTATACAGGTATAGTTATGTAATTTTAAAGATTTTAAAACAATTTAAAATACATCATAAAGTATAATATATGTATAGCTTCAATAATTAATTAACATATTTAACTAATATATTTTATTAATCTTATTAACAAAATTAATTTATATTTTTTTGGAAAAGCATTGCCGGTTTTATAGTGGTTGTACCACTTTTATTAGAAAGTGGAAAGAAGTGAAGTACTGCACAGGCACAGTAACTCCATCTGGTTTGAAGTGCCAGAACACTGTAGCTATATAGTATAGGAGAGAAATAGAGTGTCTCAACTACTATCATGGACCTTATAGCTATCCTTCATCAGAGGAGGAATAACTGGAGGTTATGTACAAAACACGGGTTAGGACTGCAAAGCTCGCACTCCCAATCCCAAGTAGAATCGTGGAACAGTGTCTTGTTCTTCTCACCTCGCTCACCTGCTTGAATGAGCACGAATTCGTATCCCACAATCTTGTATTCCAATCTTCTAGTATCCTCATTCGTGTTTGTAACATATTTGAAATACTCATTTTCAAAAGGATCATATCTCATTCCAGAAGCTTTATGGTGCCACGAGCGATCATCTGAATCCCAGTATATGACATCATCTTCGGTTTCTCCATCCGATGTTTCTAGTTCATTGTCGTTTAGTTTTTCAGCATTGGTAATGTCATTACTCTTCAAATCTTTTTGTAGCTTTGGAACTTCTTTGGTGATCTTTTCAACTTCTTTGGTCTTTTGAACCCAAATCCTATATAATGGCTTCATGAGAGGAGGCCGTACTAAAGGAGGACTCACAAGCTTGCAGGCTTCATGAAGATGTCCAAATGAATGGCAATTGGAGCATATTTCCAGTTGCCAAGAGTACTAAACATCTACATTGGATTAATAGCCATCAATTGACTTTTTAAGCTTACTTTGTAGTGGTTTTCTTGGAGTTATTTCAATTAACGATTTTGAAAAGACTAGATTTTTCCTTCCATCCGTATTGGCGTCAAAACATTTGAAGTTTCCAATTCTACTAGCTAACCAATTTAGTCCTGGGAGTAAGGACCGTAGGAATCCTAGTAAAGATAGTCCAAACCAGATGGAAGGCACTCGCTCTCTTGCACTCTCAACCGTCGTACTCGATGATGTAATTATAAATGGTTTCCCACCTATAATTGCAGGATCAGATTCCAGCACTTCCCTTCTCTCATCCATATTCGAGAACTTGAAGTAATACATACCATTTACAATTTTAACCCATAAACCACCTCTCAAATTCCAAGCCATTTGGCAGTGGGCTCGTACATCAAGATATTGGACTTCAGAATCAAGGGAAAAACCCGCAAGGTGATCTTTCCATATATTTATACCCTCTTGTACAATTTCAGAAGGAGGCTTCGAATTATCTTGGGCTGAGGAGAATTCACAGGGAATGTATGCTCCTGCACATTGAGGAAAGGATGTGAAGAAGGAGGAGTAACTAGGTTTGTCGCTAATACTAACAGGCTTTTCAAGGTATTGGGCATATCAGGTGAGGGACACCAGGTTTCAAGGTGACATTTGCTCGAGCACCATGTTTGCCAATAGAAGTAGAGACAAGAATGGGGAATACTACTTCATTAGGTAGCACATCCGCATTTGCATCATTTTGTTCCACGGACCCATTTCCTACCTCAATTTGTACAATTTCACAAACAATTCCTGAAACTGTACCCAAATCCACATCTGTAATAGGAGGCTTCACAACAACACTCACATTCTTACTGGCCATGTTCATATTACTCGTGACATCAACAACATTCGTTGTCTTTAACCCACCGTCAAATATTTCAAGAATTTCGGTGATTTTACCTAATGAGTTCAGCTTTGTGACGGGGTCGAAGTTCATTGAAATTTTGGTTTCAATCCATTTATCTTCATCACATGTTCCAGCTAGCAAGACAGACGAGGAAGCAACAGATTTGAGATTCAATAAAGGTATAAAAAGATCTTATGTGACTAATTCAGAAGCTAGTTCTCGCATCGGGGGGGTGCTACCAGAAGCTGGCGGCAACGCTAAGACACGATCTGAAAATTTGCATCCAGATCTGGTTACACCTATCCACGCTGCTTCGGTTTCTTTTTCTTCGACATCTGTATAAAAGAGGGAGGAAGGAAAGTGCGCGATTTAGAAGGAGGAGGCAGGTGAAAATATTGGAGCTTGTAAAGACGAAAGGTTAAAGGAAGACGACGTCCAAAGAAAAGAAAATCGCCAGATTTGGTCGCCATTAACATATTAATTCTTGTAGCGTAAAATTAATTCATATTGATTTTCAAATATTTTCAAATATTCATTATATTCTTACAGTTACAATATATATACATAATTTTACATTTTACTATTAGATTTAAAATGTAGTTTTTTAATTTCAAACAATTTTGAAAACTAGCCCAAGGTTGAAATCAGATTGGACATTTCATATTATAGGCAACATTTAGGCTTATAAATATGTATGGGCTATGCTGGTAGCTAGGTAAGAAATAGTATTTGATTATTCAAATATAATCTTTAATATTACCTTCCTAGACATCCTACTACATAGGTAATGAGCTTAGTTATTTAACCATAAAACAACAAACAGACCATGTAGGCTATGGCAGTGGCATAGCCAGGAATTTTGATTGGGAGGGGCAAGATAAAAATGTCGGGGGTTCGGTTGCGGTAGCACCCTTTTTTTCCATATTGACCATTTTATTCACTATTTCAGAATTATTGCTTTAGGGGGTTCAAGCAATTATTTTTTCAATACCCAATTTCAGAATTCTTAGCAAGTTTCAATACCCAATTTTAGAGAAAACATATTACCAATATATTTAACCTTGAAAGTGCCTTTCGGTGTCCAAATTAAGGGAACCAATGTTTTCTTCAAACCTCAACTGCAACTTGTATGATTTATTCAGATCGAATCAATGTTTTGCCAGAGAATATTAAGGGGATTAGCGGTGGGGAGAATTTCCTGCATTCCTAGGTTTCAATTGGAATAGAGAAGATCATTTTGGTTGCTTCACAAGAGCAGAGGGAACAAATGGAGGTAATGAGGAGGAGAGAGGAAGCAGAGGGTCTAGAGGTAGTGGAACTGGCGGAGGAAACGACATTGAAGTGATTGGTTGAGTTGATTGGAAGGAAGTTTGGATGTGGACAGAGGGAAAATGACGGATGAGCTGTCATTGTTAAATTCAATTCGATAATCACTTAGGGACCTAGGGGGTTTTGTTCTTTTTTTCCATCAGCAAAATTATGTATCGTTCACTTGTTTTTTTTTTATGTTTTCTAACTTTTGCTAGGAATGGCACGTGCCATCCCCAGACTAAACGTGGCTCCACCACTGGGCTATGGCGCCATGATATCATTATTAAAATTGAGCTAGTCTACCATGGAAGTAATGAGTGAACTTCAAAAGTTTTACCATTTTGGATCTTTGCTATCATGCCTATGAAGTCTATATTATTCATAACTTCTCTAAATTTCTTTTTAACAAAATTATAATTTTACTAATATTAATTATATAATTTTATATTATGTAATTAATTTTATGTTATGTAAAAGTGTATTATATTAGTTTGCATATATATGCGCATGAAAGTGTAACATATCAATAAGTTTGACATGCCTATGTATAAGAACTAGGATTTACAATGCAACAGACATATTTGCCCCTTTAATGTAAAAATGTATCATCCCAATTCGTATTTATATGGTTTAATTTATTTACATAAAATATCAAAATTCATCAATGCATACACACACTCTTCCATTACATATTTACATACATACATATACATATATTATTTTTGAATAATTATATATGTTTGTGTGTGTAAAATTACATATATACACGTATGTATAATTATATCAAGTTTATTTATTAATTTTTCGATAAAAACCAAAAAATATTTTTATTAAATAAATGCAAATGATATTTATATGCATATATATGTCTTACCGAAAATTTGACTATATATACATATTAATATCCAAATAGAAAGCATATAAAGTATATAAAATAAATTTTATAAACATTTGATGATACTTAGTGCCAATTACTTTTAAAATTTTATTTATAGCTAAAATTTCCATACGATGCTAATTATAACTGAATAAAAAATATTCTAAAATTTTGTTTATATTTTTTTAGTAATTATGTGAGTGTCGTTTAATATTTAAATATAATATATAAAGTGGAGCGTTCAATGGCATCCCAAATGATGTAGCATCCCATTATGCCATTTGATTGTCACTATAAGTTCCGATTTAAATAATAATTATTTCTCTCTCTTTCCATAATACATATTAGAAAGATGAGAACTTGCAACTGCCTGATTTTTTAACCCTTAAAGTTGAAACTAATATTTCCATGGTATACACGTACTGAAAATTCGAATGCTCGAAAAATAAATCTTTAGGGGTTAAAGGAATAAAGAAGGAACAATGTCTCACAATCGCAATGGATAACATAAAATATATAACTAGACTATATAGAAGAAAATGAATTCTTCTAAATATACATACAACTTTAGAGTAACGAATTAACACTAGCCTATACAGTTATAACAATCTACCGTTACAAATACATAAACTACAAGAACACTAACACAACCGAAATAAGAATCTACAGAAGTATATCTTGTGCTCCGGCTCCTCTCCTAAGCTCCAAGCATCTAGTCTAACCTATCTAGTATGCTTGGTTTGACATGAAATTTATGGCAAAATAACGCCTAGGTTTGTCTAGAAACAAACGTGAGAAAACTCAAGTCATAAAAAAATTATTTTTTTATTTCAAAACAAATAGTATCTCATAGGGATATCTCGCACATAAACACAGACAGGTTTTTACCTTACATAACAAAAAAACTTACTAGAAAATTCAGTGATATTATAATAATATCTAAATACTGATCAATCTAGCTGACATCGTTATATTAATTAAACTCTAACATAATAGGTATACAATTAAAATCGTAAAAAGGAAGTATTAGAGTTTAGATTCCATATGATGACCGAATACTGGAGTACTACGCAAAGTGATACACCTCTAAAAGATGTACCTGAGGACCACAATAACTTCTTGCTCCTCGATGATATAGGATCAATCTACCTCTTTTAAACAATCCTTTTTCCCGATCCTTAAAAATAAACACTAATACATTCATGATATTCGCATGCCACAAGTTTAAATGCCTATGTAACTGATCATTTGAAGTAAGAAAGAAAATAAAAACGAAAAAAGTTTGTATATTATTTCAATGTACATAATTTTTATAGTGGAAAACTTTAACATAATCATCAGAGTCTATCTAATGCCAGCCTAGAAATTTATAAAATCTGTCCATATAGAGCTAAAAAAAATATAACTATCAACAAGAAATCTTCAGCCCCAAGATCCATCCAATTATTCCAAGCAAAACTAAAGTGTTTGCCTTACCAGAGAAAATAGGACATCCAGATTTTTAAGGTTTCTAAGTAAAATAAACTTCGAGTCAGACATGAAACTGGTGTGAGAAATTTAAATCCGATGTTTCGGAAATAAATTTGACCCCAAAAGACAACGATCGCACATAAACATGGCACTTGTTTTTCCCTTATGGATGCCAAAACATTTCTATTTAATATCATCTGATACTATTTTTAAATACTTATGGGATAATACCCATAAAGTAAATCAGATCAAAAACATGAAACTGTTACCATTATTAAATTACGTGTATGTTAGGCAATACAAACAAAACGCAAGCTCTTAAGGAGAAACAATTCCATACAAAGGCAAGATAGGGGGTACCTTCTGTATAATACACATCTAGAGGGATGTACAAGGGCCACCACATACGAACCCATGCTACCGAGAACGATAAGCTACACATAACCCAAAACGGTGGTGCACTTGAACCGAACATGGCATTAACCCGGTCGCAAGCGAGCTATCCGAGATCTTTTCCATCATAGTAAATATAAGTGCATATCTAGAAGGGTGATATAAACACGTAATAATGGGCATGACCCACATAGCCTCAAGGCATACCCTATTATATTCATTCTGGATGATGAAGCTTAAGCTCATTGATTACCTTATACCAAGTACATCATTCACTTTGAATGCCATATTGCCAAATCCATCACACACAATTGATTTCCATTAAAGTGCAACCTCTGAGCTCATACTTCTCAGAGAAGGGTGCACATAATGTAGTAAATTTACTTCCCACACCACCAAATAGATGTACATTCGTAAAGATCAATACACATGCATTAGAAATGCAACGTTAGGCATTCGACCATACAAGTAATTGTAGGTTTGGATAAGACAAAGGCACTTATTTTTACTATATCACTACAATAAAAAAGGCATTTCATAGCGTTTGAAAAACGCTATTATAGTCTAACATACCATTTTAGAAAACTCCATCTAACGACATGCTATGCTAGACCTACAGATTCAAATAGCACAGTAAAAACGCTATGAAAATATAATTTCGGTAGCGTTTTTAGCTCGCTATTAAACTAAAACGCTATAAAAATGTTAACTAACCATTACTTTCTATAGCGTTTTTTTGCTTATTCTATTATAGCGTTTATTCTTCTATCATAGCGTTTCAAACTATAAATTTATAGCGTTTAGGACTGAGTACCATAGCATTTGTTTGCATAGTCTTATAGTGTTTTTAAAATGCTATAATATAAAATATTTATTTTCTATTTGTGTACCCCCATTTCAGCTCTTCCGTATATATTTATAAATATTTAATATATTTACCCATTTCCCACATGCACATGAACTAATACATTTTCACAATCAACAACCATGTAAATTACAACATATTATTTCATATATATCATTCAAACAACATTTATATATCCAAACTTAACATTCATACATGTGATTCAAACTACTTTCCGCATCTACAAAGTTAGCATTTCGTACATGTAGTTTGATCGACTTTTACATGTCCATAATATGTCATACATACTTGCATTAACTAGCTACTTACACAACAATCGAATGATTGATTTAGTCTTACTTTACTTGTGAAATTGTCTTCATAACGCAAGTATTATGGTCCTGTTACAACAAAGATAAGCAATGTTTAGTTCAAAATATTTGATAATTGTATAAAATAAAACAATTCAAATATAAATGGATATTCCCATCGCAGAAGCATGAATAACATAATGAAAAAGAACAAGCACAACAAGTAAACACCAGCTTCATAACCAACCAACAACTGACTGACTAACCATAGTTTTCTAACTATAAACAAACACGTTGAAAATCACCTTATGTTTGTAATGCTTAGTTTACATAATAACTAGTGTCTGGCCATGCTACGCACCCTGGCAGATAGTGTAGTTGCATAATTATGATGTGAAGCTGTGACTCAAAGAGTGTTGTCTATGGGAATGTTTGGATAATGTAAATTTAGATAATGTTAATTTTCTTCATCAATGCGATGCATGGTTTGTTATTTGCAGGGTTTTGAAACATATACTTTAAAATTTGTTACGTTATTTATTACAATGGAACCGAGTGGTAAGTACAGTGTTAGCCATCATACCGAATCACCATTGGCCATGAAATGATTTACATCATAGCTACATGTGAGAGATGTACGCAATGAACAGGAAGTAGATTAAAGTTGCATAATGTTAACCTAATATATGGATACTTACTTCATTACCAAGAAGTTGCGTAATGATTGGGTATTTGTGTCTTGACTACCAAACACACATTGATGGGATTTCTTCTCTCTGCATAATAACCATAAAATGTTGACAATTATCATATTATAATATTGTAAGCCATAATAATCATATTTAGCATATCATTTGCACAATAACGATGGTACAAAAATTTCTTTCATTAGCAATATAGGAAAAAACCTACAAAAATACAACTTCATTATCAAGCTTCCATGGAGTCAGCACCACCTACCTCATGCACCTCACCATCTGAGAAACGATAGGTAGATTGACATTATAATTTTTTGATTTTGAATTCCTCAAACATTTGCTTCAAATTTATAACCTCGTTACAGAGACAGCCAAATATGATAGCATAAACCAAGGTGAAAGACTATAAAATAAATAAAGGGACAATCATAGTATTAACCGATACCCAAAGCATATTTTATAGAGTGGCTTCACTCATTTTATGGATTACTTCTGGTTCACTCATCATTGCTGCATCCACTTTCTCAACCATAATCTGGGTACTTAATCTTTTATCACAAATTTCAAATTTTGACCGTTGGGTACTATTTTTGCAATGCGAGCTTCAAGATCCTTTACTGCAAGAGGTATTTTTTCAACCATAAAGTATTAACCTTATGTTACAGTTTCATAAACTGAAAATATTATATCTTTTATCACATACAGTTGGCACTAACAGTTTTTGTGTACGATTAAGTGAAAAATGCCTAATATGATAGTAAAGGCAAGTGTTTGATGCAACAGTATGAATTACCATATGTCGTAGACTCAGTAATAATACGCAACATCTTGCATATGAAAGGAAACTTAACTCATTAGTATATATGATACAGAGGTTGAATAATAACAAAATGAAAATATAATTGTGCATTAAACTCAACTGCAGTAAAATATATGTACCTGGTTGCTTCGAATCTGAATCCATATTTGGCACTATCAGGCTCAGCTACAAAAAACTGCCTACTGAATTTTTCTACGAATTAAAAACCAGAGAAAATATGTTCTGACTTTTAAAACTAAAGAGAAAAGAATATTACAGAAAAATGATTTGCCTTATTTCGTTTCATTCACAACGTTATTTTTGCACGAATTTGAGCACAATTACAGAATAAGAAGTTATTATATTTATAATAAAATTATACTAAACTCGGTAATGAATTTGAATGTAACAAATTACAATCAAGTGTTTATTTAGCAATATATATTGCAAACAAAAATCAATGTTCCCGCATGTTTAAATTATTACAGCACCACCCCTTTCTCATACCTGGTCCACTTTCCTCAATAGATACTAATGCATAACTTGAAATAAACTTCACATAGAGCTCACGTCTGCAAAGTGACAAAGATTTGTGTATAGTTAACAATTGCAAACTGTGTAACACCTCTCCAATCCTTATGTGGCGCCTCAGAGTTTATATACATGGTTGTTGATGACCCCAACATCTAAGAAATAAATCATATTTGACCATACAAACAGTAAATTAGATGTTACAAGGAAATTCATAGATATCAAACTAAGGCTGTAATATTACAATCTTGGATGCTACAACCATAGAAATTCAAGAATTGTCTAGTTTTTTTTTTAAGAAATTCAAGGACTCCGTCCATTTCAATAACATGTATTTGGAATTTTTCAGCGAAACATAGAATTTAAATCTTCAAAATCTAGGATTTGTGAACTGACATTGCGGTATTAACCTATTCAAAACAAGCAGTCATTTCCATAACATGACCGTTGACCTCACCGTCTATTCCCATTGAAAACAAGCTGTCTTAACCAAAACCACAACTTGCAAACAAACATCGCAGAAAAAGCAATACTGCCACCAAACAAACATCACCTCAGCATTCACAACTACACTTATACATCTCTGCATGCACCAAAACTCCTGCCAATCATCAACCTACAGCCTTAAGCCTTTAACACCCCTGCAACCATTTCCGATTACCAACACCTCAATCTGATTCACCACCATTAAACAGCAGCCCCCCACATCAACACTGCAAATTGAGTATCCTTCTCCTATAGAAAAACTCAAGCCTACTTCATCGAAATACACAGAACTTACCCTTCATCATTACAGTGCACCCGAACTCCAGCCGGACTCTTCACTGCCTCCCTCACCAGCAATGCTTCACCCATCAATACAGCAACCACCCTTTCGACCAACAATCACTCCATCAAAAAAATCTGAACAAACTCCTCCTGATCATTACTTACAGCACAAACAACAAAACACGGCACCTTCAACCGAATACAAACTGTCAGTAACAGACTATCTCAATCCATAGTCTATTCCTCATATACGACTCAGTCACTATCATCACTGAACACCATCCATGACCTCCTTAAATATCTTCCTACTACTACTTATAACTTCAACTTATTTACAGATTTATGATGAAGAACGTAAAAATTCTTTGACACCATCCACAATGCAGTCAGCATTAAGGGGAATCCTTCCGTTTCTATACTATGGTTATCCTTGTGCCCCCATAAATCTCAACTTAAATTTATTGACTTGTTACTGAGTGTGACTATCCACACAAAAAAGTATTTGATGTAGAGTTACGACTTACAACTAACCTTTAAGTTATAGTAGTCAAAGATCAAGTAATACAACCCAAACATAATAATTCCCTTTAAATTTGAAAAAATAAAATGTTTATTGTATTTATTAAATTATAGCAGTAACAGCCGAAGGCATGACATCCATAACAAAAAGAACAAATGTTGTTTTCTTTGTGTGACTGATTGATAGACATATATGTAAAAAATGTAGTTGACAATTTTTGTAATGAAATTTATTAATTATAATACAAGTAATCAAAAAATGTGAAGGGGGCGTACCTCAATTGTGTGACCCTGATTTGCCAGATATATAACTCCCCATTTTCCTCGAAGAGACTAAATCATTGCTTATCATCCTTCTGAACTGCCTGCATAAAACTGATTGGTTAGGCCACTACAGATAAAAATATTTTATGATGACTAAATACTGCATGCAACACACCTGTGATGCTTCATAGGATAAACATGCATGCTGAACAGAAAAAGGATATTTAAACATATTCAAGTATATAACGGCAGGGGCTAATGTACTATAGAGCCAAATGGGGCCAAAGGCCTCATCTCATTTTCTGCTATTCATTTACAAATTATACTTTTCAAGCAATTTGCCTTATCCAAGGCCAATCTTTTGCCCTACCTAAAATTGTTGTCCTATGTGATATCATTTGCTGGCCCCACCACTGGTCTTTGCCACTGCCCAAGTTTTAATATTATAATTGTTATAGGGCAAGAAGTAGAGGAACTTCACTATATTGCACAAAAGCAAGCAGCCTACTGCCAGCATTCCATAATAGTGATGGAGTTTTGTTGCATTGTATCATATGCTTATAATAACATAGACAAAAGAAAGGACCTATGAGAGTATATATTACACAGGGAAATAAAACAAGCATGCCATGGGTATTTGTAGGAGATTTCAATGAGATCCTGTACTACCAAAATAGAATATCACAAGGGGTACATAGCTCACTTGTGGATACAGACCGTGATTGTATTGGGGCCAGCAGTCTTATCGAACCATAGGGAATGGGTAATTAATGTACGTATTGTAGGGTCCAAGTTTGTCAATTCCTAGCAAAATGTACAAAGTTTCTCCTAAAATGAGAATGCTTTTCTAGACTCTCATGTTTTTGCATTCACTTTAGTAAGCATTCCACAAGCGACCATTAATTATGCCAGGCCATTCTCATGGTGGAAATTTTGATTTACATGGCTGTAACATCTGAACATTAATTATGCCATGCCATATGTAAGTAGATGATAATTTCAATAAAGTTATTTGTGAAATCAATAGATTTTTTTGCTATAAATGAATCTATATGGATAGATAGTAGCAATGTGCAACATGTGATGACCATGCTAAGGAACTTGAATTAAACCCTCAACCATGTTCTCATCTCATCCATTGAAATCTGTACAAGACTTATATAACTTTAAGCTCGGAAACATGAATTAAATCGAACCTTGAATTATCCAACTTGACCAGGTTCCATGATAAGCTTAAAAAAAATTATGTGGCTAAACCCACAAGACCGTGTAGCTAAAAGAACGACTTTCAAATTATAAATAACATCACCTACAGATATATTGGAATTGGAAAAGATATAAGTTATAAAACGAATAAAGTTAATGTTACACTTATTAAATTAATTTTAGTATTTAATATTGAGATCAGTTTTAGCAAAGGCATTCAATCGCACCATTTTAAACATTATACAGAAAAGGAATTTTGATAATACTAACAAAATTAAAGAACATTTCAATTCAAAAGTTATCTAATGTTTATGGATTTAGTTCCATCTTTAGTTCTGAAGAGGTTGGAACTTCAAAATAATCTTTTGGGGATGATATTTATGACCTGAAGTTATATTTGTAAAGCTGAAGACTGTTATAATTCAGAACTAGGACATTAGCTTTATTTCTGTTAATAATGGATATTTTTATGCTTTGTACATTTGAAATATCATTATATATTATGTTACCTGCTTAAACTCTCAATGCAAATTACAACGTGTAAGGCCTTTTGTACAATATATATAGCTTATTATATGTAAGAAAAATAATATAACTTCCTTGATATAATGAAACATTAGTGAATGAATCTGATGTATGACGATGAAGACAATTATGATAGCGAAGACCTAAAAAGAGTAACGAGTAAGAAGGAAGCCGACCATGATGGTTCAAAAAGAGATCCAGTTATATAGGTGCCAGCAAGCATGCCAAATGATGTTGCTTTTAGAACTTCTGCTTCTTTGTCAGCCTATGCACCAGTAAAGTATGCCATGCTTAGTGACACTTGACATTAAAATGCATTTGTTTGTTGTACTTGTTATGATATTTGTAGTACGTCATTGTGTCTAAACGAAGGGTATAAAAATTATAATTATAAGCCTGGGAAACATAACTTACAACCATTTAAAAAAATGAGGTTATTTTTCAATGTATTATGCAAAAATGCCAAGTAGCACCCAAAAATTCGAGTTTATGAACATATTGCATCGAGTTTCACGAATCCGTATTAAAGGGCAACGCCAAATGCAAAAAAAAAATCAAAAAAAAATAATAATCTCAATGTCACATAAGCAACTAAATATCATTGCATGCTTCTACTATAGAATATTCCTTTTATCATCCAGATGATGTGGTAAGCACAAATGAATGGCCTTGATCGGTCATACGCAAGTATGAATATACAAAGCACTAGTAAAAACATGTTTTATTGATGGTATCTTCAAACTGATAACATTAATAAGAAAAACAAAATACATTGTGAGCGGAGGCTTATAGAAGAGAAAGCCTTAACCCTAAAATAACACAAGAGGCCTTTATATATAGGCAAAACACAAATAAAGGAAAGACTATACTACCCCTTTTATTATAAAATATGCTAACATCCCCCCTCAAACTCATGATGCGACAGCGATGAGCATCGGGAGTTTGTCAGTCAAAAACCGAAAGCGCGAAGCTGACAAAGACTTAGTAAACAAATCCGCAAGTTGCAAGGAGGAAGAGACAAATGGCAATATCAATGTGCCATTCTGAAGGTGGTGACGAGTAATGTGGCAGTCAATCTCAATATGCTTGGTCCTTTCGTGAAAAACGGAGTTATGAGCAATCTGAATAGCACTCTTATTATCACAATGCAAAGGAGTTGGTTGCTGCAAGAAAACACCCATATCTGCAAGCAACCATCGCAGCCAAACAATTTCACAAGTAGTAGAAGCCATAGCACGGTATTCAGCCTCCGTTGAAGACCGAGATATAACATCCTGCTTCTTACTTTTCCAAGAGATCAAAGAATTACCTAGAAAAATACAAAACCCAGTAGTGGATTTGCGATCAGTAGGATCACCAGCCCAATCTGCATCAGAGTAAGCACATAACTCTAAAGATGAAGTGGAAGAAAGTAAAAGAGTCTGAAACTGAGTGCCACGAAGATATCTCAAAATGCGAATAACAGCAGCCCAATGAACCGTAATAGGAGAAGTAACAAACTGACTGACAATGTGAACAGCATATGCAATGTCAGGGCGAGTGATAGTGAGATAGACCAAACTTCCAACAATCGTTCTATAAAGATTAGGATCTGGCAATGGAGATCCATCATAAATAGAGTATCGAGCATTGAGCTTAATTGGAGTATCAACAGTCTTATTATCCGAGAGACGAGCACGCTCAAAAATGTCAGAAATATACTTAGATTGAGAAAGAAGATAACCTTTTGGAGAAGAAGCAACTTCAATACCCAAAAAGTAACGAAGAGGACCCAAGTCTTTCATAGCAAAACTTCGAGTCAACTCAGATTTCAACAAATTAATCCCAACAACATCATCACCTGTAATAATCATATCATCAACATAAAGGGAAAGCAAAATTCGACCAGCCGAGGTACACTTGACAAACAAAGCAGAATCATGGTTACTCGGGCAAAAACCAAGAGAAGTAATCACAGTAGAGAATTTTTCAAACCAAGCACGAGGAGCCTGTTTGAGACCATAAAGAGCTTTTCTAAGTTTGCAGACTTCACCAGGTTGATGATCAACACCAGGAGGAGGGACCATATAGACTTCTTCATGAAGATCTCCATTCAAAAAGGCATTTTTAACATCCATTTGAGTAATATTCCAGTGTCTAACAGAAGCAACTGCAATAAGAGTTCGGACTGTAGTCATTTTTGCAACAGGAGCAAAAGTCTCCTCATAATCCATACCATATTCCTGAGAATAACCTTTAGCAACCAAGCGCGCTTTATATCTTTCAACAGATCCATCAGCTTTAGTTTTAATCTTATAGATCCAACGAGAACCAATAGCACGTTTTCCTGCAGGAAGGGGTACCAAATCCCAAGTATGAGTTTGATGAAGAGCAGTCGGCTCCTCAGCCATAGCACGCTGCCAAAGAGGATCACGAACCGCATCTTTGAAAGATAAAGGTTCGGAGAGACAATGTATAGAAGCAAGAAATGAGGAAAATGAACTTGAAAGACATGAATATTCAAAATCAGGTCTTCTAGTAGACTGACGGTTTCGGATAGGATATCGACGTTCGCTAGTATCTGCTGTCTCAGAAGATGGTTGGGTAGTTGGGGAGTCAATAGAAGTGTCTGGATTTGCAGCAGGAGGAAGCTCTTCATCATCAGCAGTGAAAGGATCAATACGAACAAGATCAGACATAGATACATTGTGAGAACGGTCAGGAATTGTAAAATAAGGAATATGTTCAAGAAAAACAACATGACGAGAAACATATAACTTATGACTAACAGGATCAAAACAACGATATCCTTTTTGTCCTGCACCATAACCAAGAAAAACACATATAGTAGACCGTGAAGTTAGCTTACTCCGTTGGACATGAGGAAGAAGTACAAAGCATGTGGAACCAAAAACACGAAGAGAAGAATAATCTGGTGGACAGCCATACAACTTCTCATAGGGAGACAAACCAGAATTATGAGAAGTAGGAATTCTATTAATCAAATAAACAGAGGTAAGAGCTGCCTCTCCCCAAAATTCACTTGGAACACTAGCAGACAGTAAAAGAGATCTAGCAGTTTCAAGTATATGTCTATGTTTCCTTTCAGCAACCCCATTTTGTTCAGGAGTATCAGTGCAAGAAGTCTGATAGATTGTGCCGTCTAAAGTAAGAAGTTCTCTAAAAGCATGAGAAGTATATTCCCCCCCTAAGTCACATCTGAAACATTTAATAACAGCTCCATGCTGAGTTTTAATAAGAGATCGAAACTCATTATAGATGCCAAAAAATTCTGAGCGACGTTTCATAAGATAAATCCAACAATAACGAGTGCAGTCATCAATAAAGGATACATAATAACGTGAGCCTCCCTTTGTACAAACAGGAGAGGGTCCCCAAACATCAGAGTGAATAAGATCAAAAGGTGCAGTAGAAAATGTATTACTTTGAGGAAAAGGCAAAGCAGAAAATTTTGCAAGTTTACAACCACTACAATCAGAAATGTCATGAGTTTTCAATTCTCCTAATACTCCTGTAGACGCTAAGAATTGTAATCGAGACTTAGAAACATAACCCAAACGAGAATGCCACAAATAAAACATAGAAGATGACTGACTCAAACGAAAAGACGAAACATCCACACCAGGAACAGAAGCTGCAATCTCTGAAATCTTAGGATCTTTGAGCTGATCCAATACATAAAGTCCTCCTTCTCTATGGCCGGTCCCAATCACTTTCTGAGACTTTGGATCCTGAACATAACATGCAGAAGAAGAAAAAGAAACCAAGTAGCCATTATCACAAATTTGACCAACAGAAGCAAGATTTAATGCAAGTTTAGGAATATGGTAGACATTAGATAAGGTCAAAGAAGGTGTAATAACTGAACCAACACCTTGCACATGCATAGATGTACCACTAGCACTCATGACAGGCACAGAAACTTTATGAGCCAAAGAAGTGAAAGAGGACAAATTTGGTGACATATGATTTGAAGCGCCTGAATCTAAAATCCAGGTAGAAGAAGATATACTTGATGAATTAGATGACAAACCTTGTTGAGGTGTAGCTGACATAGCATGCGGCTGAGATGCAAGGAATTTCTGAAATTGTTCAATCATTGATGAATCTAAAGAAGGAGCTGTAAGAGCATTATGAGGGCGAGGAAGAAGTGGAGGTCCATTATGAGGGATTGATGGTCGAAAATTCAATTGGTGAGGCTGCTGATAGGGCTGCTGCTGCTTTCCTTTCTTTGGACATTGAGATTTCCAATGACCTTTTTGTCTACAAAAACTGCATTCATCACGAGCAACAGGAACATAAGGTCTGACTTGTGAATTTGGTCGAGCAGGCATGGCGAAGACTGACGGAGTAGACCCAACAGAGGACTGAAGACGAATTTCCTCTGCCAAAAGTTCACTAACAACAGAATCAACAGAAGGTAGGGGATGACGATGTAGAATAGACCCACGAAGTCCTTCAAACTCGTCACGAAGAGCCATTAAAAACTGTACCAATCTTTGCTCCTCTCTTCGTGCAATATACGGTCCAAAGGCGCGTAATTCAGCAGATTCTGTGAGCGCCAACTGATCCCACAAATTTGTCATAGCATCATAAAACTCCTGAATACTCATACTTTTCTGCTTTAGAGCACGAATATCAGACTCCAATTGGTACTGTTTTGCAAAATTCGACTGTGTATACAATCTAGCTAGATGATCCCAAACCTCCTTAGCTGTCTCATATTTTGCTAATTGAGTACCTATCGAGTGCTTAACTGAATTATTAATCCAAGTAATAATCTTAGAATTTGCAACTTCCCACTTGTCAACCAAAGACACATAATTAGCAGCTGTGCTATCTAGAGGCTTGACAATGGCACCCGAAATATAGCCCCACATTTGTTTACCCTTCAAAAAAAATTTCATCACATAACTCCAATATGCATAATTTTTACCATCCAACTGAACACTGACTGCTTGAAGTGAATCATCTCTAGTTTCAGCCATATTAATAAATCATAAAACAAACAAAATATTTCAGATCAAGACAGAGAGCAAACTCAAAACAGCAAATTTTCTGGTCAGCAAATTTTTTTTTTTTTTTAATCTACTGGGTTTTGGTGCAGGGCTTGCGGTATGGTGCAGGGCTCGGCTGATTAGGGTGTTAAACGGTGGGCTATTTAGGGAGAGATTGGGTTGTTTTGGGTCTGTTGCTGAGGATTTAGGGTACGGCGGTTTAGGGTACAGCGGTTTAGGGAGAGATTGGATTAGTTTGGGTCTGTTGCTGAGCGATGGTTGGTGTCTTCGGATTGAGTGAACGTCGGCTCTGGACTTTGGCTTCGGGTCTGAGGCTTCGGCGGATCTGGACGGATCTGATGGAGGCTGATGATTCGGATCTGGGCGGTACTGCGGTTGGTGCTTCAGGCTTTGGATTTGGTACGGTATTGAGAGGCAGACGTTGCTTCAGACCTGGTTTGCTGAGAGGCCGATGTGGGTATTTTGGTACGGTATTGAGAGGCTTTGGATCTGGGCGGTACTGGGTTTTGAAGTCAATGAAGGTGGCTTGAAGTCAACGAAGGCCGACGTGGGTATTGCTTTGAGGAAACAGGGAAGTTTGCTGAAAGAAGTTTGGGCGTGAGTACTGCTGAGAGCGATTGAGCGAAGATGCAGACTAGATAGCGAATACGGATTTCATTGGCTTTGATACCATGATAACATTAATAAGAAAAACAAAATACATTGTGAGCGGAGGCTTATAGAAGAGAAAGCCTTAACCCTAAAATAACACAAGAGGCCTTTATATATAGGCAAAACACAAATAAAGGAAAGACTATACTACCCCTTTTATTATAAAATATGCTAACACAAACGTATAATTCTAGTTTATTATCTCTACCCTTTTGAATGTTAAAAAGTATTATTTTTGTTAAGGTCATTACATACATGTAAAGCCAATCGATTATTGTTCCCTTTGGCATTTAAACAAGTCAATCAGTGCAGGGTGATGGTGCAAATTTAAAACAAATACATACAAGCTATAACTAGAAAGAAACACCATCTATATGATGCTTAATAATCTACAATGTGATTATGATATGATTCAATCTAATATTCTATTTCACATGCAAATGAGCAAAATACAAGTGATTGAAAAATATTTCTGTGCTGCAATGTGAAAATGGCTTGCACAATGAATTACTTGTCGGAAGATCATTGTCACATTTTGACTGGTTTATCTTTAAAACATATTAATTATTTGAAGTAAAAATGGAGAAGATTCAAGAATTACAACTTACATTGGAAGAGTTTCCATACAATTATTTACAAACTTAAATGGCAAGTTTAAAGATAATATATTAAATCATTTCCATTTTAACCATGCAATCTCATATACATTTTAAGACATATTATAGAAACATTACTTAAAGGAGTGATACCAACAGTTATGCAAAGATGTAGCAGTGCTTTGTGACTGCTTTCCTAAAAGACTTCCCACGAGAAGGGTAATTATTATAGTTCCCAATCCTAGCATTTGCGCCATTAATTCATGTTGTGCTAGTTATTTATTTACATAAACCTAGCAAATAATAACCATTTTTCCTGTTATAAAATAACGAGACTGCTTCCTATAGTTTAAGCAAAACTGCTTTTTATCATC
This sequence comes from Allium sativum, assembly GCA_030737875.1. Classification (NCBI taxonomy): domain Eukaryota; kingdom Viridiplantae; phylum Streptophyta; class Magnoliopsida; order Asparagales; family Amaryllidaceae; genus Allium; species Allium sativum. Next base: position 826,459,224 of record CM060919.1, on the reverse strand, counting down.
AATCAAACTAATTATCAAATGTAGTTTTCACGGGTACTGCTATTATTTTTTAATGTTTCTATCAGTATATTATTTTAAAAAACGTAAGAAACTTTTAATATTACAATGGATGGGGATTACCTGTCCAACTGGCCTTCCAAAGAACGATTATGCAAAAAATATAATCTGTGAAATTTTTCTATCCGAATTGACGCAAACCAATCATGTAGCAAACATTTTTCCTACATGTATGAACAACAATTATTAATCATGCAAAATCATTGCTCATTACATCTGGTATAATAGTGGATTCTAAATGGTATAAAGAATTTTCTAATGTGTAGTACTGCAAACATATACGTATGTGACAGATTTTTGAACGGTTGATTGATACAATTCAGTGTGAAGCTTCCAAGAAGTTTAGCCAAATTTTCCGATAGCTTATTCATATTATGAGATCTGACATTTTTTGGTGTGTTGAGTTTGGTTTTTCTATAGGATTTCCTTTTAACTGGTTGAAGGTGATACTTACAGTAACTCTAGCAAAAACAATTGAAATATAGAAATTGATTTCTAGCCAAGCGAAACATAAAAGAATAGGCACAACATAAGTATACACTGCTACCTTTTCATTTGACCCATGTATCTAGAACTAGGCAAAGCAACTGGAGTGGAACTGCTCCTGATTTGAGTTTAATTTAGCCAATTTTAAAAGACATGGCCTGAATCAATGAAAGTCAATAAAACAACAAAAGAAAGCCACAAATGCACAATGAAATGGAAGCTTAATTTGAATAGCTGTGAAGAGTATATACAACAAAATTAGGGTTGGAGGCGTACCTTCGGTTATTCATAGTGAAAGCTTAAGGCCTCAGCCAATTCGTATCGTTGGTATTACAGCTATCGTTTTTCCTGGAAAAACGATGAGTACATCTGTTCCGAGGTTACGATGAAGGAATAGGCGGAGGAAAAAGTGAAGACGGAGCTGATGAACATATCAGGGGCAAACAAAAAAGGAATGACATCTTAGGGTTTTCCATTGTCCTTTGGGAGAAAGAGAAAGAAACAGATGAGTCTGGATGGGAGAATGAAATGAAAATAAAAACAATCGGCTGCCACCAAAATAATTTTTAGCCCGCTCTAAAACCTATTACATTGTGACACTTAGCATTTATATTTTTATTTTAGTTCATATTTTGCGGTTTTAACATGACCAATATAGCGTTCACCGTGAAAACGCTAATTTATTGATTTTTCTAATGCTATGGATAATAGTTTTTGTTGTAGTGTATCCTGGATATAACTAGTGATCAATAGCGATGAACCCTTGCATCGAAGAATTAAATGAATAACTACCATAGTTTGTAGTATGGGAAATTTTCCGAAAGAGTCGCTAACAAGAAACCGTACATTCTATCTTCTAAATTTTTGTCATTCCATGCCTTTTGATTTTGAAACATAAATAGGTTCGGTGTGGTTGTTCAAATAGGAATCATTTAATTCATGTTCTAGTCTCTTCGAACCAATTATCGAGAAAATACTGTTAAAGTACTTTTGGGTGTTTCTTATAGCTCAGTTCATTACTTGTCAAAACAACTTTTAAGATGTGTATCTTTAAAATATTTCTTCTACTATATGTGGAATCATAAAACTTTGCTCATTCATCATGCTATCTTGGATGATAAGTCTAATTTAGTAAGATGGATCCATAGAAATTATACTCATTTTACATGATATTACTTGATATCAATTTCCGAGTTCAACCTTTGCTATTTCAAATAAAGATGAAATTACCTTTTAAGTTTTTACAGATTGTACCAATTCCTCCTCATAATTTAATACTAACTATAAGGATATTATTTCTATAAAAATACAATTTTTTTAATTTGGAAAATCTAATATTTTATACTTAACTCATTTTCGATATTTCAACCTTATTCATCCCTCGCCCATAAAAGGCTAGGTAAGCCAGAGAACTAGATGCCCTTGAGCATCTTCTTGGTTAAACACCTACATCTGATCTCATGAATAAGAAATCGGGTTTATTCGTCGACTTTTAGAACCAAGATTAAAACATCTTCTTCTAATAGCTTTTGAACATATCATTTATTTAAACTCTTTTAAATAAGTCGTAGAATTTTTGAATGATATTTGAAATACCTAATTATCATTTGAAAATATTTATAAGAGGTTTGGAGAAGAGCTATTAAGTTCAAATATATATTTCAATTATTATTGAAAAGTGCTGCCAAAAGTGTTATAATAGCTTATTTGATCAAAATGACTTTTTCATTACTTGAAAATTCGTTTATATAACTTAAATCAATTTTAAAATGTTCTAAAATATGCATAGGTTTTATTCCATATTTTAAAAGAATTACAAAACTCGATTTGAATGGTTTCATTTTTTGGATTTCAAACTACTAAACAACGATTATTTTCGAAACTTGATTTTCTCATATTTTAAAATCTGTTTAATGAAATCTTGATGATTTTCTTTTTTTGTAAACTATGGTTATAAGAATTTGCAAAAATTTTATTTCAAAGAATTTGGGTTTATGGTTTATCTTTAAAGATTTCTAACTTCTTATGGCATGAAATCATGAACTACCGCTACACGACACATCAAATTTCATTCAGGTGTAATATTCTTTTCAAACTTTATTTGAACACTTTAAATTTTTGTAAATCATTTCTAGATCGTTTTAAACCATTTATAAGAGGTTTAACATTCCATTTACGCCATTTCACATGAAAGGAAAATGATTTCCTTTATGCTTATCGACATGTATTTAAATGACATGTTAAATCATCCATTCACCCATCGTATTATCAATCAATGATGATACAAATATCATAACAAGCTATACATAACTATATATCATTGTAGCACACGGCCAGATATCATCAATTTTTAAGTAGATTATCCTTCCTTTATTGGTTTCTAAAGTTCGCAAGATTTGCTATATCTTCTTTACAATTTCATGAGAGCATACAGAATCGACTCAAGTTTTCTCAAAGGAGCTCAACCTATCCTTGGAGTGCTAGAGGACCCTACAGCCAGTGGAGGAAGTGATGGTTCTAAAAGCATAAAAGAAAGGTGGTGGAACTTTAACCTTGAATTCGTAACTAGACCCGAAAATAGGTCATCTTCTATCGGCTTTTTGACAAATTCTACTACTTGAATTTGGAAATGTGGTCAACATAGGAAATTTCTTTCCTATTGAATTTAGAAAAATAATTACTTAATTTGGATTATTTTTTAGAGAGAAATGGATACAAGAAAGAGAGTCATTTTTGGACTTAAAAATCAAAGTATGAAAACTCATTGTGAAAAACTGAGATCTTGGGATAACCAAGCTCAAATTGGATGAGCCGATGAACAAGAAAGTTATAACCACTAGAATTTTACATAGTTTGAGTAAAATCATACCCATTTCCACTATAATTTCTGCCTTGAGAAGAAGTTTTGGGGATAGGAGAGATAGTTATGTGTTTTACATGGATTCTTATTTTGATTTAATTTTTGAAGGGCGTGTAATGTAATATTTTTTTCCTTTTTGGTATTGTGGTGGGCTTTACTCAATTTGTATAGTAATTGTTTTATATGTATGTTTTATCTATAGCCCAATTAATCACCTTCTTCCTTTTTATTTTTAATAAAGTGCATGGTTTTTCTAAAATATTAACTATAATTTATTAACCATTAACAACTAACTGTAATAAATTATTAAATATAAAAAACAATTGTTGTCTATTTATTGTTAGCAACCATATATTATTTATTAATAATTATTAGCTTTAATAAGTTATAAATAATGATATACGTAAGTTGTTGTTTATGATTATTAGTATGTGCATTTGTTCCGGTTAAAATTTTGTAGTTTTTTTAAAGAACAACAAAACTATATATAACTAGAAATGGAGAAAATAGCCTTTCTCAAGAGGCTCACAAAAAAACAATTGAAATGCGAACAAATTGCAATAGAAACAGAGAAACGTAAACAAACCAAAGAAAATAGCCTGAATCTTATCACAATCTTTTTCAACCATAGAAAATTCGACGACTTGAATCATAAGAGTTTGAAATGTTTAGAAAAAACAATAATACTATTTGAAAGTATGTGTAAAAGTATTATTACGAAACAATTTATAACTTCAGGATATGAAATTAAATGATTTATTACTGAGATTCGAGTAACTCATGACTAAAGAAAGGTATATATACTTCGCACTCTGTATTCAGTGTCCAGTCTGGATGTTAGCCGGGAGGTACTTAGCATTATATCGATACATGCGTAGGCCATGCTTAGTGATCTTGTCATTGGGAGAAACCTCTCAACTTGGGACATAAATGTTTTATTCGTTTATCGTAAAATATTTGAAATTTCGAAATGATTTTTGGTTTCAAAAAAAATAAAAAAAATCTCGAAGCGAGTATAGTTCGATATGAAAAGAAAATGTAGTAGTTTCGAATGATTTTAAATTAACCCGGGATTTTGGTCGAAGGAACTATTTCATACTTTGATTTCATTTTTCAATCTCTCATTTTCGAGGACGAAAACCCTTAAGGGGGAAGATTGTAACGAACCAGGAATTTTGGCATTTAATTTTTAAATTAATTTAATTTAGTATTGAAAATTTATTTTTATACTTGTTACTTGGTTAAAATATGAAATTTAGTCTATTTTTATTTTGGGTTTAAATTGATTTTTGTAAGTATAAATTTAAAATTTTATTATTTGGTTATAATTTGAGTCCGATCTATTTTAACCGTGTTTGAATTAATTTTGTATATGGGAATTTATAGTTTAAATACTGGAATTTGAATGGTTTGTAGAAAAAAATTGAAACGTTAGTGACATTTTAAGCCTATTGAATGTATTGTTTGTGAAATGAAAATTTTGTTTTAAAATTTAAACATGAGTTTTAATTATTTTATTTTTATTTAGTTGAATTTTGGTTTTAAAATTTATTTAAATACATTTAATTGGATTGGATTTGATTTATAAAAATTTAATTTGAATTTGGTTTTGATAATATATTGAAGAGTGTATTTGAAATAAAAAAATATACCCATTTTATGTGTGTATGCACAGTATTATAGATGATATTTATGTTTGAAAATTTATTGGTTTATTAATTGTGCCACTTGTTATGTTTGTCATGTTTGTGCTGTTGTCCCCTTTCCCTTTTTGTATTCCACGGACACTTCCTCCTTTATTTCCTTCATCAGCCAGATGAAACTCGATTTTCCCCAAATCCACATTTTTAATGTTTCCCTAAACGAGATTTAATGGCTTGCTGACAAAATTGCTCCCATCGTTCCCTTCCGATCCACTTCCTCCGTCCACTCTTGTCGCCACCTCCCCTCTTCAACCGCAGCTCAGTCACCATCCGCCGCTTCAGGCGAAGCCTCCGCCAAATCGAAGCCTCACTGAAAAATGGTTCCACCATCTACCACCGATCGAATCGCTCCAGCGCCTCCATCCTCCTCTGTTCGCTTTCCGCCACCATCGCAGTGACACACGTCACGCCATCACCTCGCCTGCAAGACAGCGAACCCTCTCTGCTTCCTCGGCCTTCGCGCCATTGAAACGCTTCAGTCTCTCCTCCATTGACTGCTGTTAAACTGCTGGCCACCCTCTCGAAGCCTTCCTGCCTCGTCCAACTCCGTTCAAACCAGAGAACCCGAAGGCCAGGTGCCCCTATGCTTCTTTCATCGTCGCTGCCATCTTTTCCTCTCCGTCGTCGTCACAGCAAATGGTAAGTCTAACTTACGATTTAAGCTTGTTGCAAGTTTCGACATCGATTTCACTAAGTATAATTTGTTGAACCCAGTCATTAGCTATCATCGTGTTGCCATGCCTTACTGTATGAACCCAAGGCCATATTTTTTAGAGCCGAACCCTTGTTCATGACCATATTCCCCTCTGGACTGCCACGTGATGTGTGTTACCGTGTGACCTGCATTCCTACACCGAGTTACACATTTGGGTTTCCTGTGTATGTCTTTTTGGGACCATAAGTTATGTTATACATGCATGCCCTCCTATTGTTGCCACGAGTGTCTTAGGTGAACACTTGCTACTACTTTAGTTCATTTATACTATGCTGTACCTGAACCCCTGTTGTTGGCACGCCTAATATAAATATGCACCGAAAGCCTTTAGCCGCTGATTATAAAAAAATAAATAAATAAAAAATAAATAAATAAATAAATACTGCTGACATGTTAAATGTCTGAGTTGTATACATGATTTTACACACAAAGCAACTTGCAATTTGGTTTACTTGGGTTTTGGGGTCAATCCATTCTTAAGTCTTTTAACATTGAATGTGAAATTTTCATGCAATGTCCACATCAACTTGTTCTTTTGACTTTGCAATGCAGTAATGTTTTCAATTCGGTTGGTGTATTCTTGAACCTGTTTCAATAAGTAAACAATATTACTTAAAATCCATTATTACATGACACTCACGAATGTATATAACTACTCACTTAGGATACATATATGTTGTTTCACTCATAAAGATTAAATGCAGTAGAAGCAACTATATATATGCGGCATATGTAACTAGTATTTGTCTAATGTAATCCTACTCAAATTGGGCTCCTCATTTCACGCATGTTGTTGCGTAGTACCTGGGTAGTTGAGTCTGAAATTTATGTCATTATAACATGTCTTATGCATTAAGAAAAATGGAATGAACTGAGCCTATACGTGCTTCATATAAGTATTGAACATTGAATTTGATATGTAGCAACTACATATTTATGCCGCACTGCATGTGACTGTTACAGGGAAACCACATCCTATTTGCATTTCTGAAATTCATGCGCCTGTAGCCATAAATATGTCCATTTATTTGCCTTAACACTTCATGCATGTTATATAACCAATGAAATGTTTTGCTATAGTTAGCATCAGTTTGACCCTGCTATTCATTTATATTATAGAAGTCATGCTGCATTGAAAATATTTGAGTGTTACCAGTCTCGGGCATATGCAGTCCGAAACCCATTGTCTTATATATATGTACTTGCGGGTTTTTGTATATAACTGAAGTCACTAGACCATGCAATGTACCGCACATCAACGGCACTTAGCCTCATGTCCGCTTCATGCATGTCTTATGATCCATTTGGTTTGGTTATTTGGCGTAGTCATGAGGGTTATACTCGAATCATTTATAATTTGTTAGGATTAAACTAATTATGCTTATGTGTTTATCGAAGTTTGCTAACTTGTAATAAGTTTAATGCTGATTCGGGTGTTTTATGTTTTTTGCATGGAACGCTCGGGTCAGGTCCCAAGTGTTCCAGATTTAAAGATTCAGCTCACAAACTAGAGATGAACGTGAAGACGCAAGACACTTATGGGCGCTCGACAAACTGTAAATTTTTATTTTATTTAAATCGTGTACTGTATCTATAAATTCTTCCGCTGTATAATAATATTATTTTTTTGTAAACTCTGACAATTTTTTTAATAAAATTTCGTTTCTGAGATACACTACTGTCATTTATATACTGTGATTCTGTGTATTTATTTCTATTAAACCCTGTAAGCTAAAATGATTCGCTATTTTGAGCATCTTGAGTCGGTTTACTTGCGGATTCGAGACGTAAAAAACTGCGAGTCGTTACATTCTTCATATCTTCTTCCTCTTTGAAACTACTCTGAAAATTATAAACATATAAATTGGGGAATGCTGCTAGAGGTTGGATTAAATAGAAGCAACATCAAGACTTGGACTTGGATTCTTGCGGCATAGTTTTATATAATTATGTTCATCAAGATTCACTGTGAGTTACAAATATTTACAGATCTGATTTCTTAGGCCTTGAACATGATAGTTAAATAAAATTGATTAGGATCTCCAGTGTTAGTAAAATAAATATTACAACTGTTCTCACTGTAAGTCACTTACGCCTATGATCAGTTATACATATGTCTGTGATGTTACAAGTTACATACATGCCTGTGATGTTGATTAAACAAGTCATACATGCCTGTGATGATAACTAGACAAGTTATATACATCCATATGATGTTAATTAAACACGTTATACATATGCCTGTGATGTTGGATAAATAACAAGTTTAATGTATTTATCTTCATTTTCCCATTTTCTATGTTTATTTCCAATCTTGCCTATATGCCTATATGATCCTCTATTTCCTTTTTATTTTACGTCAAGCCTAGGCATTTAGAAGTCTGGGCCATACACAATTAGAGTGAGCGTATAATTGGAGCAATAATGGATGACATAAATATGAAATTAGGCATGTTAATAAGTTGGGACTGAGTGTCTATATGTAGCGAACCGGAAATTTCGACACTACAGGTAGAAGCTGTATAGGGTAGTATAGGGTGTAGGATAGGTAATGCACATGCAAAAGATTTTAAATATAATTTGGTCACCTCTAAAACAAGGCTGGCATGTGCTTGTGTGTGGTTATATCATACAGGTTGCATTGATTTAGATTGGTATCTTTAAGCATACGTATATACATGTCGCTTAGAGTAGGAGGTCAGGCTATAGGTCTTATAGGGTAGTGCACTAATATAGTAATATGTGAGGGGTATGGGATAGGCATGGTTTCCTTCATGTTTTGTGATAGGGCAGCCTTCAACTAAAGTGTAGTTGTGCAGTAGGTTAAGCGTGCATGGATTTCACTGCTGTGTGATGTCTCTTCATTGGTTGTACGTTGTATTGGGTAGCTTGTACAGTTGTAACCCATTCTCTTAAGCGCTGTTAGTCAAGACAAACTTCCTCCTATCACACAATATGTGTTGTGCATGCGCAAATTCAATAGCTGGGTACGTTTAGACGGTTCAGTGTTTAGACACAGTTTGATTTGGAGTGGCCACAACTGGATAGGTACTATCTGTTATTGCTTTGTAGTGCAGTAATGATATTATACAAATATTTATATGGATTTGTCAAGCTGTGAATAAGCGGATAGGGTAAGGTTTTCCATGCCGATGTATTGGATAGGGATACGCTAGGATCCAAAATGGACAACACAGGACATTTGACAAGATGTAAACCAATTTTTTCCCTTCTTTTTCCTCCAAAGTCGTTACAGCTGCGATGTGAACAAGGATATGTGAGCTTAAAGAGTTGTTTAGATCCGACACTTTCTGCAAGATTTGAGAGGATTGATCCAAGATTTTGCTGTGCAAAATGTCATACATGGACTTGCTAAGATAAGATTTGAAAATGACAAGACAGGATTTTCAGATATATTTTGATAATGATGTTCATAGAGCGAACACAGATTTTATTATTTAATGCGAAGTTAACGTTCGACGTTTTAAATTCGTACGATCTTACACAACGTCAAATTTCATACATTGAAATTCCAAGTTAAAATGATAGTAAATTTATGATAAACCTCTTTTACTTAACTAAGTAAATCGTTATTATATATAAACGAATTTCACAGCAATCTTTTGAAAATTTGATTTAGACGTAAAACAAAATTGAACCAATACTCTAACCCGAAGCAAAGCAACTAGCAGCTCTTTCTCCTCTTCCAAATCCTGCTCTTAACTCATTATCCAATGCCAATAACATATATGTGGCTAAATCACTTTAGTTTCATTTCGTATTGATTATATTCATTATATTGAATATTATCTCTTAGTTTTCAATTCTCATTTATCTGTTGCTGAATTCCGTTAATCTAGCATCCAACAAATAAACAATCCACGATCAACACAATCAAATCATTCCACTTTCCTTACTTATTTTATTTAACTTATCTTCAGTTAATTATTTAATTCCATATTAATGTTTTAATCCATAATTTCCATGATTTAAATTCCCTTCTGGTCTTATTAAACCGTTCAAATTTATAATCCAATTTGAATTCTCATTCAAATAAATCAACAAACCAACATCAATAATTAAATAAAATTCAATAGACATCCCTCAAAAATGGCGTCCTTTTTTCCGCCCCTCTTTTCAGCCAGACCTAACTAGTCCTCTCGCCTCTCACCATCTCAAAACAACCTCCACCTAGCGCCTCCCCTTCAATCCAGTCCTCCGCCTGCTGTTCCTCCTCCTCCAGAACCACCTCCGGTCACAACCCCACCTTTCAATCCACCTCCCGCTAACCCTAATTTGGCTCCAGATCCCCAATCGAAGAAATGGTCATTAATTTTTGAATCGAAGCCAAGAAATGCAGGAACTTACTCGCCACTACCTACGAAACTCGTTTTCAAGGGAAAGGCTTTGGTACCCACTGATGATATTCTTGAAGCTGCTGAGGAGCAATGGAGTGGCTACCTGGTTGGGCACTTCTTAGATCGGCCTCCTTCATACTCCGATGTCACCTATCGCTTGAAAAAGATCTGGAACCCTACTAGAGTTATAAGATTCGATCTACAGGTAGGGTTTTCCTTTTCTATATAGATCGAGCTGAGGACAGGCAAAAAATATTACAAGCAGACCCTATTTTGATTCAGAACAAGCTATTTATCGTTAGGCCATGGTTATCTAGTTTAGGCGATTTAACCAAATCGATTACTTCAGTACCCGTCTGGATCAGACTCTATAATCTGCCTCTAGTTGGTTTGTCAAGAAAAGGCATAGCTTGGTTAGCAATGCGTGTAGGGAAGTTTCTATGCATGGACCTATCAACAGAGAAATTAGAGTGCCTTGAATACGCAAAGTGCATGGTAGAGGTAACTCCTCACGATGAGTTACCCACTGAATTTGTTGTTCTTCTTCCTGACGGAAATGAACAGATTGTGTATGTTACATACCTGTGGAGGCCGAAGGTTTGCGTAAAATGCAATTGTTTTGGCCATATGACAGCCAAGTGTGAAAAGTTAGTTGATAAACCAACATCTGAAACTAATAGGAGGGGCAATGGCAAAGTACAAGTTGATATTGACAGAGGACGTGCACGGTCTAAAGGAAAAACTATTTCTGGTGTTGGTGTTAATTCTACTGCTAACACTGCATGGAGGATGGTTGAAGGTAAAAGAAAAAACGGAAATGTTTCTCAGCATAATCCGACTGTCCAGAAGGGAAATCGAGTTTTATATGAAGGTAACACTAGCACCAACATGTTTTCGATGCTTTTTGATGTGCAGGAAGGAATGGAAGACGACGATGTGGAGGATTGTGAGGAAGGTGAATTACGACATGATAACGAGTTAGAGGTTAGTTAGTTGCTATCTCGTGCTTTCCCAAAGTTTATGTGTCCCATTGACAAAGCAAGTTCTTTGATCAATGCTTGTTCAAGTAAGCCTGATGCGCGGAACGCTGAAATGAGTATAGCTGGTGCTGATTCTAACATGGTTCAGGTCAGTCTAGGTAAGCTAACAGGAAACAGTAATGAAGCAAATGCCTTGAATAGCAGTGTTGAAATAACCATAGGAGATATTAAAGACAGTGAAAACAATAGAAACAAGGAAAGTTGTGTGGATGGACAACTTAACAAGCAGAATGCAGCTATTGAACTGGAACCTTTTTTGCAATCCAATTTCGATTGTTTCGAAGTAAGTGATAATGCAGTAGAGAAGCAAGCCAAACCGAAACAAACTGTTTATAGACAATGTGAGAAAGGGGTGAGGGGGACAATTGCTAGCCATAGAGAAGAAATAATGAGTGGAAAGCTTGATCACCTAGTTTTCAATGAGAAGAAGAAGTTAATGGAAATCATGACAAATAATTACAACACCATTGAAACACCCCACCTCTGTTAAGGTCACTCACAAAGGGAATGCCTTAATTTTGGTGGAGGTTTATAAGTAAAAGACACAGATAAAACACAAGACAGATATAAACACATATAAATAAGCAGCGGAAAAACCAACAGACTTTTATTATCATAAATACGTGTTCATACAGAACATTTCCAACATTGTCTCAAAACAAACTTCCAATTATTACAACCATAATACTGTCTTGATTTTAAAAGTTAAAGAAGCATGAAACATAAATAAAGCTGCATAATCCCCATAAATGATATTCAAAGCCATGATCCAAATGAAAGAAATCCAAGCAATACATTCTCTCTCTTCAAGCTGGATGAAAAACTGACTAAGCTGCGGTGTTTCCTCCCTATGGACCGGGGGGGGGGGGACGGAAGAAAAGAAGACGAAAGGAAAATGGGCCAGACATAAGTCTGGTAAGTCTAGCTATATTCCTAGAATGTTAATAATAAAAAGATCATGACTTGCATAAAGTGAGAACAGGACGATATCAGGATAATAGACTATCCTAGAACTAGATAAGGTGTCCTAAAACGAACATCCCTTCACACCCTATTTTAAATCTCTATCTCTGCACCTACTAATTCTTATACCAACAGGCACCCCGTGATTGGGGTGAAGCGATCCCATCTCTTTCTTTAAAAGATCATCTCCTACTCGTATATTCACATGTGTCCTACGGCCCTATATGGTAGATACCTATGCTAGTCCCACCATGGGGTGTATCAAGTCCCATGGTGGCGGCCCCGACACAATTCTAGCATGCATAGGGTATACTACTGATGCTCCAGTGCCTTGACTTGTCTGCTCCAGAGTGTGTGCACGCCCACACTCTGTTAGAACCCACACTGTGCACCAACCGCCGTCGCTTTTGACCGCTTACAATCAGCCCAGTAATCGTGCCCCACCCTGCCTAGTTCAGGGTACCATGATACCTAATTGGGTTACTGCTGAAACGGGTCCCCGTTACTAGGTTTTCTAATCAAACATGTTAAGTGGTTAAGTATCTGAATGAACCTAACCCCCACCCATCCAAATTATTTAACAAGTTGAATTTGGTTAAGTATTTATTAAATTGACTTAACCCTATCAGTCCTAACTCAGCTCTAATTGTCTTATTAGTGCACCAACATCTTAGATTAGACAGATATTATTGTGGCTGCCTGTATGCCGGTTGGGTCCGGGCAGTCTTACGCCACAACTCAGTTTAACCTCGGGTCTTTATTGGGCCCCATGCCTTAACCTCTCACATTGGATAGCTATTGTTGTGACAACTGGACAGCCGGGCGGGTCCGGGCAGGTTTACGTCACAACTCAATCCAACCTCGGGTTAAGCGCGTTCGTATTTTCTAATTTACATTTTAATTATGTAAATTATTCAAATTCAAATTACTGTCACATTCATTTCCAATTAATCTCATTAATTAAGGTAATTAATGCCTTTTTATGCCATAAATCACTTATGTGATTAATGACCAATATGTAAATTAGAAAATATTCAAATTACTGTCACATTCATTTCCAATTAATCTCATTAATTAAGGTAATTAATGCCTTTTTATGCCATAAATCACTTATGTGATTAATGACCAATTTATGGCAAGTTTTCCTAAAATTATCATTTTAACCCAATGTTACCCCGTCCAATATTAGACTAACCATCTCAGCCTAATTTACGTTTGCATGATTTTTGGTGTAAAGTATTAGGCTAAAAACTTAGCCTAATTTAATATACGCAAATTGGCATAAATTAGCATAAACGTGACAAGGGTATAACTTTGGTATTGATGGCATAATCAATATGAACATAATAGGGTGTACTTGCAAAATAACTAACATGAACATTTTAGGGGTGAACTTGCAAAATAACTAACATGAACATTATAATGTCATAGGTACAAACTTGCAAAACGACTAACATAAACATTATAATGTCATAGGTATGAACTTTCACTTATAGGCTAACTCAACATATATGTGTTTTTAACATAGGCCATATCAACAACATACATGAGAATTAGCAATATGAACTAATCCATATACATATGTTAATTTGCAACATAGGCAAATCAACATACGTATATGTGAGTTAGCAACATAGGCTAATCAACATACACATGTGTTAATTAGTAACATAGATTTAAATATACTTGCAAATTAATCCCAACATATGATAAGTGTGAACATGGCATAAGTTTTGCATAAACATGAACATATAGATTTGACAATTGGTCGCATAATTTCACTACATAAACTTGCATAATAAACTATACAATTCTCATAAGATGTTACAATCCAAGTCCATGCTTATATAAATAATCTAATCCAATAATCCCAAATTTAACATGATAATAGAATCAAGTCACTGACATAGATTAATATTATAAAACATAATAAACATCATACTTAATAATTCTCAATTCAACATGATAATAGAATCAAATCACAAACGTATATTAATAACATAACGAGTATCGTACTATTATCATTTCATCGCAACACATGATATTCATATTAATTCGCATTCTAAAAATGTAGCTAAACTTACAATCGTAGACGGTCTTGTTTTCTGAGTTCTGAAATTCTGAATTTGCAATGCTTTCCTTTGGGAAGATGTTGCTTTGATTCTAATTTGTTGTTGCTTTTTAATCTTTTAGTTTGTATTCGCTATGTTGTTCGTCTCTTTCAAGTGGAGGCTCCCTCTAGTTCTCAGCGGACAGCATGGTGGCTCTAATTCTTATTCTTTTTTTTTTGTGAATTTTTAGTTTGAGACGTAGGGTCTTTTTATAGAGTTGCAAGTTAATTTGAGCCGTCGATGAAGCTAGGGTTAACTAGAGCCGTCCGTTGTAAAGATAAGCCAATTATGTTCACCATTTCTTTCTTAATGTACATTTACTATTATTTGTCAATCCCTATAAATACGTATGCATTAGATACATATCCCCTTTACACATTTATTATTATGTTTGTATGCACATTAGATACATCTCCCCTTTACACATTTATTTTTGTATTAGCAACTTTAGTGTTAACAGAAATACGGGGTGTTACATTCTCCCCTCCTTAAAGGATTTCGTCCCCGAAATCTCCAAGTCTAGGAGAACATATATCCTACCATCCAAATGTCCATCTACTCAATCATCAAACACGAGCGTCCATTGTCCTTAAAAAATTTCTAATGCTTCATGATCATATGCATCGTGTGTGTACATGTCCTTATCTAATGCAAAAATCAGGCGGTCTACTGATTCAGTTGACCTCTTAATGCAAATTATGTAAGTGTCATGAATCTATTATGTATGCAAACTTTTTCCTATCCATAATTCTACATGAGTGCGCAATCATTCAAACAAATGCGACATCCTTATGACAACATATTAAGCTTCAACCATATACAAACATAAACACATATATGCATATGCAATATGAAGTGACTGAGCCGATCTAAAACCCTATATTGTGTGTGTATATGCATCCACGAGCAACCACTAGCAAACATTTGCAACCACTTGCAACCATCATCCATAACATGTTTCAATTACATGTTTACATCCAAAGGGCTTTCCACCTAAGGATAAAAGGGTAAGGTCGGGGAGATATACCTAAAAAGATAGATACTAACATGACTTTGAGGAAAAAGAGAGATAAAAAATGTACCCTCAAAAAGAAAAGGGTAGGCTGCGCGTATTCTATCCTTAGTTTCCCAAGTCGCGTCTTCCTCGGCGTCGCTCCACTGAACTTTGACGAGTATGATTTCGCGGTTGCGTAGCTTTTTCACTTCAGTTCCTAAGATGTGAGTTGGAACTTTCCTCACAGTTGCTTCGCGTTCTACTTCAGCTTCTTCTAGAATGTTTGGCTCTACCACTTCCGCTGACTCATGTAGATACTTCCGGAGGTGAGAAACATGAAAGACGTTGTGAACTCCGGCAAGTCTCTCGGGTAACTCTAACCTGTAGGCCATCTTCCCAATCTTCTCGATGATAGGAAACGGCCCTACAAATCTTGGTGCTAGCTTCCCTGTGGATCCAAAGCGAACGACGTTCCTTAAAGGAGATACCTTAAGGAAAACCCTGTCCCCAACCTCAAATTCAAGGTCGGTCCTTCTCTTGTCTGCGTAGGATTTTTGTCTGTCTTGGGTTGTCTTCATTCTTCTCCGTATTAAGTCTACTTTCTCTGAAGTCTCTCGGATCATATCTAGTCCATGTATGAGCTTGTCAGTAGACTCCCACCAACAAGTGGGCGATCGACACGGTCTTCCATATAAAGCTTCGAAGGGCGCCATTCCGATGGTGGCTTGGTAGTTGTTGTTGTAGGCAAATTCCACCAAAGGAAGATGGTCCTCCCAAGTCCCTCCAAAGTCAAGGACGCAAAGTCTCAAAAGGTCTTCCAAAATCCTGTTCACCCTTTCCGTCTGACCATCGGTTTGGAGGTGATAGGCCGTGCTCAAACATAACTGTGTGCCTACAGCTTCTTGCAGACTCCGCCAAAACTCGCTTGTGAAGATAGGATCTCTGTCGCTAATAATGCTGGAAGGTACTCCATGGAATCGAACTATCTCCTTAAGATAAAGAGATGCTAGAGATGAGGCAGTCCTTCTACTCTTGACAGGTAAAAAGTGGGCGCTTTTAGTAAGCCTATCCACTATTACCCAAATGCTAGTGTTGCCTCTTCTAGACCTAGGTAGCCCATCAATGAAGTCCATTGAAATGCTATCCCACTTCCACTGTGGGACCTCTAGAGGATGGTGCAGACCGCCAGGCTTCTTTTGCTCCGCCTTGACTTGTTGGCAAATCATGCACTTAGAAACAAAATCTGCCACGTCCTTCTTCATGCAACTCCAAAAGGAAACTCTCTTTAAGTCCTTGTACATTTTGTCCCTGCCTGGATGTATTGTCATCTTGGAATGATGTGCCTCCTCAAGAACTTTCTTCACCAACTCCTTTGCCTGTGGGACGCATAGTCTTCCATCCCGTCTTAACCACCCTTTGTCGTCGATGGTGTATCTATCGAGGTGACTAGAAGTCTCACCCTTAACGAGCTTATCAACCACTTCTACAAGTTGAGGGTCTTCTCATTGTGCGGTCACTATTGAGTCTAAGAGAGTGGGCCGCACTTCTAGCGATGCTAACAGACCGGGTACAAAATCAGAGGAGGGCCTTAAGTCAAAACTGGCTATAAACTCTAGGCTTCGCCTTTCAACAAATAGCGGGCTCAACGTTAGCTTCTTTCTACTCAAGGCATCTGCGACTACGTTGCCCTTGCCAGGAGTGTAGGAAATCTCGAAATCATACGAGGCAAGAAACTCCATCCACCTTTGTTGCCTTAAGTTAAGGTCCTTCTGCGAGAAGAGATACTTCAAAGATTTATGGTCAGTATACAGTTCAAATTTCTCACCTAGTAGATAGTAGCGCCAAGACTTAAGCGCAAAGACGATGGCGGCCAACTCAAGGTCGTGGGTTGGGTAGTTCCTTTCATGAACTTTCAACTGTCTTCCGCCATAAGCTACTACCCTTCCTTCTTGCATTAGGACAACGCCTAGTCCTGTCCCGCATGCATCCGTGTATACTGTAAACATTTTGCTTCCATCCGGCAAGGTCAGAACTAGGGCTGTTGTAAGAGCCCTTTTTAAGCGTTTGAAAGCAAACTCGCAATCCAAATCCCAAGAGAAAACTAGATTCTTCTTTGTTAGACTTGTAAGAGGAGCTGAGATTTTTGCAAAATCTCTGATGAACTTCCGATAAAAGCCTGCAAGCCCGAGGAAGCTTCGGACCTCGGTTGCATTCCTTGGTGCCTTCCAATCTTGCACCGCTACTACTTTTGCGGGGTCTACAACTAACCCCTCTTTGGACACTATATGCCCAAGAAATCTCACTTCTTCTCTCCAAAAGTGGCACTTGGAGAATTTAGCTTTTAACTGATGTGTTCTAAGAGTCTCCATGATTGCCTTTAGGTGATGAGCATGCTCTTCCTCATTTTTTGAGAAGATCAAAATATCGTCTACGAAGACCACCACGAATTTATTGAGGAAATCTCTGAACACCCTACTCGTTAGGTCCACGAAGTAAGCTGGTGCGTTTGTCAAGCCAAAAGGCATGACAAGCCACTCAAAGAATCCGTCTGGGGTTCTGAAAGCTGTCTTATCGATGCTATCATCAGCTACCCTTAGCTGATGAAATCCAGTCGCCAAATCAAGTTGGGAGAAAACCGACGCTCCTACAAGCTGGTCAAACAAATCGTCAATTCTGGGGAGAGGGTGCCTATTCTTTTTAGTCAGCTTGTTTAGCTCCCTATAGTCAACACATAGACGGAGTGAACCATCCGCCTTTGTAGCGAACACCACTGGAGCGCCCCATTCTGAAATGCTCCGCCTAATGAACCCCTTTTCTAAAAGCTCTTTAATCTGCTTACTGAGCTCTTTCCTTTCCCTAGGAGCCATGTGCCTAACAGGAAAAGCAACGGGCTTCACATTGTCAACAAGATAGATGCGGAAGTCTATTTCCCGTTTCGGAGGTAAGCACTTCACCTCATCAAAGACATCTGAATATTCTCGGACCACCTTAACTAACTGCAAATTCTCAACAGAAGCGTCAAGCGATTCAAGATAACTAAGCATAACCACATTCGAGGGATTACAAGTAATTCCCAGAGTGTTACCGAGTTGGGTTAAGAGCCTAACCACTCTTTTCTCACAATCAAGGATGGCACCATTACTGGATAGCCAGTCCATGCCCAAAATCAATCCATACCCCGAGAAGCCCAAAACAAAGGTACTACATCTAAATTCTACACTTAGAATAGAGATTTTCAAATTCATACAGATCATTGACAAATAAGCTAGGCCTCCAATTGGATTGGAGACAACCAAGGGATCCTCTACCATACTAGTTTATAGGTGCAGAGATTCTACTAAAGCGGATGAAATAAAGGAGTGTGATGCACCAGAATCAAATAAAGTGAGAACTGGGTGATCATAAAGATAAACTACACTTTCTACAGAAGTATTTCTACCTCGCTGTTGCAGAGGAGGTGCCTCCAGTGCATGAACTTGTCCACCCGAAGTGGATGCAGATTTCTGCGCCTGCCCTCGCCTCTTAGGGCAGTCCTTAGCTATGTGTCCTGTTTCTCCACAATGAAAGCAACCACCGTTCATCTTTGCCTTCTTCTTCCTGCAGTCTTTCACCACATGTCCAACCACACCACAGAAATTACACTTTCTTGTTTCGCGAGCTTTGTTGTTTTTCCTGCCCTTCTTAAAGTTTGTTTTCTTAGGCTGTAAAGCTTCTTTCTTTCCCTGAGACCCTTCCGCCTTTGTCTCCTTCTTGCCTTTATCCTCCTCATGTAGTAACGCCATCTGTACCAGCCTTTCATATGTAGCTCCCATAGGTATATGGGTCATGGCCAGGCTATGAAGCGGCTCATTCAGTCCCTTGACAAAGCGGAGAGCCTTCTTGTGTTGGGTGTTGACTAGGTCCAACCCGAACCTAGCCAGCTGATCAAATTGGTTGACGTACTCTTTGACGGTCATACTTCCTTGCATAAGGGATAGGAACCTCTCCATTTGAAGACTTCTCTCAGCTTCTGAAAGGAACTTCAGCTCAAATCTAAATCTAAAATCTTCCCACGTTTCTACTGGTCTTTCTGCATTGGTGACTTCCCACCAGTAGGAAGCCTCTCCTTTGAGCAACCACACTGCCAGTCTTACCTTCTGCCTGTCTTCTATCTCGAAGATAACGAAAAGATCTTCGGTCTCTTTCAGCCAGTTCCTGGCTGCTACGAAGGACTCGGTTCCATGAAAGTCTTTCCCACCCATAGCTTTAAAATCTCTACAAGTCTTGGCAAAAGCATTTCCTCTCGGAGGAGGAGGAGGAGGAGGGGGAATTTCAGCAACTGGGGGAGGAGGAGGAATTGCTGCAGCTGGGGGAGGAAGATTCGCTAGGCCCGCCTCATTGGCCCTAGCTCCCAAGTCCCTTCTAAACCAACCAGGTACAGTCACACCTTCTGGAAGGTTAAATTCTCCCGACATGCTGAGACAAAAAAAGAAAGATTCAAAACGAAGGATAGATAATTCACATGGCTTTGGGGGATTATACCTTTCTAAAACTATAAAACAATTCTTTTTCTAGAAAAATGCTTCTTTAAATTTTAATTTGAATATAGTATCAAAAACTTTTTATATGGTCTGGTAAACCTATGCTCTGATACCAAGTGAAACACCCCACCTCCGTTAAGGTCACTCACAAAGGGAATGCCTTAATTTTGGTGGAGGTTTATAAGTAAAAGACACAGATAAAACACAAGACAGATATAAACACATATAAATAAGCAGCGGAAAAACCAAAAGACTTTTATTATCATAAATACGTGTTCATACAGTTTCCAACATTGTCTCAAAACAAACTTCCAATTATTACAACCATAATACTGTCTTGATTTTGAAAGTTAAAGAAGAATGAAACATAAATAAAGCTGCATAAACCCCATAAATGATATCCAAAGCCATGGTCCAAATGAAAGAAATACAAGCAATACATTCTCTCTCTTCAAGCTGGATGAAAAACTGACTAAGCTGCGGTGTTTCCTCCCTGTGGACCTGGGGGGGGGGGGGGGGGGGGCGGAAGAAAAGAAGACGAAAGGAAAATGGGTCAGATATAAGTCTGGTAAGTTTAGCTATATTCCTAGAATGTTAATAATAAAAAGATCATGACTTGCATAAAGTGAGAACATGACGATATCAGGATAATAGACTATCCTAGAACTAGATAAGGTGTCCTAAAACGAACATCCCTTCGCACCCTATTTTAAATCTCTATCTCTACACCTACTAATTCTTATACCAACAGGCACCCCGTGATTGGGGTGAAGCGATCCCTTTCTCTTTCTTTAAAAGATCGGCTCCTATTCGTATATTCACATGTGTCCTACGACCCTATATGGTAGATACCTATGCTGGTCCCACCATGGGGTGTATCAAGTCCCATGGTGGCGGCCCCGACACAATTCTAGCATGCATAGGGTATACTACAGATGCTCCAGTGCCCTGACTTGTCTGCTCCAGAGTGTGTGCACGCCCGCACTCTGTTAGAACCCACACTGTGCACCAACCGTCGTCGCTTTTGACTGGTTACAATCAGCCCAGTAATCGTGCCCCACCCTGCCTAGTTCAGGGTACCATGATACCTAATTGGGTTACTGCTGAAACGGGTCCCAGTTACTAGGTTTTCTAGTCAAACATGTTAAGTGGTTAAGTGTCTGAATGAACCTAACCCCCACCCATCCAAATTATTTAACATGTTGAATTTGGTTAAGTATTTATTAAATTGACTTAACCCTATCAGTCCTAACTCAGCTCTAATTGTCTTATTAGAGCACCAACCTCTCAGATTAGACAGATATTGTTGTGGCTGCCTGTATGCCGGTTGGGTCCGGGCAGTCTTACGCCACAACTCAGTTTAACCTCGGGTCTTTATTGGGCCCCATGCCTTAACCTCTCACATTGGATAGCTATTGTTGTGACAACTGGACAGCCGGGCGGGTCCGGGCAGGTTTACGTCACAACTCAATCCAACCTCGGGTTAAGCGCGTTCGTATTTTCTAATTTACATTTTAATTATGTAAATTATTCAAATTCAAATTACTGTCACATTCATTTCCAATTAATCTCATTAATTAAGGTAATTAATGCCTTTTTATGCCATAAATCACTTATGTGATTAATGACCAATATGTAAATTAGAAAATATTCAAATTACTGTCACATTCATTTCCAATTAATCTCATTAATTAAGGTAATTAATGCCTTTTTATGCCATAAATCACTTATGTGATTAATGACCAATTTATGGCAAGTTTTCCTAAAATTATCATTTTAACCCAACGTTACCCCGTCCAATATTAGGCTAACCATCTCAGCCTAATTTACGTTCGCATGATTTTTGGTGTAAAGTATTTGGCTAAAAACTTAGCCTAATTTAATATACGCAAATGGGCATAAATTAGCATAAACATGACAAGGGTATAACTTTGGTATTGATGGCATAATCAATATGAACATAATAGGGTGTACTTGCAAAATAACTAACATGAACATTTTAGGGGTGAACTTGCAAAATAACTAACATGAACATTATAATGTCATAGGTACAAACTTGCAAAAAGACTAACATAAACATTATAATGTCATAGGTATGAACTAGCACTTATAGGCTAACTCAACATATATGTGTTTTTAACATAGGCCATATTAACAACATACATGTTAATTTGCAACATAGGCAAATCAACATACGTATATGTGAGTTAGCAACATAGGCTAATCAACATACACATGTGTTAATTAGTAACATAGATTTAAACATACTTGCAAATTAATCCCAACATATGATAAGTGTGAACATGGCATAAGTTTTGCATAAACATGAACATATAGATTTGACAATTGGTCGCATAACTTCACTACATAAACTTGCATAATAAACTACACAATTCTCAAAAGATGTTACAATCCAAGTCCATGCTTATACAAATAATCTAATCCAATAATCCCAAATTTAACATGATAATAGAATCAAGTCACTGGCATAGATTAATATTATAAAACATAACAAACATCATACTTAATCATTCTCAATTCAACATGATAATAGAATCAAATCACAAACGTATATTAATAACATAACGAGTATCGTACTATTATCATTTCATCGCAACACATGATATTCATATTAATTCGCATTCTAAAAATGTAGCTAAACTTACAATCGTAGACAGTCTTGTTTTCTGAGTTCTGAAATTCTGAATTTGCAAAGCTTTCCTTTGCGAAGATGTTGCTTTGATTCTAATTTGTTGTTGCTTTTTAATCTTTTAGTTTGTGTTCGCTATGTTGTTCGTCTCTTTCAAGTGGAGGCTCCCTCTAGTTCTCAGCGGACAGCATTGTGGCTCCAATTCTTATTTATTTTTTGTGAACTTTTAGTTTGAGACCTAGGGTCTTTTTATAGAGTTGCTAGTTAATTTGAGCCGTCGATGAAGCTAGGGTTAACCAGAGCCGTCCGTTGTAAAGAGAAGCCAATTATGTTCACCATTTCTTCCTTAATGTACATTTACTATTATTTGTCAATCCATATAAATATGTACGCATTAGATACATCTCCCCTTTACACATTTATTATTATTTTTGTATGCACATTAGATACATCTCCCCTTTACACATTTATTTTTGTATTAGCAACTTTAGTGTTAACAGAAATACCGGGTGTTACAACCATGGAGGTGTTCGCAATTAAAAGGGAAAAACTGGGTAATATTCAACCTGAATTAAGCAACGCCAAAGTTTCCACTTCTGCTCTTAGACCTGGATTTTAAACTCAAGTAAAAGTCGCATTGTTAGTCACTGTGAAAGCAGTATAGTAAAATGAAAGCTAAGTGCACTGGCAGCCCGTCTACACCAATAGCTAGTTGCAAAGACAAAGAGAAAGTTCTTAAAAAGGCAAACCCATATGGTCACATTCCTCCTCCTCCAGGATACAAAGCTCCACATAAGTTATTATTAATACTCCTATTATTGAATCTGCTTCTGGTCGTAAGCAAAGCAGTGCGCCGCTAACGAGAAGTAAGAAAATCGAGCTTCTGAAGGGTCTTGACGATGACAAAGGTTGAAGACCGTTATCAGCAATTCTCATTTGTAACTCATGTCATATTGTCAAGTCATATGTATTGTGCTAGTTATGTAATGTTGTTTAAGTCATATTCTAAGTTATTTGTTCGTTGCTTCCTTGTGCGGAAGCAACAATAGCTGATATGTATTATACATATCACCTGTATTATCCTGTACTTTTTATTTTGTAATAAATAAAAGAGTGTTACGGAACACTATAAAAATCGGTCAGCCTTGCAAAAAAAAAAATTAAATAAAAGTATTTCTTTCCATACGAAATATAGCTTGAGCAAAATTATTTCACTTGCCATGTTTTAAAATAATATTATATCAATCGTCAGTTCAACTTGAACCGTTCAAACAACACAAAAAAAAATCTTTTTTTTTTTACAAAATTTACAAATACGCTCTCTCATATATATACACTTCAACTTAATCTAGCGTACTACTAACCCTATCTCTATTGAGTTATACCACAGAGCCAAGGTTATTCCTAAACCATTGCTCTGATACTAACTGTAGCGACCCGGAAATTTCGACACTCGAATCTTGACATTTATACAACCCATGTCCAAAACTCAAGTACCAAAAACCCCAGAAAGCTAGAAGAAAGAAGTTAGAGGGTGAGATAAGAAAGAAAGAAAGAATACTAGAATAGAAGAATAAGAAGAACCAACACAATACAGAGTCTCACATCGCAGTGGAACAAAATATAATTATAGAAATAACTTCTATTGAGAGCTTGAAATAATACTCACAATCATTAGAGTACATCAATACATCCAGGCAGTTATACTAGTCTGTCCTCATACACATCACATAGCAGAATAATACAGATAATATCATACGTATGAACACATTCAGCTCGTCTTTGGACTTCGCAGCATCCGATTACCTGAACCTGTACAACCCGGTCTAACCCGAGCATTTACAAAACACCGGATCAGTCTGGTGAACCAAAGTGAGAAAAAAACTT
This sequence comes from Allium sativum, assembly GCA_030737875.1. NCBI lineage: Eukaryota > Viridiplantae > Streptophyta > Magnoliopsida > Asparagales > Amaryllidaceae > Allium > Allium sativum. The sequence goes on along the minus strand of CM060919.1, from coordinate 826,434,880 downwards.
GCGAAGTTTATAATATCATCCATATTGATTTTAAAGTCAAAAATCCTTTTGAAAGAAAAAGATAATAGTAAGACCAGCCCACACATAAATACGGACGGTTTTTACCTTACTATAACCCAAAATGTTTTTGAAATCAATACTTATGTGATATTATAATAGTGTCTAAATACAAGTAAATAGAATTTCGAAGAACGCTTGCATCTCATGCTCCACATAAATAATATACAAAAAAACCGCGGGCGCTTATTGGAGATTGGATTCCGACTATGACAAGGTATGGAATCACCTGCCGATAGTGTATCTCTAGAGGGGAATACACTGGGTTCAGCAAAAATGTCTTGCAACCCAGCCCACACATGACCGACCACTCATTTCGCTTGGGTGTATCGAATGTATATCACCAACGGTTGGGCTCAAACCACCGTTTCCCGAAAGGGACAACATCGAAAGATTAAAGAAGGAAATGGATTTTCTCTAGATAGGTGATTGTACACCCTAATGGGAGCGACCCACATAGCCATGCTGCCTGCCCGATTTTTTTCATTTCCCAGTTGATGAGGCTTGAGTTTATAATCGACTTTTGGAATATCTGGCCACCATTCACTTTGAATGCTACATCGTCAAATCCGCCAGAAATCACTAATTGATTTCCACAAAAATACTCGAGTTGTTAAGTTAAGAGAAGGTGTCTCCTCCGCCGCCACAGAAATACGTTTGAGGAAATCAACGTACGTGATTCCTTTGGAAATACTCTGTCAAACACTCGTCCATACAAGTTGTCCTAGGACTGGACAAACCGAAAGCACCATCCTGCTACATCCTTGAATTACCCTATGGGTCAGTAGCCAGTAGCCCTTGCAATCCGTAGATTTCAATCATGACATAATCACTGTCAAATACCTCTAGGGATCAACTAGAGAAATCCAAAAACAGTCCTTTCATTCATGAAGATATACGATCTTCAATAGCCCCATCTTGATCAGCATCTTTCACGTTTTCGTATTTGTTGGTTCGGGATAGTTTTCGAATGTAAATTCGATCCCGGTCTTTCCATACCAACTCGTTGAGTAAAATTTGATAGTCGGTTATTTAACTATCAAAATAAACAATCAGTAAAACAAATACATTGGTCCAGAATACAGTGTCACTTGGCCATTAATATAGTATATCAGTTGTAGTACCAAAATAATGTATCAGCTTTAATATATCAATATTCTCAAATCATTTATTTATTTAGAAAAATATCTTAAAATCCTATCCAATGTTTCTTGTTAACTATCCTTTCAAAACATTTGTTACAACAACATTTATTATCATAAATTGGAAATCCGATTCAACTTACCTGTTTAAACAATTGTTACGATATCTCCTTTGTTTCGTTATTTGAACGCCATAATCGTCACTTCCCCTTTTAGAATAAACTCGTTTCAAATCTCATCTCCTTACTTTTTGAAAATATCGTTATATTTTCACAAGACTCCTTTTATCTCATTAATTATGGAAATATCACTTCATATTCTCAAGCCTCCTTTATTCACTTTTATTTTCGAATGTAACGACCCAACTTTCGAACACATCGGAAGTCATGCCATTAATAAGAATAATAATAGATAGAAGATAAAATAAAAAAAACATCAGAATCTCATAGCGGAATTCTCACAAAAGATAATACTTTATAATATTACACAGCGGAATATATTACATCAGAGCATACTGAACTAGTGATACAAGTCATTTCATGGTACAACTTTAATTATACATATCACTGATGATCAACTGACAGACTTATAATTTATACAGTAGAAAAGATAGGTAGATCAGTATACATGACATCTCCATCCAGCTTCACAAGTTTCATCAAATCCGGATTCACTTGTCTATTCATAACAAGTGTTATGAATACCCAAGAGTTTAAGGGAAACACAGAAAAATAAACTCCGGGTCAGTCAGGGGACTGGTATGAGTAAACAGTTTAAAACAAATAAAAATATCTCATAAGACCACGCCGTAAATACGGAATGGGTTTTTACCTTATGAGACCAAAAACACTGTGTATACTTGAAACCAGATATTATCATAGTGTCTATTTATTTTTCACAAATAATTTAGAATCTAGAAGAATGCTTGCATCTCACATTCTCCTATATAGTATACAAATAAAAACCACTTGGCACTTATGGAAATTGGATTTCCAACTATGACAAGTCATGGGACCACCTTCGGATGATGTATCTCTAGAGGAAAATACACCTGGGTTCAACAAGAACGTCTTGCAATCCGGCCCACACATGACCGACCATTCATTTCTCTTGAGTGTATTGAGTGTATATCACCAATGGTTGTGTACGGCAACCATTCCCGAATGGGCAGAATCGATAGATTAAGAAACAAAAGGAATTTCTCTAGATAGGTGATGCTACACCCTAATGGGAGCGACCCACATAGCCATGCTGCCTGCCCGATTTTTGTCATTTCCTATGTGTGAAGCTTGAGGCTAGACTTACCTTTCCATCATCACTGTTTAATATCTTTGAATGCCACATCGTCAAATCCATCGGAAAACAGTAATTGATTTCCATAAAAATACTTTGGTTGACAGGCTAAAGAAGTTTCCCTTATGTGCCAGCAACTGGTACATTTGAAGAAAACAATGTACGTGATTCTTTTGGAAATACTCTGTCAGACATTCGTCCATACAAGTTGCCCTGGGACTGGACAAACCGAAGGCACTATTCCAAAAATAGTCCTTGTATATCACCGTCTTCAATTTAAAAAACTCTGGCGTACGGCGTATAATCAAATCAAAGTGGAATGTTAATTCCGGTCTCTTTGAAATGATTAACGAACATTTTCTTTTTAAAATATTGATCTAACATGATTATAATATGATCTGCATATATAATTCTAGTCAAACTAAACAATATAAGATCATCTGGCTTATATCTGGTATTTTGATCATGTTTCAAAAATGAACAGTTTCAGTGTGCGCGCCGCACACTTTTTTTCTTTTTATTTTGTTCGTCAAATTTTGAAAAGAAATACTTATATTATTCTTTAAGAAAATTTGTTTCTCATGATCACTCTTTAATCTAATTTCATAAATGAGTTAAAATTTAATGATCTATAATCTATTTTACAACTTTTACTCTTTGCATTGTCTTTGCCAATTTTCCCTTTTATTTCTTATATCGATCAACTTCTTCTTTCTATACCAATAAAGCTTCTCTTTTAATTTTTCAATCTAAACACAATTAAAATATTATTCATACTTCATATTTTATATAATACAGAACTGTACTCGACAAGTTACTTGTATCAGAGAACACGGTTTAAAGTTGACAAATCTAGCGTATGTTTGACATATGGTTTCTCTTTATCTTGTTTGTTTTAAATTTAAATATTTCATTTAAATTTTAATTATAAACTAAATTTATAATTTAATAAAATTACAGTTTCTGCTGACTTCTCGACGTCTTTTAGAACCATATCCGATCTGCTATACTTGAACGACTTCCTTCGTTTGACTTTAAAGTTTGAATATTTCATTAGAAACTCTTTTCTAATTCACCTTTTAAATTAAATTTATAATTAAATTTAAAATTACAGTTTCAGTATTTTAAATTTAATATGCTGATCAAAACTGTATTTTTTTCCTAATTCACTCCTTTTTTCCCTTGAGAATTAAATAAAAATGTTATTTTTTAATTTAAATATTTATTTTTCCTTTTTTAATTAAATATTTATTTAATTTTAAAACAAGTTTAAATTAAAATTACATTCCAAAAAAATCTTCATTTTAAGGTTTAAATGGCAAAGTACTACTTTCGGGAAAGTACCAGGCTTTGAAATCCTATGCTGCACACGTGAAAATCACCTCAGCCACCATCCTCCAACAAAGTACCATATGGTACTACCATTTCTGAAGTACCAAGACTAAAACCCCACATTTCGCTTACCAAATCACCCAAAAACACCATGGTTTTAGCTTGCCCGATCACCTGATCATTTTGCCAAAGTACCACATTACAATTTCATGTAATTTTCCTTGCCCGATCCCCCTAGTTCCCATGCGCCAACCCTCCTTCTTCTTCTTCTTCCACCCACCATGGTTGTGCACGTGCACATGTTGTTCACCCACCATCACCTCATTCCTGCCATCTCTCCAGACGTCGCTTCACCACCTAAGACCGACGCCCAACCCCAAACTCTGATCATCTATGCCAATCAGATTTTCACCATCCAGCAAGCAATTCAAAAATAAAACCGCCTCCATGATTCACCTCCCATCACCCCCTTACTTCCGATCATTGTTCAAACTTACCACAAGCGAGACGACATTCTCCTCTCTCGTTCCCCCCTGGTGTGGTGCCCTAGAGCATCATGACCTTCGTGCAGTTTGCCACTAACCAGCGCACAAAAACTGAACCCAATCTGTCCTAATTTGATTCGTACTCTCAAAATATGCCACAAGAAATTCAACCAGGATATTTCCTATGATTCCCGACTTACCCCGCTGCTCCTGCCCCAACGCCCTCGTCCACGACCGCCGTTGTCACCATAAATTGACCAAAATCCCCTTTTTTGATCATCCCAAAATTCTCATTATTTAGGCTATTAAAAATCTTGATTTTTGTTTTAAAAATCATGATTTTGATCCATTATTGCATTGTAAACTCAAACTAAGGTTTTAAGAAGTTTGAAAATCCAATTTGTTTTTATGGACCAGAGAGCTTCCTGTTGTTTGTTATTAAACAACAGTAAAGTTTTTGACAAAGCTTGTTTTGTTTTGAGTACTCTAAATAACTATATAAAGGTTTTTAGAACATAGTATGCTACCTTACTTTAATCCACTAACATAGACTTTTCTGATCCATTTAGATTTGTAAGATTTAAACAAAATAACATGGTCTGGAAACCAATGACAGGCCATACATCTCTTTAACATTGTGGTACATAAGATATCCCCTTAACAACTAATGATTCCACTATCCTACCAAACCAGCAAGCATACAAGATACATTACTCAATCAAGAACACAAAGTAACTCAAGTTTAAGTCATGGTTCAAACATCAAACTGCAGAAATTTAAAACAAAAAATAAAATGCAAGTTTACTCACTGTTTTGGCTTTAGAAGCTTGAAACCCTTTACTGATTTGAGTTTGAATGCTTTTCTACTGTGTAGAAATGTGTGGGTGCTCAAGGCCTTATATAGGTGTAAGAAATCATTAAAATAAGGGTGCTTAAATTTCTGGTTTTGGAGAAAAGAGCAAAATCAAATTTCAGATTTTTTTTTTGACAACACAAAAAAGAATAAATCTTTTCTCCTACCAAATCTAAGCATCACTACCAAAAACCACATGGCCTATGTCAGCCATTCTTCACCTGAAAATCCCCTATGCACACATCACTTTCTACCTTATTGGTTCTTGTGAGTTGTCACACCATATATGCAAATGTACTATCCATTTTTTTCCACAAATCTTTCTTGGTTTTTAAAACAAATTTAGTCTCACCTTAGTATCAAATAGGTTCAGTTTTGCCTTGAATTTTTAAAACAAAATCTCATATGACAAAAATGATTTAACATAAAATATATAAAAGCCTTACTTGCCTTGCACGGCTAGGCAAAAATCTGAAAATTTCTTGCATCAAAAATGATCTTGGCATGATGATTTAACATAGAAATCTCTTGAAAATCTATGTTCTTGTATACATCTAGTGTAGGTGCATTCATGGTTTAAATACACAAGATCTTGTAAAATCTTTGGCACATGCTTTGTTGACAAATTGAACAAGGTTTTGAAAAATGAAAAATGAAATGACAAATTTTCATAAATCTCATGAAAAAAGGAAAAGGATTAAAAACTGAAAATACATGATACAAAAATGATCTTGCCATGTGCTCATATCTCTTTAGATTCTCTTTTACAAGCTCATCACTAGTGTAGGTGTTATCTTGCATCTTTGTTCATGAAACATGCTAGCATATGAAAATGATACTTCCATGTTTTATTTTTATGAACATGTGAACTTTCCTTTGAACTTGCTTTGATAACAAAAATGGGCTTTGGCATGTTTATATTTCAAGTGATAAATTTTAAAACAAGGATTTACCAAAAACTCAATTTCTAAACTTTTTTGAAAAAAATAAACAAAATATGTATAATAAAATGGCATTAAAACTTGCTATTAAAAAGTGTTATCATCATACATGTATAAAATAAAATTAAATAAACGCTATCAAACATATGCTATCATACATGAATATCTGAAAATTAGTCTTAGCAAGTGCTGTGATATATGATATGTAAATGTTGTTGTTTATAAATTAACATGTTTTCAAATCTCAAAGTCTGGATTTTAAATCGTATTTGTAAATACGTACTCACGATCAATTAATATTTGTGTCAGTGTAAATACCGGGTCATTACATTCTACCCCCTTATAAAAATTTCGTCCTCGAAATTTGTAAACAGTAGGTTAGAGTTATCGACACACATCAATAAATAATTAACACACATCAGCAATTCTCTTATTCATAACCAAAAAATATCTGCCCAAATTCCCTTTCTAACTTATCAGTCAATTTACTTAACTCCGTTAAGTATTTCCCAAAATCTTCATTCACGTATTTAACGATCTCTATTTCGGGATTCACAAATATGATTTCATAAATCGACTAGTTTACATTCCCTGAGCTCATATCCAAATAAACACTTAAGTCCAGTCTTAATTTCAGGAAATCCAAATTTTACTTCAATTTAGAATTTTATCCCAATTTTACGGTATCAATGTGATTGGATATTATTCTAATTTAAACCAACCATATTTAATTTATCTTGAGGCTGACCCTAGTTAATTAATTCCTTTTATCTAAAAGAGTAAGGTACCTTCTGAAGCTTCTTCCATTCTCATATTCTCAGAAGTCGACGACTTATCCATTAAAGCGTAGACCTTTTGTTGCTGTACCTTTTTTAGTGGACAGTCTCTAACCAAGTGCCCAGGCTGATGATAGTTATAGAATGAAAATTTCTGGGGAATAGCATCACTTGTTCCCTTTGGTTTCTGTTGAGGTTGCTCTGGCTGTTGAGTTTGCTGTGGCTTTTCTGTTGCTGGCTTCGTACAAAACCTAGCAATGTGTCCCTTCTCCTTGCAGTTATGGCATTGCGTATCTTTATAACGCTCTTTGGATTTCTCTCCCATCTTTGGTATTCCCTTGTTGTTCCAATTCAGATTAAATTTCCTTTTATTGGAATTCTCGCCATTGGTTTCTCCTGTCTGCTGTTTTGCAACTGGCTTCTTTCCCTCTAGTGCCTCATATCGAACTGCCATATCCACTAGATCGACAAATGGAATCTTGAGATGCCCAATCATTTGAACTTGCAGGCTATCCTTCAATCCAGCTATGAACATTTCATTTTTCTTAAGTGGAGTGTTGATCAGTTCTGGCCCAAAACAAGAAAGTGAGTTGAATTTGTTCTCATATTCGGATATTTTCATGTTCCCTTGCTTGAGATCGATGAAATCCCGATACATCCTCGTTTTGCCAGCAGCAGGCAGAAATTGCACTTCAAATGCTTCTTTGAATTCATCCCAAGTAAAATTTTCCTCAGGAACATTCATGGTCTAAGCATCCCACCAAATAGCAGCAGCTTCTTGAAGTTACCACGAAGCTAAGAGACGTTTTTGCTCATCATTCAATTTCAGTCCCTTGAAAATCCTCTCACAAGACCTCAACCATGCTTGGACTTCCGTGAAAGATTCAGTCCCTTTGAAAACTTTTCCTCCCAGAGTCGTATATTCTTTACAAATAGTTGCAAAGCTTTTATCCTGCTGGATTGGTGCAACTTCCTCCACAGTTTCTCCTTGATCTTGGGATCCAGTATTACGACCAGTAGTAGTGGAAGACCCTCTAGCTCAACCTCTTCGTCCTTGGTTACTCATCTTAATCACCTGAATATAACAGGTCGTCAACCCAGACTTGATTGGATATAACTAACTTAGGTATATCATCCAAGTTGATTTATTTTAAATTCATTTTAAATTTATATAAAAATACGCTCTCTCACACTCACCAAAGCTTAGGTAATTAGTAACCTAAGCTCTGATACCAACTGTAACGACCCAACTTTCGAACACATCGAAAGTCGTGCCATTAATAAGAATAAGAATAGATAGAAGATAAAATCACAGAAAACATCAGAATCTCATAGCGGAATTTTCACTAAAGATAATACTTTATAATATTCCACAACGGAATATATTACATCAGAGCATACTGAACTAGTGATACAAGTCATTTCATGGTACAACTTTAATTATACATATCACTGATGATCAACTGACAGACTTATAATTTATACAGTAGACAAGATAGGTAGATCAACATACAGGACATCTCCATCCAGCTTCACAAGTTTCATCAAATCCTGATTCACTTGTCTATTCATAACAAGTGTTATGAATAATACCCAAGAGTTTAAGGGAAACACAGAAAAATAAACTCCGGGCCAGTCAGGGGACTAGCATGAGTAAATAGTTTAAAACAAATAAAAATATCTCATAAGACCACGCCATAAATACGAAACGGGTTTTTACCTTATGAGATCAAAAATACTTTGTATACTTGAAACCAGATATTATCATAGTATCTATTTGTTTTTCACAAATAATTTAGAATATAGAAGAATGCTTGCATCTCACATTCTCCTATATAGTATACAAATAAAAACCGCTTGGCGCTTATGGAAATTGTATTTCCAACTATGACAAGGTATGGGACCACCTTCCAATGATGTATCTCTAGAGGCAAATACACCTAGGTTCAACAAGAACGTCTTGCAACCCGACCCACACATGACCGACCACTCATTTCTCTTGAGTGTATCGAGTGTATATCACCAATGGTTGTGTACGACAACCATTCCCGAATGGGCAGAATCGATAAATTAAGAAACAAAAGGAATTTCTCTAGATAGGTGATGCTACACCCTAATGGGAGTGAGCCACATAGCCATGCTGCCTGCCCGATTTTTGCCATTTCCTGTGTGTGAAGCATGAGGCTAGACTTACCTTTCCATCATCACTGTTTAATTTCTTTGAATGCCACATCGTCAAATCCATCGGAAAACACTAATTGATTTCCACAAAAATACTTTGGTTGACAGGCTAAAGAAGTTTTCCTTCTGTGCCAGCAACTGGTACGTTTGAAGAAAATAACGTACGTGATTCTTTTGGAAATACTCTATTAGACATTCGTCCATACAAGTTGTCCTGGGACTGGACAAACCGAAGGCACTATTCCAAAAATAGTCCTTGTATATCACTGTCTTCCATTTTAAAATCTCTGGCGTACGGCGTATAATCAAATCAAAGTGGAATGTTAATTCCGGTCTCTTTGAAATGATTAACGAACATTTTCTTTTTAAATTATTGTTCTAACATGATTATAATCTATTCTGCATATATAATTCTAGTCAAACTAAACAGTATAAGATCTTCTGGCTTATACTTGGTATTTTGATCATGTTTCAAAAATGAACAGTTTCAGTGTGCGCGCCGCACACTGTTTTTCTTTTCATTTTGTTCATCAAGTTTTGAAAAGAAATACTTATATTATTCTTTAAGAAAATTTGTTTCTCATGATCAATCTTTAATCTAATTTCATAAATGAGTTAAAATTTATGATCTATAATCAATTTTACAACTTTTACTCTTTGCATTATCTTTGCCAATTTTCCCTTTTATTTCTTATATCGATCCACTACAGCTTTCTATGCCAATAAAGCTTCTCTTTTAATTTTTCAATCTAAACACAATTAAAATATTATTCATACTTCATGTTTCATATAATACAGAACTGTACTCAACAAGTTACTTGTATCAAGGAATACAGTTTAAAGTTGAAAAATCTAGCGTATGTTTGACATACAATTTCTCTTTATCTTGTTTGTTTCAAATTTAAATATTTCATTTAAATTTTAATTATAAACTAAATTTATAATTTAATAAAATTACAGTTTCTGCTGACTTCTCGACGTCTGTCAAAACCATATCTGATCTGTTGTACTTGAACGACTTCCTTCGTTTGACTTTAAAGTTTTAATATTTCATTAGAAAATCTTTCCTAATTCACCTTTTAAATTAAATTTATAATTACAGTTTCAGTATTTTAATTTTAATATGCTGATCAAAACTATATTTTTTTCCTGGTTCACTCCTTCTATTTCCCTTGCGAATTAAATAAAAATGCTATTTTTTTATTTAAATATTTATTTTTCCGTTTTTAATTAAATTTTTATTTAATTTTAAAACAAGTTTAAATTAAAATTACATTCAAAAAAAAATCTTCATTTTAAGGTTTAAATGGAAAAGTACCACTTTCGGGAAAGTACCAGGCTTTGAGATCCTATGCTGCACACGTGAAAATCACCTCAGCCACCATCCTCCAACAAAGTACCATCTGGTACTAACATTTCCGAAGTACCAAGACTAAAACCCCACATTTCTCTTACCAAATCACCCATAAACACCATGGTTTTAGCTTGGCCGATCACCTGATCATTTTGCCAAAGTACGACATTACAATTTCATGTAATTTCCCTTGCCCGATCCCCCTAGTTCCCATGCGCCAACCCTCCTCCTCCTTCTTCTTCCTCCCACCATGGCTGTGCACGTGCACACGCTGTTCACCCACCATCACCTCACCTCGACCATCTCTCCAGACGTCGCTTCACCACCTGAGACCGACGCCCAACCCCAAACTCTGATCATCTATGCCGATTAGATTTTCACCATCCAGCAAGCAATTCAAAAATAAAACTGCCTCCATGATTCACCTCCCATTGCCTCCCCTTACTTATGATCATTGTCCAAACTTACCACAAGCGAGCCAACATTCTCCTCTCTCGTTCCCCCCTGGTGCGGCTCCCTAGAACATCATGACCGTCGGGCAGTTTGCCACCGACCAGCGCACAAAAACCGAACCCAATCTGTCCTAATTTGATTCGTACTCTCAAAATATGCCATAAGAAATTCAACCGGGAATTTTCCTATGATTCCCGACTTACCCCGCTGCTCCTGCCCCAACGCCCTCGTCCACGACCGCCGTTGTCACGAGAAATTGACTAAAATCCCCTTTATTGATCATCCCAAAATTCTCACTATTTAGGCTATTAAAAATCTTGATTTTTATTTTAAAAATCATGATTTCGATCCATTATTGCATTTGTAAACTCAAACTAAGGTTTTAAGAAGTTTGAAAATCCAATTTGTTTTTATGGACCAGAGAGCTTCTTGTTGTTTGTTTTTAAACAACAGCAAAGTTTTTGACAAAGCTTGTTTTGTTTTGAGTACTCTAAATAACTATATAAAGGTTTTTAGAACATAGTATGCCATCTTACTTTAATCCACTAACGTAGACTTTTCTGATCCATTTAGATTTGAAAGATTTAAACAAAATAACATGGTCTGGAAACCAGTGACAGGCCATACATCTCTTTAACATTATGGTACTTAAGATATCCCCTTAACAACCAATGATTACATTATCCTACCAAACCAGCAAGCATACAAGATACATTACTCAATCAAGAATACAAAGTAACTCAAGTTTAAGTCATGGTTCGAACATCAAACATCAGAAATTTAAAACAGAAAATAAAATGCAAGTTTACTCACTGTTTAGGCTTTAGAAGCTTGAAACCCTTTACTGATTTGAGTTTGAATGCTTTTGTGTTGTGTAGAAATGTGTGAGTGCTCAAGGCCTTATATAGGTGTAAGAAATCATTAAAATAAGGGTGCATAAATTTCTGGTTTTGGAGAAAAGAGCAAAATCAAATTTCAGATTTTGTTTTGACAAAACAAAAAAGAATAAATCTTTTCTCCTACCAAATCTAAGCATCACTACCAAAAATCACATGGCCTATGTCAGTCATTCTTCACCTGAAAATCCCCTATGCAAACACCACTTTCTACCTTATTGGTTCTTGTGAATTGTCACACCATATATGCAAATGTACTGTCCATTTTTTTCCACAAATATTTCTTGGTTTTTAAAACAAATTTAATATCACCTTAGTATCAAATAGGTTTAGTTTTGCCTTGGATTTTTAAAACAAAATCTCATATGACAAAAATGATTTAATATAAAATATATAAAAGCCTTACTTGCCTTGCAAGGCTAGGCAAAAATCTGAAAATTTCTTGCATCAAAAATGATCTTGGCATGATGATTTAACATAGAAATCTCTTGAAAATCTATGTTCTTGTGTACATCTAGTGTAGGTGCATTCATGGTTTAAATACACAAGATCTTGTAAAATCTTTGGCACATGCTTTGTTGACAAATTGAACAAGGTTTTGAAAAATGAAAAATGAAATGACAAATTTTCAGAAATCTCATGAAAAAAGGAAAAGGATTAAAAACTGAAAATACATGTTACAAAAATGATCTTGCCATGTGCTCATATCTCTTTAGATTCTCTTTTACAAGCTCATCACTAGTGTAGGTGTTATCTTGCATCTTTGTTCATGAAACATACTAGCATATGAAAATGATACTTCCATGTTTTGTTTTTGTGAACATGTGAACTTTCCTTTGAACTTGCTTTGATAACAAAAATGGGCTTTGGCATGTTTATATTTCACATGATAAATTTTAAAACAAGGATTTACCAAAAACTCAATTTCTAAAATTTTTGAAAAAAATAAACAAAACATGTATAATAAAATGGCATTAAAACTTGCTATTAAAAAGTGTTATCATCATACATGTATAAAATAAAATTAAACAAACGCTATCAAACATATGCTATCATACATGAATATCTAAAAATTAGTTTTAGCAAGTGCTGTGATATATGCATATGTAAATGCTATTATTCATAAATAACATGTTTTCAAATCTCAAAGTCTGGATTTTAAATCGTATTTGTAAATACGTACTCGCAATCAATTAATATCTGTGTCAGTGTAAATACCGGGTCATTACATCGAATCCCATTATATATATATATATATATCCAAATTCTTCCAATAACATTACCCTACCATTTCTCATAATAAATCACTTTTAACACCTTCACCACTACAATTAATATCATCTTCCGAAAATCCTGCAGTTGTTTAAGTTGGGGGTATTTTAATTACCTCTCAGACCTTAATCAACAACATTCTTATCTTAAGACAGATGTTAGTTGCAATACCCAAAACCGATATTTATTCCCAATATCAACAAATCCCATTTTAATTCTATCTTGATAAAACATCATCTTTTATTTACACGGATCTATATTTCATCTTTATAACTCCACTCGTTTAACTACTCTAATTTAAACTTGGGTTTTCGTTTGATTTCCATTTCATATCTCCATCAGTTCTTAACACTAAATTAGTAAGAAAACTATCCCCTAAATATCAACCCCCAAGGCCGAAACCAACATCAGATCAATATTCAGAAAACCATTTATCTCAATTGATCTCTAGTTAAATTCTAATTCTTTAATTTCATATCCTCGCTTTTATTTCCATTTCAAAAATCCATTTCTATTAACTCTTTACAATAATATTCACTAAAACTCAGGTTTGTAATCTTTGTCAAAATCTTGGATTTCATAAATCCAGTTAAATAAATTCTCAAAAGAATTCGCTTTAAATTGCAATTTTATCTTAACTTACATTATCATTAATATGCTTTTCTTTAAAATATTACATTTATTATAAATAAGCCTTCTCATTTCATAAACCTAAATTAATACCCTTTTAAATCCCATGATTTACCCCTTCGATTATTATTAAATAAATATCAACATTTATAAAAATGTTTTTCTTAACCATTTAATAAATAAATTAATAAATCCACCTCATTTACCACAGTTGCCTTAGTCAACTCTAAGCATGATTAACTCGTTAATCAGATCTTAATTCATCTTTCTATTTAAATTAATTACAAATTAATTTAGATAATCCCATTTGATTATTATAATAATCAAATCAATATAATCTCATTTAAGTTGTTTCTTAAGACAATTAATCTCGGTTGTTAAACATCCCATTAATTCATGCTTACTTGCTTATCAATTTTATAAATATAAGAATTTATTTGCAAATCATTTGATAATTAAAATAAGACACGTGCTTCGCACACGGATAGATTTTTGGTATAAAATAGTGATCGTCGATTAAAACAATCAACATATATGTAGTTGGTCTATTTCCTTTTATAAACTTCATTTAAAATAATATATTTAAAAATCTATATTCAGTTATAAATAAATTTCATAACTTCATTTCTATCGATTTACCAAACGGTAAATCCGTCTTTTCAAACCAGTTTGTATTTTGGCCATCTGCTATAAGTTCCTCAACCAGTATCATCCATTGGTTAATAACCATACAAATATTGAATTTGGGTTTAACAATCAATAACCAATTCAATAATCCAATCATATAGGTTCAACATTTCATATAATGATCATATGAAAATAAACAATAAATTTGACTGATACAGTCAACTAATGACATCCATTCAACATCCAATTTAATTTTGTACATTTATATTATAATAAACGTAACCAACAAGGTAAGTTACCTCTATTGGAAATCATCGTTAAAAATAACGTTGTCATTTCATTTAAAATTAAACAACGTTTAATTTAAATAAAGTATAAAATATTTAACTACCATCCAAATAATCATCAAATCAACCAATATTTAGCAAACATAGCACACATAAATAAACCCTACTTATAACAATTACAAGTGGGGAACTGAGTGAGTTTTACTCACCTTAGCCATTAAAATGCTGGTTTAATTAAATTAAACAACCGTTTAATTTAATTAAAGATTCCTGTTGCTTCCTATATTGATCAGCCCAACTCCGTCACATAGCTTGTGTTCGTACGGTCTCAGCGAGACCAGCGACGATCAGTTCTATTAATGTATGACAAGGTTACACAAATTATAACCTTACGGTTTTATTTAAATAAATTAATTAACATTTAATTAATGATTTCTTACTTTAATTATTAAATTAAATAGACAACAGTTTCCAATTACCATTGGTTAGTCCACTATCGGTTCCAAAATGAAAATCCCATGCTTCCATCATCACCGCACCATATTATGTCCTCTCCTTCCCCACCCGTAGTTGTTCCCATTCCATCGTTTGTTGCTCCTCCCATTTCATGTATCGTTATTTAGTTATTTTATTTATTTATTTAGTGGGCCGAAACCTTGTTCTAAAAATGACTGGCCCCCTTCTCAACTTCTTCTCCGATCATACATACATGAACACGCATGGAAACTCTCCAACGTCAGCTGATCCATGCATCCAATAGTCACGCTCGCCCTTCCCCCTTTCTTTCAATTGAGTCTAAAAGCCCACATAACAGCCTAACAACCCATCCACCTTCTAACTCGTCTTCAATACTAATGATCCTTTCCTCTCCTATACAATCCGAACAGAGTAGCTTCCCTTTTCATTTTTTTAATTCTTATCATACCTTTTCTGCTACAGCCGCCACCCCACTTCCCGTTTGCTGCTTCAACCGCCTGGCCTCGTCTGACCTGAGCTCGACCCATCCCGACAGCCGCCATGTCCGCGCCCACGTACCAGGCTCTGACCAACAGAGCAACACCCTGGCTACCACCAGCGATTTGTTATAACTACCCCCACACGCCAGCTCTAAATGTTTCGAGCCAAAACTGCTGCACTGAATAATTCATTCCAAATATTTCTTTTATGTGTGAGGGGATATCGTTTCTCGCTTTTGTTTGCAGAAGAATATATATGAGTTTGTTGTTTATATACTTATTTTTATGAATACAGGTTCACTCAATTTCCTCTCTTGAAGGATGGAGGGACTGTCTATTTATAATACACGAGTACTTGGCCCGCACGCACAAGAGGAGGGAGCATCTAGACTGGGCCAAGTGCAGCAGCTTGGTCATCACGCGCAGTGGGGTGGGTAGGCATGTCATTGCAGACTTTAGGTTTAATTTGCAGCTGTTCTTTCCCTTTCGCATGACATGTAGATGGAATTAAAGTCACTTTCCTCTTGTACGATACTCACATGTGCGTAAGCATGCAAGAAAACTGAGAGTTTGCAGATAGGTGTGGGTAGTCTGTATATGGATTTATTTTGATAGGGCTATTCAAGTTTTTTGCAATACAGGTAGAAGCAATATATGGTGTAGGATAGGTAATGAACATGCAAAAGATTTTAAATATGATTTGGTCACTTCGAAAACAAGGCTGGCATGTGCTTGTGTGTGGTTATATCATACAGGTTGCATTGATTTAGATTGGTATCTTTTAAGTATACATATATACATGTCGCTTAGAGTAGGAGGTTAGGCTGTAGGTCTTACAGGGTAGTGCATTAATATGTGAGGGGTATGGGATAGGCGTGGTTTCCTTCATGCTTTGTTATAGGGTAGCCTTCAACTAAAGTGTAGTTGTGTAGGTTAGGCGTGCATGGATTTCACTGTTGTGTGATGTGCTTGTACAGTTGTACCCCATTCCCTTAAGCGCTATTAGCCAAGACAAACTTCCTCCTATCACACAATATGTGTTGTGCATGTGCAAATTCAATAGCTGGGTACGTTTAGACCGTTCAGTGTTTAGACACAGTTTGATTTGGAGTGGCCACATCTGGATAGGTACTATTTGTTATTGCTTTGTCGTGAAGTAATGATATTATACAAATATTTATATGGATTTGTCAAGTTGTGAATAAGCGGATAGGGTAAGGTTTTCCATTCCGATGTATTGGATAGGGATACGCTAGGATCCAAAATGGACAACACAGGAGATTTGATAAGATGTAAACCGTTTTTTTTTTCTTTTTTTCCCCGAAGTCCTTACAGTTGCGATGTAAACAAGGATATGTGAGCTTAAAGAGTTGTTTAGATCCGACACTTTCTGCAGGATTTGAGAGGATTGATCCAAGATTTTGTTGTGCAAAATGTTATACATGGACTTGCTAAGATAGGATTTGAAAATGACAGGACAGGATTTCCAAATATATTTTGAAAACGATGTTCATAGAGCGAAAGCAGATTTTATTATTTAATGCGAACTTAATGTTCGACGTTTTAAATTCATACGATCTCACGCAACATCATATTTTAAACATTGAAATTCCAAGTTAAAATGATAGTAAATTTATGATAAACCTCTTTTACTTAACTAAGTAAATCGTTATTATTTATAAACGAATTTCACAGCAATCTTTTGAAAATTTGATTTAGACGTAAAACAAAATTTATGACACGAAAACTTGATTTTTCTCTTTTATTAGAAAATTATAATCAACACGATATCAACGTTTCTTATTTCGCAGAATTCCGACTTAAAACGGATTCTGTATACTCAATTGAAGTTCAAAGTCCAATAATACGAATTACCGCGTCATTTCGAGTTCGTTTTAAATTAAATATAAATCTAAACTTTTAATCACCGTTTAATTAACGAATTAAATATTAAATATCTGTTAATATTCGAATTAAAATATTTAAAATAAATTTAAATATTCAAAACCAAATAGCTGAAAAATCCAAGTCGTTACACTGTATTTTGGGGAAAAGGTCAAATATCACTACAACAAAATGACTATATTACAACGGTGGAAAACTACTGTAATATAAATTTTACAACGGTGGGCAAACCGTCGTGTATTAAGAAGTTGTAATAGACTAAAATCTTTTACAACTTTTCTGCACCGTTGCAACAACGGTGTAATATGTATATTTTACAACTTTTTTCCACCATTGTAATAAATTTATTACAACCGTTATACACCGTTGTTGTTTTAATTTTAACTAATTATAACCGTTGTGATATATTTTATTACAACTTCTATTTTACTATTGTAATATATCCACAAATTATATACATATTACTAATAAAAGAATTTATTGCAGAACATATTATCTACAAAATTGAAGACATCAAACAAACTTAAAACATAAACCAAAACAATAAATCATTTTTTTCAAACTCTCGTCATTTTTTTACATAATACGCTGACAAAACACAATATATACATATCCAACAAAACAATCTAAAGTAGTCATTCACATTACCAGTTAAACCATACAAAAAACTTAACCATTCCAAAATATATACATCGATACAACACAAAAATACATATGAAAAAAGTTTTGTCCACATACTCGGAACTTGTAGCTACATACAAATCAGGTCCAGATCTCTCAGATCGAGTACTTCAATAGATCCCAGACATACAAACCTAGTTTAAAAAAAAATACAAAATGAGATGTGATGCTTCAATAACTCAAAGGGAAGTCAAAGTATCTTTACTTAAATAATGCATGTAGGAAAAACTAAACTTCATAATTAAATAACAGCAATCATTATTTTCCTTCATTTAGAAGATGATGAATTACTAAAAGTGAAGGCCTCTTCGATTGCTCTAGCAGACTTTTTACTCTGAATTTCCATGAATTTTCAGACATCGCTGACTCTAGGAAACATCCATCTTCAACATCATACACTCCCATCACTGCTACAACCTAGAATTGATGCATTGAAATTAGCACACTGAAAATAATAAGCATCATCATAATATAAATTAACCGTAATTAATTAACATGTTGCTCAATAAGGGATTTGCAACTTAACTCAGCTCAGTAATTCAATAATAACGCTGAAGTTTGATACTTCAAAAACATTGTTTGATCTAACTTTGTAGGTTTTTAACATTTAAAAATAAAATATACAAAGATTAAAAAAAATCAGGGAACCATGCATGTAAGACAATCATGTAAGATTTTGTAGGTCTTTGCTAATTCTACATGTTTGACTTTGAAGGAGGACGAACAGATCAGGACTGAATGGATGCATTTAAGACAATCTGGGAAGCATGAATTTTCTAAAGTGATATGTACAAATACTTCAAGAGTAATAACTGAATATAAAAATCAAAAAATAAACAAGATTAATGGGTGCAGTAAAAGAAGGTCCAGAATTTTTTGTCATGTTGGTGTCCCCCTGCCATTTTGTTTGTGTGAGGAGAAAATTAAAGCACATGTTTGCCATTATACAGGTAATACTACTGATGGTAACACATAATTCCTAACAAAATAAAACCTTCTGATAAACAAAAACCTACATGATGGCTTGTTAAGTTTGAGGATAAAGGTATAATATGTGTTTATCCAGGCTTGAACTGGAACTACCAAGAGAGATACACATGAAACAATGGTTGAGATATATATTAAGCTTGCTGGATTGGAGACAAAAAAGGAGGAAACTAATAAAAGGATACCACTACCAAGAGAGATACACACTATTAGGCGGCTTGAACTTGTACCTATTGTTACAGCCACTGTCCTTATTGATAAAAGCTGTCGATACAAGGAAGGCTCATTTCCACATTTCAATGGATTATCAAATACTTTCATGGGGATGAATAGTATAAACGCAACAAAAGTGGTTAACTGCTATGGCTCAGATGGTTATAAATATCGGCAACTTGCAAAATCTGGCAATGTCACAAATTTATAACTTCAAAAACATAAAATAATTTATCTCCTTGCAAGTCATCATCCTATGCATTGTTCCACTAGCTGCAAACAATATTGAAATCATTCATAAACTTTGTTCGCTCTGTTAAATTAGGCTATTATTTGCTGACTAGTCATGTGCTCAAAAAAGTTGTGTTAAATTAGGCTATTCGACATACAAGAGTAATTTGAATATTGCACGGTCAATAATTGGAGTATTAAATCAGTGTTTGACGGTTGATTAATTAAATTTTCCATGTTAAAGGATGTTCATTTGAAGTGATAGTATTTGTAACAACCCGTATTTTCAATAACCTGTTATAACATAAATCGAGGCAGAATTTAATTTATAAATCTGAATCAAGGGAAACGGGCTATGCCATTGCGTTCGTCTCGGAAAAATACGCGAAATAGAGTCCGGGTTTTCGAAAATCGGAGTCTGTATGACCCGATTAAGGCCCAACGAAGTTTTCAGAAAATTTCAAAGTAAAAACAAATTTCAAGTTTGAATTTGAAAAATTAGGTCAGATTGGGCTAGGCGGGAAAATTCCCGCCAGAGCACCCAAGTCGACAGCCCTGTCGACTTGGGAGTCGACTTGGTTGGACCCAAGTCGACAGCCCTGTCGACTTGGCTGTCGACTTGGTCCAGCCGGGCAGTTTTGCCTGGTGCACCATTTTGGGTTTGTGTTGAGTTTGGGGGCCAGATTCGGTTTTGAGGGCTGAGATTGGAACTAGGGTTTAATCCTAAGGCTAGAACTAATCCTAATCTCTATAAATAAGGCCCTAACCTAACCCTAAATCATCATTATTCATTCAAGTAACTAAACTATGGCAAAATCATTCCTCTCATGGCCTCTACTCTCTTCATAAAATTCCTAAGTCATTTCTATGAGAGATTTTCAATGCATACAAATGTTTTCAAGCTTGTATGAGCATCATTAGCTTGCATTCAAGTCAAGTTTCCATATTTACATCATAAAGCAAGGGTTTTGATCATTTTTGCTCAAGGGTTTTTCTATTGGAGCTTGCATTTTGGGTTTAATTGATTGCATAAGGGCTTTGTCATATTTTTGTGTCTTCATAAGCATTCTAAGCCCTATTCTACTTTCATACTTAAACTCTAAAGTTAAAAGTATGATATGCAAGTTTACCATGTTATGCTATGCAAGTTTGATATGTTATGATATGCAAGTTTATCATGTTATGTTATGCAAGTATGCCATGTTATGATATGCAAGTTCACCATGTTATGTTATGCAAGTATGCCATGTTATGATATGCAAGGTTACCATGTTATGTTATGCAAGTATGCCATGTTATGATATGCAAGTTTACCATGTTATGTTATGCAAGTATGCCATGTTATGATATGCAAGGTTACCATGTTATGCTATGCAAGTATGCCATGTTATGATATGCAAGTTTATCATGTTATGTTATGCAAGTATGTCATGTTATGATATGCAAGTTTACCATGTTATGCTATGCAAGTTTGATATGCAAGTTCGTCACATGATATGCAAGTATGTTATGCAAGTTTGGGATGATCATTTTGTTCATGTTATCATGTTATGCAAGCTTATCTTGAGTATATGAACATAAAGCTTCAAGCTTTATGCTAAAGGTTGCATTTTGGCAACATGTAAGTTATCATGTCCCTTATGATAACTTGCATGTGAGGCTAAATGCGAACTTATGGCCATTTCTACATGTCATTTATCACCATGTATCACCAATATGCTAAGTTTGGTTTTATGCATGCTTTTGAGGCCTAAAAATGTAATATGCAAGTATATGAACATGTGTACATTTCATATGCCACCATGTTGAACTTGTGGCTTCAACACCTTTATGTCATGATTATGCCAAGTTCCCTCTCTCTATCCTTTATGCGCTATTGCGATATGTAAGCGATGGGATTGCGTTTGGGGTTGGGTAAACTTAAAAGACATAAAAACATAAGATTGGGAATTTACCTATTAAGTTAGGTCTACCCATTGGGAATTTACCTATTAAGTTAGGTCTACCCAAATGCTTGAAAACTTGTAATATGTTTTGGAAACATGATGGACATGACACTTAGAAAAGATAAGTGTGACCAACTCGAGGTTGGGTTGAGTTTGTAGCGTAAACCTACCCGGAACCGACCGGCCTAACTAGTTGCTACAAACAATAGGACCCAATGTGAGAAGTTGGCCATGTGGTACCTTGAACCCGAGGTTAGACCAAGTTGTGGTGTAAAGCTACCCGGACCCGCCCGGCTTAACTAGTAACCACAACAAGGTCTAATGTGAGAGGTTAAGGCACGTGAAATTAATTAATGCCTCATGATTAGGGTTAAGTCATGGTCCACTTAATACTTAACCAATTTGGGCTTGGTAGATTAATCAGGGTTAAGTCGTGAACTCATCGTTACACTTAACCAAGTTAATCCATGATTAGCAAGAGGGGTTAAACTGTACTTAACCCACTAGAAAAATCCTAGCAATGGGGGTCCACTCCAGCAGTAATCCCAAGTTTGTATCATTACGACCCTAGGGACTAGGCTAGGGTGGGGGCACGATTACTGGACTTGAGGTAAGTGACCAAAAGCGACGGCAGATGGGTACGCCGGTGTAGTTCCGGGCAGACTATGGTCGTGCATATAGTCCGAAGCCGGGGAAAACATGCACGGGTACCAGTAGATCGAGACTGTGCACTCATGTTTATGGTGTCCATGGGTTGACACCCTAGGGCTTGATACACCCGACGGGAGACCCTGCACAGTCTGACTACAATTATGGTTGGCCGTATTGACACCAACACGTGACGAGTTAGGCTTATAGGGAGCCGATCGACTAGACCGTTTGGTTGGACCGCGTATTAGGGTCACTTCATGTTATTGGGCCAAAGCTTGGGCCAAGGGATCAATACTTGTTTATTCAAGTCATGTTAGTTTGCTAGTACACCTGTGGTGCAAAAACCTTAAACCTGAATATGCGATGACACCTTTATCTACCTTGTTAGTTAATCATCATGATAGTATGTTGTTATCCTTATGTTCATCCCTGCTTCTCATGCCAGTTAACTTTATCAGTTTACATTGATTGTAGTAGGGCTTACTCAGTCTTTTTGACTGACCTGTTTTTCTTTCGCCTCTTTTCTTCCGTTTCCCCCCCCCCAGGTTCTCAGGGTGGGAACGTTGGAGCTTAGCTTGGATTTCTGTTCGCTTGCTTGTGGGATTTTAGCTCATGTACGGTCTTGACATGAAGCTAGCTATGGTTATCACTTATTTTGGGGATAGTACTTATGTATTTCAGTTTTTCAGTGATGTTGTTTTTATCTAGACTTGTGTATTTGGAAAGTTGATATTATGCTGTACCAGACTTGTTTTGAAATAGTTTGAAATCTTCCGCTGTTTTACTTATCTTACTTACTCTGTTTACATATATACATATGTTCTTGTTCTGCCTTGATATATTATTATGCATGTTTACCCGATTCAAACGCCCCTCCAAAGTCAGAGTGCTTGCAAGAGCCACCCTGGCGGAGGTGGGGTGTTACAGTATTTCTTTTTATGCAACTTGAGTTTTTGATGCCAAATTTTATGCTTGAGTGCTAACTATGTAGTAACCCGTTACTTCCCCGTGAAGGAAAGAGCGGATACTTTGAGAACAACACACAAATGAACGCAGACGGAAGAACATTTCATTGTTATTACAACAAGTCCATCAGAATACAAGAATATACAGAGTATGAATAAATATTATACAACAAAGAATATCAGAGGTTTAAATACAGTATTGCAGCGGAAAATAACACGAAGCACAACTGAAAGTAATACACGGATACTGAGCTTTCCGAGCATCGTTCCAGCTGTAAATCAGGATCCTGTGAATATAAATCTGCAAAACCAAAACTACTAGCTGGCCGTGTCAAAATAAGGGCACCCATAGTTTAGGTTAAAACAATAAACTCCAGGTCAGTCATGTGACTGGTGTGAGAACTAAAACAGTTATTAAAACTTTATTTTAAAAGAGAGAAATTCAAGGGACCACGCCGTATAACACGGAGCGGGTTTCCTCCCAAGAATACCAGTGCATATCAATAAACAACGCAATGCTTTTTCGAAAAATGAAGCTATTATAAGACCCAGGTCCCATCACACAATGCAACGCAAGCCGGAGGATAGGGTTTTCCCTTATAATTGCCAAACATGCTTCGTACGTTTTAAACAAATCATTTGATACTATAATAAGTGTATAGTGTCAAAACAATTTCAATCATAAATATCAATCCTAGGCGGCATGGGTACCATCTATCATGTCGTCATACTAGGCTCTACAAATAAAACCGAAATAGACGTATTGGAAATTGGATTTCCGTCATGAGTCGAGGCAAGGGGCAAGCTCCTCTCCGCTTTGAGACACTCTAGCAAATGCCTCGGGACTACACACTCTGGGTAACCCCTGGATCTTCAGGGCCGGTCCTCTCTTACGTTTGAGGATTAATTATTCCTGAACACACGTTTCCCGGTCCTTACAGACCTAAAATCGAGGCGCCTCATCCAACAACCACATAGGTGAAAAGTATATAAATGTCAGGGCTGGTAAGTCACTGACACCACCAAAGCTAGAAAGAAACGTCGTGCTCTCCCCGCAGTCCTTATCTCGTTTTTAACTCATACCGAGGTGTGAGGATCGCGAATTCACATTATACACAAAGCTGTGCCACAAAGGCTGTGCTTTGATCATCAACCACAAGACTTTTCTTTTCAACAGAAGCCTTGATCAACTGCCACTTAGGCATGCCACACTGGCAATTCATGCCATGCGACTGATGTCCATCGATATACAACCTCTGAGCTCGTACGTCTCAGAGAAGGGCGTTAAGCAAAAGAATAAATTCTCCGCCTCCAAACAGATGTATATTTAATAGAGATCAATCAACATAGAATAAAATCCAATGTCAGACACACAGTCCATTTACAAGTTCGTTCTAGGTCTGAACGAAACCGGAGGCACTTTCCTCGCATATCCATCGATCTCCAAGTACGTCTGGACGACCACCGACTATTTCCATCCTCTTGGGTGTACATCCCAATCAGGATCATCAGTAATTATCCAAATGATGTGAAGACTTCCGGTCTTCGACCACCGTCATCATCTTCGACTTCTCGTCGAATCGGTTGTTCAGAATGGGTATAAACCCGGCCTTTCCGAACAACCCGCGTATATTAAAAACAAATGTTACACAAACACAACATACGCCTCATTCCAATTCATTAGTCACTAACCGTAAATTAGCAAGAGAACAATTCCCCAAATATTAACCCCGAAGGCCGAAACCAACATCAGATCAATACCCAGGAAACCATTCTTCTTAACTAACCTACAACTAGTTTCTAAATTTCATATTCTTAGGGAAATGTTCCCCTTTAATTTTATCAAAGATAAATTCTTTAAAATTTATTCTTTAATCTTCCTTTGGATATCATTTCAAACCAGATTATGGTTTTCCAAACTAGTCGAGATTAGCGAACCACACCGAAGTAATTATTTGTTTTATTTCCCAATCCCAACCTATTCATCCCATGAAGAAAAACTGGTAATACTCCATATCTAACACCACGGTGTTATCGGTAAAATTAATTACCATTTCACGTTCAAATCTAATTAAAGATTTAACTATCGCTTTAGAGCAAAATTGGTAATGCTCCATTCTCGCTCACTTTCCAAAATTGATAATTTAAATTATTAATTCACATTTCAATCTAATTGCAGATTCATTAAAACTCCCTTTACTGGGTTAAAGAACTAATGTCATTTAAAACACAATTCACGATAAACCCAAATCACATTCTATTTATTATCGGGTTAAAGAACAAGTGTTATTTAAAACACCCTTCACGATAAACCTACAAATCAATTCTATTTAAACCCCATTTCAAATCCAATTTATTTATTTAAAAATAAATGGGTTTTAATTTTAGTTCAAAACTAGTTCATTTCGATGAAAATTTATTTTTATCATTTCAAATATGGAGTTTTTCATCCCAATTTTTCCCAAATCATTTATTATGATTTTACATAAATTATTACTATTTTTAATAATTTTATCAAGGCCCGTACAGTCGATTTCCATTAACGGCCATCGAACTGCACTTACAGCGACCTTTTCCAAATTTGATTTGGACGTATCTCCAAATCCAACCGTTAGATTTTAAATTTTTAATATTCGTTAGAAAGCTCTTTTCGATACGAACCCAACGGTTCCGGTTTTAGGTGAATCCGACGGTCGGATCTCCCGTAATGTCCGTTCAAAGTCAATGGTCGAAATTCGCGAACTGCCGCGGCGCGGCGCGTTCTATTCAGGCCATTATATTATATATATAATATATATACTATATATTTCGTCGATTTCTATTCAAAACGAATTTTATAAATAGTTTTAAATTCGTTTCAAAAACATTTCAACTTCCATTTCCAATTCAAATCAAAATTGAATTTTTCCTTATAAATTCGTTTTAAATTCATTTCAATTTAATTCAAATTTCGATTCAATTTGAATTCATTTCAAATCGATTTTTATTCTATTTCAATTCGTTTTCAATTCAATTCGAATTCGTTTTATATTCAATTCAATTCGAATTCGTTATATATTCAATTCAATTCAAATTCGTTATATATTCAATTCGTTATATATTCGTTATATATTCAATTCGTTATATATTCGTTATATATTCGAATATAACGAATTTGAATTGAATTGAATATATAATGAATTCGAATTGAATTGAATATAAAACAAATTCGATTTGATTTGAAAACGAATTGAAATAGAATAAAAATCGATTTGAAATGAATTCAAATTGAATCGAAATTTGAATTAAATTGAAATGAATTTAAAACGAATTTGTAAGGAAAAATTCAATTTTGATTTGAATTGGAAATGGAAGTTGAAATGTTTTTGAAACGAATTTAAGACTATTTATAAAATTCGTTTTGAATAGAAATCGACGAAATATATAGTATATATATTATATATATAATATAACGGCCTGAATAGAACGTGCTGCGCCACGGCAGTTCGCGAATTTCGACCATTGACTTTGAACGGACATTACGGGAGATCCGACCGTCGGATTCACCTAAAACCGGAACCGTTGGGTTCGTATCAAAAAGAGCTTTCTAATGAATTTTAGAAATTTGAAATCTAACGGTTGGATTTGGAGATACGTCCAAATCAAATTTGGAAAAGGTCGCTGTAAGTGCAGTTCGATGGCCGTTGATGGAAATCGACTGTACGGGCCTTGATAAAATTATTAAAAATAGTAATAATTTATGTAAAATCATAAGAAATGATTTGGGAAAAATTGGGATGAAAAACTCCATATTTGAAAAGATAAAAATAGATTTTCATCGAAATGAACTAGTTTTGAACTAAAATTAAAACCTATTTATTTTTAAATAAATAAATTGGATTTGAAATGGGTTTTAAATAGAATTGATTTGTGGGTTTATCGTGAAGGGTGTTTTAAATAACACTTGTTCTTTAACCCGATAATAAAAAGAATGTGATTTGGGTTTATCGTGAACTGTGTTTTAAATGACATTAGTTCTTTAACCCAGTAAAGGGAGCTTTAATGAATCTGCAATTAGATTGAAATGTGAATTAATAATTTAAATTATCAAATTTGGAAATTGAGCGAGAATGGAGCATTAACAGTTTTGCTCCAAAGCGATAGTTAAATCTTTAATTAGATTTGAACGTGAAATGGTAATTAATTTTACTGATAACACCGTGGTGTTAGATATGGAGTATTACCAATTTTTCTTCATGGGATGAATAGGTTGGGATTGGGAAATAAAACAAATAATTACTTCAGTGTGGTTCGCTAATCTCGACTAGTTTGGAAAACCATAATGTGGTTTGAAATGATATCCAAAGGAAGTTAAAGAATAAATTTTGAAGAATTTATCTTTGATAAAATTAAAGGGAACCTTTACCTAAGAATATGAAATTTAGAAACTAGCTGTAGGTTAGTTAAGAAGAATGGTTTCCTGGGTATTGATCTGATGTTGGTTTCGGCCATTGGGGTTAATATTTGGGGAATTGTTCTCTTGCTAATTTACGGTTAGTGACTAATGAATTGGAATGAGGCGTATGTTGTGTTTGTGTAACATTTGTTTTTAATATACGCGGGTTGTTCGGAAAGGCCGGGTTTATACCCATTCTGAATAACCGATTCGACGAGAAGTCGAAGATGATGACGGTGGTCGAAGAACGGAAGTCTTCACATCGTTTGGATAATTACTGATGATCCTGATTGGGCTGTACACCCAAGAGGATGGAAATAGTCGGTGGCCGTCCAGACGTACTTGGAGATCGATGGATATGCGAGGAAAGTGCCTCCGGTTTCATTCAGACCCAGAACGAACTTGTAAATGGATTGTGTGTCTGACATTGGATTTTATTCTATGTTGATTGATCTCTATTAAATATACATTGTTTGGCGGCGGAGAATTTATTCTTTTGCTTAACGCCCTTCTCTGAGACGTGCGAGCTCAGAGGTTGTATATCGATGGACATCAGTCGCATGGCATGAATTGCCAGTGTGGCATGCCTAAGTGGCAATTGATCAAGGCTTCTGTTGAAAAGCAAAGTCTTGTGGTTGATGATCAAAGCACAACCTTTGTGGCGCAGCTTTGTGTATAACGTGAATTCGCGAGCCTCACACCTCGGTATGAGTTAAAAACGGGATAAGGACTGCGAAGAGAGCACGACGTTTCTTTCTAGCTTTGGTGGTGTAAGTGACTTACCAGCCCTGACATTTATATACTTTTCACCTATGTGGTTGTTGGATGAGGCGCTGAGACGACCCGAATTCCCGTTCTCACGGAAACAAGGTTATCTTTGGAATATAACACAGGAACATATAATAGCAGAACAGAATTAAATAAATACACCAGAATGAACAACAAAATATACTGGATAAAAGTAATCATCAGAGTTACACAGTATACAGGATCTTACTTAGTACAAATACAGTTCAGCTATACATAAATGTCTACAGCGGAAATAAACAAAATATGTACAATAGGAGCTGAACAGCATAAAAAGAAATAAATGATAGAATCCATCTTCAGCTCCAGCTATCCAGAAAGAACCAGCTAAACCTGAATACAAGGCTGCCCGTGTGGAAAAAGGGGCACCCGAGTTTGAAAGTGAAACAAACTACGAGTCAGTCATGGGACTGGTATGAGAAATCCACTCAACACATATATAATTGGCTAATCACAGGACCACGCCACTTTCGTGGAACGGGTTTACTCCATTGGATTGCCAGTGCTTTAAAAACAAATCTTTCTTTTAAACATCGCTATGCTTTTTATAAAAATGAAGCCGTTATAAGACTCAGTTCCCATCACACAATGCAACGCAAACCGGAGGATAGAGTTTTTACCTTATAACGGCCAAGATATGCTTGATACGAATAAAACAAAGGCATTTGATATTATTGCTAGTGTTTATATGTTTTGAAAACAATTTCAAATCATAACTATCAATCATAGACGGCATTAATGCCCCATACCACTATGTCGTCATATATAGGTATACAATCAAAACCGCACAGTCACGTATTTGGAAATTGGTTTTCCGTCATGAACCGAGGCAAAAGATAGTCCTCACCGAATTCGAGACTGCCTAGCCCGAGTCTCAGGATCAGAGCTCGAGTGACCCTTGGATCGTCAGGGCCGGTCCATCGATGTGGATTAAAATTCCTGAACAATGCGTTTCCCCGCCCTTTGGGGCGTAAACGAGCCAACGAATGACTCCATCGGACCCGGATCGTCCGATCAAACCGAGGCGCCTCGCAACAGCAACAACCACTTAGGTGAAAAGTATATAAATGTCAGGGCTGGTAGGTCACTGACACCACCCTAGCTAGGAAGAAACGCATGTCCTCCCTGAGGTCCTTCCTCCCGTTTCTGGTTCATACCGGGGTGTGAGGCTCGCGAATTCACGTTATACACAAAGCTACGCCACACAGGCGGCGCTTTGATCATCACCACAAGACTTTGCTTTTCAACAGAAGCCCTGATCACTGCATCTTAGCATGCCACACAGGCAATTCACGCCATGCGATTGATGCCCATCGATATACAACCTCTGAGCTCGTACGTCTCAGAGAGGGGCGTTAAGCAAAAGAATAAATTCTCCGCCGCCAAACAGATGTATATTTAACAGAAATCAATCAACACAGAATAAACTCCAATGTCAGACACACAGTCCATTTACAAGTCCGTTCTGGGTCTGAACGAAACCGGAGGCACTAAATACCTCGCAAACCCTTCGATCACCACGTACGTCTGGACGATCACCACTCATTATCCATATTTCGGGATGCCTCCCAATCAGGACCTCGGTTACCATCCAAACGAGGTGAAGATCTCCGGTCTTCGACCACCGTCTTTATCTTCGACTTTCAATCGTCGGTCAATTATTTGAAATGAGAATTAACTCGGCCTTCTCAAATAATTCACGTATATTTAGAATTTTAATTCAATTTATTTCAATGGTTAAATTATTCGACAACACCAATTTTGTTCTTTAATGTAATTTTCACACCAAACACATTCAACCATCAAATATCACATAAATCAAGCAAATTCAGTTTATTTCCATTCCATATCGCTTATGATATTTTATAACTATTTATCGCTATTTTTATTTATTTTAAAATAGCTAATTTATTCAAAACGACGCTTCGGGCCATAAAGCGGTCGTGGCGCTGTTTTTCTTCAGATTTGATTTACACATATATGAAAATCTAACCGTTGGATCTTCACAAAATTTACATCATTAGAAAGGTCTTTTCAAAACGAATCCAACGGTTCCAGTTTCGGGAAAATCCGACGGTCGGATCTCCCGGTACAATCGTTTGAAATTTCGATTTCAAAATACGAACTGCAGCGTCGTTATTCGATTAAATATATAATTATATTTATATATATATAAATATAATCGCTTCTGGCGCTGTTTTTCTTCAGATTTGAATTAAACATTCCAGACAATCCAACCGTTGGATTTTTACAAGGTTGGTGCCGTTGGAAAGATTATTCCAAGGCGAACCCGACGGTTGAGATTTCGGGAAAATCCAATGGTCGGATTTCCCGCACTAGTCGGTTGAAATCACGGTTTCAAAATACGAACTGCACGGCTTCGTTTCGTTTTAATTTTATTTATATTTATATATTTATATAAATATAGTTCTTTCAGTGATTTCCATATCGTTTTCACTTCAAAAAAATTTCTAACACCTTAAAATTTTGGAAAATTTCGCCATAACCTCCCCTGCACCGGGAGCATCGGGAAATCGCAAATAGCGTTCCCGGTCCTTCTAATCTCAAAAAGAAAAAGCCAAGCGGCTAGCCAACAGGCTCATAAAATCATCACCCAAACAAAACAGTAAATGTGTACCTATTTGTCGGGCACAAAATTTTATTCCTCTTCTCTAGCCCCTTTGCTATAACCTGTTCAATGAATATGCATGTACATATATATACAGTTCTTATCATTTATCATTTTCTATTCAACTTCATATTTGATTTCTGTTTGGTTTAAAAACCCCATTCATTCTAATGTTACATAAATAGGTGCAAATCATTTCATTAGCTAATTAATGAATATTTCAACTCATATATGTTTATTTTGAACAAGTGGCTATTTTTAACACTTCACATTTCAACGATTCATGCATACAATAAAAATGTGATTTTTATTGTAAAACAATTCATTTCAAAACACTATTTTTCTATATAGTTCAAGTTGGTGATAAAAATGGGATTTTTATCATAAAACAATTTCTTCTAAAACGAGATTATTTTACACAGTTCATATAGTCGATAAAAGGTGATTTTTATTATCAAACAATTTATTTCAAAATATGAATACCATTCAACACATGAATTTCTAATCAACGAATGAATATCAATTCAACACATGAATGTTTTCTATAGTTTCTATATATAGATAAAAATGTGATTTTTATTATCAAACAATTTATTTCAAAATATGAATACCATTCAACACATGAATTTCTAATCAACGAATGAATATCAATTCAACACATGAATGTTTTCTATAGTTTTTATATATAGATAAAAATGTGATTTTTATTATCGAACAATTTATTTCAAAATATGAATACCATTCAACACATGAATTTCTAATCAACGAATGAATATCAATTCAACACATGAATGTTTTCTATTCAATGAATAAATATAGTTTAAGCATATGAAAATAATTCAAACACACGAATATTATTCAAAATTTCGGCAGCATAACGGCAGGGTAGTTAAACCGGGACCGTCCCTAGTACGGCTCCTCGCTCTACCTTAAAACCTCGCGGTTTTTGACAATGGGGATCGTGCATCTAGTTCGCACGCAGGCGGCATGTATATATTTATTTCATTTCCACAAACTAATCCTATGTGGTTTCAACCAAATATTTCACAACCACAAATGGGTATTTTTCAACCACAATCAACCAATATCAATCACAAACAATCCCAAACAATCATTCGCTATCAACCAATTTTCACAACAATTTCAACCAATAAATATCGTCCATGGTTTGTGGACGAGGGGCGTATATATATATATATATATATATATATATAGATATTTATATATAGCAATTCACTTTCATTTTCAACACATATATATAATTTTTAAATCAGAAATCTCACCAATAGCTATCCAACTTCACGACACTTCCTTTAGAGAAATCTTCGCCTTTCTGTCGCTTTCGCCCGTATTCTCTACATATGTAAAAATCGAATTTTTACTACGCTATTCAATATATAAAAATATGATTTTTACTTCGACTTTCAATATATAAAAATCTGATTTTTTATTTTTTTATAAAGTTCAAATCCTTTCTATTTAAAGTTTAAACCTTTTCCTTTTTAAAGTTAAATCATTTCAAAATCAGTTTTTAACATCCTATAAAAATCAGTTTTAACTTCCTATAAAAATCAGTTTTAACTTTATATAAAAATCAGTTTTAACTTTATATAAAAATCAGTTTTAACTTCCTATAAAAATCAGTTTTAACTTTATATAAAAATCAATTTTAACTTTATATAAAAATCAGTTTTAACTTTATATAAAAATCAGTTTTTATTTCGTTTAAAAATCAGTTTAAAATTCTTTAGAAAAATCTGTTTTAAAACCCTTTTTTTTCTAAAATAAACAGTTTTTAAATCCTTAAAAATAAAATAATAAAACAACAAAAAACTTACAGGGGGGGTTCTGTAGTTCGTCGGAGGGGAGGCTTCGAGGTGGCGGCTCGGGTCTCAAACGGTGGTGGCAGGCGGTCGTCAGACGGGGAGGGGGCTGCTCGAATCACTCGCGATGGCTGCTGGAGGACGGGGTCTTCGATCGATGGAGGGGGAGGCGAGGTCTTCGTCGGCGGCGTTCGCTCGAGGGGGGGGGGGGGGCTGGCGATAGCGCTAGGTTTTTTTTTCTTTCGATTTGAAACTGAAATGAACGGGGGGGCCAGGAAGAAAGGTAAAGGAGGGAAATTATATTATATTTTTTTTTTTTTTTTTTAATTATTTAATTTTGCAAAAAGGTTGACTTTTACATATGACCTCGAAACGAGGCCTACCGCCTGTCGTCCATAGCGTTTTACCCCCATTCCGAACACAATGGGATATGTATCGCAAGCTGATTTGATCGTTACAACCAGTTTCCTTTTGAATTTTCATTTAAATCATTATATTGAATTTTAAACGCACATTTCAAATTACCGGGGCCACATACTAACTAGAAAAATTCCAGAAAAATATTTTCTAGCTTCGTATTGACGATACGGTCCTAACAAAACTAGTTTCGTCGAATTCTGAGACCGTTTGAAAAATGGCCAATTTCCAGTCGATTAAAATCAACTAAAACCGGTCAAACGCGTTTTCCTTTGCCATGCTCACATATTGATTCGGAAAATTATGAAATTTGGAATCTAGTAATAACTTTACACTGCGGATCCAACAAAAGTGGTTTCGTCGAAATCCGAGGTCATTTGCAAAATGTCCATTTTTAAGGGCCTGAATTCCATAGCGACTATTCAGAATTTTCAACTGGACATATCTTTTGATTCCCGCTATCAAATTTCGATTGGACGGATTCGTTAGAAAGATATTACCAATTAGATCCTAATGTTTTTGGTTTCACTAAAATCCGGATTGGTTTGCACCCGGTATATTCAAATGAAGTTTGAAATCGAATTATCGAACTACCGCGCCATTTTCAATTCTATATATAATTATAATTAATTATATTCGTTTTCAAATGTCGATTCAAACTCAGTTTTCATCGCCATTATTTAAAATATTTATTTTAAATATTTAAAATCCATTATTTTAGCCAATTTAAAAATTTTAAATTGGTTCAGATTTTCTGGGTCGTTACAATCTCCCCCACTTAAAACTTTTCGTCCCCGAAAAGGAACAAAGTCGAAAGTGGTTTGATAAACCTACAATCCCACAATACAACAACCAATTTATTTTAACCTTTCTAAAATATTCTGATCAAATCCTATATTCCTTAAAAATCATTCAGACCATACAATTTAAAAGTGCACATCCATGAAAAGAAAATTTCAACAGATTAGAGAATTAAATGGTAATGAAAAGTATGGTAAATGTACCTTGCACCGGAGTCAATCAGAGATATCTACTCGGCATCTAGGATAAGCTTTCTGAATGCTCTCCTCAGTTTCCCAAGTACAATCTCGCGGATCTCCACTCCATTGCACCTTGACTAAGTGAACTTTCTTGTTTCTCAGCTCTTTGGTTTCTTTGCCGATGATCTTTAGCGGCTCTCGCCTCACAGCTAATTCTGGAGTAATTTCAATATCCTGCTGAGCTGCTTCTTCCACGACCAAGTCTGGATCATGAACGTGCTTTCGAAGTTGAGATATATGAAATACATCATGAACTCCAGGCAACCAGTCTGGCAGTTTGACCCTATAAGCGAGAGTCCCAATCCGCTCCAGAATAGGAAACGGACCAATAAATTTAGGCGCTAACTTTCTAGTTTTACCGAACCGGATAACTCCTCTCATCGGCGATACTTTCAAATATACATAGTCGCCAACTTCGAAGGATATATCTCTTCTTCTTTTATCGGCATAGCTCTTTTGTCGGCTTTGAGCGGCGAGCAATCGTTTCTTAATAAAATCGACTTTGTCGGCCGCTTCTCGAATCATATCAGGACCCAACACAAGTCTATTCCCAGGCTCGACCCAACAAGCAGGAGATCGGCACGGTCTACCATACAATGCTTCGAATGGCGACATTGTCAGACTCGCCTGGTAGCTGTTGTTATAAGAGAATTCAGCCAAATGCAGATGGTCTTCCCATGATCCACCGAAATCTATAACACAAGCCCGCAATAGATCTTCTAAAATGCGATTCACCCTCTCAGTCTGACCGTCTGTCTGAGGATGATAAGCGGTGCTCAAGTTTAACTTCGTTCCTAGCTCGACCTGAAATGCTTCCCAGAATTTGCTAGTGAATATTGTATCTCTATCACTTACTATATTGAGCGGCACTCCATGCAGTCTAACTATTTCCCTGAAGTAAATCTGCGCCAGACTCTGAGCAGTTCTATTTGATTTGACAGGTATGAAATGGGCGGTCTTCGTGAAACGATCTACGATCACCCAAATACTGTCATTCCCTTTTCTGGTTCTGGGCAAACCATCAATGAAATCCATAGAAATATGTTCCCACTTCCAGCCAGGAACTTCTAGCGGTTGTAATAATCCAGCCAATTTCTGTTGGTCGCTTTTGACTAGTTGGCAAGTAGGGCATCGGCTAACATATATTGAAACGTCTCTCTTCATAGCCTTCCACCAGAATGTTCTTTTGAGATCGTTATACATTTTGGCCACACCAGGATGGATACTCAGCTTGGACTTGTGACACTCGTCTAACACTTCCCTTTTGAGTTCGGGGATGTCAGGAACACAAATCCTTCTTTTCAATCTCAGGGTCTCGTCGTTATCTATTTGAAAACACGAGGGTTCACCTTTCCGAATCCTTTTAATCATATCCTTAATAAAGTTATCCTCCTTCTGAAGAATAGATATTTTGTCAATCAAGGAAGTCGTGATAATAAAGCTGGCAATCATTACATTCTTTCGGCTCAGAGCATCGGCCACGACGTTGGCTTTTCCTGGAGTATATATAATTTCAAAGTCATATGCTGCAAGAAACTCCAGCCAACGTTGCTGCCTCAAATTTAAGTCCTTCTGAGTGAACAGATACTTTAACGACTGGTGATCTGTAAACAGTTCAAATCTCTCGCCCAGAAGATAGTGTCTCCAGATTTTCAAAGAGAATATGATAGCCAATAACTCAAGATCATGAGTTACGTAGTTTTTCTCATGCGGCTTCAGTTGACGGCTAGCATAAGCAATCACTTGACCTCTTTGCATTAACACTGCGCCAAGGCCTTCTCTAGAAGCATCAGTCCAGACTTTCAAATCCTGGTTGCCATCGATGATGGTTAACACTGGAGCTGTGGTTAATCTCAACTTTAGCTCTTCGAAAGCCTCCTCACTCTCTTGAGTCCATTTGAACTTAGAATGCTTCTTTGTAAGCTTCGTTAAGTGGCCCGATATCTTAGAAAAGTCTTTAACGAACTTTCGGTAATAGCTAGCCAATCCGAGAAAACTGCGGACTTCAGTTGGAGTACTGGGCTGTTTCCAATTCTGAATAGCTGTGATTTTGCTTGGATCCACAGCGATTCCATCTTTCGATACGACATGGCCCAGAAATTTCACTTCATCTTGCGAGAATATACATTTGGAAAACTTTGCTTTTAATACATTCCGTCTCAGAATTTCTAGAACCTGTTCCAGATGCTTTTCATGTTCGGCCTTTGATTTAGAGAAGATTAGAATATCATCAATAAAAACCAGAACAAATTTATTCAGTACTCCTCTGAATACTCTGTTCATTAGATCGACGAAATAAGCGGGAGCATTACATAAGCCGAACGGCATTACTAACCACTCGTAGAATAAGTCGGGGCCTCTGAACGCTGTCATTGGAACACACTCTTCGGCAATTCGAAGTTGATGGAAACCTGTAGCTAGGTCCATTCGTGAAAATACTTGTGCTCCATTTAATCGATCCAACAAATCATCAATCCGCGGCAATGGATATTTGTTCTTTATAGTCTGCTTGTTTAAATCACGATAATCCACACATAGCCGTAGAGTACCGTCAGATTTTGGGACAAATACCACTGCTGCACCCCAATCAGAGAAACTAGGCCTAATCAGACCTTTCCATACCAGCTGTCGTGTTTGATTGTCTAATTCCTCCTTCTCTTTCAAGGACATTCTTCGAATAGCGTGAACTACCGGCCTTGCATTGGGAATTAAAGCAATCTTGAAATCTATTTCTCTCTGCGGAGGTAAACGAACAACTTCCTCGAACACATCCGCATAGTTTTTGGCGACAGGAATGTCTTTGATGAGGTCAGGAATATTCTCTTTGACTTCAGGAACATTTTCAATTTGGGCTGGAGAAACATTCAAAGCAGCGCAGAAGTCTTTTCTATTAGCATTCTGACCTTCACAGGGAATGGTTATATAATCACCTGATTTAATCTTCGCCTTTACGACTCTGTCGGCGCATTTAACTTCAGCTTCATATTTGGTCAACCAGTCTAACCCCAAGATAAGATCAAACTCTTTAAAATTCATGACTGCTGCAATGGTAGGGAACCGATAACGAGAGAAAGAAACCGGCACTCCGCAAACCCAACTGAGATCAATAGAACCCCCAACCGGATTCTGAACAGTCATTGGTTCCTTGAGATTTTTCAAATTCAAATCCAGTTTCTTAGCTGCATCTTTGGCAATGAAACTTCATGACGCGCCTGTGTCAAACAGTACTTTGACTGGAATATTTTTGACAGTAAGCGTGCCTTCTAAAACATCAGGTCTTTCCTGAGCAGACGAGGATGCAGGTACTTCTACCACCTCATTTACATGTACTGCTTTAGGTTTTCTGAGTAGCGGGCAGGCCTTTGAAAGATGACCGGACTGATGGCATTGACTGCACTTTCTATTCTCTTGGAACTTTTTACCAGATTTAGTTTCATCTTTCCTCAGCTTCTTCGAGGGTTTACAATTCCTAGTCAAATGCCCCTGTTTATGGCAGTTACTGCATACAGCTGTCGTTACTGGTTCTTTTCCGGATCTGGCCCTTTTTCGATTTACTTCGGGCTCCTTACTGGCTTCTGGAATATCAGTTTCCGACTCTGGTATGTCACTAGAACTGACTTCTTCTTCATCTCGCAACATGCCTTTCCTGTCGAGATCTTCGTACTGATAAGCCATGTATATCATTTCTGAGAAAGGAAGCTTCACATGCCCCAATACTTTATTCTGGTATTTCCTTTGAAGGCCATGAATAAATCTCAGATTTTTCCTCTTCGGATTTTGAATTAGATGAGGAGCGAAGTGAGAAAGTTCATTAAATTTCTTATGATATTCGGGAATGGTCATATCACCTTGTATTAGATAAGAAAATTCGTCACATAATCTCTCAGTTGCTTCGGGAGGAGTAAATCTTTCTAAGAAAATCACTTTGAATCTGTCCCAGGTGATATCACCTTCTGGATTATTTTTAATAATTGAATCCCACCAAAACATAGCTTCTTCTTTGAGTGCCCAAGACGCCAGTAATCTTTTCTGATCGTCTCTCAGTTTTAAACCCTCAAATATTTTCTCTGCAGAACGAATCCAAGCTTGTGTTTCCATAATGGACTCCTTGCCTAAGAATGGCGATCCACCAAGATTTCGAAATCTCTTGAATAGAACTTCTATATCGGATTCTGGCTGTGGGAGCACAACTGGCTCATTAGCTGGTCGAGCCATACGATTACTTCTTCTGTTCCCGTCACTCATTTTCTAGTACTTCTGCAAATGGCAGATCAAGTGTCAGGTCACAGAAAAGGTATTTGAAAATATAGAGACAAATACTTGAATGTAAATGTGTCTATCGAGGTGCAATTTCATCCTGCTTTACTCATACTAGGATATTACTGATCCTATCTGTATGGAGTTACCCGTCCTAGAACACTACTGGTTCTATTTCTGACGAGTTCGTTCGAATGTTATATTCCAGAACTAAGCTTAACCAAAGCTCTAATACCACGTTGAGACGACCCGAATTCCCGTTCTCACGGAAACAAGGTTATCTTTGGAATATAACACAGGAACATATAATAGCAGAACAGAATTAAATAAATACACCAGAATGAACAACAAAATATACTGGATAAAAGTAATCATCAGAGTTACACAGTATACAGGATCTTACTTAGTACAAATACAGTTCAGCTATACATAAATGTCTACAGCGGAAATAAACAAAATATGTACAATAGGAGCTGAACAGCATAAAAAGAAATAAATGATAGAATCCATCTTCAGCTCCAGCTATCCAGAAAGAACCAGCTAAACCTGAATACAAGGCTGCCCGTGTGGAAAAAGGGGCACCCGAGTTTGAAAGTGAAACAAACTACGAGTCAGTCATGGGACTGGTATGAGAAATCCACTCAACACATATATAATTGGCTAATCACAGGACCACGCCACTTTCGTGGAACGGGTTTACTCCATTGGATTGCCAGTGCTTTAAAAACAAATCTTTCTTTTAAACATCGCTATGCTTTTTATAAAAATGAAGCCGTTATAAGACTCAGTTCCCATCACACAATGCAACGCAAACAGGAGGATAGAGTTTTTACCTTATAACGGCCAAGATATGCTTGATACGGATAAAACAAAGGCATTTGATATTATTGCTAGTGTTTATATGTTTTGAAAACAATTTCAAATCATAACTATCAATCATAGACGGCATTAATGCCCCATACCACTATGTCGCCATATATAGGTATACAATCAAAACCGCACAGTCACGTATTTGGAAATTGGTTTTCCGTCATGAACCGAGGCAAAAGATAGTCCTCACCGAATTCGAGACTGCCTAGCCCGAGTCTCAGGATCAGAGCTCGAGTGACCCTTGGATCGTCAGGGCCGGTCCACCGATGTGGATTAAAATTCCTGAACAATGCGTTTCCCCGCCCTTTGGGGCGTAAACGAGCCAACGAATGACTCCATCGGACCCGGATCGTCCGATCAAACCGAGGCGCCTCGCAACAGCAACAACCACTTAGGTGAAAAGTATATAAATGTCAGGGCTGGTAGGTCACTGACACCACCCTAGCTAGGAAGAAACGCATGTCCTCCCTGAGGTCCTTCCTCCCGTTTCTGGTTCATACCGGGGTGTGAGGCTCGCGAATTCACGTTATACACAAAGCTACGCCACACAGGCGGCGCTTTGATCATCACCACAAGACTTTGCTTTTCAACAGAAGCCCTGATCACTGCATCTTAGCATGCCACACAGGCAATTCACGCCATGCGATTGATGCCCATCGATATACAACCTCTGAGCTCGTACGTCTCAGAGAGGGGCGTTAAGCAAAAGAATAAATTCTCCGCCGCCAAACAGATGTATATTTAACAGAAATCAATCAACACAGAATAAACTCCAATGTCAGACACACAGTCCATTTACAAGTCCGTTCTGGGTCTGAACGAAACCGGAGGCACTAAATACCTCGCAAACCCTTCGATCACCACGTACGTCTGGACGATCACCACTCATTATCCATATTTCGGGATGCCTCCCAATCAGGACCTCGGTTACCATCCAAACGAGGTGAAGATCTCCGGTCTTCGACCACCGTCTTTATCTTCGACTTTCAATCGTCGGTCAATTATTTGAAATGAGAATTAACTCGGCCTTCTCAAATAATTCACGTATATTTAGAATTTTAATTCAATTTATTTCAATGGTTAAATTATTCGACAACACCAATTTTGTTCTTTAATGTAATTTTCACACCAAACACATTCAACCATCAAATATCACATAAATCAAGCAAATTCAGTTTATTTCCATTCCATATCGCTTATGATATTTTATAACTATTTATCGCTATTTTTATTTATTTTAAAATAGCTAATTTATTCAAAACGACGCTTCGGGCCATAAAGCGGCCGTGGCGCTGTTTTTCTTCAGATTTGATTTACACATATCTGAAAATCTAACCGTTGGATCTTCACAAAATTTACATCATTAGAAATGTCTTTTCAAAACGAATCCAACGGTTCCAGTTTCGGGAAAATCCGACGGTCGGATCTCCCGGTACAATCGTTTGAAATTTCGATTTCAAAATACGAACTGCAGCGTCGTTATTCGATTAAATATATAATTATATTTATATATATATAAATATAATCGCTTCTGGCGCTGTTTTTCTTCAGATTTGAATTAAACATTCCAGACAATCCAACCGTTGGATTTTTACAAGGTTGGTGCCGTTGGAAAGATTATTCCAAGGCGAACCCGACGGTTGAGATTTCGGGAAAATCCAATGGTCGGATTTCCCTCACTAGTCGTTTGAAATCACGGTTTCAAAATACGAACTGCACGGCTTCGTTTCGTTTTAATTTTATTTATATTTATATATTTATATAAATATAGTTCTTTCAGTGATTTCCATATCGTTTTCACTTCAAAAAAATTTCTAACACCTTAAAATTTTGGAAAATTTCGCCATAACCTCCCCTGCACCGGGAGCATCGGGAAATCGCAAATAGCGTTCCCGGTCCTTCTAATCTCAAAAAGAAAAAGAAAAGGCCAAGCGGCTAGCCAACAGGCTCATAAAATCATCACCCAAACAAAACAGTAAATGTGTACCTATTTGTCGGGCACAAAATTTTATTCCTCTTCTCTAGCCCCTTTGCTATAACCTGTTCAATGAATATGCATGTACATATATATACAGTTCTTATCATTTATCATTTTCTATTCAACTTCATATTTGATTTCTGTTTGGTTTAAAAACCCCATTCATTCTAATGTTACATAAATAGGTGCAAATCATTTCATTAGCTAATTAATGAATATTTCAACTCATATATGTTTATTTTGAACAAGTGGCTATTTTTAACACTTCACATTTCAACGATTCATGCATACAATAAAAATGTGATTTTTATTGTAAAACAATTCATTTCAAAACACTATTTTTCTATATAGTTCAAGTTGGTGATAAAAATGGGATTTTTATCATAAAACAATTTCTTCTAAAACGAGATTATTTTACACAGTTCATATAGTCGATAAAAGGTGATTTTTATTATCAAACAATTTATTTCAAAATATGAATACCATTCAACACATGAATTTCTAATCAACGAATGAATATCAATTCAACACATGAATGTTTTCTATAGTTTCTATATATAGATAAAAATGTGATTTTTATTATCAAACAATTTATTTCAAAATATGAATACCATTCAACACATGAATTTCTAATCAACGAATGAATATCAATTCAACACATGAATGTTTTCTATAGTTTTTATATATAGATAAAAATGTGATTTTTATTATCGAACAATTTATTTCAAAATATGAATACCATTCAACACATGAATTTCTAATCAACGAATGAATATCAATTCAACACATGAATGTTTTCTATTCAATGAATAAATATAGTTTAAGCATATGAAAATAATTCAAACACACGAATATTATTCAAAATTTCGGCAGCATAACGGCAGGGTAGTTAAACCGGGACCGTCCCTAGTACGGCTCCTCGCTCTACCTTAAAACCTCGCGGTTTTTGACAATGGGGATCATGCATCTAGTTCGCACGCAGGCGGCATGTATATATTTATTTCATTTCCACAAACTAATCCTATGTGGTTTCAACCAAATATTTCACAACCACAAATGGGTATTTTTCAACCACAATCAACCAATATCAATCACAAACAATCCCAAACAATCATTCGCTATCAACCAATTTTCACAACAATTTCAACCAATAAATATCGTCCATGGTTTGTGGACGAGGGGCGTATATATATATATAGATATTTATATATAGCAATTCACTTTCATTTTCAACACATATATATAATTTTTAAATCAGAAATCTCACCAATAGCTATCCAACTTCACGACACTTCCTTTAGAGAAATCTTCGCCTTTCTGTCGCTTTCGCCCGTATTCTCTACATATGTAAAAATCGAATTTTTACTACGCTATTCAATATATAAAAATATGATTTTTACTTCGACTTTCAATATATAAAAATCTGATTTTTTATTTTTTTAT
The DNA here is from genome assembly GCA_030737875.1 of Allium sativum. Lineage (NCBI taxonomy): Eukaryota > Viridiplantae > Streptophyta > Magnoliopsida > Asparagales > Amaryllidaceae > Allium > Allium sativum. The sequence goes on along the minus strand of CM060919.1, from coordinate 826,392,067 downwards.
AAAGTTCAAATCCTTTCTATTTAAAGTTTAAACCTTTTCCTTTTTAAAGTTAAATCATTTCAAAATCAGTTTTTAACATCCTATAAAAATCAGTTTTAACTTCCTATAAAAATCAGTTTTAACTTTATATAAAAATCAGTTTTAACTTTATATAAAAATCAGTTTTAACTTCCTATAAAAATCAGTTTTAACTTTATATAAAAATCAGTTTTAACTTTATATAAAAATCAGTTTTAACTTTATATAAAAATCAGTTTTTATTTCGTTTAAAAATCAGTTTAAAATTCTTTAGAAAAATCTGTTTTAAAACCCTTTTTTTTCTAAAATAAACAGTTTTTAAATCCTTAAAAATAAAATAATAAAACAACAAAAAACTTACAGGGGGGGTTCTGTAGTTCGTCGGAGGGGAGGCTTCGAGGTGGCGGCTCGGGTCTCGAACGGTGGTGGCAGGCGGTCGTCAGACGGGGAGGGGGCTGCTCGAATCACTCGCGATGGCTGCTGGAGGACGGGGTCTTCGATCGATGGAGGGGGAGGCGAGGTCTTCGTCGGCGGCGTTCGCTCGAGGGGGGGCTGGCGATAGCGCTAGGGTTTTTTTTGTTTTTTCTTTCGATTTGAAACTGAAATGAACGGGGGGGGCCAGGAAGAAAGGTAAAGGAGGGAAATTATATTATTTTATTTTTTTTTATTTTTTTAATTATTTAATTTTGCAAAAAGGTTGACTTTTACATATGACCTCGAAACGAGGCCTACCGCCTGTCGTCCATAGCGTTTTACCCCCATTCCGAACACAATGGGATATGTATCGCAAGCTGATTTGATCGTTACAACCAGTTTCCTTTTGAATTTTCATTTAAATCATTGAATTGAATTTTAAACGCACATTTCAAATTACCGGGGCCACATACTAACTAGAAAAATTCCAGAAAAATATTTTCTAGCTTCGTATTGTCGATACGGTCCTAACAAAACTAGTTTCGTCGAATTCTGAGACCGTTTGAAAAATGGCCAATTTCCAGTCGATTAAAATCAACTGAAACCGGTCAAACACGTTGTGACGGCCTGGAATTTCGCTCGATCCGAATCAGTCGTTAAACCGATCTAGACCGTTCGAAACCCCTGAACGTTGAGAACATGACAAATCAGAACACAAACAGAAGAATATTTTATTGTATATTACAACAATGCATCAGATACAAGAATATACAGAGTATAAATGAATAAATTACATTCGATAAATATCAGAGATTACAATAAATTACATAGCAGCGGAAAAATAATACAAAGCACAACTGAAGGTGATATACGGATACAGAGCTTTCCGGATATCATTCCAGCTGCAAACCAGGATCTGTGAATATAAATCTGCAAAACCAAAACTACTAGCTGCCCGTGCGGAAAATAGGGGCACCCAGAGTTTAGGTTAAAACAATAAACTCCAGGTCAGTCATGTGACTGGTGTGAGAACTAAAACAGTTATTTGAAACTTTACTTTAAAAGAGAGTAATCCAAGGGACCACGCCGTATAACACGGAACGGGTTTCCTCCCAAGAATACCAGTGCATATAGAATAAACAACGCAATGCTTTTTCGAAAAATGAAGCTATTATAAGACCCAGGTCCCATCACACAATGCAACGCAAGCCGGAGGATAGGGTTTTCCCTTATAATAGCCAAACATGCTTGGTACGTTTAAAACAAATCATTTGATACTATAATAAGTGTATAGTGTCAAAACAGTTTCAATCATAAATATAAATCATAGACGGCATAGCATCCCATGCTACTATGTCGCCATACTAGTTCTATAATTAAAACCGCAATACACGTATTGGAAATTGGATTTCCGTCATGAGTCGAGGCAAGGGGCAAGATCCTCTCCGCGTTCGAGACACTCTAGCAAATGCCTCAGGATTACGCACACTGGGTAACCCTGGATGCGGCTGGGCCGGTCCTCACTTACGTTAGAGGATTAATTATGCCTGAACACACGTTTCCCGGTCCTTACAGACCTATAATCGAGGCGCCTCATTCCAACAACCACAAAGGTGAAAAGTATATAAATGTCAGGGCTGGTAAGTCACTGACACCACCAAAGCTAGAAAGAAACGTCATGCTCTCCCAACGGTCCGTATCCCGTTTTTAACTCATACCGAGGTGTGAGGCTCGCGAATACACGTTATACACAAAGCTGCCACGTAGGCGTGCTTTGATCATCAACCGCAAGACTTTGCTTTTCAACAGAAGCCTTGATCCTTGCATCTTAGCGTGCCACACAGGCAATTCATGCCGTGCGACTGATGTCCATCGATGTACAACCTCTGAGCTCGTACGTCTCAGAGAAGGGCGTTAAGCAAAAGAATAAATTCTCCGCCGCCAAACAGATGTATATTTAATAGAAATCAGTCAACATAGAATAAAATCCAATGTCAGACACACAATCCATTTTCAAGTCCGTTCTGGGTCTGAACGAAACCGGAGGCACTTTCCTCGCATATCCATCCATCTCCAAGTACGTCTGGACGACTACCAACTATTTCCATCCTCTTGGGTGTACAGCCCAATCAGGATCGTCGGTAATTACCCAAACGATGTGAAGACTTCCGGTCTTCGACCACCGTCTTCATCTTCGACATATCGTCGAATCGGTTATTCAGAATGGGTGTAAACCCGGACTTTCCAAACAACCCGCGTATATTAAAAACAAATGTTACACAAACACAACATACGCCTCATTCCAATTCATTAGTCACTAACCGCAGATTAGCAAGAGAACAATTTCCCAAACATTAACCCCGAAGGCCGAAACCAACATCAGATCAATACCCAGGAAACCATTCTTCTTAGCCAACCTACAGCTAGTTTCTAAATTTCACATTCTTAGGGAAAGATTCCCATTAATTTTATCCAAGATAAATTCTTTAAAATTTATCCTGCAATCTTCCTTTGGATGTCATTTAAAACCAAATTATGGTTTTTCCAACTAGTCGAGATTAGCGAACCGTAACGAAGTAATTATTTATTTTATTTCCCAATCCCAACCTATTCATCCATAAAGCAAACTGGTAATACTCCATATCTAACACCGTGGTGTTATCGGTAAAATTAATTACCATTTCACGTTCAAATCTAATTAAAGATTTAACTATCGCTTTGGAGCAAAACTGGTAATACTCCATTCCCGCTCATTTCTAAATTTGATAATTTAAATTATAGATTCACATTTCAATCTAATTGTAGATTCCTTAAACTCCTTTTTCTGGGTTAAAGAACTAGGTGTTATTTAAAACACAGTTCACGACAAACCCAAATCACGTTCTGTTTATCATCGGGTTAAAGAACTAGTGTTGTTTAAAACACAGTTCACGATAAACCCATTTCAAATCCAATCAAATATATTAGAAATTCCGATTATTTAAAACCCCTTTTTAAATCTAATTCATTTATTTAAAAACAATTGGGTTTTAAATTTAGTTCAAACTAGTGCATTTCGATAAAAATCTTTTTTATCTTTTCAAATATGGAGTTTTTCACCCCAATTTTTCTCAATTCATTTCTTATGATTTTACACAAATTATTACTATTTTTAATAATTTTAATAAGGCCCGTACAGTCGATTTCCAACAATGGCCAACGAACTGTACTTACAGCGACCTTTTTCGAATTTGATTTGGACGTATCTCCAAATCCAACCGTTAGATTTTGAATTTCTAATATTGGTTAGAAAGCTCTTTTCGATACGAACCCAACGGTTCCGGTTTTAGGAGAATCCGACGGTCGGATCTCCCGTAATGTCCGTTTGAAGTAAATGGTCAAAATTTACGAACTGCCGCGGCGCGGCGCGTTCTATTCAGGCCATTATATTATATATATAATATATATTTCGTCGATTTCAATTTAAAACGAATTATATATATAGTTTTGAATTCGTTTCAAAAGCAAATTCAACTTCCATTTCAATTCAAATCAAAATTTAATTCTTCTTTATAAATTCGTTTTAAAATTCATTTCTATTCAATTCAAATTTCAATTCAATTTGAATTCATTTCACTTCATTTTAAATTCAATTCGAATTCGTTTTTCAATTCAATTCAATTCAATTCAAATTGGTTTTCTATTCGATTCAAATTCATTTTCTATTCAAATTAAATTCGTTTCGTTTTCTATTTGAATCAAGTTCATTATATATTCAATTTGAAATCAAATTGGTTTTCTATTCCATTCAATTCGAAATCGTTTTATATTCAATTCAAATCGAAATCGTTATATATTCAATTCATTTCGAAATCGTTATATATTCAATTCATTTCGAAATCGTTATATATTCAATTCATTTCGAAATCGTTATATATTCAATTCATTTCGAAATCGTTATATATTCAATTCATTTCGAAATCGTTATATATATCGTTCGCGTCAAAATGGCGCATCACTATTTAACACGGCTTTATATATTCTATTTCAAATATTTCTTTTTGTCAACACACGACTAATCTCAACGAATGAGTACCGTCCATGTGTGACTATTTTTGTTAAATTACTTCGTTCAACACATGACTAATCTCAACGGATGAGTACAGTCAACACATGAACCTTTACTTTATATTGATAAAGATGTAAATTTTATTATAAAAATAATTCGTTCAACACATGACTAATCTCAACGGATGAGTATAGTCAACACATGAACCTTTATTTTATATTGATAAAGGTGTAAATTTTATTATAAAAATAATTCGTTTAACACATGACTGATCTCAACGGATGAGTACAGTCAACACATGAACCTTTATTTTATATTATTCTTTATCTTCTAAATTGGAATGAGGCCCAATCAATCACCATATAAAATTAATTATATGGATTTTCATACAACACATGTATATAATAGCATTGAAAAAGGATCAACCATCAACCAAAGTGCACTACACTGTATAAGCATCAAATAAAAATATCTAACGCTTATAACAGCCTGTCAATCAATCGATCGACATGTTTAATCGATCAGGATGAGTGAACTTCAAATTTCATCCCAACACCCGTGTGGGGTTTCAAACAATCAAACACAGATTTTATTTGTGCAGTTGGGCGATGTGTAAAATTTATCGACCCAATCAATGTCAGTCAAATCAGTGTACATAAACAAACCGTCCGGTTTGTAAATGAATAATTTATTCACATTCACGTTAAAAATTATATTTTTAACGATAAAACATTTTATTTTAACATATGAATATCTATTCAGTTCATTCTTTAAATAAAATGATATTTTTATTTTTCTAACATATTTTAGAAAATTTCGGCGGCATAACGGCACGATACTAGAAACGGGACAAGGCCTAGCCTTATCCCCGGTCTAGTGAAGGCCCACGCCATTCACACATCAATCTAATCAATCTCAATTCACCAAACAATTCAATTTAAACCAAATAGACTAACCAACTACACAACCAAACAATTTAACAAACAAGCCATCCATGGTCTGTGGATGACGGGTGTCGGGTGCTACTAAACACCGTCTACATCCTAGTATATATATATAACTAGAAAAAGAATTTTGAGTGAGAAGTTCTCACCGATAGCTATCCAAACATCTTGACTCTTCTTCGTCATCTTCGTTGCCCGTATACACTGTATATATAAAAATCACACATTTTTATATTTCGATGTTTTTTTAAAATAAAAATCATATTTTTATTTGTTTACTTTCAATTTAAAATTCATATTTTTATAATCACTTCATATATTTAAAAATCGAATTTTTACTATGCTATTCAATATATAAAAATCGAATTTTCACTTCGAAGTTCAATATATAAAAATCACCTTTTTATTTCGAAGTTCATAGATAAAAATTATATTTTTACTTCGTTGTTCAAAGATAAAAATTATATTTTTATCACGCTATTTTCCATATAAAGATTTCGCCTTTTCAAATTTAAAGATTTCATCTTTATAAAAACCTCATTTTTATTTTCCTACACATATAAAGATTATATTTTTAATATTTTAAAAAATATAAAAATCATATTTTTAATATTTCTATATAGTAAAGATTATATTTTTAATACTTTAAAAAAAAAATCATATTTTTATTTTGCCACTCGTATAAAGGTTATATTTTTATTACTTTAAAAATACAAAAATCATGTCTTGCTCCTTCTACATAATAAAAATCCCGTCTTTTCTCTTTTTAAAAGTATGATTTTTATTTTTGCAAGTTCAAATCTTTTTTTTTATTAAAAGATTGAACCTTTTTCTATTTCAAAGTTTAAACCTTTAAAATAAAATCAGTTTTTAAATTCATTATAATCAGTTTTTAAAATTCCTAAAAAATCAGTTTTAAAATTCCTAAAAAATCAGTTTTAAAATTCCTAAAAAATCAGTTTTAAAATTCCTAAAAAAGCAGTTTTAAAATTCCTATTTATATAAAATAAAAATAAAACAAATAAATTAAAAAACGACTTACAGGGGGGGTTTGGGCGTTCGCTAGCGTCGGAGGTCGGAGGTGGTCGGAGCGGTGAGGGGAGGTGCGGCAGTGGTCCAGGCGGCGGAAGGGTTCGCGGTGGGTTAGGGTAAAAGGGGCGTCGGGTTTTTGGGTAGAGGGGGGCTCGGTTGCGTCAGGGGAGGGGAAGAAGGAAGGAGGAAGAAGAGGAGGGGGTGCGCCGCCTCTGGCGCGGCGGCGGCGGCGGCGGGGGGGGGGGGGGGGGGGGGGGGGGGGGGGGCGATGCAGCGTTAATCGCCTGAGCGATTTGGTTTTTGTTTTTTTTTCTTCTGAATGAAAACGAGAAGAGGGGGGGTTATATGAAAAATATATATATATTATTTTATTATTTAATTACTTCTAAAAGTTGACTTTCACATATGTCATCTAAACGAGGCCCACCGCCTGTCGTCCATAGCGTTTAACCCCCATTCCGAACACAATGGGATATGCCACGTAGGCTGATTCGACTGTTTGAATCAGTTTCTGTTAAATTTACATTTAAATCACTTTATTGAATTTTAAACGTACATTTCAAATTACCGGGGTCACATACTAACTCTAAAAATTCTCGAAAAATATTTTCTAGCTTCATATTGACGATACGGTCCTAACAAAACTAGTTTCGTCGAATTCTGAGACCGTTAGAAAAATGACTATTTTCCAGTCGATTAGAATCAACTGAAACTGGTCAAACGCGTTTTCCTTTGCCACGCTCACATATTGATTCGAAAAATTATGAAATTTGAAACCAAGCCATAACTTTACATCACGGACCCAACAAAAGTGGTTTCGTCGAAATCCGAGGTCATTTGCAAAATGTCCATTTTTTTTAAGGGCCTGAATTCCATAGCGACTATTCAGAATTTTCAACTGGACATATCTTTTGATTCTCGCTATGAAATCTTGATTTGTCGGATTCGATAGAAAGATATCATCAATTAGATCCTAAGATTTTTGGTTTTACTAAAATCCGGATTGTTTTGCACCCGGTACATTCAATTGAAGTTTGAAATCGAATTATCGAACTACCGCGCCATTTTCAATTCTATTTATAATTATATATAATTATTTATATTCTAACGACGACGTATATATAATATATATGTCGAATTTCTATTCTAAATAAATTTCTCGTCGATTTTATTTAAAATATTCTATTTTAAATATTCAAAATTCGCTAAAATTGCCAAAATAAAAATTTCAAACTGGCTCGCATTTTCCGGGTTATTACAATCTCCCCCACTTAAAACTTTTCGTCCCCGAAAAGGAACAAAGTCGAAAGTGGTTTGATTATTCAACTCTACGCTCGATCTGGCTTGCATTCTCCAACTTTTCAGTTTCTGAGAATTTTCAAAATTTCAAAAATTTGGCTAACACCCTAAATTTTCGAAAAATTTCGCCATAACCTCCCCTGCACCGGGAGCATCGGGGAATTTCAAATAGCTTCCCCGGTCCTTCAGATCTCAAAAAGAAAAAGAAAAAGCCAAGCGGCTAGCCAATAGGCTCACAAAATCATCATCACCCAAACAAAACAGTAAATTATGTAATAAACATGTACCTATTTGTCGGGCAAACAAATTTTATTCTCTGGCTCTAGCCTCCTTGCTATGACCTGTTCAATGTAAGTATATGTATATGCAAGCAAATGCGACCAATTTTAATACAATTCAATATTTGATTCGATTAGGCATAAGTGTTTCAAAATTATCAAACAAAATAAACAAACAACACAAACATCAATCAATTAGTGAATTAGAGTTTCAAATTCATAATTTTGATATATATACAAAAATCACGTTTTTGATGCCAATTCACAACAATGTGTTCTAGCTATATAAGTTTTGGTTCTCACACCAGTCTAATGGAAATATATAGGTATCACACCTTCGAAACACGAAACTAATTATTAATGATGACGCGTCAATCATCAGAATCAGGTCCGTGCGACTAGAGTGTGATTCTATATCTATCCAATATATTAAAACTTCGAATATACGTTCATGACGCGTATATGCAAAACCTTTATATACTCGATTGTCCATATTCAAAATAAACAAATATTCAAATACGTTTAAAATGGTTTAAATTTTCAAAACAAAATTGTTTTCATTTGAAAAATATACTCTTCACACTCGTTCTAGGATACTACTGATCCTATCTCTAACGAGTCATTCTAATTGGATATTGCTAATCCAATATCTGATGAATTCTTTCGTATGGTTCTAATGTGTCTTGTTCTCGAGCTCTGTAAACCAAAGCTCTGATACCAAATGTGACGGCCTGGAATTTCGCTCGATCCGAATCAGTCGTTAAACCGATCTAGACCGTTCGAAACCCCTGAACGTTGAGAACATGACAAATCAGAACACAAACAGAAGAACATTTTATTGTATATTACAACAATGCATCAGATACAAGAATATACAGAGTATAAATGAATAAATTACATTCGATAAATATCAGAGATTACAATAAATTACATAGCAGCGGAAAAATAATACAAAGCACAACTGAAGGTGATATACGGATACAGAGCTTTCCGGATATCATTCCAGCTGCAAACCAGGATCTGTGAATATAAATCTGCAAAACCAAAACTACTAGCTGCCCGTGCGGAAAATAGGGGCACCCAGAGTTTAGGTTAAAACAATAAACTCCAGGTCAGTCATGTGACTGGTGTGAGAACTAAAACAGTTATTTGAAACTTTACTTTAAAAGAGAGTAATCCAAGGGACCACGCCGTATAACACGGAACGGGTTTCCTCCCAAGAATACCAGTGCATATAGAATAAACAACGCAATGCTTTTTCGAAAAATGAAGCTATTATAAGACCCAGGTCCCATCACACAATGCAACGCAAGCCGGAGGATAGGGTTTTCCCTTATAATAGCCAAACATGCTTGGTACGTTTAAAACAAATCATTTGATACTATAATAAGTGTATAGTGTCAAAACAGTTTCAATCATAAATATAAATCATAGACGGCATAGCATCCCATGCTACTATGTCGCCATACTAGTTCTATAATTAAAACCGCAATACACGTATTGGAAATTGGATTTCCGTCATGAGTCGAGGCAAGGGGCAAGATCCTCTCCGCGTTCGAGACACTCTAGCAAATGCCTCAGGATTACGCACACTGGGTAACCCTGGATGCGGCTGGGCCGGTCCTCACTTACGTTAGAGGATTAATTATGCCTGAACACACGTTTCCCGGTCCTTACAGACCTATAATCGAGGCGCCTCATTCCAACAACCACAAAGGTGAAAAGTATATAAATGTCAGGGCTGGTAAGTCACTGACACCACCAAAGCTAGAAAGAAACGTCGTGCTCTCCCAGCGGTCCGTATCCCGTTTTTAACTCATACCGAGGTGTGAGGCTCGCGAATACACGTTATACACAAAGCTGCCACGTAGGCGTGCTTTGATCATCAACCGCAAGACTTTGCTTTTCAACAGAAGCCTTGATCCTTGCATCTTAGCGTGCCACACAGGCAATTCATGCCGTGCGACTGATGTCCATCGATATACAACCTCTGAGCTCGTACGTCTCAGAGAAGGGCGTTAAGCAAAAGAATAAATTCTCCGCCGCCAAACAGATGTATATTTAATAGAAATCAATCAACACAGAATAAAATCCAATGTCAGACACACAATCCATTTTCAAGTCCGTTCTGGGTCTGAACGAAACCAGAGGCACTTTCCTCGCATATCCATCCATCTCCAAGTACGTCTGGACGACTACCAACTATTTCCATCCTCTTGGGTGTACAGCCCAATCAGGATCGTCAGTAATTACCCAAACGATGTGAAGACTTCCGGTCTTCGACCACCGTCTTCATCTTCGACATATCGTCGAATCGGTTATTCAGAATGGGTGTAAACCCGGACTTTCCAAACAACCCGCGTATATTAAAAACAAATGTTACACAAACACAACATACGCCTCATTCCAATTCATTAGTCACTAACCGCAGATTAGCAAGAGAACAATTTCCCAAACATTAACCCCGAAGGCCGAAACCAACATCAGATCAATACCCAGGAAACCATTCTTCTTAGCCAACCTACAGCTAGTTTCTAAATTTCACATTCTTAGGGAAAGATTCCCATTAATTTTATCCAAGATAAATTCTTTAAAATTTATCCTGCAATCTTCCTTTGGATGTCATTTAAAACCAAATTATGGTTTTTCCAACTAGTCGAGATTAGCGAACCGTAACGAAGTAATTATTTATTTTATTTCCCAATCCCAACCTATTCATCCATGAAGCAAACTGGTAATACTCCATATCTAACACCGTGGTGTTATCGGTAAAATTAATTACCATTTCACGTTCAAATCTAATTAAAGATTTAACTATCGCTTTGGAGCAAAACTGGTAATACTCCATTCCCGCTCATTTCTAAATTTGATAATTTAAATTATAGATTCACATTTCAATCTAATTGTAGATTCCTTAAACTCCTTTTTCTGGGTTAAAGAACTAGGTGTTATTTAAAACACAGTTCACGACAAACCCAAATCACGTTCTGTTTATCATCGGGTTAAAGAACTAGTGTTGTTTAAAACACAGTTCACGATAAACCCATTTCAAATCCAATCAAATATATTAGAAATTCCGATTATTTAAAACCCCTTTTTAAATCTAATTCATTTATTTAAAAACAATTGGGTTTTAAATTTAGTTCAAACTAGTGCATTTCGATAAAAATCTATTTTTATCTTTTCAAATATGGAGTTTTTCACCCCAATTTTTCTCAATTCATTTCTTATGATTTTACACAAATTATTACTATTTTTAATAATTTTAATAAGGCCCGTACAGTCGATTTCCAACAATGGCCATCGAACTGTACTTACAGCGACCTTTTTCGAATTTGATTTGGACGTATCTCCAAATCCAACCGTTAGATTTTGAATTTCTAATATTGGTTAGAAAGCTCTTTTCAATACGAACCCAACGGTTCAGGTTTTAGGAGAATCCGACGGTCGGATCTCCCGTAATGTCCGTTTGAAGTAAATGGTCAAAATTTACGAACTGCCGCGGCGCGGCGCGTTCTATTCAGGCCATTATATTATATATATAATATATATAATATATATTTCGTCGATTTCTATTTAAAACGAATTATATATATAGTTTTGAATTCGTTTCAAAAGCAAATTCAACTTCCATTTCAATTCAAATCAAAATTTAATTCTTCTTTATAAATTCGTTTTAAAATTCATTTCTATTCAATTCAAATTTCAATTCAATTTGAATTCATTTCACTTCATTTTAAATTCAATTCGAATTCGTTTTTCAATTCAATTCAATTCAATTCAATTCAAATTGGTTTTCTATTCGATTCAAATTCATTTTCTATTCAAATTAAATTCGTTTCGTTTTCTATTTGAATCAAGTTCATTATATATTCAATTTGAAATCAAATTGGTTTTCTATTCCATTCAATTCGAAATCGTTTTATATTCAATTCAAATCGAAATCGTTATATATTCAATTCATTTCGAAATCGTTATATATTCAATTCATTTCGAAATCGTTATATATTCAATTCATTTCGAAATCGTTATATATTCAATTCATTTCGAAATCGTTATATATTCAATTCATTTCGAAATCGTTATATATTCAATTCATTTCGAAATCGTTATATATATCGTTCGCGTCAAAATGGCGCATCACTATTCAACACGGCTTTATATATTCTATTTCAAATATTTCTTTTTGTCAACACACGACTAATCTCAACGAATGAGTACCGTCCATGTGTGACTATTTTTGTTAAATTACTTCGTTCAACACATGACTAATCTCAACGGATGAGTACAGTCAACACATGAACCTTTACTTTATATTGATAAAGATGTAAATTTTATTATAAAAATAATTCGTTCAACACATGACTAATCTCAACGGATGAGTATAGTCAACACATGAACCTTTATTTTATATTGATAAAGGTGTAAATTTTATTATAAAAATAATTCGTTCAACACATGACTGATCTCAACGGATGAGTACAGTCAACACATGAACCTTTATTTTATATTATTCTTTATCTTCTAAATTGGAATGAGGCCCAATCAATCACCATATAAAATTAATTATATGGATTTTCATACAACACATGTATATAATAGCATTGAAAAAGGATCAACCATCAACCAAAGTGCACTACACTGTATAAGCATCAAATAAAAATATCTAACGCTTATAACAGCCTGTCAATCAATCGATCGACATGTTTAATCGATCAGGATGAGTGAACTTCAAATTTCATCCCAACACCCGTGTGGGGTTTCAAACAATCAAACACAGATTTTATTTGTGCAGTTGGGCGATGTGTAAAATTTATCGACCCAATCAATGTCAGTCAAATCAGTGTACATAAACAAACCGTCCGGTTTGTAAATGAATAATTTATTCACATTCACGTTAAAAATTATATTTTTAACGATAAAACATTTTATTTTAACATATGAATATCTATTCAGTTCATTCTTTAAATAAAATGATATTTTTATTTTTCTAACATATTTTAGAAAATTTCGGCGGCATAACGGCACGATACTAGAAACGGGACAAGGCCTAGCCTTATCCCCGGTCTAGTGAAGGCCCACGCCATTCACACATCAATCTAATCAATCTCAATTCACCAAACAATTCAATTTAAACCAAATAGACTAACCAACTACACAACCAAACAATTTAACAAACAAGCCATCCATGGTCTGTGGATGACGGGTGTCGGGTGCTACTAAACACCGTCTACATCCTAGTATATATATATAACTAGAAAAAGAATTTTGAGTGAGAAGTTCTCACCGATAGCTATCCAAACATCTTGACTCTTCTTCGTCATCTTCGTTGCCCGTATACACTGTATATATAAAAATCACACATTTTTATATTTCGATGTTTTTTTAAAATAAAAATCATATTTTTATTTGTTTACTTTCAATTTAAAATTCATATTTTTATAATCACTTCATATATTTAAAAATCGAATTTTTACTATGCTATTCAATATATAAAAATCGAATTTTCACTTCGAAGTTCAATATATAAATATCACCTTTTTATTTCGAAGTTCATAGATAAAAATTATATTTTTACTTCGTTGTTCAAAGATAAAAATTATATTTTTATCACGCTATTTTCCATATAAAGATTTCGCCTTTTCAAATTTAAAGATTTCATCTTTATAAAAACCTCATTTTTATTTTCCTACACATATAAAGATTATATTTTTAATATTTTAAAAAATATAAAAATCATATTTTTAATATTTCTATATAGTAAAGATTATATTTTTAATACTTTAAAAAAAATATAAAAATCATATTTTTATTTTGCCACTCGTATAAAGGTTATATTTTTATTACTTTAAAAATACAAAAATCATGTCTTGCTCCTTCTACATAATAAAAATCCCGTCTTTTCTCTTTTTAAAAGTATGATTTTTATTTTTGCAAGTTCAAATCTTTTTTTTTATTAAAAGATTGAACCTTTTTCTATTTCAAAGTTTAAACCTTTAAAATAAAATCAGTTTTTAAATTCATTATAATCAGTTTTTAAAATTCCTAAAAAATCAGTTTTAAAATTCCTAAAAAATCAGTTTTAAAATTCCTAAAAAATCAGTTTTAAAATTCCTATTTATATAAAATAAAAATAAAACAAATAAATTAAAAAACGACTTACAGGGGGGGTTTGGGCGTTCGCTAGCGTCGGAGGTCGGAGGTGGTCGGAGCGGTGAGGGGAGGTGCGGCAGTGGTCCAGGCGGCGGAAGGGTTCGCGGTGGGTTAGGGTAAAAGGGGCGTCGGGTTTTTGGGTAGAGGGGGGCTCGGTTGCGTCAGGGGAGGGGAAGAAGGAAGGAGGAAGAAGAGGAGGGGGTGCGCCGCCTCTGGCGCGGCGGGGGGGGGGGGGGGCGATGCGGCGTTAATCGCCTGAGCGATTTGGTTTTTGTTTTTTTTTTTTCTTCTGAATGAAAACGAGAAGAGGGGGGGTTATATGAAAAATATATATATATATTATTTTATTATTTAATTACTTCTAAAAGTTGACTTTCACATATGTCATCTAAACGAGGCCCACCGCCTGTCGTCCATAGCGTTTAACCCCCATTCCGAACACAATGGGATATGCCACGTAGGCTGATTCGACTGTTTGAATCAGTTTCTGTTAAATTTACATTTAAATCACTTTATTGAATTTTAAACGTACATTTCAAATTACCGGGGTCACATACTAACTCTAAAAATTCTCGAAAAATATTTTCTAGCTTCGTATTGACGATACGGTCCTAACAAAACTAGTTTCGTCGAATTCTGAGACCGTTAGAAAAATGACTATTTTCCAGTCGATTAAAATCAACTGAAACTGGTCAAACGCGTTTTCCTTTGCCACACTCACATATTGATTCGAAAAATTATGAAATTTGAAACCAAGCCATAACTTTACATCACGGACCCAACAAAAGTGGTTTCGTCGAAATCCGAGGTCATTTGCAAAATGTCCATTTTTTTTAAGGGCCTGAATTCCATAGCGACTATTCAGAATTTTCAACTGGACATATCTTTTGATTCTCGCTATGAAATCTTGATTTGTCGGATTCGATAGAAAGATATCATCAATTAGATCCTAAGATTTTTGGTTTCACTAAAATCCGGATTGTTTTGCACCCGGTACATTCAATTGAAGTTTGAAATCGAATTATCGAACTACCGCGCCATTTTCAATTCTATTTATAATTATATATAATTATTTATATTCTAACGACGACGTATATATAATATATATGTCGAATTTCTATTCTAAATAAATTTCTCGTCGATTTTATTTAAAATATTCTATTTTAAATATTCAAAATTCGCTAAAATTGCCAAAATAAAAATTTCAAACTGGCTCGCATTTTCCGGGTTATTACAATCGTTTTCCTTTGCCACGCTCACATATTGATTCGAAAAATTATGAAATTTGGAATCTAGCAATAACTTTACACTGCGGATCCAACAAAAGTGGTTTCGTCGAAATCCGAGGTCATTTGCAAAATGTTCATTTTTAAGGGCCTGAATTCCATAGCGACTATTCAGAATTGTCAACTGGACATATCTTTTGATTCCCGCTATCAAATTTCGATTGGACGGATTCGTTAGAAAGATATTACCAATTAGATCCTAATGTTTTTGGTTTCACTAAAATCCGGATTGGTTTGCACCCGGTATATTCAAATGAAGTTTGAAATCGAATTATCGAACTACCGCGCCATTTTCAATTCTATATATAATTATAATTAATTATATTCGTTTTCAAATGTCGATTCAAACTCAGTTTTCATCGCCATTATTTAAAATATTTATTTTAAATATTTAAAATCCATTATTTTAGCCAATTTAAAATTTTTAAATTGGTTCAGATTTTCTGGGTCGTTACAATCGCCTCGATTTTAGGTCTATAAGGACCGGGAAACGTGTGTTCAGGAATAATTAATCCTCAAACGTAAGAGAGGACCGACCCTGAAGATCCAGGGGTTACCCAGAGTGTGTCTTCCCGAGGCATTTGCTAGAGTGTCTCGAAGCGGAGAGGAGCTTGCCCCTTACCTCGACTCATAACGGAAATCCAATTTCCAATACGTCTATTTCGGTTTTATTTGTAGAGCCTAGTATGGCGACATGATAGATGGTACCCATGCCGCCTAGGATTGATATTTATGATTGAAATTGTTTTGACACTATACACTTATTATAGTATCAAATGATTTGTTTTAAAACTTACCAAGCATGTTTGGCTATTATAAGGGAAAATCCTATCCTCCGGCTTGCGTTGCATTGTGTGATGGGACCTGGGTCTTATAATAGCTTCATTTTTCGAAAAAGCATTGCGTTGTTTATTTATATGCACTGGTATTCTTGGGAGGAAACCCGTTCCGTGTTATACGGCATGGTCCCTTGAATTTCTCTCTTTTAAAATAAAGTTTTAATAACTGTTTTAGTTCTCACACCAGTCACATGACTGACCTGGAGTTTATTGTTTTAACCTAAACTGTAGGTGCCCTTATTTTGACATGGGCAGCTAGTAGTTTTGGTTTTGCAGATTTATATTCACAGGATCCTGATTTACAGCTGGAACGATGCTCGGAAAGCTCTGTATCCGTGTATTACTTTCAGTTGTGCTTTGTATTATTTTTCTACTGCAATACTGTATTTAAATCTCTGATATTCTTTGTTGTATAATATTTATTCATACTCTGTATATTCTTGTATTCTGATGGAATTGTTGTAATAACAATGAAATGTTCTTGCGTCTGCGTTCATTTGTGTGTTGTTCTCAAAGTATCCGCTCTTTCCTTCACGGGGAAGTAACGGGTTACTACAAACTACATATCCGTAACTTGATTAGCAACCACATAAAAATGTGGCACTAGAAAAATCACAAAAGGAAAATGAAGGTAAGAAACGAATCTGGAAAAATCATAGTTGTTTCGAGGGAAGTTATGATATATGTGCACTAGATGTTGCATGTTGTTCTTTGACTATGCCTCTCTATCATCTTTTTTTTTTTTTGGCAAAGCACCTCTCCGTCATCTTACCTCAACTAAACAATACACAAGATATTTGCAGTTCTGTTGTTAATAAAACAAGTGCAAATTGGTTTTATTTTTTATTGTTCAATCTTCAGCCTTAACATTTAATTGCCATTTCAAAGAGACATTCTATGCAGCATATTAGTCCATGCAGTTGTTCCTTCACTGATAGAAAAGTCTATAATGACTTCTTTCATAGACAAACAAGTCATATAGCACTGAAATATGGTTTGTTTATTTTATTGCAATTTGATAAAACAACATTCAAAGCGATTGGTTGATAGAATAACATTCAACCTAATAAATTAATGGCTGACATAGGTTTTGAACAAAATAACTCTTTAGGTCGTTTGTGCAACCTTAGCGGTGCTTTGTTGCCCCGAATTCAAAATGTTAGATGAAGATGTACTTTAGCAGTTAAGGAAATCTGCACATATTGTTATTGATCTAGAAGTCAATTGATAATTTGTCCACCGATTAATATATTTATTTATTTTGGGTTGCCTAAGTTACTTTAATCGATGCTGTTAAGAATTTCCTTTAGTTAGACCACAAATATGTGTTTCTTCAAAATAAATCTTCAGTCGTTTTTATTGGAAACCTTTGTATAATATATTACGCCTGTTGATATGTTATTTAAAAATGAAGTCAAATTCACTTTATAGGATATGTACTTAATTTTCATTCAGTATGTAGGACTTCAATTTTAAAATCTGTTATGGTTCATCTTGATATGCACCTACGGCTTATCTAATATAGGTTGAAATTTAAATCTCTTTTATGCGGTCTTTGTTTCTAGGAGTTTACATTGTTATATATGTATGTGTGTGTGTCGTTTTGCTTGTATCTTTAGGAAGTTTCAGAGAAATTGAACTATGTCATAACCATGTTATTACCTTTGTTGCTTTCAACTCAGAAACTTCAGCACCTTCAGTCCTATTTCAGGTTTCTTCTCTTGTGTGTTCGATTGGAATTCATGTAAAACAATTTACTAGTTCAATTGTTTCATCTTTCTTTCCTATTGGGTTTATGTGTTTGAGGTTAACAAAATCTGCGAAATTGTAATATGAACAGATAATGCACTAAGACTATAATCAAACACTTTATTTTAGAAGTCAACTATTCATCATTCCATACAACTTTTCTTTTTAAAATTTGCAACTTCGGTTTTGCCATATTCGATGAAGACGCGCAGTTTAAGGGGATTCCCCTAACTAGAATGACTCAATAAAACACCATGAAACGGTTGCTACCAATGACCAATCACCAAACTACATTCAAACCCAACTCCATGCTACAATATTGGAGTAATTTAAAACCGACATAGTTTATCTTTTTTGCAATGAAAATCATACTTAAAAGAATGCAAGGGCAGAAATAACAATTTAGGAGGGGACTACAGGCCAACCGATGGAATGAACACCTGGTCGATAAGCAGCCAGTGAGAAAGCAGTGAAGGTAGCGGCGGCGTTGATGACCAGAGGAAAGTTAACGACACCAGGAAAAGAAGTGCCGAACTTAACACCAGGGCCGGCGTTAGACAACATAGAAAACCCGGAACATGCCGATTAATGTCGAGACCGACGATGGTCACAGGTGATGAGAAGGAGAAGCAGATAAACAAAGTGACGAGAGGTGGAGAGCGGGTGGACAATTGATTTCAAGGCCAGCTGAGACCGGATAGAAAATTTAGGGTTTGATTTTGATTTAGGGAAGCGAATAGGTGGAGTTAAAAGTAGAAATATAAAAGACGAAGTATGTTGGAGCCAATTTTTTAGTTCTCCCGCCTAACTTTCGAGATGAGCCATCACGTTTCACGATTGTCGAGCAAGAACAGTGGCAGCAGACGACTTGTTAATTAGTATCTCATCCCAGTAGGCTTAAAGGGATAGTGGCTTATTAATTAGAATTTCTTATTTATTAATAATTATTATTATTATCATTAATCGTTTCTTATTACTTTTTAATTATAATTTAATTTCTTATAGTGATCGGTTAACCTCTTTCGACAATTAAATCAATTCTCCAAAAGAGAGAAGTTACAAGTATTTCGGAATTTTGAGTGTTCATTAAGTTTTAAAATTAATTTAAATCTTTATTTCTTATTTTTTTGAATTTATGAAAATATGAAAAGTTTACGAACTAAAAAATTCTAAATTTTAACCTTTTTTGAAATTTCAGGTACAAATTTATAAGTTAGAAATAATAAGTACACTAAATATTATAAGTTAGAATTAATAATCATTAATTTATATTAAAAGTAACCATTTATTACAACTGACATAAATAAAGATTATAATAGGCATCCATTACAACTGGCAATATAAAAGTGTTGTTAAAAATATATTTATTACAACTTTTAGGAAATAACAGTTGTAAAAGATCTTTTCTACATATGATACCTCATGACAGTTGTAAAATAAAAGTTGTAATGTAGTATTTTTTTGTAGTGTATACACATGTTAGACTTGATGTTACTAATAAGAGGGATAATGTGTATATGTTGCTATAATTTGGTAGAAATTTAAAATATGCATACCTGTTATCATTTAGAAATGTAAAACATGCATACCTGCCATCATATAGAAATGTTAAATATGCATACCTGTTGTCATTTAGAAACGTAAACTATGCATATCTGCTATCATTTAGAAACATAAAATATGTATACCTGTTGTTATTAAGAAATGTAAAATATGCATACCAGCTGTCCTTTAGAAATGTAAAATATGCATACCTGCTGTCATTTAGAAATGTAAAATATGCATATCTGCTGCCATTTAGAGATGTAAAATATGCATATCTGCTGTCATTTAGAAATGTAAAATATGCATACCCGCTGTCATATAGAAATGTAAAATATGCATACCTATTATCATTTAGATATGCATACCTGCTGTCATTTAGAGATGTAAAATATGCATACCTGCTATCATTTGGAAATGTAAAATATGCATATCTGCTGACATTTAGAAGTGTAAAATATGCATATAATTATACATGCGGTAGTTTAAGGATAATATGCATAGAATTTATACATGCTAAAATATGATAACATGCTGCCTGCTGTAATATGAAATATGATTACATGCATACCTGCTGTAATTTGGAACATGATAATATGCATGCCTGCTGTAATTTGGAAAATGATAATATGCATACATGTTGTAATTTGGGATATGTTAACATGCATGCTTTCGGTAGTGATATGCATAAACCTGTACTGCTGTAATTTTAGGGAAATAACCGATAAATAATATGCATATATATGAACATGTTAAATTAGACTTAATACAGACATTAAGTAAATAACATGCTATGAAAAGGTAAGTACCAGATGTCGGCTAGTAAATTGAATCACTATATTATACTTGTACATCTGGGCAGATGCTTGTTTTGGGGAAGTGTTGTATAATAATAACATTTACAGAAAAATGTAATATTACAACCATGCTTATTAATAAACTTAAACCTGCTAACTTAAACCGGAGTATTAATAAGCTAAGGTGTCCCTCGAATTGCTGTTGTATCAGGTTTTGGGGACACTTAAATCCTAGATACTTGGGAGGGCCACAAGCTTAGAGGATTTGGCTTATGCCATCTGTCGTGTGGAACCTGTATCAGTTAGTATCCCTATTGGTATCTTATTAGAGGGGACCTCACACTAGGAAGGGGTCAGGGCACGCTTTACTAAACTGGATAGTAAGTGGTTCAAAGGTTTTGGTGTAATGGCCGGAATTTTTGTACTATCTGTGTTGACTAAATACACTACATGTCCAATCCAAATTGCACAGAAATACGAATCATTATTAATAAAGAAGAAAGAGGTAGAAGAAGAACAAAAATAACATAGAATCTCACATCGCAACGGAATAAAATATAATATATCAACTTTTGAAATACAAAAAAATTTAACTGTATAACATACAATTATCAGAGCACAATATTTAAAACATAGCGGAAATAATAATAACTATATAATACTGAAGCCTCCTGCTCCAAGCTCCTCCAATTATCTGTAAAAAACTGAACTACTTGACTGCCCAAACAAATTTGGGCACCAAATAGTTTAGATCAAAACAAAACAAAATAAACTCTGAGTCAGTCATGGGACTGGTATGAGTAAACAATTTAAAACAGCTTGAGGAAATAAATGATATCTCATAAGACTACGTCGTATAACACAGAACGGGTTTTTCCCTTATGAGAATCCAAAACACTTGATTTAACTTTCAAAATCCTTTTGAAAGAATCGATAATCTTTATACTACAACTCTTTTGATATTATAATAGTGTCTAAATCAAATAAATAACAATTTGGTGGAACGTTTGCATCTCACGCTCCACATATATAATATACAATCAAAACGGTGAACACTTATTGGGTAATGAATTTTCCAACTATGACAAGGTATGGAACCACCCTCTGATAGTGTATCTCTAGAGAGGAATACACTTGGTTCAACAAGAACATCTTGTTACCCGGCCACACATAACCGACCACTCATTTCACTTGAGTGTATCGAATGTATATCACCAATGATTAGGATCAGCAGCCGTTTTCTCGAATGGGACAGCATCGAATAGAATAAAGAACGAAATGAATTTCTCTAGATAGGTGATAATACACCCCAACTGAGAGCTACCGACTTAGCCATGTTGCCTGCCCGATTTTTGTCATTTCTCGGTTTTTGAGGCCTGAGGCTACGATTACTTACCTTTCATTGATAGCATAATCACTTTGAATGCCACATTGTCAGATCTGTTAATCACTAATTGATTTGAGCAAATATAATCTGGATATTATGCTAAGAGAATAAATTCTTCGCCGCCATATATATTTATACAGACGAACATATGCGATCATTGGAAATACTGTGTCAGACATTCGTCCATACAACTTCGTTCTAGGACTGAATGAACCGAATACATAATTTCCATTAATCCATCTTAGGCAATTTCTACCTAGGATTAATAGAAAAAGCCCTTGCGCTTTACTCTGTCTTCAATTATCTTTTCATAATCTGATTTGCAATGCTACTGCCAATACAGAGTGGTTCTCGGATAATAATCCAACTGATCTCTCCATATTGATAATGATAATGGCAATTACTTTGATAGTCAGTTATTTAACTATCGAAGAAAAACAAACATTCATTCAAAGCATCAAACAATCACTGGGTCCCTTTATTAATATTTTATTAATTTAATTTAATCATGCCCCAATATCTTTTGAATATCTTTACCCAGATATTTCTCCAAACTCGTTTAGGCTCTCACAATTCTTGAAAAAACATTTCCATCTCTCATAACTATTTATTTTCTATATTCCATTTCTTATTTACATATCACTACTCTTTCCTATTTATCAGTCCCTAACTGTAAACTAGTAACATGACAGTTTCCTCAGTATCAACCTCAAAGGCCGAAACCAGTATCAGATCGACACTCAAGAAGCCATTCAACTCAACCAGTCTCCAGTTAGTTTCTAATTTCCCCAACTCCATTTCTTAGCTTCTTATCAACACAATCATTTTAAATCTGCAAATCATTTTCTTTTAAATCATCGTTCACTCTAAAACGTATATCCCTTTCTTCATATAAAATCTCATTATACATTTATTTATTTATTAAATTTCATATATAATTGATAAGTAAATTTCTAGTTATCTAACTTTTATTATATTTTTCTATCTCCTTAAATTTACGAAAAAATTCGCCAGCACCTTCTTTGTACCGGTCAATAGCTCAAACCTCAACTCATCTCTCTAGGCCCTTTCCATTCAAAAGAAAATAAAAAAGCCAAGTGGCTTGCTGATTCTGCGCATGAAATCTCATATGAAATTTAACCATGTAACTTGATGTTGGGCACTCGTATTATAATCTTCATACACTTCATTCCATACCTGTCTAACCCATATACGTCCATTCCTAATTTATTCCAACTCAATCCAATCATTTTTAACTCAACTTGCTAATTAATCCTCTTATCAGCTCCTTTGCCTATTTCACTTTTTATTTGAACATATCATGTTCAGATATATTTTTATCTGGCTTATAAATTAGTTTAATTACATTTTTAATTTAAGTTTCATATCCGATTTCAAATATGAATTCACAAATCTAATTTACCTTTCAAAGTCCAATTTCGATTCAAAATTCCATTAACTGGTTATTTTTCAGATTAGTTAGTTTTATTCAATAATTAAAATCTGATTTTTGTTTCAAAAATCATTTCCTTTCTTCAACTTGAGTTCTTTTTTATTTTACAACTCAAACCTGGATTTTTCTAATGGAAATTCGGATTTTATTTACTTAAAATCCTTTTATTAATTTTAAATAAGCCGTTATGGTTTTTAAAATTCTCTATTTTTCTAAAAATTTGATTTTGACATAACTCAACTATAAAACAAAATCTAGTTTTTTCTCTTCCATTAGAATACCATTATTCAGTCGGTCCTGAAAGACTCTTGTTTCAATGAATTTTGACTTAAATTGAGTTCTAAATACTCGATTGAAGTTCGAAATGCCAATTTACGAACTACCACGCTGCGACGAGTTCGTTTTAATTATATTTAAATATAAACATATAAACATCGTTTATAAATAAATTTCATCTCCATTCTAATATATTTTAAACCAATTTTCCCAAACTCGCTTAATATTTCTGATTTTCCCTAATCGTCGATTATTTCGTAATTCCATTATAAATTTACAACTCGATCTGTTATATCGAATTCCAATTCCCCAGAATAAAATATGTCAATCCCTTTTTCGAAACGATTTCCAATTTAGTTTTAAATTCATACTTTAATTTAAAATCCCAAATTTATCCCATGATGATTTTCCTACTAAATTTATAAACATCGTTTACAATTTAACTTCCTTGTTTTATATATTAACACAAGTATCATTTCAAATCTACTTGAAACTTAATTCCTATTGTAGGACATTTTATCCATTATAACTTATATAAATATATATAAAAATAGTGAATCTATTTTCACATTTAAATTTGAACTTATATTTAATACAATCCTAATATCTTTTCTGAAAATATTTTATTTTAATAAATTCGATCTAATCGAATTCAAATCATAAGTCCGTATGGATTAATTTTAATTCAATTTACATTCTGAATATCAGAATATATTTATCGTTTCTCTTTGAAACTAATTTCAATTTTCCTTTTCAAATTCACATTTGAATTCAGACTTCCCAAATTATCCAAATGATTTTTTTTCCATTTCATTTATAAACACCGTTTATAAATTCACTTCAATTCCCTGATTATCCAATGAAAATCATTCTATTTAATTTATAAACATCGTTTATAAATTTACTTCAATTCCCAGATTATCTAATGAAAATCATTCTATTTTATTTATAAACATCGTTTATAAATTTACTTCAATTACTTGATTATCCAATGAAAATAATTCTATTTTATTTATAAATATCGTTTATAAATTTACTTCAATTTCCTACATTATTTAATTTATAAACACATTTGTAAATTCATTTACTTGTTTTTATTATTCAAAACAAGTTAATATTTCTAGTCCATTTGAATTTCAAATTCTATTTTGGAAAAAAAGAATTTTCCTTTTAAATCACAAATTTCCTTTTCACGATATTTTTATAAATTAGCTCTAGGCCCAGTGATATTTAAACACCTAAAACTCACAATTATCAATCACATGTTTTCTAACATATCATATATGATAATATATATGTAAACAAATGAATAATAATATTTTTGAGGAATCCATTTGGATCCCTCCAACCTGTTTTCCTGCATCCACAGACGTTAACCAACATAAATAATACCCATCCTACTTCTATGTAGGATATCGCAGTATAGAAGGTCATCCACTATCATATTGTGGGGTGCATAGTGTCATCCGCTAATGATACTGCGGGCATTCACTAATGATAATGCGGGAAATATCCAACCACAAATATATATATATATATATATATATATAATAGCCATAAACACCAAGCCTAAATTACTAATATATTTATAGTAACCACAAAAATATTTAAACGCATCCAAATAGCCAACAATTATTTTTAACGATAAAAAGGAATTAAATAAACTTCTGAGTGAGAATTACTCACCGTGATTTTATTTGCTGAATATCTGATTTAGATGCCGCGTCATTGCAGCTATGAATCAACTCGAAATTTCTCGAATAAAATTTTATTTGCACCAACGATCAATAAAATCTTTATTCATCAATTTGCACTATTTATTCAAACTACTTAAATAAATTATATTAGACGAAATAACTATGCATATATATATATATTAAATTAAACATTTCTTATTAATTTAATTAACATAAAATTTCACCTTAAACACCGTTTTAATCATGCTGCTCCCCGTTATTGCCAGCACCCGACACTACCATCACCTTTCACAATGCTAGACTTGTAAACCCACGAATAATTTCATCTTCCTGGTGAATTCCTTCCTCATCTCTTGTGCACCTATCTGAGCTTCATTGACTTCACAAAGAATGTTCAAAATCTCAAGCCTGTTGCCAACAACTACTGCAAATTTTCCAGTACTACTCAAACCATCACTAGTTTCCTATTTCGCCACGATCACTGCAGTATTCCATCAAGCATCCGTTGCTCCTCACAACACTAAATGCAACGTTTTCAACCTCAATAAACTGTCATTCCTCCTTAAAACCCCATATCCCCCATCGAAACTTCACAGACACACATTCGAAACCTTGGCAGCTCCTAAACCCTATTTCGATCTTCCCACTGTCACGCTCTTCAACTGATGACGAACTCTAGACTGCGTCACACCCTCACACAACCCCTTTCGCTACTCTTCAGAAATTGATCTTCAAACCAGTATGAAATCGCGAACCCTGGCTTGCAATTCAAATTGACTAACCACCCAGCTGCATCGTGCCCCAAATCAGATGGTTAAAGAATTGAATTCGAACTCAGAGATATTGGTGCAATGATTTAAAATCGCGGTTCTGTTTCTTTCCCGAAGTAACTGAAGCTCTTAAATTTCGAATTGAGGTTAACAAAGGCACAACCTTTTGATTTATTACTGGTAATGGAGGAAATTAATTTTGAAAAGCGGCTTCTTTCTTTGATTTCATTAATTCTACCATTCAGATTTTCTGAGAAACAAAAATGAAGAGATGCAATGAGGTAGCAATTATATAGAAGATGAATACTTAAGTATTAAGGAATTGAAACGACCCAAACTCGCCCTTTTGGGAAAGCCCAGATTGAGTTGAGAACACGACAAATTAGAACACAAAAAGAAGAACATTTCATTGTTTATTACAACAATTACATCAGAGTACAAGAATATAACAGAGTATGAATAAATAATATACATTTAATAAATATCAGAGATTCAAATTGCAATGCAGTGGAAAAATAATACATAACACAACTGGAAGAGATACTCGGATACAGAGCTTTCTGAATATAGCTCCAGCTGTAAAGCAGGATCCTGTAAAAATAAATCTGCAAAAACAAAACTACTAACTACCCGTGTGGAAAATAGGGGAACCCAGATTTTAGGTTAAAACAATAAACTACAGGTCAGTCATGGGACTGGTGTGAGAACTGAAACAATTATTTAAAACTTTACTTTAGAAATAAAGTAAATCAAGGGACTACGCCGTATAACACGGAACGGGTTTCCTTCCAAGAATACCAGTGCATAAACAGTTTGTAAACAGTGCAACGCTTTTTGAAAAATGAAGCTATTATATGGCTCAGATCCCATCACATAATGCAACGCAAGCCAGAGGATATAGTTTTCCCTTATAATAGCCAAACATGCTTGGTACGTTTAGAACAAAAATCATTTGATACTATTATAAGTGCATAGTGTATAAACAACTTCAAATATAAATGTATCAATCATAGGCAGCATGGGTACCATATATCATGTCGCCATACTAGGCTCTACAATCAAAACCGAAATGTCACGTATTGGAAATTGGATTTCCGTCATGAGTTGAGGCAAGGGATGTACTCCTTGCCGGCTTCGAGACACTCTAGCAAATTCCTCAGGGCTCGGACGCTGGCGAGCACTCGGATCCTCCAGGGCCGGTCCACACTTAGCGGATTGGAAATTCCTGAACACATGTTTCGCGGTCCTATCGAACCTATCCATCGACCCCGTAGTGACCGATATATCTGAGGCGCCTCGCAATCCATCATCCACATAGGTAAAAATATAATAAATGTCTGGGCTCCATACCATGACACCACCCATAGCTGGAAAGAAACGTCATGTCCTCCTTGGGTCCTGTATCCCATTTTTAACTCATACCGAGGTGTGAGGCTCGCGAATTAACGCTATACACAAAGCTATGCTACTCAAAGCCGTACTTTGATCATCAACCATAAGACTCTGTTTTTCAACAGAAGCCTTGATCATTTGCATTTCAGCATGCCATACAACAGGTCATTCTCGTCGTGCGACTGATATCTATCGATATATAATCTCTGAGCTCGTACATCTCAAAGAAGGGTATTAAGCAAGAGAATAAATTCTCCGCCACCTAACGGATATATATTTAATAGAGATCAATCAACACAGAATAAAATCCAATGTCAGACACACAGCCATTTACAAGTTTGTTCTGGGTTTGAACGAAACCAGAGGCACCTTATTCCTCGTCCTATATGTCCAATACATGAGAGATGTCCTCGCGTATCCGATCGATCTCCAAGTACATCTAGAACGATCACCACTTATTAACTTATCTTGGGTGTACAGCCCAATCAAGACATCAGTAATCATCCAAACGATATGAAGACCTCCGGTCTTCAACCACCGTCTTCAACGTCGACTTATCGTCGAATCAGTTATTCAGAATGGGTTTTGAAACACCCCACCTCCATTAAGGTCACTCACAAAGGGAATGCCTTAACTTTGGTGGAGGTTTATAAGTAAAAGCCACAGATGAACTCAAGACAGATATAAATACACATATTTTAAACAGCGGAAACCAAACAAACTTTTATTTCATCAATACGTGTATCAAACAAAGATTTCCATAATTGTCTCAAAATACTTTTAACATTACAACCTCATAACTGCCTTGATTATTAAAGAAGCATGAAAACATAAATAAAGTGACAAAAATCCCCATAGTGATATCCAAAGCCATTATCCGAGCAAGAAAGATCCAAATCATACATCTACGTTCTTGGTGCTTGTAAAGAGCCTGACTGAGTTGAGCTGTTTCCTCCCTGTGGACCTGGGGGGAAACGAAAGAAAAGAAGACGAAAAGAAAATAGGGTCAGACATAAAGCCTGAGTAAATCTAGTAACTCTTCAATATGTGAATAAGAAAAGGATGTGATGGATATAAACTAAAAATAGGAAAGTGACACAGGCTAAGGAAGTGTCGAATGTACTATCACACCCGTACTATATCTCTGCACCTACTCGAGTTTATTCTAACTGGCACCCCATGGTGAGGGTGAAGTGATCCCCATTCTTGTTAAAGATCGGCTCCTACTCGCGTTAACATGTGTCATACGGCCCCCAAGAATTGTAGATACCTATGCTGGTCCCACCATGGGGTGTATCAAGACCCATGGTGGCGGCCTCGACACAAAACTAGAAGACATAGGTTATACTACTAGTGTCCACAGTGCCCTGGTTGTCTGCTCCGTAGTGTGTGCACGCCCGCACCCCGTTAGACCTGCACTGTGCACCCACCGCCGTCGTTTGACCGCTTACAATCATCCCAGTAATCGTGCCCCACCCTGCCTAGTTTCAGGGTACCGTTGATACCTAACTTTGGGTTACTGCTGAAACGGGTCCCTCGTTACCAGGATTTTCTAGTCAAACATGTTAAGTGGTTAAGTGTCTGTATTTACCTAACCCCACCCATCAATTCTTGTTAACATGTTGAATTTGGTTAAGTGTTATAGTTGACTTAACCCTACCATCTGTCCTTAGCCTCTTAGGAGCACCAGACCACTCACATTAAACAGGTATTGCTACGGTTACTGGATATGCCGGTCGGTTCCGGGCAGGTTTACACCGTAGCTCAGTCTAACCTCGGGTCCTTATTGGGCTCAATGCTTAACCACCCACATTAGATAGGTATTGTTGTGACTACTGGACAGCCGGGCGGGTCCGGGCAGGTTTACATCACAACTCAATCCAACCTCGGGTTAAGCATATCGTGTTTTCTAAATTTACATATTTTATTACTTTTCAACTATATGTAAATGTCATATCTTTTATTTTTGGGTATTTCAATTCATACCGCTTATGTGTCATAATCATTGGCATGTGCCAAACATGCCAACATATGTTTTCATATTTTACACCCAACGTTTTTACCCCCGTTTGTTCGCAACGTTATAACATGTGTTGGGCTTGTCACAATTCAGCCCAACTTTATAAACGTGAGAGAAAGGGGAAATCATGAACATGTAATACATAAAGATGTGCGGCGCATGAACTTGCAATTTGGCGATTCAACTAACATATAACATGGGTCATGTGAACTTGCATTCAAATCAAAGTATGACTACGTAGGTGACATATGAAATGGCATAGTTTAGGCAAATACAAACTTGTGTTTAAACATGTTAACTTGGCATAATATCGACCACAAAACTAGCATGTTATATATTCATCAAAATGTACAATTTTTACATCTAATCATATAGCCTATTTCAACATGAACTTGCATAGTTTATGAAACCCAAACGATGTTTGACATAGAACCAATTATATTTTGCAAATAAACATGAACTTGCATAGTTTATGAAACATAGATCCAATTATACTTGCAAACATAGATCTAATTATACTTGCCAATAAACATAAGGATAATATCATAGGTTTTGGGTCATGTAGGCATAAAAGGTCTATAACATGTTTATACAAATTCTAATTTAGACTAAGGAAATATACATAGTCCATGCCATCGACATATACAAAAAGGGATAAATCTCTGGTTTTTGCCACAAGCTTGCAAGTGCCATTGTTTTTCATATACAATTGTTCAATAGGCTTGCATCAATTAATTTATGCCACAAACATCAATACACAAGTCATGATAGAACCATCACAATACACAAAGATTATAACAACACGATTATATTTTCATTTACATCGAATCACATCATAGTTTTTATTCATATTTTGAAAGGTCACTATACTTACAACGTGTGATGAATTCTTGTTTTCTGATTTCTGTTATTCTGATTTGGAGATGCTCTCCTTTGGGTAGCAAATTTGCGTTGAATGATTTGATTAAGCTTTGATCTTCTTTTAATTTGATTCGTCTCTTAGGCTTGTTGGCTTGTCTCTAGGCTTTCTAATTGACGGCCATTCCTAGTTCCTCTCCAGCAGCATGACGGCTTTTGTATTCTATTATTTGTGTGAATTTAGGGTTAGACTTAAGTTGTATTTATAGAATTTTAAATTGTTTTGAGCCGTCAGATGAAGATAGGAGGAATCTAGACCATACAAAGTTCAAAGAGCCAATCAAGAGGTGACACGTAAGCCCTAGTGACTCAGCCAAGCATCAGAATTCGACCAGACCCTGACCAGGCCAGCCAGGACCTGACCAGCAGGTCATTCTGACCTGGGCGCACTTGGCAGGTGCGCCAGGCTAAAAATGTACTGGCGCATTTCTCAAGTGCGCCAGTTCATTTCTGTTCTGGCGCACTTCCCAAGTGCGCCAGTGCATTCTGACCCGTTTTCTGGTTTTTCGCCCAACTTCGTTCATCCATATCTTCTTCATACGATATCCGTTTTACGCAAACTTGAACTCTATCTCAAGCAGAATTTCAAGACGAACGCAATGGCGTAACCCATTTCCCTTGATTTCATCAAGTAATTAATTATACTTTAATTCGAGAAGCTTAACGTTATAGAATTCACGGGGTGTTACTGGTTTAAACCTGGCCTTTCCGAATAACCGACATATATTATAATCAAGTGATATAAACACACAACATACGCCTCATTCGAATCCATAATATTCTTTTATTCAAATATTCTTTTCACAATTTAAACCAAATTAAGGTTTTCCAAACTAGTCGGGATTAGCGAACCTTAACGAAGAAATCATTTATTTTATTTTCCAATCCCAACCTATTCATCCCATAGAGAAAAACTGGTAGCACTTCATATCTAACACCACAGTGTTATTGGTAAAATTAATTACCATTTCACGTTCAAATCTAATTAAAGATTTAACTATCGCCTAGAGTAAAACTGGTGGTACTACATTCTCGATCATTTTCTAAATTTGATAATTTAAATTATCACATTCACATTTTAATCTAATTAAAGATTCATTAAAACTCCACTTAGTTTTAATCTTCCCAAAATCAATATTAATGATTATTTAACTTTGGGAAATCAAACATGCTACACTGACAGTCTACACCGTACCATTGATTTCTGTCGATATATAACCTCTAAGCTCGTACGTCTCAGAGAAGGGTGTTAAGCAAGAGAATAAATTCTTCACCACCAAACAGATATATATTTAGCAGAGATCAACAATACAGTTTGAAAAACAATGTTAGACATGTAATCTCGTCTTTAACTGGGTTAAAGAAATAATGTCATTTTAAACACAGTTCACGATAAACCCAAAATCACATTCCATTAATTATGGAATCTTCACGGAAATACAGACCAATATATAGTCAATATATAATCGATATCAATTTCCATATCTGACTAATAATATAAATGGAATAACAACAAAGCCTTTTAAATTCCATATATATTAACAGTCTTCCTCCACAGAAGTTCACTTCGATTATTACCAAATCGAATTCCATTCCATTCTGATTTAATATATTAAATTGGAAAACTTTACTTGTGAAAATTTCCGTTAAATATTAATAACAAGGTTTATAAATTCCAAATCACATTTTACTGTTAATTGGCTAAAGAACGAATGTCGTCTAAAACACAGTTCACGATAAACCCAATTCACCTTTCATTTTATTCCAATTACTAAATATAACTGGATACTCTAATAATCTTAACTAAAAGATTTATTCTTTTCACACGGGGTTTAAGAACAGTGTTATTTAAGACACCATTCACGACAAACCCAAAATCCAATTGTTTTATTCAATTCCAATTAAATGTTAATTAATTGGAAAACTTCACTTAATCTTGATAAAAAGATTATTTCTTTCTCAACTGGGCTTAAGAACAGTGTTATTTAAGACACAGTTCATGACAAACCCAAAATCCAATTTAATATTAAATACAAGGCTCTGAATAGAAATTATATTGGCTTATATTCAACATCAAATTTTGAAATCAACAAATATCGTATTGGGAATAACGATATATATATATATATATATAGCTTCCAAATTCCTCCACAATATCCGTATAATCACGGAATCCAATATCGAAATATTCCGAAGGTAATTTCGATTCAAATCCATTCCAGTTCATATATTGGAAATTTCTAGTTTTGTTAAAACCCTTTATAAATCCAATTTAT
This sequence comes from Allium sativum, assembly GCA_030737875.1. Taxonomy (NCBI): domain Eukaryota; kingdom Viridiplantae; phylum Streptophyta; class Magnoliopsida; order Asparagales; family Amaryllidaceae; genus Allium; species Allium sativum. The sequence goes on along the minus strand of CM060919.1, from coordinate 826,359,479 downwards.
TTATTTAAAAATATTGGATTATTTTTCTAGTTAATAACTAGTTCATTTTGATAAAAATATATTTTTATCTTTACAAACGTGGAATTTTTCATTCCAATTCTTTCCAAATCATTTATTATGATTTTTCACAAATTATTAATATTTTTAACAATTTTATTAAGGCCCTTTCTGTCGATTTCCATAAACAGTCATCGAACTGCACTTACAGCAATCTTTTCCAAATTTGATTTGGACATAATTCCAAATCCAACTGTTAGATTTCAAATCTCTTGTAACGACCCGTATTCTACACATCATAGGATCGTAGAATATTTATTTCTTTCCCATGTTAAGTTGTATGGTCATGTAACTTTGGGAAACATCCATTAGAGTCATTTCCCATGTTCATGATTTTTGTCGATTTTTAAATGACCATTTTGCCCCTAGTTGGTACTGTTTTGGCCATAACTTTAGATTGGAAGGGAATTTTGACCTAAAACCACTTCCATTTGATTCGTTTGATAGTTTCTCTTTCCGTAGAGTGGTCATAATAGCCAAACGGACTTACCGTTTGGGAGATATGGCTGAAACAAGGTTTGGAGGGTGAAAAACTGCTTAACCGGGCCAAATCGGGTGATTAGTGAGTAGGCCCATAACGCATTTCGGGATTAGGGTTATGGGAGGGCTGAAATGAGATGGAGAATCATTCCATTTCAGTTTTCTAGCCTCCACTTATCACCAAGGATCCCTAAAAATGGCCTCCAACCTCTAAATCACCTCCAAATCTTCATTTGGTTAAGGATTTGGCTTAGCAACCCCTAATCAAGGAAGATCTTCACCAAAGCAACTAAGGAGCTGCTGTTTGGCATTGAGATTCACATCAAATCAGAGAATTATTTCAGATCTTAGTTTATTTTGTGGCTAAGGTGAGTGATTTGCATAATTTTGCACTAATTATGGCTAATTAGGGGTGATTAGTGTTAATTAGCGAATTTAAACATGATAAAATTTTGGAAAAATGTTTATAAAATTCGGAATGATATTTTAGACCTCTGTTAGAAATTTGGTTCCATTTGGTTAAGTTTTGCTAATCATATCATTGGTTTCACCTAAACATGCTTAGGGGGAGATGTGGGGTTTTGGGTATGTTTGGTCTATTTTGACCTACCATGTTGATGTTTTGATGTTTGTGGTTGATTATGCATGTTGCTATGACTGTATGAAATGTTATGTGACTGTTTAGAATAGTTGGAATGGTCGAAAACGCCGTCGAGGGGCGTAAACAGCTCGCTGGACAAGGTGCAGGGGTTCGGATCGCATAGGGGGTTGAGGGACGATCAGATCGCCCTATGGGATCGTGGGACATCACCACGAGTCGAGTCATCTCCTCCGAACCGAACCATCTGCGCAAGGCCCACGAGACGAATCGATGCAGCGCCGTGCCCAAATTGAAGTACTCCGACCCGGATCGCCAATGAGCATTACGACCCGATCCGATCCACTCGTGCTTCATATCACGATCCGATGCACAACGAGACGATGGAGGAGCGCGATCCGATCCGTATGGGGTATTCACGATCCGACCAGAAGTGGAGACCCGATTCGATGGAGACTGGATTCACGAGACGATGGGGGAGTGCGACCTGATCACCTGGAGGACCACGACCCGATCCGACGTAGGAGGCGCGACCCGATCCGATGAAGAATGCTGACGGCGACCCGATCCGATCTGGTGATGACCAATAACCCGAGATGCAAAGGTAGTCCAAATGGAAGTTAGAGCTCAGGATCCCGGAACCAGTTGGGAACCAATGAGTTCACTTCATGGTTGGACTTTGCTGCGGGACGTGTGCTAAGGAGTTGTCGACGTTCATAACTTCGATTCACCACTAAGAATGAATGATGGGCTACTTATCAGTGCAGTAGGGTCATTATGACCTGAGGGGCAAAGTGATGGTAGCAAGACTACGTTATCAGTGCAGTAGGGTCATTATGACCTGAGGGGCAAGGTGATGCGTAGTAAGACTATGAGCCAGCGCAGATGGGGTGAATAACTCCATGGGGCAAGTGGACATAGTAAGGATTAGTAAGGCTATGAGCCAGTGCAGTGGGGTTCTTGTGACTCCATGGGGCAAAGTGGACATAGCAAGTGAAAGTGGCTACGTTATCAGTGCAGTGAAGCCATTTATGACTTCGTGGGGCAAAGTGATCGTAGCAAGGTATGTTGGGTGATCGAAGTGGTGAATGTCGTATGCTTTATGCGTTGAGTGAGAGATGTGAGGATGGATGCTATGTTTGATTGTTTGCCATCATTATGACATGCACACCTCCCCCACCTCCGTATCTTTATATTGATTGATATGATACCTTAGAGTGTTGTACAGTATGTAGTGCTAACTCTTTGGTTGCAGGTCCAGGTTCAGGTATGTTCTAGTCTACCTGTTATTGTTCACTTAGATGCTTATCGCTCATACCAGGCTTTATGTCTGACCCAGAGTTTTATGTCTCCTCTTATTACTCTGGGTGCTCACACGAGCAGACTAGAGACAGGTTAGCTGGTGGTGCGCGAGTAGCTGATTCGGAGGCGGGCAGGAGGCTTCCACGTATTATATATATACACATTCTCCCTGTGTCATTGGTGGTCGCTACTTGGGCATTAGTAGTGCACCTCATTTACCTTACTTTTGCTTTGAGACAATTTGAAAGTTGTAATAAGCTGTATTTTGGATTTCCGCTGCTATGATGTTTAGTTCTGATTTTCAGCTTATGCACTGTCTCTCCTGTTTTATGTCAAGTATGTTATTATTATATTTTGTTCTATGCGCTGTGAGACATTCTACAGGTTCTTTGTATGTTCGTTTCCTTCTTCCCTTTCCTTCTGACGACCCGTTCCGTACCAATTGGACATGTGTACAGCGCACTTTTAGAGTAAATGTCGGTTGGTGCGGGGCGGGCCGTCACACTTGGTATCAGAGCTCTAGGTTGCGTAGTTAACCTAGGGAAAGACACTAGGGAGAGTTAGTACGTATATGAGAGCGTGTATTTGTGATTACTTTGGTTTTCAAAAGCTATGTATATATATACTATTAGTAGTATAAGAATGAAGTTGCACTGCACTAGTACCACTATGGGGTCGTTAATCGTTTCTTTTTTTCAGATTGACGATGAGCCGACATGTTAGAGGTACTGGTAGAGGGGCCAATAATGGGAATGCCGCTGACATGAGGGCGATGTTTACCAACCTCATGAGAGACATGCTTAGAGAAGTGCAAGGGGCAGTTCCCAATCCCGGAGTTGGTGATGGCCCAGTAGTGCAGGCGCCTAGGGTCGATTTCGCCAAGTTGTGCAAGGATTACACTAATCTTGGTGGGAAGCCGTTCCACGGAACGGAGTCGGCCACAGATGTTCAAGATTGGATGGATAGCTGTGACCGTATCTTTGATGACTTGGGTCTTGAGGATGCGATGAAGAGGAGGCTAGCTTCTCGTCAGCTGCAAGGGCGAGCGATGAATTGGTGGAATGCCATTAGAACAGCTACTCCAGAGGACCAGGTTACTTGGGTTCAGTTCAAGGCTCGCTTTAGCGAGAAGTTTATTCCAGCTGCCCAGAAGTCGGTGTTGTTCAAGAGGTTCTTGGAACTCAAGCAGGGTGGCTGGGCAGTTTCTGATTATATTGCTGAGTTCGACACTTTGTCGAAGTATGGACTGTCTCTTATCGATACTCCTGAGAAGAAGAATGAGAAGTTCATTACTGGCTTGGATGGGTACTTGGGGGAAAGGCTTATCAACCACATCGATGAGACTTTTGAATCGATCTTGGGGAAAGCTTTGAGATCAAAGAGTCTTTACCCTAAGTCAAAGACTGAGGTTGCGTCTGCAGTAGGGCCAAAGCCGCAAGCAGGCGGTGGAGGCAAGAATAGCTCTCAGAATAAGAGGAAGCAGGATCAATCTAAAGGTGGCCAGAAAAAGAGCAAGAAGGATGTTGAGTACTTCAGCTGTGGAAAGAAGGGCCATTACGCTAAAGAATGTCGGGCCAAGCCAGCGGAAAGGAAGTGCTACAACTGCGGTCAAGTGGGACATCAGAAAGATAAGTGTCCGCAACCTCTTAAGGAGAAGCAGATTGTGAAAGCATATGCTATTGATGCTGTTCCTTCTTCGTCGAATGCCCCAACTGCGGCGGAGAAAGGAAAGAATGTTGTTATTCAAGGTAAGCTTTCTATTTATGATGTACCAGTTCGAGTTTTGTTTGATACTGGGGCTTCCCGTTCCTTCATATCTAGTGACCTGGTAGATAGGTTGGGACTGGAACCCGAGATAGTCGATAGACCATTAGTTGTGACGAACCCGATTGGTGGTTCAACTAGCCTTAGTATGATTTGCAGGAATTTGGTCTTATGGAGTCATGGATGTATGTTTGTATGTGATTGCTTTGTTTTGGGCTTTACTGGGTATGGCATTATATTGGGAGTCGATTGGCTCCAAAGATACGGGGTGGTGGTAGACTGTGAGGGCTTTTTGGTGACAGTGAGGGCGGATGATGGGCAGAGGGTAGTGTTTGGTAGTCTACCTAGTGATGGGGTTATGGCTAGTTTTGTGAATTCCCTCGACATCCCGCAGGATGAGTTGTCAGATGTGCCCGTGGTTGGCCAGTATCCGGACGTCTTCGAGGAGGTGACCGGGCTTCCACCACACCGAGAGATTGAGTTCCGTATTGATTTAGTGAAAGATGCCAGACCTATTGTGATGCCACTTCGTCGTATGGCACCAAGGGAGCAGCGAGAGCTCGGGGTGCAAGTCAGCAATCTTTTGAAGAAGGGATTGATTAGAAGGAGTGTCTCCGAGTGGGGAGCACCGGTTGTGTTTGCCACTAAGGCAGATGGTTCCCTTCGTTTGTGTGTGGACTATCGCAAGTTGAATAAGGTGACGAGGAAGAATAAGTATCCTTTACCGCGGATAGATGATTTGTTTGATCAGCTGGAAGGAGCAAGAGTGTTCTCCCAGTTGGACCTCGCGACAGGATTTCATCAGCTTCGAGTAGCGGATGAGAGTGTTCCGAAAACGCCATTTAGGACGCCGTCTGGATTTTATGAGTGGCTGGTCATGCCGTTTGGGTTGACCAATGCACCAGCCTATTTTATGGATCTTATGAATCGAGTATTCAGAGATCAGTTGAATAAGTTTGTTCTTGTGTTCGTGGATGATATCCTTGTTTATTCAAGGACAGAAGAGGAACATAAGGGGCACTTGAGGATAGTGATGGAGGTGTTGAGGAAACACCAATTGAAAGCGAAATTCTCTAAGTGTCATTTTTGGAGAAGGGAAGTAAGATTCTTGGGTCATGTTGTTTCAGAGTGTGGTATTGCCGTGGACCCTGCGAAGGTGGCTACGGTACAGGATTGGCCTACGCCCAAGAATGCTACAGATGTAAGAAGTTTTTTGGGATTAGCCGGATATTATCGTAAGTTTATCCAGGACTTCTCCAAGATAGCAGCACCGTTGACTCAGTTGACTAAGAAGAATCAGTCCTTCGTCTGGGACGGAGTGTGTGAGGATGCCTTCAAAAGTCTAAAGGAGAGGTTGACGCGTGCGCCAGTGTTAGTCATTCCTAAGGGGAATGAAGAGATGACGGTATACACGGATGCTTGTGGTACCGGACTGGGTGCAGTATTGATGCAAGGAGGTAGGGTTGTAGCTTATGCTAGTCGACAGCTAAAGCCGCATGAGAAGAAGTATCCTACCCATGATTTGGAATTAGCAGCGATTATATTTGCGCTGAAGATGTGGAGACACTATCTCTTGGGAGAAAGATTTGAGTTGTTTACCGATCATAAATCGTTAAAGTATCTCTTCTCTCAGAAAGATCTAAATCTCCGTCAGCAGAGATGGTTAGAGTTCTTGGCTTCGTATGATTTTGATATCGCATACACACCTGGGAAGGGTAATGCGGTAGCCGATGCCTTGAGTAGGAGACATGCCAGCTTAGGGGCAATGTTTCTTGAATGGAAGCAACTGGAGTATATCGCGGGGTTTGATTTCAGACCAAAGTGCGAATTGGATCCAGTTGTGCTAGCTAGTTTGACGATCAGACCCACTTTGGTAGAGCGGATTGGTTCTAGTCAGAGGGACGATCCTAACCTATTGGAAATCATCTCCAAGTTAGAGATGGGTATCGACGAGGAGATGAATGTGTATGGGCTTGATCGAGATGGATGGCTTCGAAAGAATGGAAGACTAGTTGTACCCAACGTGAATGGTTTGAGAGATGAAGTGCTTAGAGAATGTCATCACTCAAAACTGACTATACACCCTGGTGGTAATAAGATGTATCGAGACATGAGACAGACTTACTACTGGGAAGGGATGAAAAGAGACGTTGGGAAGTTTATATCCAAATGCATGAATTGTCAGCTAGTTAAAGCCGAGCAAAAGAAGCCTAGTGGGTTGTTGCAACCATTAGAAATTCCCGAATGGAAATGGGAACAAGTTTCGATGGATTTCATCGATGGTTTACCTAGGACTAGATCGGGACATGATAGCATTTGGTTAATTGTGGATCGATTGACCAAGAGCGTAAGATTTATACCAGTCAAATCGACCAGAACGGCAGCCAAGTTGGCAGAATTGTATATGAAGTGGGTAGTGAGATTTCATGGAGTACCCAAAAGCATTGTGAGTGACCGAGACCCGTTGTTCACTAGTGGGTTTTGGAAGAGCTTACAAGAGGCTCTAGGGTCAGGATTACATCTTAGTACCGCATATCATCCTCAGACCGACGGACAGACGGAGAGGGTGAATCGTATATTGGAAGATCTCTTGAGAGCGTGTATATTGGATTTTGGTGGATCATGGGATGACTATTTGCATCTAGTAGAGTTTGCATATAACAATAGCTACCAATCCAGTATCGGTATGGCTCCATATGAAGCTTTGTACGGAAGACCGTGTAACTCACCATCATGTTAGATAGAGACTGGCGAGAAGTTTGTGCTTGGACCAGATGTGGTGAGAGAAACTTCAGATAAGATTAAGATCATTCAGCAACGAATGAAAGCTGCCCAAGATAGGCAGAAGAGTTATGCTGAGAAGAGGAGAAGAGATTTGAAATTCTCCGTTGGTGACTTGGTGTTTGTCAAGATCTCTCCGTTGAAGAGCGTGATACGATTTGGCAGGAGAGGCAAATTAGCACCAAGATTTGTTGGCCCATTCCCTGTTCTTGAATTAGTCGGGAATCTGGCATATAGAGTTGGCTTACCAGAGAAAATGGCGGGAGTTCACAATGTATTTCATGTTTCCCAACTAAGGAAGTTCGTTCACGACTCAGATGTGACTATTTCACCTGATCAGTTAGAGGACTTCGAAGTAGAACCCGAGGCGGTTGGGAACCGCAAGCCGATTCGTATTGTGGGGCACGATACAAAGCAACTTCGAAGGAAGTCGGTGAAGCTAGTCAAGGTTCAGTGGGGCGAGGACGAGAATGATTGTATTTGGGAGACAGAGGAGAGCATTAGGAAAGCACATCCAGAACTCTTTGCCTGGTAAGGTTTACTTTGCGATTTAGTTTTCCGCATGCTAGGGTAGACTTGTTTTGCTTGGTTGCATGTTTGATTGTTGTTTTATGATTGATAGGCATGCGGGACCTTTGTGTGTGTTTGGATTAGGGAATTTCGGGGGCGAAATTTCTTAAGGGGGGAAGAGTGCAACGACCCGTATTCTACACATCATAGGATCGTAGAATATTTATTTCTTTCCCATGTGAAGTTGTATGGTCATGTAACTTTGGGAAACATCCATTAGAGTCATTTCCCATGTTCATGATTTTTGTTGATTTTTAAATGACCATTTTGCCCCTAGTTGGTACTGTTTTGGCCATAACTTTTGATTGAAAGGGAATTTTGACCTGAAACCACTTCCATTTGATTCGTTTGATAGTTTCTCTTTCCGTAGAGTGGTCATAATAGCCAAACGGACTTACCGTTTGGGAGATATGGCTGAAACAAGGTTTGGAGGGTGAAAAACTGCTTAACCGGGCCAAATCGGGTGATTAATGAGTAGGTCCATAACCCATTTCGGGATTAGGGTTATGGGAGGGCTGAAATGAGATGGAGAATCATTCCATTTCAGTTTTCTAGCCTCCACTTATCACCAAGGATCCCTAAAAATGGCCTCCAACCTCTAAATCACCTCCAAATCTTCATTTGGTTAAGGATTTGGCTTAGCAACCCCTAATCAAGGAAGATCTTCACCAAAGCAACTAAGGAGCTGCTGTTTGGCATTGAGATTCACATCAAATCAGAGAATTATTTCAGATCTTAGTTTATTTTGTGGCTAAGGTGAGTGATTTGCATAGTTTTGCACTAATTATGGCTAATTAGGGGTGATTAGTGTTAATTAGCGAATTTGAACATGATAAAATTCTGGAAAAATGTTTATAAAATTCAGAATGATATTTTAGACCTCTGTTAGAAATTTGGTTCCATTTGGTTAAGTTTTGCTAATCATATCATTGGTTTCACCTAAACATGCTTAGGGGGAGATATGGGGTTTTGGGTATGTTTGATCCATTTTGACCTACCATGTTGATGTTTTGATGTTTGTGGTTGATTATGCATGTTGCTATGACTGTATGAAATGCTATGTGATTGTTTAGAATAGTTGGAATGGTCGAAAACGCCGTCGAGGGGCGTAAACAGCTCGCTGGACAAGGTGCAGGGGTTCGGATCGCATAGGGGGTTGAGGGACGATCGGATCGCCCTATGGGATCGTGGGACATCACCACGAGTCGAGTCATCTCCTCCGAACCGAACCATCTGCGCAAGGCCCACGAGACGAATCGATGCAGCGCCGTGCCCAAATTGAAGTACTCCGACCCGGATCGCCAATGAGCATTACGACCCGATCCGATCCACTCGTGCTTCATATCACGATCCGATGCATAACGAGACGATGGAGGTGCGCGATCCGATCCGTATGGGGTATTCACGATCCGACCAGAAGTGGAGACCCGATTCGATGGAGACTGGATTCATGAGACGATGGGGGAGTGCGACCTGATCACCTGGAGGACCAAGACCCGATCCGACGTAGGAGGCGCGACCCGATCCGATGAAGAATGCTGACGGCGACCCGATCCGATCCGATCTGGTGATGACCAATAACCCGAGATGCAAAGGTAGTCCAAATGGAAGTTAGAGCTCAGGATTCCGGAACCAGTTTGGAACCAATGAGTTCACTTCATGGTTGGACTTTGCTGCGGGACGTGTGCTAAGGAGTTGTCGACGTTCATAACTTCGATTCACCACTAAGAATGAATGATGGGCTACTTATCAGTGCAGTAGGGTCATTATGACCTGAGGGGCAAAGTGATGGTAGCAAGACTACGTTATCAGTGCAGTAGGGTCATTATGACCTGAGGGGCAAGGTGATGCGTAGTAAGACTATGAGCCAGCGCAGATGGGGTGAATAACTCCATGGGGCAAGTGGACATAGTAAGGATTAGTAAGGCTATGAGCCAGTGCAGTGGGGTTCTTGTGACTCCATGGGGCAAAGTGGACATAGCAAGTGAAAGTGGCTACGTTATCAGTGCAGTGAAGCCATTTATGAATTCATGGGGCAAAGTGATCGTAGCAAGGTATGTTGGGTGATCGAAGTGGTGAATGTCGTATGCTTTATGCGCTGAGTGAGAGATGTGAGGATGGATGCTATGTTTGATTGTTTTCCATCATTATGACATGCACACCTCCCCCACCTCCGTATCTTTATATTGATTGATATGATACCTTAGAGTGTTGTACAGTATGTAGTGCTAACTCTTTGGTTGCAGGTCCAGGTTCAGGTATGTTCTAGTCTACCTGTTATTGTTCACTTAGATGCTTATCGCTCATACCAGGCTTTATGTCTGACCCAGAGTTTTATGTCTCCTCTTATTACTCTGGGTGCTCACACGAGCAGACTAGAGACAGGTTAGCTGGTGGTGCGCGAGTAGCTGATTCGGAGGCGGGCAGGAGGCTTCCACGTATTATATATATATATATACACATTCTCTCTGTGTCGTTGGTGGTCGCTACTTGGGCATTAGTAGTGCACCTCATTTACCTTACTTTTGCTTTGAGACAATTTGAAAGTTGTAATAAGCTGTATTTTGGATTTCCGCTGCTATGATGTTTAGTTCTGATTTTCAGCTTATGCACTGTCTCTCATGTTTTATGTCAAGTATGTTATTATTATATTTTGTTCTATGCGCTGTGAGACATTCTACAGGTTCTTTGTATGTTCGTTTCCTTCTTCCCTTTCCTTCTGACGACCCGTTCCGTACCAATTGGACATGTGTACAGCGCACTTTTTGAGTAAATGTCGGTTGGTGCGGGGCGGGCCGTCACATCTCTTATATTCATTTGAAAGCCCATTTCGATATGAACCCAACGGTTCTGGTTTTAGGAGAATCCGAAGGTTGGATCTCCCATAATATCAATTCGAAGTCAATTGTCGAAATTCGCGAATGGTCGCTGCGCGGCGCGTTCTATTCAGGCAATTAAATATATATATAATATATTATATATATTTCATCGATTTCCATTTAAAACGTATTTTATAACTCGTTTTAAATTCGTTTTCAAAAATGATTTCAACTTCATTTTCAATTTTAAACCAAAATTGAATATTCCTTATAATTATAATATTTAAATGATAATATTTTCAAAATATCAGATTTTGAAACCATTTCCTTTTCTATATTCATTATAAAAATGAATAAAATTGATATAAATATCGTTTGCGTTAAAATGGCGCATATCTAATCAACATGGCTTCACATATTTCAATACTTTCGTGTCCATCCAAAATCGGACATCAAAATCATATTTTGATCTTTTACTGAATATTATTTTAAAATATTCATTATTTTATTTTATTCAACACATGAATATTTTTATTCAACATATGAATATTTTCAATTGTTTATATGTTCAATAAAAATGATATTTTTATTGTTTAAATATTTTATTCAACACATGAATATTTTTAATCCTTTTTCTGAATATTATGTTTAAAATATTCGTTATTTTAAAATATTCGTTATTCCTAAATTGGAATCAGACACAGTCAATTACCATATAATGTTATTTATATGGATTTCATACAACACATGTATATAATCATAATGATACACAAGCAACCATCATCCAAAGTGCATTCTGCACTGTATAAGCATTAAATATAGATAATTAACACTTACAACAGCCTATCAACCAATCAATTGACATACAACTAAACAATTGGGATTAGTGTATGTCAAATATCATTCCAGTACCCATGTGGGGTTTCAATCAACAAACAAAGGTTTTATTTGTGAAGTTGGGCGATATGTAAAATTTATCGTCCCAATCAACATCATTCAAATGGGTGTACATAAAAAAATCGTCCGTTTACAAATGAATATTTGTTTTCATTTCAGGATTTTATGTCGTTCATATATACGTTAAAAATTATATTTTTAACGATAAAAATATTATATTCAACACATGAATATTTTATATAATTCATATATAAGTTAAAAATAATATTTTTAAGTAACCATTATATTTTTAACATATTTTAGAAAATTTTGGCAGCATAACGGTGCGATACTAGAACCGGAATAAGGTCTAGCCTTATCCCTCACCTAATATTGGCTCGCGCCATACACATACCAATTCCAATCAATTCAATTAACATCCCAAATCAAATTCAACCAATTTCTTAATAGGGTTGCCAAATCCTATTAAATAACAACCAATCAAATAAAACAAACAATCAAACATCCATGGTTTCAATCAAAGGTGTCGGGTGCTACTAAGCACCATCTACATCCTAGTATATATTAACTATAAACAAAATTAGAGCGAGAAGTTCTCACATTTGGTTTCCACTCCTCCCTTCCTTTATTGTCAATTTTAAATCTTTCCAGAAATCCAGCTTGTCTATTTTATAAATAGCATACATACGTTAAAAATCAGATTTTTAACTAACAAACAATATTCCTTTGTATGACCATTTTATAAATAGTATACATAAGCTAAAAATCATATTTTTATCTTTCTAAAAATATTTTTATGTCATACACTAGTTAAAAATCATATTTTTAACTTACTAAAAATATTTTCTTTATACGATAAAAATCATATTTTTACTGTAAAAATCATATTTTTATATCACTAAAAACTATATTTTTATATCACTAAAAATTATTATTTTATACCACTAAAAAATATATTTTTAGACTATCCCATATATATAAAAATCACATTTTAATAACGCTGTTATATATATAAAAATCGTATTTTTATAATGCTATTATATATATATATATCACATTTTTATTTTGCTATCTATATAATAAAAAACACATTTTTATAAAAATATTTCATTCATAAAAATTATATTTTTAAAACAATATTATATATATAGAAAATCAGATTTTTGTTAAATTAATAGCATAAAAAATACAAACAAAACACACCTTTTTTTTTCTTCTTGCAAAAATTGAATTCTTGTTTTAGAAGGGCCCCACAGCCGGAGATGGGGGCTAAGGGGGTGGCGCTGGGGCTGCAGGTGGCGAGGGAGGCGGTCAGACGACCGACGGTGGAAGATTTGGGCAGTTTGGGGTTAATGGTTGCGGAGGAGAGAGCGAGGGAGGGAGAAAAAGGAGGAGCAACGGAGGGGGTGGCACTAGTCAGTGGAGGCGCGGCGACGGCCTTCTGACGTGGCGGCGAGGTCAGGCGGCAGTTGGTGGGTTCAGCGACAGGTTTAGTTAGGGATTTTTTTTCTCAATTTTTGAACGATGGGAAGATAAGGAATGAGGGTTGACCTAGTTAATAATATATATATATATATAATTATTAATTTGAATCCAAAAAGTTACTTTTTATTTGAACTCCAATTCAAACCCAACAGCTGTCGCCGCTAGTTAAATACCCACATTACGGACACAATGGGATATGTCCAGTAAGCCATTTCGATTGTTTAGATCATTATTTGTTTAAATTAAAATAGAAATCAAGATAACGTTCAAAATTGACTTTAACATACATTTTAATTTTCCGAGGCCGTACACTAACTCCAAAAATTCTAGAAAAATAAATCTGGCTACGTTTTAATGATACGGTCCTTCCAAAACTAATTTCGTCGAATTTGGAGACCATTTGAAAAATGATCGTTTTCCAGTCGATAAAATTCAAACTGAATTGACCAAACACGTTTAAATTCACTACGCTCACATATTAATTCCAAAAATTATAAAAATTGGAATCTAGCAATAATTTGACATTCCGAATCCAACAAAAGTGGTTTCGTCAAAAACGAAGGTCGTTTGCAAAATGGCTATTTTTAAGGGCTATATATTATATAAAATATATATAAATTCCATAGCGACTATTTCAAATTTTAAACTGGACAAAACTTTTTAGTTCACTATGAAATCTATATTTTTCACATTCGTTAGAAAGATATAATTAAACAGATTCAAATATTTCTGGTTTTACTGAAATCCGATTTATTTGGAATCCTGTACATTCATTTGAAATTTAAAATCGAATTTTCAAACTACTGCACCATTTCAGGCTCGTTTTATAATTAAAATAAATTTATTCGTTCTAACTTCGATTTATATAAATTTTTAGTCATTATTACTTAAAATAAATCATTTTAAATATTCAAAATCCATCAAAATAGCTAAAATAAAAAAAATTAATTGGTTTTGAAAATCCGGGTTGTTACAATCTCCCCCACATAAAAATTTTTCGTCCCCGAAAAGGAACGGAGCTGAAAATTGTTTAACCGACCAACTCAACTTTCATGCTGGCGTTCATTCTTCAACTTTCCAATTTCTAAGAATTTTCAAATTTCTCAAAAATTTGGCTAACACCTTAAATTTTCGAAAAAATTCGCTATAACCTCCTTTATATGGGGAGACCTTTAAAACCGCAACTAGCTTCATAGGGCCCACATCAGTCCAAAAGAAAAAGAAAAGGCCAAGCGGCTAGCTAATCGGCTCATAAAATCATAAAAACCCAAGAAATACACTAAACATGTACCTATTTGTCGGGCATACAATTTTATTCCTCTTCTAGGCGTCCATGCTATGACTTGTTCACACATATATATGTATATGTATGCAATTTCAAACAATTTTCAATTCAGTTCAATATTTGATTCGATTTGGCTTAATTACCTTACATTCTCTTATTGGTTTTATGAGTTGAATTAACAACCAAACATCACAACCAGCAATCAATTAGTTGTTTAGCTTTTCAAACACATAACTTTAATACATAGTAAAAAAAATCATATTTTTAGTGCCAAATCACAACAATAAATTCTAACTATTTTTGGTTCTCACACCAGTCAATTGGAAATATATAGATATCCCACTTTCGGCACTCGAACATAAACACTGATGATACTAGTAATCATCAGTATCATCTCTGGGCGACTAGAATGTGATTTTATATCTATCCAGTATATTTGAGACTTCGTATATACGTTCATGACGCGTATATGCAAAATCGTCATATACTCGATTGTACAAATTAAAATAAAATAATATCCTCAAATACGTATAATAAGATAAAATTTTCAAAACTAAATTTGTTTTTACTTTTAATTTAGTAAATAATACCCTTCCAACTCATTCTAGGATACTACTGATCCTATCTTTAACGAGTCATTCTTATTGTATATTACTAATCCAATCTCTGATGAATTCTTTCGTTCGGTTCTAATGTGCCTTGTTCTCGAGCTCTGTAAACCAAAGCTCTGATACCACAATGAAACGACCCAAACTCGCCCTTTGGGAAAGCGCGGATTGAGTTGAGAACACGACAAATCAGAACGCAAACAGAAGAACATTTCATTGTTTATTACAACAATTACATCAGAGTACAAGAATATAACAGAGTATGAATAAATAATATACATTTGATAAACATCATAGATTCAAATTACAAAGCAGCGGAAAAATAATACATAACACAACTGAAAGAAATACTCGGATACAGTGTTTTCCATATATAGCTCCAACTGTAAACCAGGATCCTGTAAAAATAAATCTGCAAAAACAAAACTACTGGCTGCCCATGTGGAAAATAGGGGAACCCGGAGTTTAGGTTAAAACAATAAACTCCAGGTCAGTCATGGGACTGGTATGAGAATTAAAACAATTATTTAAAACTTTGCTTTAGAAATAAAGTAAATCAAGGAACCACGCCGTATTACACGGAACGAGTTTCCACCCAAGAATACTAGTGCATAAATAGCTTGTAAACGGTGCAATGCCTTTCTGAAAAATGAAGCTATTATAAGACTCAAATCCCATCACACAATGCAACGCAAGCCGGAGGATAGAGTTTTCCCTTATAATAGCCAAACATGCTTGGTATGTTTAAAACAAAAATCATTTGATACTATTATAAGTGCATAGTGTATAAAACAACTTCAAATATAAATGTATCAATCATACACATCATTGGTATCATATATCATGTCGCCATACTAGGCTCTACAATCAAAACCGAAATGTCACGTATTGGAAATTGGATTTCCATCATGAGTCGAGGCAAGGGATGTACTCCTCGTCGGCTTCGAGACACTCTAGAAAATGCCTCAGGGCTAGGACGTTGGCGAGCTCTTGGATCCTCCGAAGACGGTCCATACTTAGCGGATTGGAAATTCCTGAACACACGTTTCCTGGTCCTATCAGACTAATCCATGGGCCCCGTAGTGACCGATATATCCGAGGTGAATCGCAATCCATCATCCACATAGGTAAAAATATAATAAATGTCTGGGCTCCATACCATGACACCACTCATGGCTAGAAAGAAACGTCATGTCCTCTTTGGGTCACTTATCGCGTTTTTAACTCATACCGAGGTGTGAGGCTCGCGAATTAATGTTATACACAATGCTATGCTATTTAAAGTTGTTCTTTGATCATCAACCACAAGACTCTGCATTTCAACATAAGCCTTTATCATTTGCATCTCAGCATGCCACATAGGCAATTCACGTCGTGCGACTGATGTCTATCGATATATAACCTCTGAGCTCGTACGTCTCAGAGAACGGTGTTAAGCAAGAGAATAAATTCTCTACCATCAAACAGATATATATTTAATAGAAATCAATCAACACAGAATAAAATCCAATGTCAAACACACATCCATTTACAAGTTCGTTCTGGGTCTAAATGAAATCGGAGGCACCTTATTCCTCGCCCCATATGTCCAATACAGGAGAGAGGTAATTGCATATCCGGTCGATCTCCAAGTATGTCTCGACGATCACCGCTTATTACCTTGTCTTGGGTGTAAAACCCAATCAAGACATCAGTAATCATCCAAACCACTGTTTCAAATATCGCAAATCTCGCCCGAGATATCCTCCGAGATATCGTTTTGGGCTCCTTCAGAAACGAAACAGCAAATATCACTCTAAATCTCCTTTCGAATATACCGCCCGAGATATTGCAATATCGAACGATATATCGACCGAGACGAAATACTGGAATATCGTCCGAGATCTTAGTTTTTTTTGGTTAAAATTTAAATTTGTGCCTGAACTAGAACTATAATTATAAAAAACTCAAATCTAGCTATATTAATCTTTTTTTATTCTACATTTTGCATGTTAAATGACTATATTGTATGTTCGTATATGTTTTACAATGCTTATGATTTTCATATTCATTTTTTACATACATTTTACTTATGAAATTATGTATTTTATGGTCTATTTATGCAGAAATTTTTAATGTTTTGGATCCTTTTAATGTTTCCTATCCAAAAATATTCCTGTTTTAAGCATATTACGATTTAGAGTATGATTGATCTTTCGCAAAATAAAGTATAATAATGTTATTTTGCATTTTAAGTTTAAGTTACTATGTTTTTGATAGCATTCATAAAAATCATTTTGTTAAAATATCATTTTTAACATATCATGTATCCCGAGATTGTTCTGATATGAACCTTCAGACTCGAGTTGAAAATCCGAGACGAACTCCCGAGTTAGACTCATCCCGTCTGAGATCTCCCCTGATACGAGACCGAGTCTATAAAATCCCCGAGACGAAACACGATCGATATCCGAGATTTAAAACCTTGATCCAAACGATGTGAAGACCTCCGGTCTTCAACCACCGTTTTCAATGTCGACTTATCGTCGAATCAGTTATTCAGAATGGGTATAAACCCGGCCTTTCCGAATAGCCGCGTATATTATAATTAAGTGATATAAACACACAACATACGCCTCATTCCAATCAGAATATTCTTTTATTCAAATATTCTTTTCACAATTTAAACCAAATAAAGGTTTTCCAAACTAGTTGGGATTAGCGAACCTGACCGAAGAAATCATTTATTTTATTTCCCAATCCCAACCTGTTCATCCCGTAGAGAAAAATTGGTAGTACTTCATATCTAACACCACGGTGTTATCGGTAAAATTAATTACCATTTCACATTTAAATCTAATTAAAGATTTAACTATCGCTTGGAGTGAAACTGGTGGTACTCCATTCTCGATCATTTCCCAAATTTGATAATTTAAATTATCACATTCACATTTTAATCTAATTAAAGATTCATTAAAACTCAACTTAGCTTAAATCTTCCTAAAAATCAATATTAGTGATTATTTAACTTTGGGAAATCAAACATCCCACACCAACAATCTACACCGTACCATTGATTTCTGCCGATATATAACCTCTAAGATCGTACGTCTCAGAGAAGGGTGTTAAGCAAGAGAAAATATTCTTTGCCACCAAACAAATATATATTTAGCAGAGATCAACAATACTATTCGAAATACAATGTTAGACATGTAATCCTGTCTTTAATTGGGTTAAAGAACTAATTATGTCATTTAAAACACAGTTCACGATAAACCCAAAATCACACTCCATTAATTATGGAATCTTCACGGAAAAACAGATCAATATATAATCGATATCAATTTCTGTATCCGACTAATAATATAAATGGAATAACGACAAAGCCTTTTATGTTCCATATATATTAACAGTCTTCCTCCACAGAAGTTCACTTCGATTATTACCAAATCGAATTCCATTCCATTCCGATTTACTGTATTAAATTGGAAAGCTTTACTTTGGAAAATTTCCACTAAATGTTAATAACAAGGTTTATAAATTCCAAATCACATTTCACTGTTAATTGGGTTAAAGAACGAATGTCGTTTAAAACACAGTTCACGATAAACCTAATTCACCTTTCATTTTATTCCAATTGCTAAATATAACTGAAAACTCTAATAATCTTAATCAAAAGATTTATTCTTTTCACATGGGGTTTAAGAACAGTGTTATTTAAGACGCCATTCATGACAAATCCAAAATCCAGTTCTTTTATTCAATTCCAATTAAATATTAATTAATTAGAAAACTTCACTTAATCTTGATAAAAAGATTATTCCTTTCTCAACTGGACTTAAGAACAGTGTTATTTAAGACATCGCTCATGATAAACCCAAAATCCAATTTAATATTAAATACAAGGCTCTAAATAGAAATTATATCGGCTTATATTCAATATCAAATTCTGAAATCAACAAATATCGTATCGGGAATAAGGATATATATCATCCAAATTTCTCCACAATATCTGTATAATCACGCAATCCAATATCGAAATATTCCGAAGATAATTTTGATTCAAATCCATTCCAATTCATATATTGGAAATTTCTGTTTTTATTAAAAACCCTTTATAAATCCAATTTATTTATTTAAAAATGTTGGATTATTTTCTAGTTTACAACTAGTTCGTTTTGATAAGAATATATTTTTATCTTTACAAACGTGGAATTTTTCATCCCAATTCTTTCTAAATCATTTATTACGATTTTACACAAATTACTAATATTTTTAATAATTTTATTAAGGCCCTTTTAGTCGATTTCCATAAACGGTCATTGAACTGCACTTACAACGACCTTTTCCAAATTTGATTTGGATATAATTCCAAATCCAACCATTAGATTTCAAATCTCTTATATTTATTGGAAAGCTCTTTTCGATACGAACCCAATGGTTCTAGTTTTAGGAGAATCCGACTGTCAGTTTTCCCGTAATATCAATTCGAAGTCAATGGTCGAAATTCGTGAACGGTCGCTGCGTAGCGCGTTCTATTCAGGCCATTAAATATATATATATATATATATATATATGTATATGTATATATAACATATTATGTATGTTTCTTCGATTTCCGTTTAAAACGTATTTTATAACTCGTTTTAAATTCGTTTTTAAAAACGATTTCAACTTCATTTTCAATTTTAAACCAAAATTGAATATTCCATATCATTATAATATTTAAATGATTATATTTTCAAAATATCAGATTTTGAAATTATTTCCTTTTTGATATTCATTATAAACATGAATAAAATCGATATAAATATCGTTCGCGTTAAAATGGGGCATATCTAATCAACTTTCAATCTTTTCGTGTCCATCCAAAATCGGACATCAAAATCATATTTTGATCTTTTACTGAATATTATTTTAAAATATTCATTATTTTATTTCATTCAGCACATGAATATTTTATTCAACACATGAATATTTTTATTCAACACATGAATATTTTTAATGGTTTATACGTTCAATAAAAATGATAATTTTATTGCTTGAATATTTTATTCAACACATGAATATTTTATTCAGTACGTGAATATTTTTAATTCTTTATCGGAATATTATTTTTAAAATATTAGTTATTTTAATATATTTTTTATTCATGAATTGGAATCTGACACAGTCAATTACCATGTAATGTTATTTATATGGAATTCATACAACACATGTATATAATAATAATGACACACAATCAACCATTATCCAGAGTGCATTCGACACTGCATAAGCATTAAATATAAATAACTAACGCTTACAACAGTCTGTCAACCAATCGATTGACATACAACTACATAATTGGGATTAGTGTACGTCAAATATCATCCCAATACACGTGTGAGATTTCAATCAACAAGCGCAGGTTTTATTTGTGCAGTTGAGCGATGTGTAAAATTTATCATTCCAATCAATATAAGTCAAATGAGTGTACATAAACAAATCGTCCGATTTGTAAATGAATATTTATTTTCATTTGAGGAGAATTTTACGCCACTCATATATACATTAAAAATTATATTTTTAACAATAAAAGTATTTTATTCAACACATGAATATTTTATATAATACATATATAAGTTAGAAATAATATGTTTAACCAACCATTATATTTCTAACATATTTTAGAAAATTTTGGCAGCATAACGGCGCGATATTAGAACCGGAATAAGGTCTAGCCTTATCCCTTGTCTGATACTGGCTCGCGCCATACACTTACCAATTCCAATCAACTCAATTAACATCCCAAATCATATCCAACCAATTTCTTAATAGGGTTTCCAATCCCTATTAAATAACAACCAATCAAATAAAACAAACAATCAAACATCCATGGTTTCAATCAAAGGTGTCGGGTGCTACTAAGCACCGTCTGCATCCTAGTATATATTTAACAATAAACAAAATTAGAGTGAGAAGTTCTCACCTTTGGTTTCCACTCCGCCCTTCCTTGATTGCCAATTTTAAATCTTTCCAGAAATCCAGCATGTCTATTTTATAAATAACATACATACGTTAAAAATCAGATTTTTAACTAACAAACAATTTTCCTTTGTATGACCATTTTATAAATAGTATACATAAGCTAAAAATCATATTTTTTTTTCTTTCTAAAAATATTTTCATGTCATACACTAGTTAAAAGTCATATTTTTTACTTACTAAAAGTATTTCCTTTATACGATAAAAATATGATTTTTACATCTCTAAAAATCATATTTTTATATCATTGAAAACTATATTTTTATATCACTAAAAATTATATTTTTAAATCACTAAAAATTATATTTTTAGGCTGCTCTGTATATATAAATCACATTTTTATAACGCTATTATACATATGAAAAACGTATTTCTATAATGCTATTATATGAATAAAAATCACATTTTTATTTTGCTATCTATATAATAAAAATCTCATTTTAAAAAAACTATTTCATTCATAAAAATTATATTTTTAAAACAACATTATATATATATATATATAATCAGACTTTATTAAATTAATAGCATAAAAAAATATAAATAAAACACACCTTTTTTTGCATGGTAAGGCGGATTTTATAGTGGTCGTACCACTTTTATTAGAAGAGATGAAAGAAGTGAAATTCTGCACAGGCACAGAAACTCCATCTGGTTGAAGTGCCAGAACACTTTACATAAAGCACAGGAGAGAAACGAAGAGTTTCAACTACTAACAAGGACCAGACAGTTAATCCCCCACAAGAGTGGAATAACTGGAGGTGTCACTATCACTACCTATAACATTGATATACTCAGAAAAGAGCACAGCCAGTCTAGGAACAAAACACGGATTAGGACTATGAAACTCACATTCCCAATCCCAAGAAGAATCATGGAAAAGTGACTGGTTCTTCCCTCCAAGAACACCCTCCCTAATGAGCTCAAAGCTATCTACAATAACATGATATTCCAATATTCTAACTTCCTCCAGCACTTCTGAAACATATTTGTAGTATTCATTTTCATATGGATCATACCTCATACCCAAAACTTCATGTACCCAAGCCCAATCATCTGACATCCAACATATACCATCATCTTCTATTTCCTCATCAGATGTAACCTTTTTTTCTTTCATCAATGCTTCATCACAAAAAGTACTTTTTCCATTCGTTGCTTTATCTATACTAGGTTCTGCTTCGACTTGATCATCAACCAACTTGTTCTTACGCACCCAAATACTTGGACGAGGCTTCAATAGGGGAGCACGATTTTTAGAAGGACAACAGAACAACAGGTGTCAACAAGGTGACCAAAATAGTGACATTTAGTGCATATTTCCGGTTGTCAAGAGAATTGAATATCAACATAGAAATCATATCAACACACCTTTTTTTCTTCTTGCAAAAATTGAATTTTGTTGAAGGAGGGTCCCACAGCCGAGATGGGGGCTAAGGGGGGTGGCGCCGAGGCTGCAGGTGGAGTGGGAGGCAGTCAGATGACCGACGATGGTTGATTTGGCCGGTTTGGGGTTAATGGTTGCGGAGGAGAGAGGGAGGAAGGGAGAAGAAGGAGGAGCAACGGAGGGGGGTTGGGGCCAGTCAGTGGAGGCGCGGCGGTAGCCTTCTGACGTGGCGGCGATGTCAGGCAACGGTTGGAAGGTTTGGCCGACGGGTTTAGTTAGGTTTTTTTCTTTTCTCAATTTTTGAATGACGGGAAGATAAGAAATGAGGGTTGACCTAGTTAATAATATATATATATATATATTTATTTATTTTAATTTTGAATCCAAAAAGTTACTTTTTTATTCGAACTCCAATTCAAACCCAATGACTATCGCACCTAGCTAAATACCCCCATTCCGGACACAGTTGGATATCTCCGGTAAGCCATTTCGAATATTTCGATTAGTTTTCGGGTAAATTAAAATGTAAATCAATATAATGTTCAAAATTGATTTTAACGTACAATTTAATTTACCGGGGCCGCATACTCACTCCAAAAATTCCAGAAAAATAAATCTGGCTAGTTTTGACGATAAGGTCCTACCAAAACTAATTTCGTCGAATTTGGAGACCGTTTGAAAAATGGTCATTTTCCAGTCGATAAAATTCAAACTAAATTGCCCAAACATGTTTAAATTCACTACGCTCACATATTAATTCCAAAAATTATGAAAATTGGAATCTACCAATAATTTGACATTCTAGATCCCACAAAAGTGGTTTCGTCGAAAACGGAGGTCATTTGCAAAATGGCTATTTTTAAGAGCTATATATTATATAATATATATATAAATTCCATAGCGACTATTTCAAATTTTAAACTAAACATAACTTTTTATTTACATTATGAAATCTGGATTTTTAACATTCGTTAGAAAGATATAACTAAACAAATTCAAATATCTCTAGTTTTACTGAAATCCGATTTATTTTGAATTCTGTACATTCATTTGAAATTTAAAATCGAATTTTCAAACTACTGCGCCATTTCAGGCTCGTTTATAATTAAAATAAATTTATTTGTTCTAACTTCGATTTAAATAAATTTTTAGTCGTTATTATTTAAAATAAATCATTTTAAATATTCAAAATCCATCAAAATAGCTAAAATAAAAAATTTAAATTGGTTCTGAAATTCCGGGTTATTATAGGAATTTATGTGAGTAAATATAGGTAGGGTAGCTTAAGGTACATATTATTAAATTTTGATTTGATTATACATTAATACTATTTGATTTAAAGAGATTTTTATTCTTTTTAAAACGATATCAATTTGATTTCGAGTTTACCCACTAATCAAATATCTCGGGGTCTACAACTTGAACTTACGAGGTAACAACTGATGTTTCAACGTTATAACACTATTATGAACTCAACTGAATAGATTAATTTTTTTAATTTGAACGTATATATAAAATAACTATACCAAATCAATATAATTTAAACTTAGAAATAATCAATTCTCTGATAATAAAATATTTTTATTATCGTCTATATTCAAATAGAATTAATATTGGTCATCTAAATTGTTTTGATTCAGTTTTTAACTTCGATTCCAATTATTTTATGTATTATGATAATTTAATATACATTCGATATTAAATCGAAATCGATTATTAAACTGATAACTTAATATAAAAATTCATTTATGTTGTCAACTCAATATTTAAAACAGTATTAAAAATTTAAAACTAATCGATAAAAATATGGGCCGTTACATTCTCCCCCCTTAAAAGAATTTCGTCCCCAAAATTACTTAGGTAGGAAAAATGTTATAAACCCATTTACTTTCCAAAATCCACTTATGCTGAAATTCAACATTTCATATTTCTACAAATCTTAGTTCTACCAAAACTTTTGGTTTCTATTCATTTTACACACCATATATACTTATATTCATTTAAATCTATGATTTACACCCAATATATTCACATCCAATTCATATACCATTCAAATTGATTCTAATCAGTTTGTTTACTTAGATCCATTTAACTTGCTTAAGTCAAATTTAAATTCCAGAATTCAAATTCCCGAGATTTTATTTCAAATCCTTCTGAAATCACATAAATATATATACATACATTTATTTCCATCTTAAATTCAAAACATTTGAATATTTCAAAATAACTTGTTTCCTTTCAAACAAATTTCCATCAAAAACTTTTCTAAGGTAGCAATTCATCATTTAGAACTCAAAAATCTCCCGGGAATCAAACTCCAAATTGAATACAATTCCAGTTCATCTCATTTGTATATTTTATTCATATACAAATTATATTTGGTTATATATAACCATTCCAATTTTATAATCTCATTTGATTATAATCCTAACAATCAACTCATCCATATATCATAATAATTTCAGAAAATTATTTACTTTATATCAGAATAGAATTTTAGGCAAAATTATTTCATTTACCCATTTGTAAACAATATCATGTCGAATTTTTCAGTTCAAGTGTTTAGAAATTCCTAACGACTATGTGGCATCCCACGATTCGATCAGAATTCATAAGCCACTCAGTATACTAGCTAACACAATATAAAACAATTTTTATATCAATAACAAATACGCGCTCTCATATATACACACTCAACTCATTCTAGGGTTCTACTAACCCTATCTCTAATGAGTAACTAGCCACCTAAGCCTAGGTATTCGCTCAACCTAAGCTCTGATACCAACCGCAATGGCCCGATGATTTCGATAGGCTTTTCAACCATCCCTCCACCCCAAGCAGCAGGAAAATATCCCACCGTGGCTTATACTGGTACCTCAGAACTGCTTTTACGTCCAGCCTCGCAACTGGACCAACCCACATTTTCGGGACATGTATGGGTAAGAGTCTCCCGTTCGCCACCTAACGCAAAGCGAGAACCCCTATCATGCGTACTAACTAAGCAACCAGCTCTGATACCAACTGTAATAGCCCGAATTTTAGTACTATCTGGGTTGACTAAATACACTACACGTCCAAACCAAATTGCACAAAAATACGAATCATTATTAATAAAGAAGAAAACAGTAGAAGAAGAACAAAAAATAACAAAGAATCTCACATCGCAACGAAACAAAATATAATGTATCAGTTTATGAAATGCAAAAAAAATAACTATATAACATAAAATTATCAGAATACAACACTTACAACACAGAGGAAATAATAATAACTATATAATACTGAAGCCTCCTGCTCCAAGCTCCTCCAAGTATCTATAAACACTTGAACTACTTGACTGTCCATACAAATTTGATTTCAAATATGAATTCACAAATCTAATTTACCTTTCAAATTCCAATTTCGATTCAAAATTCCATTAAGGATTTATTCTTCAGATTAGTTAGTTCTATTCAATAATTAAAAATCTATTTTTTTGTTTCAAAAATTATTTCCTTTGTTCAACTTGAGTTTGTATTTATTTTACAACTCAAATATAGATTTTCTAATGGAAATTCGGATTTTATTTACTTAAAATCCTTTTATTAATTTTAAATAAACGGTTATGGGTTTTAAATGGTTATGGCGCTGTTTTTCTGAAAATTTGATTTTGAAATAACTCAAAATTTATAAAATGAAATCTAGATTTTTCTTTTCATTAGAAAACTATTGTTCAATCGATCCTGACGATTCTTGTTTAAAGAATTCTGACTTAAATTGAGTTCTAAACACCTAATTAAAGTTCGAAATGCCAATTTACGAATTACTATGCTGCGGCGAGTTCGTTTTAATTATATTTAAATATAAACGTTTAAACTTCGTTTATAAACAAATTTCAACTCCATTCTAATATATTTAATATATTTTAAACCAATTTTCCCGAACTCACTTGATATTTCTGATTTTCCCTAATAATTGATTATTTCAAAATTCCGTTATAAATTTATTTACAACTCGATCTGTTATATTAAATTCCAATTCCCTTTATAAATAAATTATTTATAAAATTAGATATAATTGAATTTTAATTATAAATTCTTATACTTATCTTGTTTATATTTCCAATTCCGGAATAAAATATGTCGTTCCCTTTTTCGAAATGATTTCCAGTTTACTTTAAAATTCATACTCGAATTTTAAATCCCAAATTTATCCCATGATAATTTTCTTACTAAATTTATAAACATCGTTCATAATTTAACTTCCTTGTTTTATATATTAAAACATGTTTCATTTCAAATCTACTTGAAACTCAATTCCTATTCTAGAATATTTTATCGATTATAACTTATATAAATACATATAAATAGTGAATCTATTTTCACATTTAAATTTAAACTTCTATTTAATATAACCCAAATATCTTTTCTAAAAATATTTTATTTAAATAAATCCGATCTAATCGAATTCAAATCATAAATCCATATGGATTTATTTTAATTCAATTTACATTCTGAATATCAGAATATATTTATCGTTTCTCTTTGAAACTAATTTCAGTTTTTCTTTTAAAATGCACATTTGAATTTAGACTTCCCAAATTATCGAAATGATAATTTTTCCATTTCATTTATAAACACCATTTATAAATTCACTTTAATTCCCTGATTATCCATTGAAAATCATTCTATTTTATTTATAAACATCATTTATAAATTTACTTCAATTCCGTGATTATCCAATGAAAATCATTCTATATTATTTATAAATATCGTTTATAAATTTACTTCATTCCCTGATTATCTAATGAAAATCATTATATTTTATTTATAAACGTCGTTTATAAATTTACTTTAATTTCCTGCCTTATTTAATTTGTAAACATCATTTATAAATTCATTACTTATTTTTATTATTCAAAATAAGTTAATATTTCTAGTCCATTCGAATTTCAAATTCTATTTTGGAAAAATATATTTTTCCTTTTAAATCAAAATTGCCTTTTCACGATAATTTTATTAATTAACATCTAGGCCCAGTGATATTTAAACACCCAAAACACACAATTATCAATCACAGGTTTTCTAACATATCATATATGATAATATATATGAAAACAAACGAATATTAATACTTTTAAGGAATCCAGTTGGATCTCTCCAACCTGTTTTCCTGCATCCAAAGACGTTAGCCATCATAAATAATACCTATCCTGCTTCGAGGAAGGATATCGCAGTATAGAAGGTCATCCACTATCATATTGTGGGGAGCATAGGGTCATCCGCTAATGATACCGTGGGCATCCGCTAATGATACCGCGGGCATCCGCTAATGATACTACAGGAATTATCCAGCCACTATTATATATATATAATAGCCACAAACACCAAGCCTAAATAACTAATATATGTATAATAGCCACAAAAATATTTAAGTGCATCCAAATAGCCAACA
Organism: Allium sativum; assembly: GCA_030737875.1. NCBI lineage: Eukaryota > Viridiplantae > Streptophyta > Magnoliopsida > Asparagales > Amaryllidaceae > Allium > Allium sativum. Next base: position 826,332,007 of record CM060919.1, on the reverse strand, counting down.
ATTATTTTTAACGATAAAAATAAATTAAATAAATTAAATAAATTTCTGAGTGAGAATTACTCACCGTGATTTTATTTGCTGAATTTCTGATTTAGATGTCGCATCGTTGTAGCGAAGAATCAACTCAAAATTTTTCGAATAAAATTTTATTTGCACCTACGATCAATTAAATATTTATTCATCAATTTGCACTACTTATTTAAACTACTTAAATAAATTATCTTAGATGATATAACTATATATATACATATTAAATTAAACATTTCTAATTAATTCAATCAATGTAACATTTTACCTTAAACACCATTTTAATCACGCTGCTCCCCCTTATTGCCAGCACCCGACACTACCATCACCTTTCACAATACTAGACTTGTAAACCCACTAATAATTTCATCTTCCTTGCGAATTTCTTCCTCATCTCTTATGCACATGTCTGAGCTTCATTGTCTTCGCAAAGAATGTTCAAAACCTTAAGGTCGTTGCCAATAACTACTGCAGATATTCTAGTACTACTCAAACCATCACCAGTTTCTTGTTTCGCCACAATCACTACAGTATTCCATCAAGCATCCGCTTCTCCTCACAACACTAAACACAACTTTTTCAACCTCAACAAACTGTCATTCCTCCTTAAAACCCCATATCCGCCATCGTGACTTCACAAACCCACATTCGAACTCTTGGCAGTCCCTATACCCTATTTCGATCTTCCTACTATCGCACTCTTCAACTAAAGAGGAAATCTAGATTGCGTTGTACCCTCACTCCACCCCTTTCACTACTCTTCTGAAATCGATCTTCAAACCAGTTTGAAATCGTGAACCCTAGCTTGCTATTCAAATTGACTAACCACCCAGCTGCATCGCGCCCCAAATCAGATGGTTAAAGAATTGAATTTGAACTCAGGGATATTGGTGCGATGATTTGAAATCGCGATTCCATTTCTTTCTCAAAGTAACTGAAGCTCTTAAATTTCAAATTAAGGTTAACAAGGCATGACTTTTTGATTTATTACTGGTAATGGAGGAAATTAATTTTGAAAGGCGGCTTCTTTCTTTGATTTCATTCATTCTGCCATTCGGATTTTCTGAGAAACAAAAATGAAGAGATGCAATGAGGTAGCGATTATATAGAAGACGAACACTTAAGTATTAAGGAATTTAGGTGATTACATATAGGTAGGGTAGCTTAAAATACATATAATTAAATTTCGATTTGATTATACATTAATACGATTTGGTTTAAAGAGATTTTTATTCTTTTTAAAACGATATCGATTTGATTTCGTGCTTATCAACTAATAAAATATCTCAGGGTCCTCAACTTGAACTTACGAACTGTTATTTTAACGTAACAACTAACGTTTCAACGTTATAACACTATTATGAACTCAACAGAATAGCTTAAAAAAATTAATTTGAACGTATATATAAAATAACCATACTAAATCAATATAATTTAATTTAAACTCAAAAATAATCAATTCTCTAATACTAAAATATTTTTATTATCATCTATATTCAAATAGAATTAATATTGACCATCTGAATTGTTTTGATTTAGTTTTTAACTTTGATTCCAATTATTTTATGTATAACGATAATTCAATATACATTCGACATTAAATCGAAATCGATTATTAAATCGATAACTTAATATAAAAATTCATTTATATTGTCAACTCAATATCTAAAACAATATTAAATATTTAAAATTAATTGATAAAAATCTGGGTTGTTACATTTGGGGATGTTAGGGGCGCGTTTCCGATGGAGTCATGAGCATGCATGGATCCGACTATAGGACCTAAGACTTCAAAACACCTACGGATATTGTTGTGTTCTGTATGTTGTTGGGTTAGGGAGTGATACACCCTACTGCTTGGGCGGACACAGGGTATTCGAGTAATAGGGAGCTGATTGCTTGGGTAGTAACTAGGGTATACCTAATCCTACTATTATGTAATTAGGTTAACACCTAATCCTGTTGTGAAATTAGGGTACGCCTAATCCTGCTATTTATTCCTTCTGTTTATTCCTGCTGTTAATCCTGTTATGTAATTAGTTTAAATATCTAATCTTGTTCCTATTATTACATAATTAGGTTAAACACCTAATCATATTCCTACTGTTATGTAATTAGGTTGAACACCTAATCTTGTTCCTACTGTTATGTAATTAGGGTAATACCTGATCCTGTTAATCATGTTATGCTAGTATTAGTGTAGACTTAAGACTTAAGACATATATGTTCAGACTTACTTGTTTTACGATATAAATGTGAAGCATTACCCGACCATAAGTTTATCCCTGTTATTCTCTCCATCCTGTTATTTTGTCTAGTTTATCTGTTCTGACACTGTACCCTTCTTATCCAGTCTTATTTACCTGTTTTGGCATTCCTATTTTATGCATATTTGTAAATCACTGGAACTCGCCAGACTTTATGTCTGACCCTTTTTCTTTCACTTTTTTCTTCCTTTCCCCCCTAAGTCCTCAGAATGAAAGTGCTCAACAGTGACTAGGATTTTCTGTAGCAGCTTGGACTTTGCTTGGATTTCTTGAGATGTATGTTTCTGACTTTATTCCATCATGGCTTATGGCGACGATATGGTTTTGTTTTATGGCATTACGTTATTTTATTTTTGAAAGACAAATTTGAAGTACCTTGTAAGTGGTTGATGTAACTGGTTTTGAGAACTACGTTTTATTTTGATAATAAAAGTTGAAAGTTTTTCTGCTGCTTATTTTATATCTGCTCTATAAATTTCTGTACTATTACCTGTTGCGCTTCACGGATCTTAATGCGTTCTCTTATGAGTGACATTAACGGACGTGGGGTGTAACAAGCTCTTTGAGGCATTGACTAGGTACTCCGAACATCGTTCATAGAGATAAATAAAATCCAAGAGTCATCGAATGGAATGACCATTCCCACTGAAGAAGATAATTAGGAAATCTGCAAAGGACAAAGAAGAAATTATCGGACAACCATTGGGAATACCAAAATGGTGAATCTACCCTGAAATCATCAAGTAATAAACCCTGCAAAAAATGCCTTAGCTGTGATAACGAACATCATCAGGGAGAGTGGATCGTCTTGATGCAATCCCCTCCCTGATCGAAGAAAACCCATGACCGCTACGTTAATGAGAATGGACAACCAACAGTTTGAAATGAGCCTCCAAATAAAATCAATTAGAGGATCAGGAAACCGAAAAGCTCAAAGAGCCCAGATTATTAAAAAAACAGACATGTAGTCATAAGCCTTCGCCATTTCAAGTTTAAAAACCACATTGAAACCCCGAACATTCTAGTTAATTGGGAAGACAAGTTCTTGGGTAAGAAGGACGTAACGAACTGGAATTTTCGACCCAAAAATCGACATAAAACTCATGTCAACTATTGAAGCATCGAACATACCAGATCATTAATAGAAAGAAGTTAGAGGGTGAGAAATAGAAAAAATGAAAGTTAGAATAGAAGAAGAAGATTACAACAGAACAGAATAAACACTAATCTCATAACGGAACGAATAAAATACATTATATAACATAACTTTTGAAATACAAAACTTATAACTGTATATACATACCATTTCATAGTATAACACATAACATCACAGCGGAAATAAACGACAGCTATAAAATCCTGAAGCCTCCTGTTCCAAGCTCTTCCGGGTATATCTGTAAAATCCCGACTATTTCACTGCTCGTACAAATTTGGGCACCCAAGAGTTTAGTTTAAAATAAAACAAAAATAAACTCTGGGTCAGTCATGGGACTAGTGTGAGTAAACTCCAACCACTTGGTTTAACCTTTAAAATAATTTTAAAAGAAAGGAAAATCGTAAGACCGATCCACACATAAACACCGATGGTGTTTACCTTACGATAACCCAAAGCATATCTTAACAATCAATACTCTTATGATATTATAATAATGTCTAAATAAAATAAATAGCAATCTAGCGGAATGCTTTCATCTCACGTTCCACATATATTTATATTCCACATATATTTATATAACTAAAAACCGTGGGTAGTTATTGGTTAATGGATTCCAACTAGCAAGGTATGGGACCACCTTCCGATAGTGTATCTTTAGAGAGGAATACACTGGGTTCAACAAGAAAATCTCGCAACCCAGGCTAAACATGACCGGTCGCTCATTCCGCTTGAGTGTACCGAATGTATTATCACCAACGGTTGGGATCAGTAGCCATTTCCCGAAAGGGATAGCATCGAAATAGATTAAAGCAACAAATAGATTTTCTCTAGATTACATGACAATACACCCTAATTGGGAGCTACCCACTTAGCCATGCGATCTAACTGATTTTATACCATTTCCCGGTTGTGAGGCTTGAGGTCATAACGTATCTTTTTGATAGATCACACCTTTATTTACTTTGAATGCCACATCGTCATACTCACCCAATCACAAATTGATTTATCCAAAACACGGGTATACAGCTAAGAGAAACGAATTCCTCCGCCACGGAACGTAAATACGTTTAAAGAGACTAACTTATGCGACATATTAGAAATACTCCATCAGACAATATTCCATACTAGTTGTCCTGGGACTGGACAAATCGAAGGCACTATTCTGTAAGCCCATCTTAGGCAATTTCTACCTAGGATTTGCCGGGACAGCCCTTGCATAAACTCCGTCTTCAATTATCTTCATCATATTTGATTCGCAACGCTAATGTTCATAGTGGTTTTCAGATAATAAAATATGATCCTGGTCTCTTCATATTGACGACGGAAAAATGGTCAAAACTATGATAGTCGGTTATTTAACTATCAAAGGAAAACATCCATACACACACCAATCTTATTTCCAATTGGAAATTTTATCGATCAATCATCATTTTTCCCTTTAAATTAATTTATCATTAATTTATTCATTTCTCCATTTCCCGTTTTCATATATTCATAAATTCTTATTTTCTTAATTTAGAAAATATATGTTATCAACATTGGAAAACATTTCCATTTCTTATTTACGCATCACTATCCTTCCACATCTATCAGTCTCTAACTGTAAACTAGCAAGAGAACAACTTCCTAAGTATAAACCCCGAAGGACGAAACCAACATCAGATCGTTACTCAGAAAGCCATTCAACTCAACAAATTTCCAGTCAGTTTCAAATTTTCTTAACTCCATTTCTTAATTTCTTATCAAATAATTGCTTATACAACTCTCGCATTCAGCTTACGAATCTACTTCTTTTACAAATCTGTATTTTTACCCAATTTCCAATCTCATTCAAATTCCCATTTGAATTCCTATTTCAAAACCCAATTTCATTTATAAATGTTTTTATTTGCAAAATATTTATTATAATCAATTATTCACATCGAATGTGAATAATATTTCTTCTATATAAACAATTCATTTTGATTTCGAATTTAAAAATAATATCCGATTTCCAAATTCTATTTATACTTCTATTTATAGAATTATTCGTACAAAATCCTATTTTTTTATTTCCAATCACCTATAATCTCCTTTATAAATGTAAAATTCAAATTTCATTAAAAATGTCAGTGGTAAAACCGACTTTCACTTCTCTATATAAATTTAGACATATATATTCAATTTATCCAATGATAAATATTTTACTTAATTAATAAAACATTATTTATAAATTAATCTTCTCAATTTATCTGTTATAATAGATTTCTATTTTTTATCCACTTAAAATCAATCTTCTCATAATTCTTTTGTATATCGCAAATTCTCTAGTTTTTAATTCTCTTAATTTTCCAAATATTTCCTTTTATAAAATCCATTGATTTTATAAATTACTTAAATTCAATACTCACAACAAAAATCCCTTTTTAATTTCCAATATTACTTATGGTATTTAAAATACCAAATAAAAAGGGTCAATATCATCCAAACACATATAATCAATAACAGATTATATATCACGTCATATATTACTAAGGCTGTAATGGTAACGGTTACCGTTACCAATACAGTAATTTTTTTACCGTACCAATACTATCGGTAAATCTAAAATCAAAACCGTTACCGTTACCAACATCATCGGTATACCGACTGTCGGTATACCGATATATCGGTATACCGATCTTCGGTACTGATAAATTTACCGATGAAAAAAAAACATGGCAAAACGAAAATTCAGGCTATGCAGTATGTTCATATGAATAATTTTCTCAAACCAAGTCTCATATGAATAATTTTCTCAAACCGAGTCTCAGATTCTAAGACAAAAATGTGTATATATTTTCGAAACAGCAATACAAAAGAGATATTGATTGAATAAACATACTATATTTTCAAAATAGCAACACAGAAGAGATATTGATTGAATAAACATACTACCATCACTTAATAAATATACAGCAATCTCTCAAAAAATCAGTTACACTAACTGAATATAAACAAAACTGCAAAAACGTTTCTGAAAGAAATCAATTGATATTGATTGGAGACCAAGAAGCAAACAAATATACATGGCTATTTCAAGAATGATCAAGATACAAACAAATAAACAAATAGCACATAACCAGCAGCCAACAAGGAGGAATAATATAACTACAACATTTCAACTTGAATTGTACCATTCACGACAAAGAACAACCCTGCAGCTGCATACACCCATCAACCAGCGTGGCAGCGTTAATACCGAGGAATGCAGCGGAGTAAAGCCGTAGCACAGAGCATACCGATGGGACAATCCCCAAAAAAACCACCCACAAAACATAAAGACAGAACCCAAATTTCAGAATGGAAGAAACACCTAGCTCTAAGGGATAAGAAGACCACTAGTGCGATTTTTCAATCTCCTTAGGATGTCGAATCGTGAAGCAGTAAAATGTAAAAATGGAAACGATGAAAAACGGGAAGAGAAATAAATGAGGAATAGAAGAGAACAAGTGGCGGCTGGCTGCTTTTGACAGCAAAGTTGAATAGAAAACCTAATAATATAAGGCTTGGATCTAGTATAAACAAGATCCGATGGCTCCGATCAATGGTTGCTACTAACCATTTAATTAAGCAGGAATCAAAAGTCTAAGCCCCTTTTATTTACCAGTAAATTATTAGCTTATATGCTTAATTACTTGTTTGTAACTTGTCGGTAAATTTACCGTTACCAACGGTTTTCAGATTTCTTACCAACGTATTTACCATAACAAACGGTAATTTTACTGTTACCGTACCAATAGAACCGGTAAGCTAATATTACAAATTGTTGGTAACTTTTGGTTCGGTAACGGTATGGTAACGGAAAAATTACTGTTACCATAACAGCCCTATATATTACTATATATGAAAACCAATAACATAAATGTTGAGGAATCCAGTTGGATTCCTCCAACCTATTTCCCTACATCCACAAATGTTAAACAACATAAATAACATCAATTTTATTTTAATATGGAATATCCTGATAATCAGAATCAATGTTTAATTAACGATATATATACAACTATATCTATAATTTCAATTAATTAATTAGTAATTCATCCAAACAATCATCACACAACAGTTAATCATCATTTGTCAATACTAAATTACATTTATAAAAATATAAAATGGACAGAATTAGTGAGTTTATTCACTTTGGTCGTTAATCGTCAAATAACGAACAACGGTCAATTTGTCCATTGAAGCATTTTATTTCGCCATAAATTCAAACGAGTTCCAAATGGCTCCAAACCAGTTACATTGTGTAGCCTTCTTCCATATGATCCCAACAAATCTTGTTTTGTTGAATTCCGATAATGTATGAGCAAGTTATTGTTATTACAAGTTGACTACAATTTAACTTGTACTAATATGATTAAATAAATTAAAATTAACCTCTAACAACTCTATAATCACGTTTTAACCTTAACAGTAGCTGCTCATCCTTCTTCTTCACTGAATTTCAAAAACTCACACCAGTTTTTTTCTCATGCCATCACTGATCTTTCCAATGCCATTCCTCCTTCATTTCTTAACTGATTCCCACACCGTCAACTCCATCGTTCCTCTCTTCCCAAACACTTTCTTCCCCTATCCATTTGATCGAGCTCACGCGCACTAAGGGAAGTGCGACTTCCAGTCTCCACCGTTAAAACTTGTGACATATGTTATTTCTATAAAATCCCAAAAATTCAAACAAGTTGCTATCTTCCATCCTCAATCCAAAAACGACATCGAGTCGAACCAATACTTTCTCATTTTGGCCAAAACTTGAACCCTAACTTAACAATGTCAACATGTCAGCGAAAAACTTGCATTGGGCCTATTAAACCACATCAGAAATGATGCAAGCCTCTCTCCAAAAGCCTAGTATACATATAATGTGATTTATAGAGATTTATCTGATTTTTTCTGATTTTTGAAACATTCACTTTTTTCACATTTTGAGGAATTGAGTGGCGGCTCGATGTTTTGAGTCTTTTGACCACGGGAAGAATTGAATTAGGTTTTAATAGGGGTATTGATAGGATATGACAGCTTACAAGGCACGCTTCTTATTTTATTTAAATTTATATTCGAAAAATAGCTTAATAGTCGTTTAAAAATTCACACAATCACATATAGTATCCAATTTCAATGAAAATGGACATAGGACTATAGTCCGATTTTACGGACCCAGCAAAACTTGTTTCGTTGAATTCCCATTCTGTTTGCTCATACAGCATATTTTTAATGTCAAATTATTAATTGTTCTTCACATTAAAATTGCGCACGACCACATACTGACTCCAAAATCACGAAATTTGAAATCTAATAATAATTTAATATTCCGGATCTAACAAAATAATTTTTTCGAAAACGGAGGTCGCTTGTAAAAACGGCTATTTTCTAAGGTTTAAATAAACTAAGAAAATATCGATATATTCCAAAAACAATCTAATTAAATATTAATAAATTAATATTATCATGTATATACACATAGAATATCATATAGCTCCAGAATAGACATATTTGGATTTATAACTCGACATTTCAAATCAAGGTTAAATTGATATTCAATTTATATATAAACCCTTTTATATAAATAAATCGTTATAAAAATTATAAATGAATTCCGTAGCGACTTTTTGAAAATTTGATTTGGATATAACTCACAATCTATAAGTCGAAATCTCGATTTTTATCTTCCATTAGAAAAATATCGTTCAATAGATTCGAACGTTTCTTGTTTCGAAGAAATCCCACTTAAAATGGATTTTATATATTCAATTGAAGTTCAAAACTCAATATTACGAACTACCGCAAAATTACAGGTTCGTTATAAATTATATTATAATTAATACGTTCAACCGTCGTTTATTAAATATATTCATTATAAAATTTTGAATACAAACTTAACCAAATCTCTTATACTATCCAATTCACACAATATTGCGAATTATACTATTTTCGACAATTTTGGAATTTATAATTTTATTATCCCATTATAAATATTAATTAAATATCCCAAATTATTTAATTAAACAACTATTCAAATCTCTAAATCATTATTTAAATAATTAAATTAATTAATTTTAAATTGATAAAAATCTAGGGTGTTACATTCTTTCCCCTTTAAAATAATTTTGTCCCCGAAATTACTAAGCCGAAATTTTTTGTTACAAACTGTATTAACTACTAGGTTAAAAATATTTTATTTTACTTCTTAACTTCAGTTTCATTGAACAATTTTATTCCTATTTAAAATATTAATTTATTCCTATTAACGTAACTTTTAAAAAAATTCTAACACCTTAAATTTCTGAAAAATTTCGCCAGCGTCTCCTTTATACGACTCAATCGGTACAACTACAACTCGCCTCTCTAGGCCTTCTCCAACCAAAAGAAAATCAAACAGCCAAGCGACTTGCCAAATAGGTTCATTAAAATTACAAAACTCATATAAAAATAACTTGTACCTTTTTGTTGGGCATATCATTCTATCCTTTCCATCTGCTATCAATTCAGCATATACCAATGTCATCCCAATCAAACTCCAATCAGTTCATCCTCAACACAGTTATTTACTCATACCCAAGTCAAATTCCATCTCAAACTCGAGTTCTATTCTCGATTCCAAACCCTTAAATTACCAATCCAATACCATTTCAGATTCCTATCTCACAATCCAATTTTATTCGATATCTTACTATTTCAATTCACACAATTTTCTTTCCTAAAATTTTATTAATTTGTTTTTAGGTCAAATAATTTCCCTTGGGATTTTTAAGTAACTTAACTCTTTCTAAAATCAATTATTCCCTTTTGGGATTCACAATAACTTGTTTTCTCAAAAAAAATTAAAAATCAAAATCTTTGGTAGTAATCCACCACTTAGAAACTTAAAAATGAACACTGATGATGCGGTCGTCATCATCAGAATTATTTTCCAGCGACCGACGTGAATTCAATACTATATCATGTTCAAAACCACTTTTAAACACTTCCATTTTGAAATTGTTTCAAAATATCCTTCTCAATGTTCGTAAAACAATTTAAAATATCCTAGGATTTTAAAATTCCCATGTATTTAATCCAAATCCATTTATAAACACTTTTCCATGTTATAGGAATTTTAATTCCAATTCAGATTTCGAATCCAGATTTAGTTTATCTGTTTTCATATATTACACTTATATGAATTCTGATTGGTTGTTTATAAACATTTCAATTATAATCTTATTCGATTATAATAACAACCAACACACCCAATATACCATAATAATCCCAAGATAAATAGTTTCTTTACATCAAAATATATTTTGGGGTAAAATTATTTCATTTACCCTCTTTTCAAAACATACTGTGTTGTTATATCATACTCGAGTGTTTAGAAACCCCTACCGGTACACCGGATCAAACTGATCGACCAGAACTCATAAACAACTCAACCAATAAATCTCCACAATGCAAAACCAGTTTTATAAAATCTATAAATTTGCTCTCTCATATACATACACTTAACTCAATCTTGGGCACTACTAACCCTATCCCTATTGAGTTATGCCATAGATCTGAGGTAATCACTTAACCTTCAGTTCTAATACCACTATAACGAACTGGAATTTTCGACCGCGAAAATCGACATAAAACTCATGTCAACTATTCAAGCATCGAACAAACCAGATCATTAATGGAAAGAAGCTAGAGGGTGAGAAATAGAAAGAATGAAAGTTAGAATAGAAGAAGAAGATCACAACAGAACATAATAAACACAATCTCACAACGGAACGAATAAAATATATTATATAACATAACTTTTAAAATACAAAACTTATAAATGTATATACGTACCATTTCAGAGTATAACACATAACATCACAGCGGAAATAAACAGCAGCTATAAAATCCTGAAGCCTCCTGCTCTAAGCTCTTCCAGGTATATCTGCAAAATCCCAACTACTTGAGTGCCCGTAGAAATTTGGGCACCCAAGAGTTTAGGGTAAAACAAAATAAAAATAAACTCTGGGTCAATCATAGGACTGGTGTGAGTAAACTCCAACCACTTGGTTTTTACCGATCCACACATAAACACGGATGGTTTTTACCCTATGATAACCAAAAACATTTCTTTTAAATCAATATTCTTATAATATTATAATAATGTCTAAATCAAATAAATAGCAATCTAGCAGAACGCTTTCATCTCATGTTCCACATATATAATATATAACTAAAAACCGCGGGCGCTTATTGGTTAATGGATTCCAACTGGCAAGGTATAGGACCACCTTCCGATAGTGTATCTCTAGAGAGGAATACACCGGGTTCAACAAGAACATCTTTCAACCAGGCTAAACATGACTGGTCACTCATTTCGCTTGAGTGTACTGAATGTATTATCACCAACAGTTGGGATCAACAACCATTTCCCGAAAGGGACAACATCGAAATAGATTAAAGAGGTAAATAGTTTTTCTCTAGATCAGGTGACAATACTCCCTAATTAGGAGCTACCCACTTAGTCATGCGACTTACCCGATTTTACACCATTTTCCAGTTGTGAGGCTTAAGGTCATAATGTATCTTTTTGATATATCACACCTTTGTTTACTTTGAATGCCACATCGTCATACCCGCAAAATCACAAATTAATTTCTCCAAAAATATCATGGATATAGAGCTAAGAGAAACGAATTCCTCTACCACCAAACGTAAGTACGTTTGAAGAGATCAACTTACGCGGTCTATTAGATATACTCCGTCAGACATTCTTCCATACAAGTTGTCCTGGGACTGGACAAACCGAAGGCACTATTCTGTAAACCCATTTAGGCAATTTCTCCCTAGGATTTGCCAAGACAGCCCTTGCATAAACTCCGTCTTCAATTATCTTCATCATATTTGATTTGCAACGCTAATGTTCATACGTAGTGGTTTTCAGATAATAAAATCTAATCCTGGCCTATCCATATTGACAACGGAAAAATGATCAAAACTTTGATAGTTGATTATTTAACTATCAAAGGAAAACATCCATACACACACCGATCTTATTTCCAAAAGGAAATTTTATCGATCAATCATCAATTAACATTTTTCCCTTTAAATTAATTTATCATTAATTTTTTCATTTCCCCTTTTCCCATTTCCATATATTCATAATTCTTATTTTCTAAATTTAAAAAATATTTGTTATCAACATTGGAAAATATTTCCATTTCTTTTTCATGCATCACTAACCTCCCACATCTATCAGTCTCTAACTGTAAACTAGTAAGAGAATAACTTCCTAAGTACAAACACCGATGGTCAAAACCAACATCAGATCGATACTCAGAATGACATTCAACTCAACTAATCTCCAGTCAGTTTCTAATTTTCTTAACTCCATTTCTTAATTTCTTATCAAATCATTGCTTATGCAACTCTCGGATTCAGTTTGCGAATCTGCATCTTTTATAAATATGTATTTTTTACCCAATTTCCAATCTCATTCAAATTCCCATTTGAATTCCTATTTCAAAACCCAATTTATTTTATAAATGTTTTTATTTTCAAAATATTTACTTTAATCCATTATTCACATCGAATGTGAATAATATTTCTTCTATATAATCAATTAAGTTTGATTTTGCATTAGAAAATAATATCCCATTTCCAAATTCTATTTATAGAATTATTCATACAAAATCCTATTATTTTTATTTCTAATCACCTATAATCTCCTTTATAATTTCCTTTATAAATGTTTAGTTCAAATTTCATTAAAAATATCGTTAGTAAAACCATTTTCACTTCACTATATTAATTCAGAATTATACATTCAATTTATCCAATGATAAATATTTTACTTAATTTATAAAACATTATTTATAAATTAATCTTCTCAATTTATCCGTTGTAACAGATTTATGTTTTTTATCCACTTAAAATCAATCTTCTCGTAATTCTTTTATATCTCGCAAATTCCCTTTTTTGTAATTCTATTAATTTTCCAAATATTTCCTTTTGTAAAATCCATTGATTTTATAAATTACTTAAATTCAATACTCACACCAAAAATCCCTTTTTATTTTCCAACATTACTTACGGTATTTAAAATACCAAATAAAATGGATCAATATCATCCAAACACACATAATCAATAACGAATTATATATAACATCATATATCACAATATATGAAAAACAGTAACATAAATTTTGAGGAATCCAGTTTCATTTTAATATGAAATATCCTGATAAACAAAACCAATATTTAATTAACGATATATAACTATATATAAAACTATATCAATAATTTCAACTAATTAATTAGTAATTCGTCCAAACAACCATCAAACAACAGTTAATCATCATTTATCAATACTAAATTACGTTTATAAAAATATAAACTGGACAGAGTTAGTGAGTTTACTCACATTGGTCGTTAATCGTTAAATAACGAATAACGGTCAATTTGTCCATTCAAGCGTTTTATTTCGCCATAAATTCAAACGAGTTCCAAATGGCTACAAACCAGTTACATTGTGTAGCCTTCTTCCATATGATCCCAACGAATCTTGTTTTGTTGAATTCCGATAATGTATGAGCAAGTTATTGTTATTACAAGTTGACTACAATTTAACTTGTACTAATATGATTAAATAAATTAAAATTAACCTCTAATAATTCTATAATCACGTTTTAACCTTAACAGTAGTTGCTCATCCTTCTTCTTCACTGAATTTCAAAAACTCACACCAGTTTTTTTCTCATGCAATCACCAATCTTTCCAATGCCAGTCCTCCTTCATTTCTTAATTGATTCCCACACCGCCAACTCCACCATTCCTCTCTTCTCAAACACTCTCCTCCCCTGTCCATTTGATCGAGCTCGCGCGCATTAAGAGAAGTGCAATTTCCAGTCTGCACCATGAGAAATTGCGACATACTTTAATTTTATAAAATCCCAAAAATTCAAACAAGCTATTGTCTTCCATCCTCAATCTAAAAACGACATCGAATCGTACCAACACTTCCTCGTTTTGACAAAACTTGAACCCTAACTTCATGCTGTCAACAGGTCAGTGGAAAACATGCATCAAGCATATTGAAACACATATAGAAATGAAGCTAACCTCTTTACAAAGCCGAATATACATATAATGATTTATAGAAATTTATCTGATTTGTTTTGATTTTTGAAACATTAACTTTTTTCAAGTTTTGAGGAACTGAGTGGCGGATCGATGTTTTTAGTCTTTTGACCATGGGAAGAATGGAATTAGGTTTAGATAGGGGTATTTATAGGATATGATAACTTACAAGGCAAGCTTCTTATTCTATATTAATTTGTATTCGAACGATAGTTCAATTTGTCGTTTAAAAATTCATACGATCACATATACTATCCAGTTTCAATGAAAATGGATACTTCTACAGTTCCATATTGTGGACCCAACGAAACTTGTTTCGTCGAATTCCGAGTATAATTGCTAATACATCATATTTTTAAAGTGAAATTATTGGCTTTTCTTCACATTAAATTGCGCACGGCCATATACTGACTCCAAAAATCACTAAATTTGAAATTTAACAATAATTTAATATTCTGGATCCAACAAAATTAATTTCATCGAAAACGGAGGTCATTTGCAAAAATGGCTATTTTCTAAGGTCTAAATAAACCAATAAAATATTAATATATTCCAAAAACAATTTAGTTAAATATTAATAAATTAATAATATCGTATATATACACAAAGAATATCATATAGCTCCAGAATAGACATATTTGGATTTATAACTTGACATTTCAAATCCAGGTTAAATCGATATTCAATTTATATATAAACCCTTTTACATAAATAAATCGTTATAAATTATAAACGAATTCCATAGCGACTTTTTGAAAAATTTGATTTGGACATAACTCACAGTCTACAAGACAAAATCTTGATTTTTCTCTTCCATTAGAAAAATATCATTCAATAGATTCGAACGTTTCTTGTTTCGAAGAAATCCGACTTAAAACGGATTTTGTATATTCAATTGAAGTTTAAAACTCAATATTATGAACTACCACGACGTTACAAGTTCGTTTTAAATTATATTATTATTAATACGTTCAACCGTCATTTATTAGATATATTCGTTATAAAAATTCGAATCTAAACTTAACCAAATCTCTTATACTACCCAATTCACACAATATTGCAAATAATACTATTTTCGACAATTTCGGAACTCATAATTTATTATCCCATTATAAATATTAATTAAATATCCCAAATTATTTAATTAAACAACTATTTGAATACCCAAATCACTATTTAAATAATTAAATTAATTAATTATTAAATTGCTAAAAATTTGGGGTGTTACGAAGGACATTGCTTGTGATAAGCAAATCTTTAACAAAGCCAGCTTGAGACGACGAGATAATATGGTCAAGAATAGGCCAAAGCCTAGAAGACAAGATTTTAGAAATGACCTTGTTGGAAAAGTTACAAAGGCTAACTGGTTTGAAATCGGAACACGACATCAGGTTCTCACATTTAGGAATGAGGACAAGATTCGTGTAAGTCCGTCCTTTATGGAGCACCCCACCCAAGAAGAAAGATTGGATTGCCAAGAAGAGGTCTTGCTGAATATTTTGCCAAACACTCCGGTAAGCACCCCGCTGAAGCCATCTAGGCCACTCACACTTTCCTTACCAAGCGTGAATGCGCATGAGAGATTCTCCTCAACAGAGGGGGGAAGTAGAGAGTAGAAACCTCCTCAGGAAGAACCATCTGAGGAATAAAGGAAAAAAGCACCAAATCTGATAACTCCTCAGGTAGACACTACAAAAAGGATTGGAAGTGGGAAATGATCGTCTCATCGACCTCCGCAGAAGAAGATGCCATCGAAAGGTCAACGCGCTAAATCTGGGGAATCCACGAGATGTCGCTTTTTTTCCTAATCACTAAATGGAACAATTTCGAGTCTGAATCTCCATCAAAAATCCACTTGATTCTCGTCGTCTGACGAAAGAACTTATTCTCAACACGCAACTCAGAAGTAAAGGCGAGTTGGGCTTGAAATCATGATGTCTTGTTAGAGGCCAATGGATCGTAATCATAAGAAGCTTCCAGTAAGATAAGAGATTCTTTTGTCGATAATTCTCTTTCAAAAATATTCTTAAGACCTGGGAGTTCAATATCTTAAGACAAGATTTTAGACGCTTGAGTTTAACTAAGAAAATCGTAATAGGGCAACCTGCAGTGATGAGTTCTCCACAAAGATTGGAATCAAAACAAGGACGATCCTAGTAAGGTGAGAGGAGAGCAATGCAGAATCGTAGGAGCATGATCTAAATTAGTGCGATGAAGGTGAGCAGCTGAATATGTGAAAGGAAAGCTAAACCACCCTTCTGACCCGAAAACCTGGTCGATACGAGTGAGAATTATGTTGGTGCCTTATTGGTTATTACACTAGGTTGAAGAGAACCCAACAAAATCCACCTCATATAAGACCAATTCGATGATAAAGGAGTTGAAATTCTCAACCTCCACCCGATTGACAGAGGATGCCTCTTGCTTCTTCGCTTGAGATAACAAGGCACTGAAATCAAACCCCATGTTGGAGGCACCAATACCTTGGGTAGAGAGAGAAAAAATATCATGTCACGAGCATAAATACTCGACGCGATAACATATGGCGTAGACTGTAGAAAAGAGGGAAGGGGAAGGAAAGGACGATAACGAGCACTAACAGATAGAAGTTAAGTCGAGTCGAACAGAAGACGCACTGAGATGTCTTTATCCCAAGGAATCCAAATCTTATTGGTGACACTTTGTAAACCACCCCCAAAGAAAAGGGATGGGACAATATTAGAAAGCACATCAGTTCCCATAAATGGTTCCTGCAGTGTCTTTAAATGGATGGAATGTTTCTTGACCATACTTAATCCTCGCAAGAAAGGCATCGATACCAATACCTCTATGTTCCACAACAGGACGTTTGCCATCCCAGTAAACTAACCAAAAGGATAAAAGAGATGGAAAAAAGAACGAAGAAGTAAAAGAGGAAGAAGGAACAAACTCAAATAAGATATAGCGTACGACGAGTAGTCTTAACTATAGCATATGTTGAGTAATCCAAAAAGAAAAAAATGCAGTCACTTCAGTTCCTAGGGAACCGATGTAAATACACTATTTTCTTCATTTCCTAAGGAAACAATGCTAATATAATTAATTTCTTTGATCGTAATCACAACTGAAGAAAATAACTCTATTTGCTTCGGTTGTTAACAGAATCGAAGCAAATAATATTATTAGCTTCGGTTGACAACCCAATTGAAGCAATTATTATTATTTACATAAGTGGATTTGCATCACTTTTTAATGGAACTAAAGCAATTAATACTATTTGTTTCGTTTGTGAGCACAATCAAAGCAAATATGGAAAAACGATAAGCAAATTTTGTACTGGAGTGACTCGACCACACTCTCAACTTTAGAATGATAGAATTTTACTATCTCAAGTTTTAGATGTAGAACTTGAGTTTTTTACTTTCACATGTCCTTCATTCCAAAATAAGTTCTATAAAATAGTCCTCTACAAGATTTAAAATCTCCTTTTTACAATCCCAAAACATCTTACTTAATTTCTTTCATTATGCAAATTCTTTTACATAATTAACTTATTAGCTTTAAATCCAGTTTTTAAATCCAATATTAATCTTAAAGATTAAAGTTAAGTTAATTGAATTAACTTGTTACTCATTAGTTAATAAATTAATAAAAAATAAACAAAATTAATTGTCTTAGATACTGTAAATAAAGAATTTGTTCAATCTAAAACTTGAACACATCCAAGCATGGATCATGTATATCTGAAACCTGCAATAAATGAGCATGAGCATAATCAGAGTACGATAAGATAACTCACAGCAGAAACAAAATAATACAAACTAGTATTAACTCAAGCAACTACCTTTCTCAAAGTATCTCGTTTAGTTCAACCCAAGATGTATGCCTATCAAGGCTAGTGATTCTAACCTAACCTTGTAGATGTCTACGCACGACCCTACTACTCTTTCCAAAGTAGTGTTCCCAAAGTATAATTTCGAGATATAATGTTTACACATTTTTGTGAAGCCTTTATGCCAGAGCTTAGTTTGTTACTATATCAAGATTAGACCCCTTGTGTAAATAAGTCTAATACCAGAGCTTGGTTGGTTACTATACCAGAGCTTAGTTGGAGCCTTTATACGTACATTTGCACCACTTTTCCCTTTTTGATCTTTTTATCATACCTCTTGTGATTTCAAAATAATGTCTTCTCATTCAAAAAGGAGGAAAATGACATATTTACAACAATCAAGCCAAGATCCGACAATATTGAATACAAAAAGACATATTTCTTCTAATATTACAATCACACAATTTACCAATTGAGTCTTTTTTACCTAAATTCACATAATTTATTATTCAGCGCTGAACTAAAGATCTGGAATGTAACTACATCTAATTGGTGTTTTATGAGACTGATTTCCAGATCTACAGTGCTTTACATCGATTTCATCATATTTTACAACATAACTGTGAGAGTATGTGTAAATAAGTCTAAGAAATCCTACAATTCATATTATGCATAGCCACAATATACAATTCACAAGTCTTAATACTTTTTACAACCAGATCTGATGGGTGTCGTTCTAATTTCAATAATTTTTTGATCAGATCTAATAGGCATAGGCATAAAAATTGATATCTATTACAAACGAGATAAACACGTTATTATAAATGTATATATAAATTCCTTACTCACCTGCAAGCATCCAATTTCAATGTTTGAACCCTTTAATCTACAATTTATCTGGAAAGGGGAAATTTTCCATATTTGTAGAGATGTAAGAAAATAGGAAGAGAGGGGAGAATCTGATTCGAAGCGTCAATTTGCATTCGTTTCCATTAGATCTGATGATCCTCTCAATTTCATATGAACTGGATTTGATTTGTTATATAAGAATATATTTAGATTAAGAAATTAGTATTGGAGAAGGAGGAAAATGGCGGAGCTCCGCTACTGTTATAGATTTGAATGGAAAAGAATGAGGCCTTACCCCTTTATCTATAGGAGTGGTACTGGCCTTGGACTGTTAGAACTATATTTATTAACATCTGTCCATTCATTCAGAAATTATTTTATGACCAAACCTTAAAAACCTAGCTGTCACTGGGCAAATTGACGCCCAATGGGTCGACCGTGGCGGTCGACCGTCGGTCGGCTGCTTTGGTCGACCGCCTGGGCCATCAGATGCCCAGGTCGGCTAGTTATTTAAGGTATAATATATTTTTAAATTCTAATTTATTTATTTTTCGTCCATTTTCGTATTTCATCCGTAACTTTTTCATACGGACTCCGTTCGCGAACCCAAGCATGAAAGTTGACCGGAATTCCGAGACAAACGCATCGATTAAAGTTTTATAGCCAATTCCATCATTTGCACAAATTCCTGTTTTTGAAATTCTAATAATTAATATATATTGCCAAAATTCTGGGTTGTTACAAAGTTATTGACAAAGGAGACTTCGCCCTCTCTACTAAAGTAGGCCTTCATCGTATGCTTCATGGTTATGTCATAAAGGCCGCAAACATCGAAAGTGCCCACTTCGGTTGTGTCGTGGTAGCCCTGATAAGGATGAATGACGGGCTGCGATTGCAAATGTTGTAGGATTGCATGTTTACTGTCTATAGAAAATTCAATGTTAGTTCGGTAAGGAAGAAAGCAATGAAGAATAGGTAGAATATATGAAAATTATATTTGAACTTAATCAAATAAAATATTATTTACATACTTAATAAAAATTATCAATTAGATTATGGAAATACATATTACATACGCATGAGTAGTTGGTATAACTTAATGTCGCAAAGATCTATTGCATGTGAATATCATACATAATTAGTAAGTTTGATGATTATAATGTTTTGCACTACAGAAAGAACCTCCTTTTCTATTTATTTTTACTTGTAACCAAGATGGCTTCATGCATCTTGGCTTTTAAGTTATCTAATAAACTTTATACAGTTACTAATTACTTTAAGTTTAAAGAAAATGCAATATGTATACCATAAAAAAATTAAGCATGTAACAAATAATAAGTGAATCAAGTTACTTAACGACCATCTGATACATTGCTAGATACTATTGGGAAAACAATGGACGAGTGACGTACTAGGTCACTTTCTTATAGACGTTTTGGTGATCTACTTGGAGGTGCAAAGTTGTTCTCGAAATTCTGTCGCTACCTTTAGGATAAACCAACTTCTCTAATCTAAATAAAATATTAACCTTGTTTGCACTGACAAAGTCAATTTTGATTTGTACTTTGAAATACTACTCAAGGTGTTTTTAATTTGTTGAAGGAAGAAGAAAAGAAAAAAATTGTTATGCTTTTTTTAAGAAGAAAGAAAAGAAAAATGTTTGTTATTCTTTTTTGAAGAAAGAAGAAAAGAATAATGTATGTTATTCTTCTCATTTCTCTTCTATTTATCTATCATTTAAATAGACAGAATGAAAATTGTATGCGTTCTGAACTAATGTAATGCTAATGGATTTTAATTTATTCTTATTAAAAGGAAGTTTTGTAATATAATTAGATTTTGTAACGACTCAATAATAATGCTACATAAAAATATTATTGTTGTTGAAGTGTAACAACTCAATTATACTTATGATTCATAAATACATTGTTGTTATAAACCTGTAACGGCTCAATTACATTAATGGTTCATAAATAAATAACCATTAACATGTTTTTTAATAAATTCACTTCATAAACAAAACATTTTTCAACAATCCCCCACTTTGATTTTTTTTTAATATTTTCCCATCAGTTTCTAAAAACATAAGATTGTGCATAAACAAAGGTGTCTTCCGAATTGAACATTTGCATAACGGATAAGATTCAGTTTTCACTAGAGTGACACGTAGTGTTGAAATCTATTCCTGACATCAGACCACACACGACCTTTCTAGCGAGCAATCAAATAAGCATGTGCATTTATGGTCATGCATGTTTATCCCAGTTTAGTGAATGCTTTAGGATTTTATTTTTTTTAAAACTCCATAGAAAACGACCTCATTTCCATACTCACATAGGTAAGTTTACCAAAAGGACTCCTGAAGGTAGGTATTCCACTCCAAATAGAGTATATATATCTCACTAAGAGTTTCCATTAACTCATCCTATGATCACTTTAAGAATACAAGCTTCTTAATATAAAAATATCATGTTCAACTAATACCATTTTATAACTTATTTTTACCCACTGAACCTAGTTCCAAGAATCTCCAATCATTAAGTCAGGTTACCATTATGCGTGGCTCAACAATCTAAGGGTGATTGTACCATTCTCTTAGACGTACTAAGGACTTTTTTCACTAGCCAGTTCTTTCATCAAAGAATCTACCAAATTATCATGACTACGTATGTGGTCTACTTTAGCAGTACCTGAGGAAGTAATTCTCTAACAGTACTGTGCTTATGACATATCTGTCATCTCTTACCATTGTAATAATGGTTTTGCACATTGTCAATGGTCATGGTGTTATCGCAATAGATCAATACAGCGGGTATTGGTTTTTCCCATGAAGGAACCTCAGCTAGCAAATTTCTTAAGTACTCCGCTTCTTAACTAGCTGTGGTTAGTGCTATCATCTGAGACTCCATAGTAGACTGAGCTGAAATAGTCTGTTTCTTGGATTTTCAAGAAATAACTTCCTCAGCAATGCTAAAGATATAGCCACTGGTTGCTTTTGAATCATCAAATGAAGTATTCCGGTCTGTATTGGAGTAACCATCAAGAACAGCTAGAAACTTTCCAAAATGTAATCCAAGGTTCATGGTTCATTTTAGGTATCTCATGACCTAATCAATAGTGTGCCAATGCTCTATATTAGGTCTATTGGTAAACCTACATAATATTCCCACAACATAGACAATGCTAGGCCTAGTACGATCAATGGCATACGGAAGGCTGCCAATGATGCTCGCATAATCGAATTGTCTTACACCATCACCAGTGTTCTTAAATAGCTTTACACTATGATCATATGGTGTACATGCAGGTTTACCTTTAAAATAATTGGAGTTCATTAGAATCTTCTGAATATAATGAGACTGATCCAAAGAAAGTCCCTTTTCGGACCTAACAATTTTAACACCAAGGATTACACTTGCGTCACCTAGATCATTCATATCCAAGTTAGCACTTAGCAAGGATTTAACAACATTTATGGCATGAATGTTTGACCTAAAAATAAGTTGGTCATCTGCATATAGACATATGTATAAATGCATTTGTCACTTTCATTATCTTTAAAACTATATGAGATTATTAGGTTTTCAAATTATTCATGTCATTGCTTAGATGTCTGTTCTATGCCATCAAATTTTAGTTTCTTTTGAAGTACGCATTTACAACGTATAGACTTACAGTCGGGTGGTTAGCCCACTAAGTGCCAAGTCTTATTGGATTTCAAAGAATCTAATTCATCATTTATAGCTTCTTACCAAAAATTCGACATCTAAGGAAGATAAAACCTCTTAGAGGTTTAAGGGATCCTTCTTTATAGTAAAAGCACAAAAATTAAAACCAAAATCTTTTGATATTCTTACTCTTTTACTTCTTCTAGGTTTATTTTTAGAATATTCATTAAGTTATGTTCTAATAAGCATAAAATTACTTGTTGTGCCCCCACTATTACCTAATTTAAAAGAAAATTTTGATTTATAAAATCAACATCATTTGATTCAATTATATTATACGTATTGAGGTCACAAAATCTTTATGTTTTGTTATTAATAGCATAGCCAATAAATACACATTCATAGGCTCGACTTGTTAATTTTGTTCTCTTAGGGTCTGCAATACATACATATGCCAAATATTCTCAAGTTTTAAAATAAGCCACATTTGGCTTATAAATTCTTCAGATTTCGAAATCATACATTATTTATATTAGGAACACGAAGGTGAAATATTTTTCTCCTAAAATTATGAATTCTATTTATTTGAAAGGTTAAAATAATCATGTCAATATCCTACATTACAAATGTCATTCTATATTCAATTTATGTCACTTTTAATTAATGACATTTTCAAATTTATGCATTGATTATTCAATCAATGTTTTTCACTTATGCAATCATCAATGTTATTCATTTTCTAAAAATTATACTCATTGATTATTAAATCTAAGACACTTGAGTAATGTCATTTCTTATTAAGGAATCTTCATAAATTTGCATTTAATTAGTGTTAAATTTTATCAGTGACATTTCCAGACTTATACCTTTAATTAATGTCAATTTATTTTAATGTAAAATTTATCCATTCACTTAACATCAATTTTCAATGGCATTTTCAAATAATTTATACATGTTATTAGTGTCGATTTATCTTAATGCAATATCTTATTCAGTGAATTAACGTTCTTGATGATTTTCAAAAAAATTATGTATGCAATAATGCCCATTTAGAATAAAGACGTTCTCAAATTTTGCATTCAATTAATGTCAATTTTAATGACATTTTCAAAAACCTTTTTGTACTTAAATTTTATTGTCCATAAGATGCATACAAGTGATATCAGAACAATCATCAATAAATGTAACAGAGTAGCTATTAATTTTACACATTACTTTAAGTGGTTCACAAGCGTTAATTCTGAAGGTTCAAATTCCCTAATAACAAAAGAAACATTTTCACAATAGTAATTTATGATCAAAAGTAAATATAACATCAAATTTTTATTTTATTTTGGGCACAGCCGATCGGTATTTAAAGTGATTGCAAGCACTTATTATTATAACAAATAATAATTACAAATAACACAGGAGATTGACTGAATATCAAGCTACTACAGATACGGTTTTAAGGTGGACTGTTCACCACCATAATATCTAGGTTATAACACTGGAGCAGCGGAGCTAGACACTAAATTTTGACTAAAAGTTCATGCTCCACACAGGGAGGAAATTATATATAATGTTACAAAAAGTAACAGAGAATGACACAACTACATAAGACAACAGGGTCCAATGCAGCAACATAACCAAGGTACAATGTCCAAATATTGAGTTGAACGAGACACTCACATAAATAGGACCACACAGTGTTCTCTTGAGTACCAGACCAAGAACATGTCCATAGGAAAAGGACATGCTCCACAAAAGCTCCATTACAAGCCTATAGTGCAAGGTAAAGATAGGACATCCCTACCAAATGACAAACATCCTATGACAAGGTAGTTACAAGAAAAGTGACCAGGGAAGAAGCCCAGACCATCACTAGAAAGTGATGGCTAGAAAGATACGAGCACAAGGACCACCAACTAAACCCAGTACTGTCGAGAGCCTATGCTTTACCTTTGTATGCTAAGACAATTGGAAATCTAGCATAGCTCGCACCTCCCAAAACCAACATCACAACACCATAGCTAAACTCCAAACTTCAAAGGAAACCTACCCACAGGCTCCTCAAGCTACATACATCCCAGAACAACACATTATAGCCCTCAATTCAGATCCTACAAGACGACATCCTAAGGAAATAGTATATACCAGACCCACCATTGCACCATCACGGTCAACTCAATGGTGGGACGCGAAACAAAAGCAGGGCAAGAAGTTACTTCTTGCGAAGAAAGCTCCGCATAGGACCTCTACTACCCACGCAAGCCGGAACCACTGCTAGAACAAACTTGAAAGCTCTCAAACCAAAACAGGTGATCCAAAAAGCCCAAAATTGGTCTCATCCTCCTGACTAATTCAGACTAAAGCCAGACAATAAACACGAAACAATGTATAGATCATAATTGCTAGGACTCCTGGTATAGCACATTATAGAAATCATTCGGTTGGGCGGTTGCGAATACAACGTTGCAGAGGCATGACAGTAACCAAGGGATACCCAGGAGATGGTCGCCACGCACAGCAAGAGAAAGGGAGGTTGGAGCGAGTTAGGGATAATGAAAGCAGCTGGGGTGTGGATCAGAAAGACAACGGAAATTTGGAGAAGGGGTTAGAACTAAACTATAAAAAAGGGAATCTGAGTTAAGGCCACGTAGGCGAAAGCAGGGAAATTGAGGATAAGAAAAGTGAGTCGAGAAGAAAGGTGGGGGAAGGAGAATGAGAGTGAGATAGCGGTGAAGTGAAGAAATGGACAAAACCCCTACTGCCATTAACGGCCTAAAGATAGATGATGTAGCGTCAAATTCTTTAATAACAAAGGTCACATTTTCATAATAATAACTTTAGGTCAAAAGTAAATGTAACATTTAAAGTTTATTACAACATTAAATTCTCTATCAAAATTACTATAATATTTATGACCTACTAAATGGTGACTATTATACATTTATCATTTCATCAAATCATACTTACTAATATTTATCATGCTATCATATGTTTTATTACAAACATTTATCTCCTCATTAAATATTCTCAAAACTAGAAAGTCAACATTTGAATATTTAAAAGGGGATTTTAGGCACAAAGACAAACTTAGAGAAAAATTTTGTGAAAATGACAAGAAGTTTTAATTTTAGTCTGAAAGACACTTTTTAGGGTAAATCAAGGAATTCAAGGAGCCATTAAGTCTATTCATTTATACAAAAAAGTGTCTTTCAGCCTAGAATCCAAATTTCTTTTCCTTTTCACTAAATTTTTCTCTAAGTTGGTCCTTGTGTCTATTTACTTGTAACACCCCGTGTATTCTATAACAGTGAAATTCACAAATTAAAGTATAATTAATTTGTAATCAAAGAATTAAGGGAAATGGGATACGCCATTGTGTTTGTCTCGGAAAAATACGCGAAATAGAGTCCGAGTTTTCGAAAAACGGAGTCCGTATGAAGAAGATATGGCCTCCGGAAGTTTCAGAATTCAGGTTAAAATTCAAATAGACGAAAACAGCTCAGAAAAACAAGTTTAAAATTCAAAATCGGGCCCAATTGGCCAGGGCGGGAAAATTCCCGCCTAAGGCACCCAGGTCGACTTGGCAGTCGACCTGGGCTAGCCAGGTCGACAGGGCAGTCGACCTGGGTAACCCGTGTCGACTGCCAAGTCGACACGGTGTCGACTGGGCTGTCGACGTGGCCCCAGAGCCAGGTCGAACCCAGCCCACCCTGGCTGGCCTGGTCTATGTTTAGTCGATTTTCTGAGCCTTGCCTTGTCACTAGGGCTAGGTGTCAGCTCCGGATTGGCCTCTCCTTCAAACGAACGGCTATTATTGAATCAAGCTCCATCGACGGTCTAAAACAACTCACAAACATTATAAAAAGGACCTAGACCTAGCCTAAATCATACTATTTCATTTTAGCCTCAGGCCGCCGCCATTAAACCTAGAGCTCTGAATTAAAAATACAAAGAATAAAATTATAGAAGATAGAGGACGATTCTTGAAGGCTACAACTAGAAGCTACAACAACTACGACGCTCTAGACAACGAATTTGGGACTATTTGATTTGGGATTTTTATTTGGGTTATTTGCTTCATATTGTAAGTTCTATGTTACTTTTTAGGCAAAAACGCTAAATTGGAATCATTATGTCTATAATGTTAGTTGAGAATCATTATGTTAAAAATGCTAAATTGGAACCATTATGTTTATAATGTTAGTTGAGAATCATTATGTTAAAAATGCTAAATTGGAATCATTATGTCTATAATGTTAGTTGAGAATCATTATGTTAAAAATGCTAAGTTGGAACCATTATGTTTATAATGTTAGATGAGAATCATTATGATAAATTGGAATCATTATGTCTATGAGAATTATTATGTTAAAAATGCTAAATTGGAATCCACTATGCCTATTAGGATTACTATGCCTTTAATGTTTCATGTTTATAATAAAATTATTATTATGCCCGCAATGATTATTATGCCTATGATGTAAAGTTGAAATCATCATGTTAAATTAAGTTGGAATCATTACTATGCCAAGTTATCATCATACTAGTATTGCAACCATATGATATGTTATAGCCTGTTTATTATGCAAGTGATGTTGGAATTGTCACATATGCCTATCACATGTTTGGTGTTATTCCCCTTTATCTCTTGAATTGTTTATGCTTGTGAACGAAGTACGTTTATATACGTTGGGGATACGATTGGGTAGAATAGGCAAAACTTGAATTAATTATAAGCATAAACTGTGAAATTTGGCATAAGTAGAACATGAAATATGGCACGAAAACTTGACTTGAACATGCCATAACTTGACTTTAAACATGCCTTAGTTGGGCACGAAGTTGACATATGAACATGATGTGGAAATAGCAAAATCTGATAAGAACATGGGCATGACTTTAGAAAACAAGAAGGTGGCCAACTCGAGGTTGGGTTGACTTTGTAGTGTAAATCTGCCCGGAACCGCCCGGCAAATCCAGTTGCTACAAACAATAGGATCCAATGTGGGTAGTTGGTCACATCGCGCTCGAAACCCGAGGTTGGGTTGAGTTCGTAGCGTAAACCTGCCCGGAACCGCCCGGCAAATCCAGTGGCTACGAACAACAGGATCCAATGTGAGTGGTTCGGTGCATTAACGAATCAATTAATGCCAATTAGGGTTAAATCATGAACATGAAAAGACAACTTAACCAACTTGAACACGATTTGTAGGGCTAAGTCATGAACTTGAAAACGATAACACTTAGCCAACTTGACATGACACGTAGGCGGGTTAAGTCGCGAACTGAAATGACATACTTAACCATCTTGACATGACTAGACTAGAAAAGGATTAAGTCACGAATTACATGACTTAATCTGTTAGGCGGGTTAGGTCACGAATTACATGACCTAATCTATTAGGCGAAACCCTAGACACGACCCCTTTCAGCAGTAACCCTCTAGAAGTATCAAGGTACCCTGGGGCTAGGCCGGGTGGGGCACGATTACTGGGCTGATTGTAAGAGGTGAACGACGGCAGTGGGGTACGCCAGTGTAGGTTCGGCGGACTACGATCGTGCACGTATCCGGGGCAGACACTGGGTATCCGTAGATTTATCTGTGCATCTTGAATCGTGTCAGGGGTTGACACCCTAGGGCTGAAACACCCGAAGGTGGACCCAGCACAGGTGACTACATTCGTGATTAGCCGTATGACACGGACACTTGACGAGCTAGAACTTGTAGGAAGCCGATCGACTAGATAATCGCTCCGTAGGACCCCGTACTTGGGTCAGACCCCGTTTCAGGGTCATTTCATGACATTGGGCCGTGGGATTTATTTTGTGATTAACTTGTGACATGGGCTTAGTATACTAGTACAGTCGATGCAACGAATCTCGAACATGTGATGCTTTACTTGACTTGTCTTGACTTATCCTGATCACCTTAGTCTATCTTGTTCACCTTGACACCATTCTTAAGTTTAGTTCCAGTTCATACAAGACAGGTTGTTTTAACCGTTTCTACACTGAAAGTCACTAGAACTTACTCAGTCTTTATGACTGACCCTTTTCCTTTCTCCTCTTTTTCTTTCGTTCCCCCCCCCCCCAGGTTCTCAGGGAGGGAATACCGCAGCTTGATCAGTTTTCACATCCAGCTTGAAGAGAAAGAATGTATTGCTTGGATCTTTTCCGTTTTGGACTATGGCTTTGGACAGCAATTAGGGGACTTTTGCAGTTTATTTATGTTTTCTTCATGCTTCTTTAAATAATGTAATCAAGACAGTAATGATTTTGGGAAGTATTATGGCATTGTTTGTGTAACACGTACTTTGAAGAAATAAAAGTTGTTGTTTTCCGCTGTTCAAAAATATGTGTTATTATATCTGTCTTGTATATCTGTGACTTATACTTATAAATCTCCACCAAAATTAGGGCATTCCCTTTGAGAGTGACCCTAATGGAGGTGGGGTGTTTCACTTGGTATCGGAGCATAGGTTTACCAGATAAGATAAAAAGTTTTGAAAATTTATTTTCAAAAGAAAATTTAAAGAAGCATTTTTAAAAGATAAAATATTATTTTATTTTAAAAAGGCAAAGTCCCCCAAAGCCATAGGTACTATCTCTTATCCTTCGTTTTGAATCTATCCTTCTTGTTTCAGCATGTCCGAAGAACTTAACTTGCCAGAGGGTGTACCAATACCTGGTTGGTTTAGACGATTCTTAGAAGCAAGGGCCACCCAGCCAGGTCCTACCGTTCCTCCTCCCCCAGCTGCAGGAAATCATCCAGCTGCAGCAGCACCTCTTCCTCCACCTCCTCCACGGGGAAACACTTTTGCTAAGATATGTAAAGATTTTAAGGCTATGGGAGGAAAGGACTTTCATGGAACTGAGTCCTTCGTGGCAGCTAGGAATTGGTTAAAGGAAACCGAGGACTTATTCGTCATCTTTGAGGTAGAAGATAGGCAGAAGGTACAACTGGCAGTGTGGCTACTAAAAGGTGAGGCTTCCTACTGGTGGGAAGTCACTAATGCAGAAAGACCAGTGGAAACATGGGAGGACTTTAGGGCAAGGTTTGAGGCTAAATTTCTCTCAGAAGCTGAAAGGGGTCTTCAATTGGAAAAATTCTTATTTCTTAAGCAAGGGAATATGACAGTCAAAGAGTATGTTAATCAATTCGATGAGCTAGCTAGGTTCGGACTGGACCTAGTCAACACCCCGCACAAGAAGGCTCTCCGCTTTGTCAAAGGGTTGAATGAGCCATTACACAGTTTGGCCATGACCCATATACCCATGGGAGCTCCGTACGAAAGGTTGGTGCAGATGGCATTGCTGAACGAGGAAGATAAGGGCAAGAAGGAGACAGAGGCAGAAAACTCTCAAGGGAAGAAAGAGGTCAAGCCTAACGATTCTAAGAATAAGAAGGTAGACTCCGAGAAGGGAGGCAAGAACAACAACTCACGTGATAAAAGGAAATGCAATTACTGTGGTACGGAAGGGCACATAGCCAAGGATTGTAGAAAGAGGAAGAGAAAACAAGGTGAATGTTTTCATTGTGGGAAGACTGGACACATCAGCAAAGACTGCCCTGAGAAGCAGACCGGACCTTCTGGCGGTACATCGTTAACCTATTCTAGATGCTTTGTTTTATCTTATTTCTCTGCTCGATCCTATCTTGAGAACCATAGGCAGAATCTTTTTGGATGTAAACATGTAATTGAAACATGTTATGATTGCGAAATGGTTGCAAGTTGTCGCAAGTGGTTGCTCGTGGATGCATGAATACACATTAGGCACTAGATCGGCTCAGACACATTTTCATGTTGCATATGCATGAGTGTTTTTTTTTTGAAACTTAGTTGTGCTATCATTTGGTTGTTGCATATGATTGAATGTTCGAGCACTCATGTAGAAATTATGAATTATAATAGGAAAAATTTGCATACATATTGGATTCATTTCACTAAACATATTTTGCATTTAGAAGATCAATCAGGCCTGATCATTAGCATTAGCTAAGGAACATATACACACACTTCGCATATGATCATAAAGCATTAGAAGTCTTTTAAGGACAATGGATACTCGTGTTTGATGGATGAGTAGATGGATGTTTGGATGTTAGGATACATATTTTTCCTAAACTTGAAGATTTCGGGGACGAAATCCATTTAAGTGGGGGAGAATGTAACACCCCGTGTATTCTATAACAGTGAAATTCACAAATTAAAGTATAATTAATTTGTAATCAAAGAATTAAGGGAAACGGGATACGCCATTGTGTTCGTCTCGGAAAAATACGCGAAATAGAGTCCGAGTTTTCGAAAAACGGAGTCTGTATGAAGAAGATATGGCCTCCGGAAGTTTCAGAATTCAGGTTAAAATTCAAACAGACGAAAACAGCTCAGAAAAACAAGTTTAAAATTCAAAATCGGGCCCAATTGGCCAGGGCGGGAAAATTACCGCCTAAGGCACCCAGGTCAACTTGGTAGTCAACCTGGGCTAGCCAGATCGACAGGGCAGTCGACCTGGGTAACCCGTGTCGACTGCCAAGTCGACACGGTGTCGACTGGGCTGTCGACCTGGCCCCAGAGCCAGGTCGAACCCAGCCCACCCTGGCTGGCCTGGTCTATGTTTAGTCGATTTTCTGAGCCTTGCCTTGTCACTAGGGCTAGGTGTCAGCTCCGGATTGGCCTCTCCTTCAAACGAACGGCTATTATTGAATCAAGCTCCATCGACGGTCTAAAACAACTCACAAACATTATAAAAAGGACCTAGACCTAGCCTAAATCATACTATTTCATTTTAGCCTCAGGCCGCCGCCATTAAACCTAGAGCTCTGAATTAAAAATACAAAGAATAAAATTATAGAAGATAGAGGACGATTCTTGAAGGCTACAACTAGAAGCTACAACAACTACGACGCTCTAGACAACGAATTTGGGACTATTTGATTTGGGATTTTTATTTGGGTTATTTGCTTCATATTGTAAGTTCTATGTTACATTTTAGGCAAAAACGCTAAATTGGAATCATTATGTCTATAATGTTAGTTGAGAATCATTATGTTAAAAATGATAAATTGGAACCATTATGTTTATAATGTTAGTTGAGAATCATTATGTTAAAAACGCTAAATTGGAATCATTATGTCTATAATGTTAGTTGAGAATCATTATGTTAAAAATGCTAAGTTGGAACCATTATGTTTATAATGTTAGATGAGAATCATTATGATAAATTGGAATCATTATGTCTATGAGAATTATTATGTTAAAAATGCTAAATTGGAATCCACTATGCCTATTAGGATTACTATGCCTTTAATGTTTCATGTTTATAATAAAATTATTATTATGCCCGCAATGATTATTATGCCTATGATGTAAAGTTGAAATCATCATGTTAAATTAAGTTGGAATCATTACTATGCCAAGTTATCATCATACTAGTATTGCAACCATGTGATATGTTATAGCCTGTTTATTATGCAAGTGATGTTGGAATTGTCACATATGCCTATCACATGTTTGGTGTTATTCCCCTTTATCTCTTGAATTGTTTATGCTTGTGAACGAAGTACGTTTATATACGTTGGGGATACGATTGGGTAGAATAGGCAAAACTTGAATTAATTATAAGCATAAACTGTGAAATTTGGCATAAGTAGAACATGAAATATGGCACGAAAACTTGACTTGAACATGCCATAACTTGACTTTAAACATGCCTTAGTTGGGCACGAAGTTGACATATGAACATGATGTGGAAATAGCAAAATCTGATAAGAACATGGGCATGACTTTAGAAAACAAGAAGGTGGCCAACTCGAGGTTGGGTTGACTTTGTAGTGTAAATCTGCCCGGAACCGCCCGGCAAATCCAGTTGCTACAAACAATAGGATCCAATGTGGGTAGTTGGTCACATCGCGCTCGAAACCCGAGGTTGGGTTGAGTTCGTAGCGTAAACCTGCCCGGAACCGCCCGACAAATCCAGTGGCTACGAACAACAGGATCCAATGTGAGTGGTTCGGTGCATTAACGAATCAATTAATGCCAATTAGGGTTAAGTCATGAACATGAAAAGACAACTTAACCAACTTGAACACGATTTGTAGGGCTAAGTCATGAACTTGAAAACGACAACACTTAGCCAACTTGACATGACACGTAGGCGGGTTAAGTCGCGAACTGAAATGACATACTTAACCATCTTGACATGACTAGACTAGAAAAGGATTAAGTCACGAATTACATGACTTAATCTGTTAGGCGGGTTAGGTCACGAATTACATGACCTAATCTATTAGGCGAAACCCTAGACACGACCCCTTTCAGCAGTAACCCTCTAGAAGTATCAAGGTACCCTGGGGCTAGGCCGGGTGGGGCACGATTACTGGGCTGATTGTAAGAGGTGAACGACGGCAGTGGGGTACGCCAGTGTAGGTTCGGCGGACTACGATCGTGCACGTATCCGGGGCAGACACTGGGTATCCGTAGATTTATCTGTGCATCTTGAATCATGTCAGGGGTTGACACCCTAGGGCTGATACACCCGAAGGTGGACCCAGCACAGGTGACTACATTCGTGATTAGCCGTATGACACGGACACTTGACGAGCTAGAACTTGTAGGGAGCCGATCGACTAGATAATCGCTCCGTAGGACCCCGTACTTGGGTCAGACCCCGTTTCAGGGTCATTTCATGACATTGGGCCGTGGGATTTATTTTGTGATTAACTTGTGACATGGGCTTAGTATACTAGTACAGTCGATGCAACGAATCTCGAACATGTGATGCTTTACTTGACTTGTCTTGACTTATCCTGATCACCTTAGTCTATCTTGTTCACCTTGACACCATTCTTAAGTTTAGTTCCAGTTCATACAAGACAGGTTGTTTTAACCGTTTCTACACTGAAAGTCACTAGAACTTACTCAGTCTTTATGACTGACCCTTTTCCTTTCGCCTCTTTTTCTTTCGTTTCCCCCCCTAGGTTCTCAGGGACGGAATACCGCAGCTTGATCAGTTTTCACATCCAGCTTGAAGAGAAAGAATGTATTGCTTGGATCTTTTCCGTTTTGGACTATGGCTTTGGACAGCAATTAGGGGACTTTTGCAGTTTATTTATGTTTTCTTCATGCTTCTTTAAATAATGTAATCAAGACAGTTATGATTTTGGGAAGTATTATGGCATGGTTTGTGTAACACGTACTTTGAAGAAATAAAAGTTGTTGTTTTCCGCTGTTCAAAAATATGTGTTATTATATCTGTCTTGTATATCTGTGACTTATACTTATAAACCTCCACCAAAATTAGGGCATTCCCTTTGAGAGTGACCCTAATGGAGGTGGGGTGTTTCACTTGGTATCGGAGCATAGGTTTACCAGATAAGATAAAAAGTTTTGAAAATTTATTTTCAAAAGAAAATTTAAAGAAGCATTTTTAAAAGATAAAATATTATTTTATTTTAAAAAGGCAAAGTCCCCCAAAGCCATAGGTACTATCTCTTATCCTTCGTTTTGAATCTATCCTTCTTGTTTCAGCATGTCCGAAGAACTTAACTTGCCAGAGGGTGTACCAATACCTGGTTGGTTTAGACGATTCTTAGAAGCAAGGGCCACCCAGCCAGGTCATATCGTTCCTCCTCCCCCAGCTGCAGGAAATCATCCAGCTGCAGCAGCACCTCTTCCTCCACCTCCTCCACGGGGAAACACTTTTGCTAAGATATGTAAAGATTTTAAGGCTATGGGAGGAAAGGACTTTCATGGAACTGAGTCCTTCGTGGCAGCTAGGAATTGGTTAAAGGAAACCGAGGACTTATTCGTCATCTTTGAGGTAGAAGATAGGCAGAAGGTACAACTGGCAGTGTGGCTACTAAAAGGTGAGGCTTCCTACTGGTGGGAAGTCACTAATGCAGAAAGACCAGTGGAAACATGGGAGGACTTTAGGGCAAGGTTTGAGGCTAAAGTTCTCTCAGAAGCTGAAAGGAGTCTTCAATTGGAAAAATTCTTATTTCTTAAGCAAGGGAATATGACAGTCAAAGAGTATGTTAATCAATTCGATGAGCTGGCTAGGTTCGGACTGGACCTAGTCAACACCCCGCACAAGAAGGCTCTCCGCTTTGTCAAAGGGTTGAATGAGCCATTACACAGTTTGGCCATGACCCATATACCCATGGGAGCTACGTACGAAAGGTTGGTGCATATGGCATTGCTGAACGAGGAAGATAAGGGCAAGAAGGAGACAGAGGCAGAAAACTCTCAAGGGAAGAAAGAGGTCAAGCCTAACGATTCTAAGAATAAGAAGGTAGACTCCGAGAAGGGAGGCAAGAACAACAACTCACGTGATAAAAGGAAATGCAATTACTGTGGTACGGAAGGGCACATAGCCAAGGATTGTAGAAAGAGGAAGAGAAAACAAGGTGAATGTTTTCATTGTGGGAAGACTGGACACATCAGCAAAGACTGCCCTGAGAAGCAGACCGGACCTTCTGGCGGTACATCGTTAACCTATTCTAGATGCTTTGTTTTATCTTATTTCTCTCCTCGATCCTATCTTGAGAACCATAGGTAGAATCTTTTTGGATGTAAACATGTAATTGAAACATGTTATGATTGCGAAATGGTTGCAAGTGGTCGCAAGTGGTTGCTCGTGGATGCATGAATACACATTAGGCACTAGATCGGCTCAGACACATTTTCATGTTGCATATGCATGAGTGTTTTTTTTTTGAAACTTAGTTGTGCTATCATTTGGTTGTTGCATATGATTGAATGTTCGAGCACTCATGTAGAAATTATGAATTATAATAGGAAAAATTTGCATACATATTGGATTCATTTCACTAAACATATTTTGCATTTAGAAGATCAATCAGGCCTGATCATTAGCATTAGCTAAGGAACATATACACACACTTCGCATATGATCATAAAGCATTAGAAGTCTTTTAAGGACAATGGATACTCGTGTTTGATGGATGAGTAGATGGATGTTTGGATGTTAGGATATATATTTTTCCTAAACTTGAAGATTTCGGGGACGAAATCCTTTTAAGTGGGGGAGAATGTAACACCCCGTGTATTCTATAACAGTGAAATTCACAAATTAAAGTATAATTAATTTGTAATCAAAGAATTAAGGGAAACGGGATACGCCATTGCGTTCGTCTTGGAAAAATACGCGAAATAGAGTCTGAGTTTTCGAAAAACGGAGTCCGTATGAAGAAGATATGGCCACCGGAAGTTTCAGAATTCAGTTTAAAATTCAAACAGACGAAAACAGCTCAGAAAAACAAGTTTAAAATTCAAAATCGGGCCCAATTGGCCAGGGCGGGAAAATTCCCGCCTAAGGCACCCAGGTCGACTTGGCAGTCGACCTGGGCTAGCCAGGTCGACAGGGCAGTCAATCTGGGTAACCCGTGTCGACTACCAAGTCGACACGGTGTCGACTGGGCTGTCGACCTGGCCCCAGAGCCAGGTCGAACCCAGCCCACCCTGGCTGGCCTGGTCTATGTTTAGTCGATTTTCTGAGCCTTGCCTTGTCACTAGGGCTAGGTGTCAGCTCCGGATTGGCCTCTCCTTCAAACGAATGGCTATTATTGAATCAAGCTCCATCGACGGTCTAAAACAACTCACAAACATTATAAAAAGGACATAGACCTAGCCTAAATCATACTATTTCATTTTAGCCCCAGGCCGCCGCCATTAAACCTAGAGCTCTGAATTAAAAATACAAAGAATAAAATTATAGAAGATAGAGGACGATTCTTGAAGGCTACAACTAGAAGCTACAACAACTACGACGCTCTAGACAACGAATTTGGGACTATTTGATTTGGGATTTTTATTTGGGTTATTTGCTTCATATTGTAAGTTCTATGTTACTTTTTAGGCAAAAACGCTAAATTGGAATCATTATGTCTATAATGTTAGTTGAGAATCATTATGTTAAAAATGCTAAATTGGAACCATTATGTTTATAATGTTAGTTGAGAATCATTATGTTAAAAACGCTAAATTGGAATCATTATGTCTATAATGTTAGTTGAGAATCATTATGTTAAAAATGCTAAGTTGGAACCATTATGTTTATAATGTTAGATGAGAATCATTATGATAAATTGGAATCATTATGTCTATGAGAATTATTATGTTAAAAATGCTAAATTGGAATCCACTATGCCTATTAGGATTACTATGCCTTTAATGTTTCATGTTTATAATAAAATTATTATTATGCCCGCAATGATTATTATGCCTATGATGTAAAGTTGAAATCATCATGTTAAATTAAGTTGGAATCATTACTATGCCAAGTTATCATCATACTAGTATTGCAACCATGTGATATGTTATAGCCTGTTTATTATGCAAGTGATGTTGGAATTGTCACATATGCCTATCACATGTTTGGTGTTATTCCCCTTTATCTCTTGAATTGTTTATGCTTGTGAACGAAGTACGTTTATATACGTTGGGGATACGATTGGGTAGAATAGGAAAAACTTGAATTAATTATAAGCATAAACTGTGAAATTTGGCATAAGTAGAACATGAAATATGGCACGAAAACTTGACTTGAACATGCCATAACTTGACTTTAAACATGCCTTAGTTGGGCACGAAGTTGACATATGAACATGATGTGGAAATAGCAAAATCTGATAAGAACATGGGCATGACTTTATAAAACAAGAAGGTGGCCAACTCGAGGTTGGGTTGAGTTTGTAGTGTAAATCTGCCCGGAACCGCCCGGCAAATCCAGTTGCTACAAACAATAGGATCCAATGTGGGTAGTTGGTCACATCGCGCTCGAAACCCGAGGTTGGGTTGAGTTCGTAGCGTAAACCTGCCCGGAACCGCCCGGCAAATCCAGTGGCTACGAACAACAGGATCCAATGTGAGTGGTTCGGTGCATTAACGAATCAATTAATGCCAATTAGGGTTAAGTCATGAACATGAAAAGACAACTTAACCAACTTGAACACGATTTGTAGGGCTAAGTCATGAACTTGAAAACGACAACACTTAGCCAACTTGACATGACACGTAGGCGGGTTAAGTCGCGAACTGAAATGACATACTTAACCATCTTGACATGACTAGACTAGAAAAGGATTAAGTCACGAATTACATGACTTAATCTGTTAGGCGGGTTAGGTCACGAATTACATGACCTAATCTATTAGGCGAAACCCTAGACACGACCCCTTTCAGCAGTAACCCTCTAGAAGTATCAAGGTACCCTGGGGCTAGGCCGGGTGGGGCACGATTACTGGGCTGATTGTAAGAGGTGAACGACGGCAGTGGGGTACGCCAGTGTAGGTTCGGCGGACTACGATCGTGCACGTATCCGGGGCAGACACTGGGTATCCGTAGATTTATCTGTGCATCTTGAATCATGTCAAGGGTTGACACCCTAGGGCTGATACACCCGAAGGTGGACCCAGCACAGGTGACTACATTCGTGATTAGCCGTATGACACGGACACTTGACGAGCTAGAACTTGTAGGGAGCCGATCGACTAGATAATCGCTCCGTAGGACCCCGTACTTGGGTCAGACCCCGTTTCAGGGTCATTTCATGACATTGGGCCGTGGGATTTATTTTGTGATTAACTTGTTACATGGGCTTAGTATACTAGTACAGTCGATGCAACGAATCTCGAACATGTGGTGCTTTACTTGACTTGTCTTGACTTATCCTGATCACCTTAGTCTATCTTGTTCACCTTGACACCATTCTTAAGTTTAGTTCCAGTTCATACATGACAGGTTGTTTTAACTGTTTCTACACTGAAAGTCACTAGAACTTACTCAGTCTTTATGACTGACCCTTTTCCTTTCGCCTCTTTTTCTTTCGTTCCCCCCCCCCCCCCAGGTTCTCAGGGAGGGAATACCGCAGCTTGATCAGTTTTCACATCCAGCTTGAAGAGAAAGAATGTATTGCTTGGATCTTTTCCGTTTTGGACTATGGCTTTGGACAGCAATTAGGGGACTTTTGCAGTTTATTTATGTTTTCTTCATGCTTCTTTAAATAATGTAATCAAGACAGTTATGATTTTGGGAAGTATTATGGCATGGTTTGTGTAACACGTACTTTGAAGAAATAAAAGTTGTTGTTTTCCGCTGTTCAAAAATATGTGTTATTATATCTGTCTTGTATATCTGTGACTTATACTTATAAATCTCCACCAAAATTAGGGCATTCCTTTTGAGAGTGACCCTAATGGAGGTGGGGTGTTTCATTACTTGTATTTTTAAAATTTACTTTCACACGAATACTTCTTTCTTTAAATTTTAATAGATTAGTAAACTATTAATATGTACCTCAATAAGTTTTTTTTTTGGCAAGACTGACCGGTTTTTTAGTTGACCGCAAACACCTTTATTATAGATAAAGGTACTGGTACTCCATACATGCACATAGTAACATTTCTGGTTTGAAGTGTTCGGTCACTATCATTACACATATTACGCAGTAGATAACATCATAACATAGTACAAAAGCATGCAGAAAGAAAAGTAAGGTACTTCACCATCAGGATTATCATCATAGAAAGAGCCGGTGTAGGGTGTCATATTACGCTTATAAATCCAAAAACGAAGAGCCAAATCAACCACTTTGAGAGGAGCTAAAACACGATTTTTATCCTAAGAAGGATCCCTCGGTAGAATTTCATTGTTTTCACCAACTTCATAGTCATACCTGATAACCAATTTTCCATCCTCTGGCATGTAGAATAGGAGACTGCGATCTTCCACTGCCTCATCAATAAAAATGAAAAAGACATCATTAGTATCACAATGCATCCCAGAAGGGGCATGCACACACGCATTCTCCTTCTCATTTCAGGAGATATCTGGATCGGGAGGGGCATCAGGCAAGATAGGAGGAACAACAACTACAGGAACTTGTTTGACCTTAGGCATCCATACACGAACTGGTGGACGGGGAAAAGGAACTTTAGGGAGGGGTTCAGTGGTTTCAGTTTTGGTACATGAGGTTAAGGTATGACCAAACACTTTGCATGTCGTGCATATTTCAGGTTTCCAACTGTACTTGACATCAACTGTAAACTCACGATTTTCAATTTAAACCTTAATCTCAATAGGTAGCGGCTTTTCCGGGGTGACTTCCACTAGAGCTCTCGCATAAACTAAGTTCTTTCTGGCTATTGTATTGGTGTCAAAGCACTTCAATTTGCCAATATGGAAGGCAAGCCAGTTAAGGCCAAGGAGAGGATGAAGAACAGATGGAACGTGCGTGAATTACGTCCAGATGGGTATGGATAGGACTT
The DNA here is from genome assembly GCA_030737875.1 of Allium sativum. NCBI lineage: Eukaryota > Viridiplantae > Streptophyta > Magnoliopsida > Asparagales > Amaryllidaceae > Allium > Allium sativum. The sequence continues at coordinate 826,291,830 of CM060919.1, read as the reverse complement.
GCTCTTTTATGCTATCAATTTTAGGGGACCAAGTTGTTATAACGAATGGTTTACCGTCTATAATAGCAGGTGGTCCGTCTAACATATGTAATTTTTCTTCGGGTATCGAGAACTTGAAATAATATAGACTGTCCACATAAGTGAAGCACATACCGCCACGTAGCTGCCACGACGTACGACATGCCTCATTCATATCAACCTTAGGAGTTTTAGAGTCCAAGAAGAAACCAACAAGATGATCCTTCCAGAAAGACGTGGCCTTCTGAAAAAGTTCAGGAGGGGGAGACGAGCACGAGGCATCATGCAATATATCAAAATGTTTGCGAATGTACTCACCAGCAATATTACGCAATGTACTTAATAGAGAAGTCTACTGTTGTTTGCTGGAAGCTGCATTAATGTCTCGTGCATCGGTTAAGGTTGCTGCAGCATTTCATCCAACAGTAGGTGGGCATTCATGGTTTACTGTATTGTCAGCAGGTTGGAGCCCGTCACCATTCAAACCACAGTCCCCACCGCAACCATTCAAACCATTCGTTTTCATACCACTGTTATCTTTCCTTGAATCGTTAACAATTACAGTATTTCCAAACTCGTCAACAACAGAAACCGTTGAATCTAACTGCACCGATTTCGAGCCAAGCAACGGCCAATAAGTGGTAGCATAGCAAGCATAGTAGAGAGAGGAGTTTTACCTCTATTTGGAGATTGGTCAGATGTAGCTATCGAAGCCGTGGCTACAGGGCGTGATGCTTCTATTTCAGCAATTAGGGCATTAATCGAATGATTAGTAGGTAGGCAATAGAAGGGTTTAGGAGGCGGCGCAAATCGGTCCTCGTCATCGGCATCAAATTCAGAAGGCGAAGGAGTTTGTTTTGAGCGGCTAGCAGCTCAAGTTAAAACCGAAGGTAGGGTAATGGATTTTGATTTCTTATTTTCAGCCATAGAAGTGGATCAGAGAGCGGCGGAGAGGTTAGAGGTGGGGGTTGAGCGAAGGCACATGGTGCAGCAGATCTAGGAGGTAGCCGCCTTTGAGGGACGTGGAAGCAATGCTATCTATTTGTTCAAATAAGTTATCACAAAATTAAATTCAAATGCTTCCATTTTTAGTTAAGTATGGTTCTCTAAAGCAATTGTTTTAACTTACTAACTGAATTAGAGATAACATTTTGGTTAATTCTAATCATACACTGGAAATATATAAACATACACCATAAAATAAAATAAAATAAATTATCATACACCAAAAATAACTTTATATATACCGTACTTTTTTACAATACTAGCCTTATTTTTTCTTCGTCTTCCTACTTTAAAACTTTAAATTTATTTATAGAAAATAGGAAATCTACAGCACTAAATAAAGTTTAAATTCAGTAAAATGGATTTTAATTTTTTGAACATACGATAACCAATTTGTTATGTTACAAAAAAATTCGTAATTTCAGCAAAAGAGACCTGCTTTTAAATTAAATGACTCTAAATTTAAACACTTTTAAAAGTTCTCGTAATTCAAATTTTAGGTTTCATATTTTAAAACACATTATGTTCTTCAAATTGTTTTGCATATATTTAATCAAATATCATTAGTTACAATGTTTTAGTTTGATGAGTTATAATTAAAAAAGTAAAAATGCAATAAAAAAGAAGGGTAATTTTGTAATATTTATTTTTAGCAAACTTGTGGTGTACATAAGGTAATTGTCGGTGTACAAATAGAATTTGCTTAACATTTTTTTATTTCTAATTGATGAAGTGAATATGTAATCATATTTATATTATTTTCTCAATCTTAACCATACTTATACCAATCTTTTTTCGTTCAAAATTAATATCAAGGCTTACTGCTTTTACAAATGTCTCTTAATAGATTTTGATTAGAAAGTTGTAACATAGATGATGGGACGACGTCGTCCAGATTTGCATTTAAAGTCGTTTTGTGTACAACGTCTTCAAATTGTTGGAAAAACAATGGTTGAGTCATGTAGTATATCACTTTCTTGAAGACGTTTCGATGATCTACTTACATAAGGTAATTGTCGGTGTACAAATAGAATTTGCTTAACATTTTTTTATTTCTAATTGATGAAGTGAATATGTAATCATATTTATATTATTTTCTCAATCTTAACCATACTTATACCAATCTTTTTTCGTTCAAAATTAATATCAAGGCTTACTGCTTTTACAAATGTCTCTTAATAGATTTTGATTAGAAAGTTGTAACATAGATGATGGGACGACGTCGTCCAGATTTGCATTTAAAGTCGTTTTGTGTACAACGTCTTCAAATTGTTGGAAAAACAATGGTTGAGTCATGTAGTAGATCACTTTCTTGAAGATGTTTCGATGATCTACTTAGAGGTTCAAAGCAGTTCTCGAAATTCCGCAACCGCCTTTGGAATAGAACAACCTTTCTAACCTAAAAAAAATATTGATCTTGTTTGTATTGACAAAATCAATTTTGATTTGCACTCTGAGATACTGCTCAAGGTGTTTTTAGTTTTGTTGAGGAAGAAGAAAAAAGAAAAAAAAAAATATGATACCTTTTTTCAAAGAAGAAAGAAAAGAAAAGTGCTTGTTATTCTTTTTTGAAGGAAGAAGAAAAGAATAATATATGTTATTTTTCTTATTTCTTTTCAGCCTACCTATCATTTAAATAGATAGAATGAAAATTGCATATGTTGCTAAACTAATGGAATGCTAATGGATTTTACTTTATTCTTATTTAACACAATATTGTAATATCATTAGCTTTTGTAACGGTTCGATAATGATGCCATATAAAAATATTATTGTTGTGCAAGCGTAACAACTCAATTATGATAAATGATTCATAAATATAGTACCGTTATAAACTTGCAACGGCTCAATTACAATAATAATTCATAAAAAAATTACCATTAAAGAGTTTTTTTTAATAAATCCACTTCATAAACAAAATATTTTTCAATAGATACGTCGCTTTATTTATTTTATTTTATGTTACCATTTATTCCCCCAGATGCACTGGATCAAACCTAATAACACACTAAGCAGATGCACCGAATCTGACAGTGTACATTTTCCAGTTTGAGTTATTTAGTGAAAGCAACAGTGTTTCCAAACTACACACTTATTATAAGAATTAGAGCTTGCATTCCAAATACATATAGAATTACAAAAAAAAAAGGGCTTTAATAAAAAAGGAAAGAGGATCAAAACCAAGGGGGAAGATATCCTCCAAGTACCCTAGGACTTATGGATAAAAGTAGACTCGGCGAGGTCGATGGCCCTAGCAAGGGCAGCTGCCTTGTTCTGACACTCCATCTGTTCATCATCTGGAACACTGTCTGCTACGATCCCGGCTCCAGCCTGCAGATGTGCCACCCACTCCTGCCTCGTCCTAACATCCTTGTAGGAGTACATTGTATCCATTCGACCTTGGGTTGGGAACACCATGGTCCTTAGAGCTATGGAGATGTCCATGTCTCCATTGTATGATATTCCTCCAAAGCCCCCGCTGTAGGGCCCCCGTCTTGTTACTTCCAGCTTGTCTATCAGCTCCATTGCCTTTACCTGGTTGGTAATAAATTAGTCACAAATGTAAATAGTTTACACAAATAAACAGGACTAGAAGCAAACCTTTGGAGCTCCACTGACTGTGCCAACGGGTAGTGCAGCGCGGAGAGCATCCCAAGAAGTCAGGTTGTCATATAACTCTCCGCTGACCTGTTAAATTTTCAGATTCTGTGTTAGTTCAAGCTTTTCCGCTTACTTCACTTTGGATGCTACTCAAAATTTGTATAAATCCCTTGATCATATGCATATTGATGCCTAATTACTGTATTGGTTAAAATTTTGAATTCTTAAATTGTGATGTGTAAAGCAAACCAAACAAATCTATGAATTGAAATTCTTAAATCACATGATGAAACATGATTACAATGAGACTTTAAATTTAGTTCAGTAGAGTTGTTTATTATTATTATTATTATTATTATTATTATTACTATTATTGTTGTTATTGTTGTCGTCGATGTTAATACATTGAATGATGAATGTCATATCTGTGTATGCATGTGTGTGTAAGACAAATGTCATATTTACGCATATGCTTGTGTGGGCATTTATATGTATTTATGTAACTTTAAAGGGAGAGCTTGTACCGTGGAGCTGATGTGCATCACATGAGAGTATTTTTCAACATTCATGAGCTTCTCCACATTCACCGAACCTGGTTTTGAAACCTGCAATTTCACATTCAGTCATAAGAAAAACCGCAACAAATCCTTTTAATGTCATGAAAATACATGGTAACAAATCAGACAGGCGAGCTTTTGGAGTAACTAATTATTCAAAGGAATATACACATACTTTTCCAACGTCATTTCTACCCAGATCAACAAGCATAATGTGTTCAGCACGCTGTTTTTCATCAGCCAATAGTTCACACTTCAGCTTTTCATCCTCATCCTCGGTCCTGCCTCTTCTAACCGTTCCAGCAAGAGGCCGGTTCACTATACTTTTCTGTGCACAAAATCAAAATTCAACGTTGCAATATTCAATGATATTTAACTAGCGAAGCATTTAAGACAGAATAGTTGCTTACCCCTTTAGTGTGAGTAAGAATTTCAGGACTAGACGCCACGAGAATGCAACCCCTTGCTTGCATATATGTCATGTAAGGGCTTGGATTCACAATTCTTAAAGCACGGTACACTTCAAACGGAGTTGCGTATGTGCGTCTTTCAAAGCGCTGACTTAAAACAATTTGAAATATATCACCAGCAAGAATGTGTTCCTTTGCCTGCAAAACCGCCTTCTTGTATTCATACGGTGTCATTGATGATGTGGTCAAGCTTGCACCAAAGCGATTAGTGTGTAATTTCACAGACCCAGCGGATAATCTTGGGCTGATTAGCAAATAGGTAAGCAATGTAATGGAAAGAAGTTAAGTTGCAAGCGATAAAGAAAATAATGTTTTGGGATGTTAGTAAATGAAGATGAAGATGTTAAGAGTAATTACATTTCTGCATTATGGACCACAGCTAGCAAGCGCTTTAAGCGTTTCTTTCCATTCTCATACGCCTCTTCAGCTGAAGAGAATCGGTCCACTCTTACCCAGTGAATGACATATGCTTTCTGGTAACCACAATAGCAGATTCTTTGAGAACAAAGGATACTTTCTAAAAAAGACATAAAGAATGCATAATGATTTTTTTTTAAAAACTCGGTGTTAAAATTGTACTTATCAGCATAGAAAATTTGGTTCATGAATGTTAAAAAATAAAATTGAACCTAGCTAGCTTAATTTTGTTATCTAATATTATTAGGTCTTCCTAAAATTGGAAACAACAAAGATACAATTTGTCTGGGTAAGGATAGGACCAACTCTGACTTCAGTCATAGAGAAGATTGCCAACGGATCAGATGTGAAGAAGTTGTTTGTATCAATAACTAAATACTGTACTTCAATTTATACCTGAAAACTAATAATAGAATAAACACAGTATGTATTTTCTTTCCGTATAACAAACCTAAAGTTTTGGCCCAAAATAGAGAGGTGAAGAACTAATAAGATAAATCAAAAGCTTTTGGGCAGCATTGACTGCTAAGTGGCTCTTGAATACCAAAGTAAAATGCAACAGCAAAGGTGTGTGGTAAGAGCATTTATAGACACCTTAAATTGGTTTACCTTTATATGAACATAACATTTAAGTAAAACACAATGCCTAGGTAAAAGAATTTGATGAACAATCACTCGGTGAAGAAGAAATACCTTCTCAACGTTGTCAAAGACTATGACATCATTGTACAAACCTAACTGAACATCTGGAAGGTTCCTGTCATCTTTAGGAGCATTAGAAAATGGTAGTTTTTTCTTCTCAACATAGCGCACAGTGTCATAAGAAAAATAACCGATCCAGCCCCCTATAAAAAATGATTGACAGGCCAATAATCAACATTGATGTCTAAAACTGGAGAAAAAAAAAAACCACACACACACACACAGAGATTAAGCACAACGTTTGTGGAATAACTAAAATTGTTTTTTCTTCATGGATGAAATTCAAAATGATTCAACTTAATATAATGACATAGACATGATTATAAATGGAATAAGTTTCCAAACAAGTTTTCGATTTAGTGCATAACAAGTTCCAAATTAAAGTCACTTGTTATAATTTCCAACTGTGTTTTCTAGGTACGTTCTTACAGAAACTGGAAAACAAATAACCCCACTTGAGGTAGAAATTTGTTTTTCAATGGATGAAATACTGTAGACAATAGATAATATATTTAAACGGTACTCGATGGATTTGTTGAACATAAGCACAATTAAGTCATGTACAGAGAAAACAGTAATAACACCAAAAGAACGTATATAAGTGAATGAACATAAAACGCAGTATTCTTTTGCGAAGTATTTGCTAGACAGAGGATGCCTAGTGATGAGAATAAATCAGTCCTTTTATTTAAATAAAGACAGGAAAGTGTTACTATATGTAGTTAGATGTGGAACTGGTACGGTTGGCATACGAAACCCCTTTACCAAATACCAAACCAAACCTATGACAAAGCTAAACAAAACCATATACAATATCAAATAGCTTCATACACCAAAAATCTCATATACAAAAGTCCAGCACATATAGTACGGTAATGGTATGAACTTATATATAGGCAAATGTTAACATGGGGCCACTAGGCATATGCTTACATTGTATATTCACATAATAAGCCATTTTTGACTTTTGAATTGTATAAGTATTGACTGTGTACATTTTTAATGTTTTGTTTCGTGATTAATGTCTGTTTTATTGTATGGTAGTTATTGTATGGTAGTTGGTGGTTGTTAATATGTGTTACAACATGGGCACAATTAGCATAAGTCTTACTATAATAATTGATGGGACATGGTGTAGAAATCATTTAAAGATGTAACTTCACAACAAATTATGCAGCGTAACAAAATTTATCAAAGCACTATCTAAAAAGATTAAGGTATGATTATAATCTAAATTTCAATCTACCTTTGAACCTGAATCATGAAAAATACAATAAAAGTATGTATAGCTGATTAGAAAATTGTCAAAGTAATGATTTTTGAAACTAGAATCACTGCAAAAAATTTGGTAACCAAAGAGATTGATAATCAGATCATTCCCCAATAATTTTTGTTGGTATACAATTAAATATGGTACCATTCGTATGGTTTGAAACTGATAATTGGTAGAAAATTTTCACCCTTATATATAGTAGGTTATGACTTTAAGGGTATTTAACAGTTAGATCAAGTAGTTAGTTTATTTTTTATTTGTTACTGAAAAGTCGAAATACTGCAAATTGCCGAATGCATTATCACAAATATATAAGGTTTGAGTAATATCTTCTCTACAGATTTCATGAAGGAAAAATTCATCTAGGAAGTCTGAAAATGGAATATTTGAAGCAAACAACAGCAACCACCATCCTATTATATTACCGCAAAAGACATCAGGAAGTTCATCTATGCACTGCGGGCTGAACCCTTCCAGAATCTTCCTGGGAACCTGCATGGGATCACTCACAACTTCCTGTACCTTCTTTCCTTCTTCATGATCCATAATCGTAACAAGATTCTCCTTTGCCACAACCTCCATTGCCGGTTGTGCCCCTACGAAACTGTACCTACCCACATTGTTTCCATCTGGCCCCTGCTCCACTGCTTCAATCAAAAAACTAGGCATCTCATAGTTGTCTTCGCTCACAAGACACCGATATGCTGATACAGGAGTTAGATGATCGGAAAATATGCATTCATAAACAGGTACTAAATTCCCCCTTTTAGAAGCATCTAAAAATTTAGCCTTTACAAGATCCTCATTGTCAACAGCAACAGCCGCAGTGGCAGGTTCGTGAACTAACATAAAAGCAAACAACTTGTAAGCAACAGAAATATTCTAATAAAAATGACAGAAAAGCATTTACCTGAAATCGTAAGGGGTGAATAATCAGAAACGCTAACACGTGATATCAAAGAGGAGACGCCGCGTTGGTGGTGGAGGCATGGACGGAGTGCCACCCTGGATGCGGAAGGACGGCAGATCTGATGGCGGAAGAAGAGAGTGTTGAAAGAGGAGAGGGCTGCAGATTCCATGATCTGAATGGCGATGTTCGAAATAAAGATCGATGAACACAGAGTTAAGAGTAATCATCTTAATTGAAGATATAAATATGATCGCAAAAAGGAGAACGCAATGAATGCACAATAATTTGGATGAAGCTGCAGTTATTATCTTCTATCCATCAGTCATTAATTTTGCAGTGCAGGGAGGCAGCATCTCTTAATTTTCTCCCTCTCCTCCATATAATAATTTCAATTTTGGAGGGGAGGCAGTTGGAAGAAAACTGGAAAATGCTTTATTAGATCAAGCCGGTACACCTGTTATCAAAAATTTTCTTCGTACTCATTGCCATCAATTTCATTTAACAAAGGCCACTTTTATTTCTATCCACCTTTCGTAGTATCACAATTGAATTCATTCACAGTCGACTTGTCACTTGTCAGTTCATCCACCGTATTTATTTATTTTTCATTTTTTTTTTCTTTGACCCCTGAACTTTTGCTGTTTGCAATATTCGTCCTGCTAATACCAAAATGCATGCACCCACATTATTGTTAGGATTAATTGTCAAGAATAATCCAAAGTTTAACTTGTCTTCCCATAATAATTCTAAGTTTGGATTATTTCTGAATAATCCGAAGTTTGGAGGTGTCTTCCCATATTAATTTCATTTACTTGGTTCTTCCCATATTAATCCGAAATTTGGGGGTTTCTTTCCATATTCATCCCAAAATAACATGTCAAAAAGTCATCGGGATCATTATGGTAAGACACTCCCAAGCTTCGGATTATTCAGAAATAATCCAAACTTGGGATTATTATGGGAAGGCACGTTAAACTTCAGATTATTCTTGACAATTAATCCTTATTGTTATAAGCTAAAATCAAATGAATTATCTTGCTTAAGGCATCTCCAGCATGGAAGAAGTTTTTACGGAGATGGAGAGTAGCGAAAAAAGAAAAAAAAAACTGACTTCTATCACTTCTCCGGCAGTCCAATGGAAGGACACACTGTACTTTTAGAAAAGAAATTCTATGAATTGTTTTCTGAAAATCATATATTGATTAAACGATTTTCAAAAAATTGTTTATATTATTATCAGCGCTAATTTTGTTTAAATCGTAAATTGAAAATAATTTAGGACATAAACATTTTTTGATTTTCCATTTATATTCCCACGAATAATAATAAAATGAGGAAAACGTCAATTTCGTTTCTTCCTCCACGCTCAAATTAATATTGTTGTAGCATGGAAAAATAAATGAAAACGTTAACTCTCTTCATTTTTAGCAAAATTTACGCTGCTGGAGATGCATTTAGTACAATGCGCAATTGTTCTAATTTCCTATGTAATAGCAAACAACTTTATTTAACCTTGTACATCTGCTATTGTTAGCTGATATGGAGTCCGATTTTGTTCACACTTTTTAGCAAGTGTGAACATAACACTCGGCTCCTATTGGAGGAATTCAGGAGGGTCCATGTGTGACCCACCTGATTCCTCCAATAGGAGGAAAGTGTTTTGTTCACACTTAGAAAAAAAGTGTGAACAAAATTCTATTCAACTGATATGTATTATTTAATCTTTTGTTTGGTCAGCTAATTAAGCCGTCGATAATACTTGAAAAAATCAAAATTTGTCAACATTCATAGCAAATAAATATCTGATATTAGAAAAATGATTATGAAGCGAATACAAATGCTTCCACCTTTGAAAATTATACATTCAGTTTTTATCAACGTTATATATTTGGCGAAACCAACCGGATTTATAGTTATTGTATCACTTTTATTATGTAAATAGTACAACAGATGTTCTGCACATGTATAGAACAAGTAAATTGGATTTAAAGTGTGCAAAACGCTTAACATACAAACATGTGTGAGGCAAAAATGCTTCAGCAATTGGTTAGAGTGACAATCTAACCTCAGAAGAGGTGGAAGTACCACTTTCCTTGTCCTCAGCAAGACCATACACATGACCAAAATCGAAAAAAAAGGGTGAGCTAAGGATGGGGGTATAAGCATCAAAACCACAAGTGTATGCATACTTTCTATTCCAAAGATACATCACCAAGAACCAACTTATTCCACTCTCTTACAGCCCCTTCAGTCGCAAGGGTAAGACCAAAACCATTAACGCAATAAAACAAACAACTACTCTCATCTTCACTAACAAATGCATAGTATGAACATGTCTATGGGGGGAAAAATAGCATATCTAAGGGAGAGTATCACCAAGCAGCTCACGGGGACACCATCTAACGAGGGATGGATCAATGGGCAAAGCAGTTTTAAACTGGGAAACTTAACACAATGTCACTACTAGAATAGATTGTTATTTCAACGTCCACTTTCCAACGGCCGCCAACGGTTATTGAGGAGCCGTTGGAAACCGATGGAACAATGACCGTTGGCGGCCGTTGCAAATTTAAGTGATATTGTCTGCTTCAGTAAACCGAAAGCTTCATTCTTCCTCCACTAAATAATTCTCTCCTCCAACCATTCCTCTCCTTCAAATTTGCTGCCAAAGCTTCCTCCACCACTCCAACCTCTTTAGGCGTCATCTACGAGCTTCTCCAACCCATCTCCACCCTTCTCGTTCTCCAAATTAGGTAATTTCATTAAACCTAATTTTTAGGGTTTAATTGGGTTCGGATTTAATTTGTAATTTGCTTAATTCCTGCTTGTTTGTATATGTATATTACATCATGTTACCCTCTAATTGCTATTATTATCACCATAATGATCAAATTGTCTAGGGTTAAATTGATTTAGGGTTTAATTGTGTTTGTTTAGGTAAATTTGGTTAGTGAATGTTATATATGTGTGTGATAGAGTTTGCTAATAATATAATTTATGCAAACACGAAGTTTATATTATGTTGACAAACACGAAATAAATTACAAAAATATAAAATTTATGCAAACTCGAAGTAAATTACTATAGTTTATGCAAACATGAAGTAAATTACAAAAGTATATAATTTAGTACACATGTACTAAAGCGGTAAAATATTTACAAATTGTATATTTAAATATAATATAGACAAATATTTAAACCCTTAGTTATTATTTTGCCCCATCTAACAAGTATTGTATATGATCGTTTTATGGATATTCGTTCTTTTACAAAACGGATATCTCTATTCATCTGATATAACATTTGTCGGATTTGTCCTTGTATGAACAAGTTACGAACATTATAAAGTAATTATATTTCGTAGATCACATCACTTTAAATGATTCACAAAATTTCGACGGCGTTTCCTTTACGTTCCTTGTGTACACGCACGCGTGTACGATACAAGGAAGACAGGGGAAATGCTGCCGAAATTTTGTAAAATTGTTTAAAATGATATGATTTACGAAATATAATTACTATTGTGTTTGTAATGGGAAGTAGGATGACCGACCATCAAAGAAGACACATAAGCGTCAATGAACCAATAATTATTTATTTTGAAATAAAGTTTATGACAAATATAAAATTAACGATTACTTTTTTATATTTCATCATAGGTTTTAAAGTAGGAAAAATGACTAATTACTTTAATGAACGGAGCTAGATGTATCAAAGAAGGGAAATTAGTGGTGCAATAAGTGAACATTTTGAAAATGGGGTAAAAGTGTTCATTGAATTTGCAATAAGTAATATAGGAAATAGTAGAAAAATTCGTTGTCCATGTAGTAGATGCAAATTGTTGAACTATTTAATATCGAGTATGGTTAAGATTCATTTGCACCAATACGGTTTCCTACCCAATTATTTGTTGTGGGATCGTCATGGAGAAATTGAGCCCCTAATAGTCAAGAACAGTCGATGGAGATCAATATTGTTGAACTTAGCACGAATCTCATAGAAAATATGGTCGAAGATGTTGCACGATCAATGTTCCCTACCATTCAAATTGGTAACGACGATGATAACATCGAAGAGGAGCCAAATGTTGAAACTAAAAAAAATATGATTTATTGAATAATGCTGAAAAAACCTTTGGAATGGATGTGAAAGTGGCACTCAATTATCGGTAACTGCAGAATACAATGCAATGAATTCAAAATACAACCTTACGGAAGCTGGATTTACGACTGTTGTTAAAGCGGCTAAACGCCATATGTCATTCGATAATTTAATGTGCAAAAATTATTATGAAGTGAAAAAAACTTATATCATCTTTTGGTTTGCCATATCAGAAAATAGATACATGTTTAAAGAGTTGCATGTTGTATTGGAAAGAAGGCAACAATCTTAGAAAATGTAAGTTTTGTAATCAAGAAAGATACAAACCAAGAAAAAAGAAAGAAAAAGAAGTTTCGTACAAGCGTATACATTATTTACCCATCACCCCTAGACTTCAAAGATTATATGCATCATCTATAACAGCTCAACATATGAGATGGCCAGTGTGAGAACACCTCAAGAAGGTACGTTGACACACCCATCGGATGGAGAAGCATGGAAACATTTTGACAAGAAATATCCCGATTTCGCAGTGGAGAGCCGCAACGTTACACTAGGTTTATGTACAGATGGCTTCGCACTGTTTTCTCAGTTTGGTTCTAAATATTCATCTTGACCTATAATAATCACACCTTACAATCTATCCCCGTGGATGTGTATGAAAACTCCATACATGTTTCTTACGGTTGTCGTCCCTGGCCCTGATGATCCAACATAAGGTATTGATGTTTACTTACAACCATTAATCAAAGAATTGAAAATATTATGGAATGAAGGAGTTGAAACATACGACATATCAAAAAAGAAATTTTTTGGGATGTTCGCTTCTTTGTTATGGACTATTAGTGATTTTCCTGCATATAAAATGCTTTCGGGTTGTAGAACGGCCGGTCGTCTTGCTTGTCATTATTGCATGAAAGAAACACGAGCATTTTAGTTGCCGTACGGAAAGGAAATTTCATGGTTTGATTGTCATCGATGATTTCTTCATATTAATCATACTTTTAGAAGAGATAAAAAAAACTTTACGTTTAATAGACAAGAGACTTTACGGCCACCGACGGTTTGGTCAAGCGAGGAAATATATGAACTTGTAACAGATTATCCAAAGATACATGAAACCGGAAAACAAATTGATATTCAAGGTAAATCAACAATTCATAGTTGGTGCAAACAGAGTATATTATATTGCCTTATTAGAAACATCTTTTAATCTTTCATAATATTGACGTGATGCATAACAAGAAAAACGTGTTTGATAATATGTTTAATATAGTTCTGAATGTGAAGTGCAAGACTAAGGACGGTCTAAAATCCAGACGTGATATAGAGGAAATATGTAATCGTCCTGAGCTTCATATGAATCCCAGTGATAGTAAAAAGCCCAAAGCATGCTATGAACTAGATAACAACCAAGTTAAAGTACTGTTAAAATGGATGGAAGAATTACGTTTTTCCGACGGAATTTCCTCTAATCTTCATAGATGTGTCGACTACAAAAACGGAAGACTGAATGGAATGAAAAGCCATGATTGTCATGTAATGATGGAAAATTTGTTACCCATCGCATTCAAAGAATTGTTACCTGATAAAGTTTGGAATGTAATAACAGAACTTAGCTTATTTTACAACGAGCTTTGTTCAACTACGTTAAAAGTTGACCGTCTACTTAAACTTGAAGAAGAAATCCCTATACTGCTCTGCAAACTGGAGAAAATATTTTCCCTTGGTTTCTTTAATGTAATGGAGCATTTACCTGTTCATCTTCCAAAGGATGCACATCTTCGAGGTCCTGTGCAGTATGGATAGATGTATCCATTCGAAAGTATGCTATTATACTAAATATTCATATGTTAATTTAAATATAAATAGAACTTAATATTGAACAAAACTATTTTTTATTAGGTACTTAAATCATTTAAAGAAAAAAGTGATGCAAAAAGCTCGAGTTGACGGTTCTCTTTGCAAATCATATATCGAAGAAGAAGCTTCTTTTTTTCTTTCATTATTTTAATGATCATGTGAACTTATCATTTGCAAGCGTTCCGCGTAATGATGAGAGGGTTGAACAAGATTCTTCTTCTGAATCAACATTATCTATTTTTAAACAACATGGCCAACATGCTGGAAAATGTGTGGAAATATGGCTAAATGATAAAGATTGTCATGTAGCACATACATATATTCTTCTTAATTATCCTGAATTTGCTTCTTTTGTCAAGTAATCATTTTTTTAAGTTTTACTAAATTTATGTTAAACGTGCTAATAATGATGTAACATATAATGTTTGTGTTTGCAGTATTTATGAATCACAAAATCCAAGCGACGATTTAAGCAAAGATTTCAGTAGTCGGTTTAGGAACTACGTTTTTGATCCCACAAATCATGTGCTCGACGAAGGACTAAAACATTTAGCCTTTGGACCGAAAAGAAAAGTCAAAACATATCCAATATTTTTTGTTAATGGATATAAATTCAACACTAAAGAATACGGTGCTGGGAAATTAACAAATAATACTGGTGTGTGTGTTAAAGGCAGTGAAAATCCTAACAATCATATAAATGATTTTTATGGCGAGTTAACTCAGATTTTGCAATTGACATATTTTACAAGGCTTGTACAGGATGTTTATTTGTTTAGATTTAACTGGTTCAACAATGTTCCGGTTTCTGATATTAACGTGCATCCAAAGTATAATCTTGTAGAAATTAAACATACCCCATGTTATCAAAAGTACGACCCTTTTGTACTAGCCAAACAAGCCCTGCAAGCTTAGTATTCCCCTTATCCGTCTCTAAAAAGGGATAAAGCAGATAAGTCTACAGTTTTTAAAACCAAGGCAAGATTTACGTTCGATGGACAGAATATTCCTGATGAACAAGCCTATCAAGCAGATCTAGAGGAAAATGTTGAAATAACAATTGCAGACGATCAAATTGATTTTAAATGATGAGGCAAATTATGTCTAGCTCTCAACGATGTGGCGATGAGAATAGTGGCTTCAGGAATCTGACGGTAATGAATCCTTTTGTATACATGCAATAAATTAACGTTTAAATATACAATGTTATAATATTTTATATGCTGAAATAACGTTTTTACTATTCATTCTATTTGCAGACTCGACAACCTAAGAAGGCCTAATACAAAGAAGAAATTAAAGAGCTTAGAATCATGATTGAGCAGCTACGTGACCAAAGTCATTTTGAGACTATGCAGTTGGAATAACTAAATCATAAGTTTAGGAAGTATGTGCACATTCATGATAGTCGTCCTTCGTTGTCTGCTGATTCCGGAAGCAATGTTTGAGGTATATTGTATATTTTGGCATGGAGTGGGTGAGAATGCAACTTTTGATATGTTAAATGGTTTGTGGACATGTAACTTTGATGTATTTGGTTTATGAACATGTATGTGTTGGTTTTTGGATGTTTTATTTTATTTATGTTGATGTTTCTTTGATATATTTTGGTTATTTATATTGTTATTCGTATATATGAGGAAATGATTAGAATTGATTGGAATTAGATTAGAATTGGATTGGAAATGTGGTGGCTGAAAGGTTATATGCTTGTTGGTATAAAAAAATAACCCATTTTTTCCAACGGTCACTAACGGTTTCCAATGGCTATTTGGTCATTGTTTTGTAACGGTTACCAACAGACTAAGCCGTTTGAAGCCGTTGGTATAGCCATTGGAAATTTTTTATTGGAAGTCGTGAACGTTATTCCAACGGCTGTTCCAACGGCCGCCAATGGCTAGGAGCCGTTGGAATAGTCATGTATTCTAGTAGTGTGTGGGTCAATCTCAAATGAAGCAACAGGCAGAGGCGCTACTACAAATGGAGGCCCAACGGCAAGCATCTGCAAAATAGTCGCCTTAGCTTGTAACGTCCCAGATTTTTCGGTCGTTTAAATTTGAATATTTAAATCTATTTTAAATACTGTATTGAGATTTTAATTGAATTTTATATCGAATTTTATTTAATTAAAATGGAGTTCGTGAATAGTGGTACGAGTTTAAAACGTTCAACGTGAATTCTATATATATATATATATATATATACACACACACACACACACACACAAAAACTAGGATAAGGGTCGTGCTCCGCACACGGTCAAATACTCGTATTTACTGATTGAAAATATTAATTGTAAAACATATAACTAATTTTTTTTATTTTTTTTGCTTTGCAGTCAAATGGAGTTGTTTTGGCGGTGCGCAAAATGTAAGGGTGAATGGGTAAATTAAAATAACGTTGTTTTTACAAACAGAGTTCTTTTTCAATAAAAATTAGTTTTATTGGGAGCGAGACGTAAAGACGTAGCGGTGTATCCATTTCGGTATGTTTGAACTTTGTGTGCGCGGTACATAAATTAAACGGTTAACGGCAAATAATCGGTCTAATTCCTTTAATCCTAGCAACAGTTTATCCATGCAAACTTGTGTGCATATGTATATATATATATGTATATATATATATATATGTGTGTGTGTGTGTGTTTGTGTGTGTGTGTGTGTGTATATATCAAATCTTGAGCTTATCCTATATTTCAAAATAAAATTAAAAAGGATCTTGTAAGATGTTGGCAGGATTGTTTTCTTTTGACTTCGGCTGTTCTAATTCAACGAAGCATAATTATCCCAACAACAACAGTAACAGTAAACATAACTAGTAAACCTTCTTAGTCCCCACCGTCTTTTATATTTTCCTTTTTTTCTTGCGTACCAAACTTCCTGTTTCTTGCATCCCAATCTATCCTAAACCCGTGACGAACAAGTAATTTTTGGAGAATCCCCCACACCACAGCTATTCTACTACTTTCTGGAAAGCTACCCCCTA
This sequence comes from Allium sativum, assembly GCA_030737875.1. Classification (NCBI taxonomy): domain Eukaryota; kingdom Viridiplantae; phylum Streptophyta; class Magnoliopsida; order Asparagales; family Amaryllidaceae; genus Allium; species Allium sativum. Next base: position 826,274,928 of record CM060919.1, on the reverse strand, counting down.
TAATTCCTTGCTCCCCACGTACTTATTAACCTATAAAAGAGCAGCTCATTTCTTTTTCTTTGGGTTACAGTAATGGTGAAAATGTCATTCTTTCCTTCAACAAAATAAAAATCGAACTTAAATGGAGATCTTCTTCAAATGAAAAATGTGAGTTCGCTTCACTATTAGAAATCCGCACCCTTCATTTTACCAAACACAACCCATTTTCGAACTGGGGTTGTTCTAACATAGCAAGACAAGGGAGGACGTTGGAAGAAAGGGGGGAGAAATAATATAACATGGCGTGAGCTAGTTTAGGGCGTTGGGTTGTTGCGGACCATGGAGTGCACGCTGTTGCTGAGGGGAGGATGGAAGCTGTCACTGTAGATGCAGGGGGCGTTTGACAGTGGAGAAGGTAAGGTTTGTGCTTGGTCATATTTTGAGAGGTGGAGGGTTGAGCTCTGTTCTGTGTTTCATGCGAAAGATAAGGAGTGCGCAAATATGGGTTTGGAGCGGTGAATAGGAAATGGGATCTGTAGAAGTTGAGGAGAACAAGGTGATGTAAGGTACATAAATAAATAAATAAATAAATAAATGAAAAATGTGCAGATGCGTGAGTCGTGCACGCATGGGGCTGGGCGAAATGCTGTATGCAAGCTTTGGGGTGTCCACATGGTTATAATGGAACAGATGGGAAGAAGAACAATATGTGGATGGAGTGTACTGTTGCATGGGTTGAAGAAGAGAAAACACGAAGTAGTTGAAATCAGAACGGGGCATTTTGTTGCAGTAAGTTTATGAATATGCCAAATTATTTAATAAACATGCCTAGTGCAATAAATAGTAAATAAAGAGAACAGTAATACTATGTTACCCATAATTGTTATCTTACATGCCTAATTCTTTGACTAATATTATTTGTGCGGCATAATTATTTAATGTGTGCCTAATGATGTATAACCGCCTTATCATATGCCACACAAAGTGCCAAATAACTTATTTAATATGCGCCAACCTTTTTGGTCGACTGAGTAATACAACACCAAGTGGTTACGAAAGTTTATATAACATATAACACACCAAGCCTTTTATTTACGCATGTCTAATTTTATGATAATTCAAGTTTAGTAGTTGGTATTTAGGTTAAGTTATTTAAATTATAACGTGTCTTGGTAAGGGAGATACTTGCCCAATTAAAGTTTATCTGCCTAAACCCGTAAATTTTGTGACACAAATTTTTATGACTAATGCCTGTAATCTACGTGGACTGCAATATATGGATAAAAGGCCTAAATTGGGTTTTAACAAACATAAATGTCAGTCCTATATATATATATATTTTCTTTCTAACCAATGTAATCAAGCCAATTTTTGAAAAAGAAGCAAAAAGAATTGTCATCGAGCCATGTTTTCAGAACTAAACAAGTATAGGTCAGTTAAAAGTAAACTAAGTAATTAACGTTAATTCATATGCATAATTAAGGTTAACTAATTTAGATTTAAACCGTAATTTAAAATGTGTGCGGCGTTTTCATATGTTATCAGAATCGGACCCAACAAGGAGTGTTGGAACCATATCGGCAGACGTAACAATTTGAAGCTGGTTGGGATGCATTTGGAATTGACTGAAACAAACTGTTTTGACAGCGAGTGGAAATCAAGGTGAGTTTAACTCACTCAGTTTACCCCGTTTATATTTTATATAAGCTGGGTTTTTATTTTATGTGCTACGTTTGCTAATGGTTGATAATGTGGTGACTGTTTGTTTGTTTGCTGGATATTATTTAATATTCATGGATTAAATTAAGCGTTTGTTTAATTTAATCAAATTAAATCGTTATTTTAAACGATTAAATCCCCAAACAAAGTAACATACCTTATTGCTTACATTTATAGTATTATAAACATATTGGACAAATCATTGAATGCTTGAATGATTATTATAAATTGTTTATCAACTGTTATTGGTTGAACTTTTTATTTCTGTTTATTAAAATGAATAAATATGTTATTACATTGAAATTGAGATAACCGTGGTGATGCAGGGAAGGACAGGTTGGAGGGATCCAACCGGATTCCTCAAATATATTGTTTATTTATATATAATGTTAATCAATTTGATTAATTGTAGATTTTTGAATCTAAATTCAACAATTGTGTGACATTAACCAACGAGTGATATTGGTTGAGTGACGGCAAACGACCTGTAAATGAACCGTTGTATAAAGATTGATTTGTCATCTGGTAAATCAATAAAAAGAAAGTTATACAGTTTGACAGTGAAATCTATTTTATATATTATTTTTAAATGAAGTGTTAAAGGAAATAAATAATTATCTCGTAATTTTAAAATGAATACATAAGACAAGATTTGTATGTTATTGAGTTTTGTAAGCAAATGAGCAATGATTAACCGAACGGTTAAATGTGAGATTGATTGTTTTCCAATGAACAATTAAATGAGACTTATTAAATTAGATTGTTAAATCAAATGAAATTTATTTAAATTTAATTTAATTTAAATAAATAACCAAGCATAAAATGGATAACAAAGTAACCATGTTGAAAAGACCAAATCGACTACGTGTACGAGGATTGATTATTAAAAACTATTATTGGATTGTTGATTTTTATTGAAGTTAAATATCATTTTAAAATGACATTTCAAAAGATTACATAGTCAATAATGAAGTAAATTATTTGATGTAAAAGATATTAGACGATTAAAAAGCAGTTTATTCGCAAACAGGATTTTTAAAGTATATTATGAATATGAATTCATAACGTGATTCGATAGACAAGATTTGAATATATATATAATAGTGTTTTCAAAGTAAAACCAAGTTGTTTGATATATCGAGTCCAAAATTTTATAAAAAGAATAATGTTAACTTTTAAAGTTAATGATGTTTAAAAAATCAGATTAAAAAGGAAATGGTAATAAAGGGGATTAGTTGAGTAAAACCTTGGTTATAATTAAAAATGATATGGATAGGTATTCTCATATTTATATGAACTGGACTTTGGATTTAGGTCCGGAAAGGAATTATATAAAAGGAAAGTTTTAAACAAGATTGACGTGAATTGAATTCTAACGGAAACCTTAGTGGATTAAACTAGTTTTAAAAGTGAAAATCTAATGATAAAGATCTAGAGATGAATATTTCAAATGTGAAAGGAGTTGTTTGAACAGAACTAAGGTAAGTGGTTGTTTAAAAAGGGATTCTAAATTGAATATAAGTGTTGGGGAAAATGATAGAATGAGACCTCGTTGATAAGCTTCTATCTATTCCGAAGATGGGAATATTGTCGTCTCAAGGTTTGAGAGGTAAATAAAATACCCCAAGTTGTAACGACTTCATGATTATCCAAGGATGATATTAGTTTAGAAACGAGGATAGTGGAAGTGATTAAAATAAGTATTTCTGTAAAGAATATCATGAACGATAATTCAAAGGATTTTAAGTTTTCTAGGAATAAGTGAATGAGTATAATTTATTTTCTATACTATGATCTTTAACCAATGGGAAGAGTATATGACTATATTGTTTAAACCCAAAGGTTTTGTTATCTTTTATAAACGAACAACTAAAGTGTGGACGTCGCACACGGTAAATTATTCAGTTGTGACTGTCTTTTGTAAATGAACAATTAAAGCGTGTGCGTCACATCCGGTATTTTACTCCGTTTGTCAGTTTGTTTATACGACGTTTATTTGCAATTTATAACCTTTGTCACACTTTGTAAATAATCGTTTTATTTACAAGTCTATGCAATTATGTACTTATGTGAATTAAAAATATGTTTGAAATGCAAATTTCAAATGCTAAGCGCCGTTACTTGTATGAGTAACAAGATAAAATATGCAAATAAGATTTCCAACTTATATTGTCCATTTTCTATTTCAGAAAATATTATTGTTTATATTTGGAGAATAATTCCAAAATCATTTACTTCGTTAATTTGAATTAAACCTATTTAAACTTATTATAAGTTGAATAAAAATTGGAAAGGCGGTAATCCAAATGTTGAAAGTTTTTAGAAATCAAATTAATGACTGTTTAACTAAAGAAGCCAACTGACGCTGTATACTGGACCAGTGAATCCATTTTTCTATGGATGACGGTTGTTTATTCTGATAGTTAAAACACCGACTATCAAAATCTTGCCAAATCGATTGTTGGTTCGGAAAGACCGAGATCGAATTTATATTCGAAAACCATTCCGACCAACAAATACGTTAACGTTGAAGATGTTCAGAAGATGGTCGAGATGGAGCATTGAAGACAGTGGGTCTTCATAAGCGTAAGGATTGCTGTTGAATTTCTCTGGCTAGCTAGCTACCAGAGGTTTTTAAACTGTGATCAAGTCGTGGTTTTGATTTTGTGGGTTGCAAGGATTTCTCGTTACTAATCTTTTGGATGCGATAGGAGAGTGCCTTCGGTTCATCCTGTTTCTGGATGACTAGTATGGACGAGTGTCTGACAGAGTATTTCCAGACGGTACGTACATTGATTTCTTTAAACGTGCCAGTGTATTTTTGAGGACGTCAATTAGTGATTTGACGGATCTGATGATGTGGCATTCAAAGTGATATGCTGATAAGTAAACGTAGCCTCGAGCCTCATCAACCGGGAAATGACAAAAATTGGGTAGGCATCATGGCTATGTGGGTCGCTCCCATTAGGGTGTATAATCACCTATCTAGAGAAATTCCATTTGATTCTTTAATCTATTTCGATGCTGTGCCTCTCGGGAAGACGGTTGCTGATCCCAACCGTTGGTGATATACATTCGATACACTCAAGTGAAATGAGTGGTCGGTCATGTGTGGGCCGGGTTGCAAGACGTTCTTGTTGAACCCAGTGTATTCGCCTCTAGAGATACACTATCGACAGGTGGTTCCATACCTGGTCATAGTCGGAATCCAATCTCTAATAAGCGCCTGCGGTTTTGATTGTATACTATATACGTGGAGCATGAGATGCAAGCGTTCCGCTCAATTGTGATTTATTTGTTTTTAGACACTATTATAATACCAAAATAATATATGATTTCAAAATGTTTTGGGTTATAGTAAGGTAAAAACCGTCTGTATTTATGTGTGGATTTGGGCTTACGATTATCCTTTTTTTTCAAAAGGAATTTTGACTTTAAAATCAATATGGGTGTTATATAAACTTTGTGGGTTTCTCACTCTGGTTCATCAGACTGACTCGGTATTTGTAATGCTCGGTTTAGCCCTGGTTGTACATGTTCAGGTTATTGGACACTACGAAGTTCAGAAGACGTGTTGTAAGAGTTCATACGTATTGGTAATTATTCCGCTATGTGGTGTATATAAGGACAGGTTATTATAACTGTCCAGATGTATTAATGTACTCTGATGATTGTAAGTATTTTATAAGCTCTCAATAAAAGTTATTTCTATATTATATTTGTTCCGCTGTGATGTGAGACTCTGATTCTGTTGTATTTTCTTCTTATTATTTCTTCTATTCTAATATTTATTTCTCTCTTATCTCATCCTCTAATTTCTTTCTATTGGCATCTGGGTTTCCAGTATAATTTGGGTTGGACTGGTGTTGTTTGGTCAGCCTAAAAGGTACCGGAAATATGGTTCGCTACATTTTGTATCAGAGGTGAAGGTTGAGTAGTAACCTTGGGTCTGTGGCATAACTCGATAAAGATGGGGTTAGTAATACCCTAGATTGAGTTTGAGTGTATATACGACAGAGCGTATTTGTAAATTTTTGAAAATGTTTTGCATTGTGTTATTTGGTCTGTTCGATTTTGAACTGACAATTGACCCAATATTATTTTATAAAGAGGGTAAATGAAATAATTTTGCCCAAATTATATTTTTATAGAAAAAGGAAATAATTTTCTTTAATATAGTAATACTGATTGTTTTGATTGATGATTGGTATTCAAATTGAATTAGGAAATGAAATTGAGCTGATTGGGAAAATAAATTATTCAATTGAATTCGGGATATGGAAATGAAACTTAACCAACATGGTTAAGAAGAGAAATGGAATAAAATAATTTGGGATTTGAAAATCGAATGGATAATAATGGAATTTGATCGTATATAAATCAATTGATATTAATATGTGTTAAACCAAAGTGAATGCAAGCCAAATAAGTATCAATGTTGAATATAATTCAAATGATGTGGTTGTTTGTGAATGCAGGCCAAATAAGTATCAATGTTGAATATAATTCAAATGATGTGGTTGTTTGTTATCTGGATGTTGGATTGGGTCGAATAAAATTCATCAAATAGGTATATAAATTAGTTGGAAGAATTGAAAATAAAATCCCAGTATAATAAACTGGTTTGGTTGTGAATTGTTTGATGTTAGTTGGGTAAACTAAATTCAATAATGAGTTAATAAAGAAGTCGAATGAGTTGAAACTAAATTCCGGTATAATATTGGAAATAAATTCGGTTATGAAATGAAACTGAATTATTTTACCCTGTATTTGTTACTGGCATCATAAGTGGAGTTAAGTGCAGATTCCAAAAGGTTGTGGATTTGATTTGGTTAGACAAAATGGAAGTACAAATTGGAAGGCGAAGATCAGTTAATTGATTTGCTTCGGAATTGGAATTGAATTGCCCGACAAATAGGTAAACCTTAATTTATTGGTCGATGATTGATTTTATACCCCTGAGTTGGGTAGGTATTTTTCTTTTGGTTTTCTTTTGGAGAAGTGAGGTCGGAATGACAATTGTAGTTGTAACAATCGAACTACGCAGAACAGGTGCTGGCAAAATTTTCGAAAATTTTATAGAGTATGAATTTGTTTTGATGTTAATTCAAAAATAATTATTTTAAAATAGTTGGGTTCGGAGCAAATTCTTCTTACCTTGTAATTTCGGGGACGAAATTCTTTTAAAGGGGGGAAGAATGTAACGTCCCAGATTTTTCGGTCATTTAAATTTGAATATTTAAATCTATTTTAAATACTATATTGAGATTTTTAATTGAATTTTATATCGAATTTCATTTAATTAAAATGGAGTTCGTGAATAGTGGTACGAGTTCAAAACGTTCAACGTGAATTCTGTTATATATATATATATATATATATATATATATATATATATATATATATATATATACACAAACTAGGATAAGGGCAGTGCTCCGCACATGGTCAAATACTCGTATTTACTGATTGACAATATTGATAACGTATAACTTTTTTTTTTGCTTTGCAGTCAAATGGAGTTGTTTTGGCGGTGCGCAAAATGTAAGGGTAAACGGGTAAATTAAAATAACGTCGTTTTTACAAACAGAGTCCTTTTTCAATGAAAATTAGTTTCATTGGGAGCGAGAGGTTAAGACGTAGCGGTGTATCTATTTCGATATGTTTGAACTTTGTGTGCGCGGTACATAAATTAAACGGTTAACGGCAAATAATCGGTCTAATTCCTTTAATTCTAGCAACAGTTTATCCGTGCAAACTTGTGTGTGTGTGTATATATATATATATGTATATATATACATACATACATATATATATATATATATATATATCAAATCTTGAGCTTATCCTATATTTCAAAATAAAATAAAAAAGGATCTCGTAAGATGTAGGCTGGATTGTTTTCTTTTGACTTCGGCTGTTCTAATTCAACGAAGCATAATTATCCCAACAACAACAGTAACAGTAAACACAGCTAGTAAACCTTCTCAGTCCCCACCGTTCTTTTATATTTTCCTTCTTTTCTTGCGTACCAAACTTCCTATTTCTTGCATCCCAATTTATCCTAAACTTGTGACGAACAAGTAATTTTTGGAGAATCCCCCACACCACAGCTATTCTACTACTTTCTGCAAACCTACCCCCTATAATTTCTTGCTCCCCACGTACTTATTCACCTATAAAAGAGCGGCTCATTTCTTTTTCTTTGGGTTACAGTAATGGTGAAAACCGCATTCTTTCCATCAACAAAATAAAAATCAAACTTAAATGGAGATCTTCTTCAAATGAAAAATGTGAGTTCGCTTCACTATTAGAAATCTGCACCCTTCCTTTTACCAAACACAACCCATTTTTGAACTGGGGTTGCTCTAACATAGCAAGACAAGGGAGGACGTTGGTTGAAAGGGGGGAGAAATAATATAACATGGCGTGAGCTAATTCAGGGCGTTGGGTTGCTGCGGACCATGGAATGCACGTTGTTGCTGAGGGTAGGATGGAAGTTGTCACTGGAGATGCAGGGGGCGTTTGTCAGTGGAGAAGGTAAGGTTTGTGCTTGGTCATATTTTGAGAGGTGGAGGGTTGAGCTATGTTCTATGTTTCATGCGAAAAATAAGGGGTGCGCAAATATGGGTTTGGAGGGGTGAATAGGAAATGGGATCTGTAGAAGTTGAGGAGAACAAGGTGACATAAGGTACATAATAAATAAATAAATAAATGAAAAATGTGCAGATGCGTGAGTCATGCACGCATGTGGCAGGGCGGAATGCTGTATGCAAGCTTTGGGGCATCCACATGGTTACAATGGAACGGATGGGATGAAGAACAGTATGTGGTTGGATTGTACTGTTGCATGGGTTGAAGAAGAGGAAACACGAAGTTGTTGAAATCAGAACGGGGCATTTCGTTGTAGTAAGTTTATGAATATGCCAAATTATTTAATAAACATGCCTAGTGTAATAAATAGTGAATAAAGAGAACAGTAATACTATGTTACCCATAATTGTTATATCTAACATGCCTAATTCTTTTACTAATATTATTTGTGCGGCATAATTATTTAATGTGTCTCTAATGATGCATAACTGCCTTATCATATGCCACACAAAGTGCCAAATAACTTATTTAATATACGCCAATCTTTTTGGTCGACTGAGTAATACAATCCAAGTGGTTACGAAAGTTTATATAACATATAACACACCAAGCCTTTTATCTATGCATGTCTAATTTTATGATAATTCAAGTTTAGTAGTTGGTATTTAGGTTAAGTTATTTAAATTATAACGTGTCTGGGTAAGGGAGATACTTGCCCAATTAAATTTTATTTGCCTAAACCCGTAAATTTTGTGACACAAATTTTTATGACTAATGCCTGTAATCTATGTGGACTGCAATATACGGATAAAAGGCCTAAACTGGGTTTTAACAAACATAAATGTCAGTCCTATATATATACATATATATATATATATATATATATATATGTGTGTGTGTGTGTGTGTATATATATATATATATATTTCTTTCTAACTAATGTAATCAAGCCAATTTTTGAAAAAGAAGCAAAAAGAATTGTTATCGAGCCATGTTTTCAGAACTAAACAAGTATGGGTCAGTTAAAAGTAAACTAAGTAATTAACGTTAATTCATATGCATAATTAAGGTTAATTAATTTAGATTTAAACCGTAGTATAAAATGTGTGTGGCGTTTTCATATGTTATCAGAATCGGACCCAACAAGGAGCGTTGGAACCATATCGGTAGACGTAACAATTTGAAGCTGATTGGGATGCATTTGGAATTGACTGAAACAAACTGTTTTGACAGCGAGTGGAAATCAAGGTGAGTTTAACTCACTCAATTTACCCCGTTTATATTTTATATAAGCTGGGTTTTTATTTTATATGCTACGTTTGCTAATGGTTGATAATGTGGTGACTGTTTGTTTGTTTGCTAGATATTATTTAATATTCATGGATTAAATTAAGCGTTTGTTTAATTTAATCAAATTAAATCGTTATTTTAAACGATTAAATCCCCAAACAAAGTAACTTACCTTATTGGTTACATTTATAGTATTATAAACATATTGGACAAATCATTGAATGCTTGAATGATTATTATAAATTGTTTATCAACTGTTATTGGTTGAACTTTTTATTTCTGTTTATTGAAATGAATAAATATGTTATTACATTGAAATTGAGATAACCATGGTGATGCAGGGAAGGACAAGTTGGAGGGATCCAACCAGATTCCTCAAATATATTGTTTATTTATGTATACTGTTAATCAATTTGATTAATTTTTGATTGTTGAATCTAAATTCAACAATTGTGTGATATTAACCAATGAGTGATATTGGTTGAGTGACGGCAAACGGCCTGTAAATGAACCATTGTATAGAGGTTGATTTATCATCTGGTAAATCAATAAAAAAGAAAGTTATAAAGTCTGTTTTATAACTAAAGGCAGTGAAATCTATTTTATATATTATTTTTAAATGAAGTATTAAAGGAAATAAATAATTATCTCGTAATTTTAAAACGAATACTGTGACGCTCGGGTTTTTGGTTAATTTTGTTAAATGATAATTTATTGATTATATTGTGTAATTAATATAATTGAATAAATTGGGTTTAATTATTAGAGAAAATTTAGTGATCCTTTTTATTTATTAAAAATCCTATATATATATATATATATATACATATTTATTATTTAAAATCCTTAACGAATGAATTTGTGTGTACATTAACAAATATGTAATGTTTTATATTTTGTTTTATAATGGCTCTTAACTCTTGTAGATTAAGTATAAACATCACTTAATCAAAATTTAAAGTTAATTAATAACTTAATTAAAAATATAATTACTTAATAAGGAAGAAATGATACATTAATAAATGATGTAACACCTTTTGTACTTAGGATTTAAAACATATAATCTAGATATGCATTTGTACTTGTATGAGACAATTAGATAGTTTAAATACTTAGCAACTAAGTCTTTGTTTTAATAATACATGGCTATACAAAATCTTTGTACTTCATTTTAGGCATATGGCCGAGCACACTAAATGGCCTTACATATCTCATCGAAGTACAGCTACATGTTCACCTAGCCTATGCACATGCATTTGCACATGGCCATAATAGAGCTATATATTATGCTACAGAATGTGAGTAAATTTTCGATTGTTCCTAGTTAAACCATTATTATTTTATATAGTATGCTACAGAAAGTATATAGCTATATATTTCCAATCACAAGCTGCATATTTCCAATACACGGCTATACCATAATTGTTCTGTTTAAATCAAATACACTAGCTGAATATTTCCAATCACAAGCACAGAACCTCCCATTCAATCAAACTCAAGTACTGATGCTACAACACCATTTACACCTACCCTATTATACTCCTCTACAAAATTGAACATGACTATACTGGACTATATATGTACATTCTAGGCTGCCATGACATATCATAGGGGGTGAATTATAGGAACAGCTATGATGTCTTTTTCAATCATAAGCACAGCTAATACATAGCTGTCCTCATTCATTTTGATCACCTATGTACAGCAGCTATCTAAACCAGTTAGGAACAAGGCTTATAAGTACTTGTCTAGTTTGTTGATGTGCTCTGTACATAAATCGGTGTATTGATGTGTACCTAAAACATACAATGGCCATGGATTTTAGCTGAGTCAATTGAACCAGTGACCAAACAAAATTCTTTTCAATCACCAACACGGCTATGTCAATTCCATCGTATGCATTGCCTTTCCCAGATGCACCTATTTTGCCATATTATTTTATATTTCTTTGTACCTATATATACATTAGGATACTTCATAAATCTCACGCACATTTTTTTTTAACCCCAACTGGAATGAAAATGGAAGTAAACCTTGGGATAGAAGAGTGAAACCAGTAGATGAAAGCCTAAGAAACAGAGAAACAGAGAGGATAGAATGTGAGTAAATTTTCTTTTGTTCCTAGTTAAACCATTATTATTTTATATAGTATGCTACAGAAAGTGTATATATATATATACATATATATATATATATATATATACATATATATATATATATACATACATATATATATATACATACATACATATATATATATATATATTTGAATGGATTGTGTGTTTAGCAAACTTGATCTTCATAGTGTGTTTAGCAAACTTGATCTTCATATAAAACATGGGAACTAAACATGAAACCTGTAAACAAAAGGTTAGAATAGAAGAAACATTTCAGCGAGTAAACACTCATCTGTTCCCTGTTTTCCATGCCATTTGTCTATGATAAATTTTCTTTTGTTCCTAGTTAAACCATTATTATTTTATATAGTATGCTACAGAAAGTGTATATATATATATATACATATATATATATACATATACATATACATATACATATACATATACATATACATATATATATATATACATATATATATATATATATTTGAATGGATTGTGTGTTTAGCAAACTTGATCTTCATATAAAACATGGGAACTAAACATGAAACCTGTAAACAAAAGGTTAGAATAGAAGAAACATTTCAGCGAGTAAACACTCATCTGTTCCCTGTTTTCCATGCCATTTGTCTATGATAATCTAGGACTGCATATGTGCTATACAAACATGAAGTTGTATTGACACTCATGATTGATTGTGGAAGTTAATTAGATAATCTTGTTTGGAAAATATTGGGCCTAGAAAGTGAACAAAGACAGAGTACACATATTAATATGAGTAAAAATTCGTTTTCTTCCCTTTAAACCTATTCCTGTTTTATATATTATTATACGGAAATAGATGTATGTGTCTATGCTTGTTTATTTGTGTTAGAGAAGGCAAGTGAGTCTACTTTGAATGAAACTGTAGTAAAATAAAAATAAAAATAAAATAACAGTGATCTAACAGGTAATGAACTAATGCAGTTTCTTTAAAAAAAAAAAAATGGCTTTAATGCATTAAGTGAAAATGAACAGAAGATCAGTGTTGATTTAAATGATATTGATTTAAATGATAATGATATTTAGGAAGGTCGGATTTTGTTTACGATTTGTATTCGCTGTTTTGAATGGGGTGAGTTCAATATGATGCTACGCCTCGACCACAGCGTTGAGTGTCACCGGTTTTGGGATGATGGCTGGGTCTGCAGTCAGCTTCGAGCTGAGAGACTTGAGGGTGTGATGGCCGGTTAGTGTGATGGGTTGTGACGGATAAATGCTGAGCTGATGGTGTGTGCGTGTACACACACATGCACTTGTGTGTATTCAGGAGTTTACCGAAGCAAGGAAAAAGAAGAGAAAAATGACGCAGTGTACAGATAAAGGAAGAAAGAAGCAGTAGTAAGGTAAAGAAGAGAGAAACGAGGGGCGACCAACCTGCTGTTTTCAGATTTTGTTAGCAAATATATAAGGACATATACTATTTGTTTATACACAAACTGGTATTATATACTCGATAGTGGCATAAATATATAAGAACATATGTTATACTTGGTTTAGTAAGTAAATAGAGAAAAATGGAGAGCAACAAAATGATGGAAAGGGAAGAAGGGGGTGTAGCCGAAAGAAAGCAAATGAAAGTAGGAGATGGGGTTTATCACGGCAGATGAATGGGTGGAGCTTGGGGTAGCATGAATGCGTGATGGAGTGGACACTAGCAAGAAAAATGAGTCAACGAAATTCTGGGTGGTCGAAGCAGTTAAATGGAGCAGGAGAAAATAAACAGCATGACAGGCTAAAGAAAGAATGGAAGTGGTATTTTGGTTCTGACGTGTGCGTGGGCCGGGAGTTGGCATTTGGGCCTGAGGGATAAAGAAGTGAAGTAAAGTGAGGGGAGAAGGAAGCTGGGCCTGGGAACATTTGGGCCGAGGCAAGTAATAGAAAAATATAAAGAAAATTTAAGGGGAGGAGAAAATACTTTGGCCTGGAACCATATTGGGCTTAAAAATAAAATTAAATGAGTATAAGAAGGGCAGAGAAGAAACGTTGGCTGATGGGATTAGAAACCAAAGAAATGAAAATTTAGGAATGAAATGAAGAGTAAGTAGGAAATAAATTTGAAAAGGGATAGAAATCTTGAAATAAAATAAAAGGGGTTCTTTCCAAATGTATAAATTAATTATTTAAATTATATATATACATATATATTTACCCAAACGAAATGAACGAAATAATTAGAAAAAATAAATAAATTAAAGGAAATACTATGAAAGCTGAGATTCCGGAATGGAGATAGTAGTAGATGATTGTGATGGACAAAGTTATACTTTGTTAGATTTAACAAAGTGATTAGAATAAATAAATGGAAATAAACTTATATTCTTCTGAATCCATTTATTTCAGATAACTAGTTCAAGTCTGATTAATTAAAACGGTAATCAGCAATAGGTTGTAAGAAATGAATGATGGCTAATTGTCAGTTATATTATGTTGAGATAAATTTAACTATTTTAAAATAAACATTTAATGTTATTAAGTCGATAAATATATCTTTATCAAAAAGGATTTAAAATTCAATTAACAACGATTAAACTAAATATTGAAATCCAAGGAAATAGGAATTTATATAGTAATTAGATAAACAGTATTTATCATGTACTAGTATTTATTAATTGAGTCAAGTGGAAATGATTAAGTAAGTCCAGAAGAAGTAGTATTCACAAACCAAGAGAAAAAACATTAGAAGTGAATATTTTGCAGATGAGAATGGTTGTGAAGAGAAATGGGTTGACTGATAACTAGGGAATTATTCTGAAGTTCAGAAAAATAAATGGGATGGAGATGAATCGGAAAGAGATACTAATTTGGTAGTCGATGAAGTCGATTTTAGGAAAGAATCTTTTACTTTCCATTTTTAATAATATTTAATTTAATTATATATATTGAATTTTTTTTACACATCTAAAGAAATGAAATAATAGTTATATTTTAAGTTGTGAAGTATGGATTTTAACAATACTGTTATAATAAATAAAAATAAATGGGATTCTTAACTGAATTAATTAGATGTCATTTGGAAATAATAATTTTCCAAGGTCAACAAATTGGTGAACAACGTTTATTTGAATTGTTAAATTGTGACGGACTAGATATGTTGTGATAATAAATTTATTGTTTTGTTTGGTTATAATTTGTGATATGACCCAATAGACTTGTTTTGTTTAAATAAATCATTTACATGTCTTATTTAGATAATATTAAACTATTATTGAAACCTGGAATCATGTAGATAAGTCCTGATATTATAAATATTGAAATTATGTTGAATATGATAACCTAATGACTTAAGTATCACTTGTCCCCAAAAGATTTTTAATGTTCATCGATTCAAAGAGACCGGGATTGGTTTTCTCAATGGAATCCAAATACCACTTTGTATCGACCTAGGCGTTGATTAATTTAAAGGAAAATTGAAGACCATAGAAGACAGAGTTTATGCAAGGGTTGTTCTGTTTACAGAGTAGTTCCTTCGGTTTATCCAGACCTAGGACAACTTGTATGGAAGAATGTCTGACAGAGTATGCCTAACAGATCGCATAAGTTGATCTCCTCAAAACTATGTTTAGGGGCAGAGGAATTCGTTTCTCTTAGCTTTATACCCGTGGTTTTGGGAAAATCAATTTTGATTTGATGGGTTTGACGATGTGGTATTCAAAATAAATGAAGACGTAATATATCTAAAGATAAGTTTTAACCTCAAGCCTCACAACCGGGAAATGACAAAAATCGGGCAGGCAGCATGGCTCTTTGGATCACTCCCATTAGGGTGTATTGTCACCATCTAGAGAATATTCATTTTGTTACTTCTTTCGGTTCTGTATCTCCCGGGAACGGTTTTGTTAGTACCAACCGTAAGGTGATAATATATTCGATACACTCAAGAGAAATGAGTGGTCGGCCATGTGTGCCCAGGTTGCAAGACATTCTTGTTGAACCCAGTGTATTCCTCTCTAGAGATACACTATTGGAAGGTGGTTCCATACCTTGTCATAGTTGGAAATCCAATATCCAATAAGTGCTCACGGTTTTT
Source organism: Allium sativum (assembly GCA_030737875.1). Classification (NCBI taxonomy): domain Eukaryota; kingdom Viridiplantae; phylum Streptophyta; class Magnoliopsida; order Asparagales; family Amaryllidaceae; genus Allium; species Allium sativum. Next base: position 826,259,160 of record CM060919.1, on the reverse strand, counting down.
ATTGTATACTATATATGTAGAGCGTAAGATGCAAGCGTTCTGCTAGATTGCTATTTATTTGTAGATTGATAGACACTATTATAATATTAGAATAATATTATTTTTCAAAGATTGCTTTGGGTTATCGTAAGGTGAAAACCATCCGTGTTTATGTATGGATTGGTCTTACAATTATATTTTCTTTTGAAATGTTTTGAAAGTTAAACCATATGCTTGGGATTCTCATAAGGGAAAAAACTCGTTCCGTTTTTGTGGCGTAGTCTTATGAGATATCCTTTATAAATCAAGTTGTTTAAAAATCGTTTACTCACACCAGTCCCATTACTGACCCAAAGTTTATTTTTCTATATTTTCCCTAAACTCTTGGGTGCCCAAATTTGTGCGGGTAGTCAAGTAGTTCAGGACTTTACAGATTCATCTGAAGGAGTTTGAAGCAGGAGGCTTCAACGTTAGCTATTTAGAGTTAAATTTCCGCTGTGTTGTATATGTGAGATACTCTGATAATGTATGTAAGTTCAATTACAGTTTGTATTTCAAAAGTTATGTTATATAATATAATTTGTTCATTCCGCTATGAGATCGTATCCATTCTAATACTCAAATGTTGATATCTTCTTTTCTTCTATTCTAACTTTTCTATCTCATTTATTCTCATCTTCTAATTTCTTTCTTCGACATCTGAGTTTTAGTGTTCTTTGGGTTAGACCTGTGTTGTATTTGGTCGGCTCAAAGGGTACCGAAATTTGGGTCGTCACAAATACATAAGACAAGATTTGTATGTTATTAAGTTTTGTAAGCAAATGAGCAGTGATTAACCAAACGGTTAAATGTGAGATTGATTGTTTTCCAATGAACAATTAAATGAGACTTATTAAATTAGATTGTTAAATCAAATGAAATTTATTTAAATTTAATTTAATTTAAAGAAATAACCAAGCGTAAAATGGATAACAAAGTAACCATGTTGAAATGACCAAATCGACTACGTGTACGAGGATTGATTATTAAAAACTATTATTGGATTGTTGATTTTTATTGAAGTTAAATATCATTTTAAAATGACCTTTCAAAATATTAATTATAGTCGATAATGAAGTAAATTATTTGATGTAAAAGATATAAGACAATTAACAAGTAGTTGATCCGTAAACAGGACTTTTAAAGTATATTATGAATATGAATTCATAACGTGATTCGATAGAAAAGATTTGAATATATAATAGTGTTTTCAAAGTAAAACCAAGTTGTTTGATATATCGAGTCCATAATTTTATAAAAAGAATAATGTTAACTTTTAAAGTGAATGATGTTTGAAAAATCAGATTAAAAAGGAAATGGTAATAAAGGGGTTAGTTGAGTAAAACCTTGGTTATAATTAAAAAGGATTTGGATAGGTATTCTCATATTTATATGAATTGGATTTTGGATTTAGGTCCAGAAAGGAATTATATAAAAGGAAAGTTTTAAACAAGATTGATGTGAATTGAAATCGAACGAAAACCTTTGTGGATTAAACTAGTTTTAAAAGTGAAAATCTAATGATAAAGATCTAGATATGAATATTTCAAATGTGAAAGGAGTTGTTTGAACAAAACTAAGGTAAGTGGTTGTTTAAAAAGGGATTCTAAATTGAATATAAGTGTTGGCGAAAATGATAGAATGAGACTTCGTTGATAAGCTTCTATCTATTCCGAAGATGGGAATATTGTCATCGCAAGGTCTGAGAGGTAAATAAAATACCCCAACTTGTAACGACTTCATGATTATCCAAGGTTGATATTAGTTTAGAAACGAGGATAGTGGAAGTGATTAAAATAAGTATTTCTGTAAAGAATATCATAAACGATAATTTAAAGGATTTTAAGTTTTCTAGGAATAAGTGAATGAGTATAATTTATTTTCTATACTATGATCTTTAACCAATGGGAAGAGTATATGACTATATTATTTAAACCCAAAGGTTATCTTTTATAAACGAACAACTAAAGTGTGTGCGTCGCACACGGTAAATTATTCAGTTGTGACTATCTTTTGTAAATGAACAATTAAAGCGTGTGCGTCGCACATGGTATTTTACTCTGTTTGTCAGTTTGTTTATACGACGTTTATTTGCAATTTATAACCTTTGTCACACTTTGTAAATTATCGTTTTATTTATAAGTCTATGCAATTCTATACTTATATGAATTAAAAACATGTTTGAAATGCAAATTTCAAATGTTAAGCGCCATTACTTGTATGAATATAACAAGATAAAATATGCAAATAAGATTTCCAACTTATATTGTCCATTTTCTATTTCAGAAAATAACAATGATTATATTTGGAGAATAATTCCAAAATCATTTACTTCGTTAATTTGAATTAAACCTATTTAAACTTATTATAAGTTGAATAAAAATTGGAAAGGCGGTAATCCAAATGTCGAATTTTTTTAGAAATCAAATTAACGATTGTTTAACTAAAGAAGCCAACTGACGCTGTATATTGGACCAGTGAATCCACTTTTCTATGGATGATGGTTGTTTATTCTGATAGTTAAAACACCGACTATCAAAATCTGCCCTAATCGATTGTTGGTTCGGAAAGACCGGGATCAAATTTATATTCGAAAACCATTCTGACCAACAAATACGTTAACGTTGAAGATGTTCAGAAGATGGTCGAGATGGAGCATTGAAGACCGTGGGTCTTCATAAGCGGAAGGATTACTGTTTAATTTCTATGGCTAGCTACCAGAGGTTTTTAAACTGTGATCCAGTCGTGGTTGAGATTTTGTGGGTTGCAAGGAATTCTCGCTACTGATCTTTTTGATGCGGTAGGAGAGTGCCTTCGGTTCATCCTGTTCCTGCATGACTGGTATGGACGAGTGTCTGACAAAGTATTTCCAGACGGTCACGTACATTGATTTCTTCAAACATGCCAGTGTATTTTTGAGGACATCAATTAGTGATTTAACGGACCTGATGATGTGGCATTCAAAGTGATGTGCTGATAAGTAAACGTAGCCTCGAGGCTCATCAACCGAGAAATGACAAAAATCGGGCAGGCAGCATGGCTATGTGGGTCGCTCCCATTAGGGTGTATAATCAACTATCTAGAGAAATTCCATTTGATTCTTTAATCTATTTCGATGTTGTCCCTCTCAGGTAGACGGTTGCTGATCCCAACCGTTGGTGATATACATCCGATACACTCAAGCGAAATGAGTGGTCGGTCATGTGTGGGCCGGATTGCAAGACGTTCTTGTTGAACCCAGTGTATTCGCCTCTAGAAATACACTATCGGCAGATGGTTCCATACCTGGTCATAGTCGGAATCCAATCTCCAATAAGCGCCTGCGATTTTGATTGTATACTATATATGTGGAGCGTGAGATGCAAATGTTCCGTTAAATTGTGATTTATTTGTATTTTGACACTATTATAATACCAAAATAATATATGATTTCAAAATGTTTTGGGTTATAGTAAGGTAAAAACCGTCCGTATTTATGTGTGGATTTGGGCTTACGATTATCCTTTTCTTTCAAAAGGATTTTTGACTTTAAAATCAATATGGATGTTATATAAACTTAGTGAGTTTCTCACTCTGGTTCACCAGACTGACCCGGTATTTGTAATGCTCGGGTTAGCCCGGGTTGTACAGGTTCAGGTTATTGGACACTACGAAGTTCAGAAGACGTGCTGTAAGAGTTCAGATGTATTGGTAATTATTCCGCTATGTGGTGTATATAAGGACAGGTTATTATAACTGTCCATATGTATTGATGTACTCTGATGATTGTAAGTATTTGATAAGCTCTCAATAAAAGTTATTTCTATATTATATTTGTTCCGCTGCGATATGAGACTCTGATTCTGTTGTATTTTCTTCTTACTATTAATTCTATTCTAATATTTCTTTCTCTCTTATCTCATCCTCTAATTTCTTTCTATTAGCGTCTGGGTTTCCAGAATAATTTGGGTTGGACTGGTGTTGTTTAGTCAGCCTAAAAGGTACCGAAAATTTGGGTCGCTACATAGCATTAAGGGGATGAGGTGCAGGTGTAACCGTAGTTGGTTTGACAACCAGAACCCACTTTCTGACAGGAATCCAAGTGAAAGGAGTCATGTCCTCCAGCGAAACAAGAACACCATTAGGCGGAATAGGATAGGACTCCAAAGTGTCACCAAAGGACTGACGTGTTAAACGAATATCTGGCTTTCGATCATAACAAAATTAAATAGCAACATCTAACTTATCAGCTAAACAAACCCTAGAGAAGAAGATAAAGGCTTTTTAGGGGTGATTTCTTTCTTTTCAGGCTAGTATTTGCATCATAACGTATGAACTTTCCAACCAAGTAACAACCCTAGTTTTGGGTACTGGGATAAACAGGTTTTAATGAAATTTTGTAATTTAAGAAGAAGAAAATACGAGTTCAAGAAAAAGTAGAACTCTTTCAAACATTTATCTAGATTATATAAAGGATTTGGGGATTATGTGAATAATTATGTTGAATTGAGAATGAATTGGATTAGGATTAAAAAATAAGAGAATTAAATTAAATATGTGTTTGATGAGTAAATATAAAGAAAATAAAGTTCGAAAAAACTTTATAATGTGCATTTGAAGTAAATACGTATGATAAAAGCTTTTATTTGTGATAAACATAAAATTTTTGCAAAATTTTGCTAGTAATGAATTTTGATTGAAAAAGTGTATTATTGAATTTAATTGAGTACAAATTAAAAATAAAACATTTAATATTGATTAAGAATCAAGATTTGAGTGTTAAAAACATTTTTGTAGTGGTTGTATGTTTCTTTTGATAAAGTAAATGAATTTTGTGTTAATTTGTTTTTGTGAATATATAAGTTTTAAATCAAAAAAATGTCAAACAAGTATTTTTAACAGACATATAAATGTTAGTGTGTTAGCATTAAAGTTAGTATTTAAATGGCTTGAGAAAATTTTATACATGTTTGCATAACTTAAGTCTGTCCAAGCGGACTGCTAATAAGTTGAATTAGCTTTGGCTTTCTAAAAGAAAGAAAGCAAATTGAATTGCGTTTGGCTTTCTAAAAGTAAGAAAGCAACTAACTTATTTAAGTCCGTCCAAGCGGACTACGATATGCCATCTAATTAAATGTTGATAAGGGTCTGAATCAGACGATGCTGTACGAGATCGTAAGCGAGCTTCAAATTTTGGTGTCATATGTAATGATTTTGATGTCAACATGGTTGACCTCCATTTGGTGGTAAATGAAGAATGATTGTTTGTTGGTTTGGAAAGATGTATTTGGAGGACCAGGCTACTTCCTTACCAAGAAAATATTCTTACTTCATTGGTAAAATAAAAATTGTTTTAGATTGATGAGTATGTTGAAGTCATTGCCCAAACTATAAGCATACACGAGTATGTTGTAGAAAAATTTGAGTCTATAGTATATGTATTTGCGAGTCATTAGATTGATGAAAACTTGCATATAAGAGGGCAGTCATGAGTTTGGCATACATTTTCATAAGGCTTATTTTTAAATGGAACATTCTACTTGGACCGAAGAAGATTCGGTCTTATTGTGTAACATCCCGTAAAATTTGACCATTTATGTTGTTAAATGGAATTAAATTATTGAATTTAAAATGGTTTTTAAATAAAATTATGATGTTATTAATGAAATTTATTAATTTCTGCTGGAAGATTGACTGAAAATAATGTGTGCGTTCTAGATGAAATAAACATATAATGTATATATCTTTGACTATCGTCTTTAATTCTTTCTCTGTTGATTCAAAATGCAACTTTTAGGAATTCAGAACGTGGATTACATATCCAATTAAACCTTCATTAATTAATTTAATTTACTGTAACGACCCACATTCTACGCATCATAGGATTGTAGAATATTTCTTTCTTTCACATACGAAGTCGTATGGTCATGTAACTTTGGGAGACGACTATTGGGGTCATTTCCCATGTTCATGATTTTTGCCGATTTTTAAATGACCGTTTTGCCCCTAGCTGATCTTGTTTTGGCCATAACTTTTGATTGGGAAGGAGTTTTGACCTGAAACCACTTCCATTGGCTTCGGATGACGGTTTACCTTTCCGTAGAGTGGTCAAATGTGAAAAACGGACTTACGGTTTGGGAGATATGGCTGAAATAAGGTTTGGAGGGTGAAAAACTGCTTAACCGGGCCAAATAGGGTGATTAGTGAATGGGCCCATAACCCATTTTAGGATCAGGGTAATGGGGAGGCTAAAATGAGTTAGGTTTTCATTCTGTTTCAGTTTTCTAGCCGCCACTTACCTCATAGAAACCCTAACAATAGCCTCCAACCTCTAAAACACCTCCAAATCACTTTCTAATCAAGGATTAAGCTTAGCAACATCAAATCAAGGAGGATTAGCACAAGAATCGAGATAGAGTGTAACAACCCGTGTTTTCAATAACCTGTTATAACGTAAATCGAGGCAGAATTTAATTCTAAAATCTGAATCAAGGGAAACGGGCTATGCCATTGCGTTCGTCTCGGAAAAATACGCGAAATAGAGTCCGAGTTTTCGAGAATCGGAGTCTGTATGGCCCGATTAAGGCCTAACGAAGTTTTCAGAAAATTTCTAAGTAAAAACAGATTTCAAATTCAAACTAGGGTTTGGAAAATTGGGCCAGTTGGGCCAGGCGGGAAAATTCCCGCCGTAGTACCCAAGTCGACAGCCCTGTCGACTTGGGAGTCGACTTGGTCTGACCAAGTCGACAGCCCTGTCGACTTGGCTGTCGACTTGGCTCAGACGAGAAGTCCTGCCTGGTGCACCATTTTGAGAATGTGTTGAGCTTGGGGGCCAGATTCGGTTTTGAGGGCTGAGATTGGAACTAGGGTTTAATCCTATGGCCTAAAACACTTGCCTAATCTATAAATAAGACCCTAACCTACCCTAAATCATCATTAATCTATCCTACAACTAAACTATGGCAAAATCAATCCTCTCATGGCCTCCACTCTCTTTATAAAATTCCTAAATAAATTTCTAAGTGATTTTCCATGCATACAAGTGTTTTTAGACTTGTATGATCATCATTAGCTTGCATTCAAGTCAAGTTTCTATATTAGCATCATAAAGAAAGAGTTTTGATCATTGTGGCTCAAGGGTTTTGCTTGCATTTTGGTGTTTTTGGTTGCATAAGGGTTTTCTTACATTTGCTATACTCATTTGAGTCCGGATAAGCATTGTAAGCCCTATTCCTTTCATTCTTAAACTCTAAAGTTAAATGTATGATATGCAAGTTTACTATGATGTGTTATGCAAGTTTACTATGATGTGTTATGCAATGTTACTATGATGTTATATGCAAGTTCATCAAGTTATGCTATGCAAGTTTGATATGCAAGTTGTCATATGATATGCAAGTTATGCTATGCAAGTTTGGGATGCTCATTTGGTTCATGTTATCATGTTATGCAAGCTTATCTTGGGTTTGTGAACATAAAGCTTCAAGCTTTATGCCAAAGGTTGCATTTTGGCAACATGTAAGTTATCATATCTCTTATGATAACTTGCATGTGAGGCTAAATGCGAACTTGTGGCCATTTTTATATGTCATTTAGCACCATGTATCATGAATATGCCAAGTTTGGTTTTATGAGGCCTAAGAATGTAATATGCAAGTGTATGAACACATGAACATTTCACATGCCACCATGTTGAACTTGTGGCTTCAACACTTTTATGTCATGATTTTGCCAAGTTCCCTCTTTCTATCCTTTATGCGCTATTGCGATATGTAAGCGATGGGATTGCGTTTGGGGTTGGGTAAACTTAAAAGACATAAAAACATGAGCTTGGGAATTTACCTATTAAGTTAGGTCTACCCATTGGGAATTTACCTATTAAGTTAGGTCTACCCAATTGCTTGAAAATTTGTAACATGTTTTGGGAAACATGATGGACATGACACTTAGAAAAGATAAGTGTGGCCAACTCGAGGTTGGGTTGAGTTTGCAGCGTAAACCTACCCGGAACCGACCGGCTTAACTAGTTGCTACAAACGATAGGATCCAATGTGAGAAGTTGGTCATGTGGTACCTTGGACCCGAGGTTAGACCAAGTTGTGGTGTAAAGCTACCCGGAACCGACCGGCTTAACTAGTAACCGCAACAAAGTCTAATGTGAGAGGTTAAGGCGCATTAATTAATTAATGCCTCATGATTAGGGTTAAGTCATGATCCACCTAATACTTAACCAATTTGGGCTCGGTAGATTAATCGGGGTTAAGTCGTGAACTCATCGTTACACTTAACCAAGTTAATCCATGATTAGCAAGAGGGTTAAACCGTGTTTAACCCATTAGAAATCCTAGCAATGGGGGTCCACTCCAGCAGTAATCCCAAGTTAGTATCATCATGACCATAGGGACTAGGCTAGGGAGGGGCACGATTACTGGGCTGGAGGTAAGCGACCAATAAACGATAGCAGGGTGGTACGCCGGTGTAGTTCCGGGCGGGCCATGGTCGTGCACATAGTCCGTAGCCGGAGAAAACATGCACGGGTACCAGTAGATCGAGACTGTGCACTCATGTTTATGGTGTCCAGGGGTTGACACCCTAGGGCTTGATACACCCGATGGGTGGACCCGGCACAGTTCGACTACAATCATGTTTGGGCCGTATTGACACCGACACGTGACGAGTTAGGCTTAGGGAGCCGATCGACTAAACCGTTGGGTTGGACCTCGTGGTAGGGTCACTTCATGTTATTGGACCTCGTATGAGGGTCACTTCATGTTATTGGGCCAAAGCTTGGGCCAAAGGGATCAATACTTGTTCATACAAGTCATGTTAGTTTGCCAGTACACCTGTGGTGCAAAACCTTAATCCTGATGATGCGATGACACCTTTATCTATCATGCTAGTATGTAGTTATCCTTATGTTCATTCCTGCTGCTCATGTCAGTTAACTTTATCAGTTTACATTGATTGTAGTAGGGCTTACTCAGTCTTCTTGACTGACCTGTTTTCTTTCGCCTCTTTTCTTCCGTTCCCCCCCCTCAGGTTCTCAGGGAGGGAATACTGGAGCTTAGCTTGGATTTCGGATTGCTTGCTTGTGGGATTTAGCTCATGTACGGTTTGACATGAAGCTAGCTATGGCTATCACTTCTTTTGGGGATTAGTACTTATGTATTTCAGTTTTTCGGTTGATGTTGTTTCATCTAGACTTGTGTATTTGGAAAGTTAACATTATGATGTACCAGACTTGTCTTGAAATGGTTTGAAAATCTTCCGCTGTTTTTATCTATGATATTTACTCTGTTTACATATATACATATGTTCTTGTTCTGCCTTGATATATCATTATGCATGTTTACTTGATTCAAACGCCCCTCCAAAGTCAGAGTGCTTGCAAGAGTCACCCTGGCGGAGGCGGGGTGTTACAATTTGGTATCAGAGCATATGGTTTACGAGAAGGAACAAAAAGGTTTTTAGAAAAACTTTTGGAAAACTATTTTCAAAATCAAGTATAAAGTATTTTCCAAAGAAAAGTCTAGTTTATTTTAAAAGGCTATTCCCCAAAAAGCCATTAGCAAAATTCCTTCGTTTATCTCCATTCTGAATCTGTCTTTTTCTTCGTTTTCAGTATGGCCGATAACTTTGCTATTCCGGAGGGAGTGCACGTACCTGTTTGGTATAGGAGACTATTGGAGGCTAGGGCGACCGAAGCCGGCCCCGCAGATGTTCCTCCTCCTCCTCCTCCAGTAGTTAATATTCCTCCTCCTCCTGTCGCTAATGTTCCTCCTCCACCTGTTGCTGAGGTTCCTCTTCCTCCTCCCCCTCAGCATCCTCAACCTGACTTCGCAAAGACTTGCAAAGATTTCAAAGCAATGGGTGGCAAGAACTTTCAAGGCACTGAGACTTTTGTGGAGGCCAGAAATTGGTTGAAAGAGACCGAGGATTTATTTGCTATCTTTGGAATAGACGATCAGAGGAAGATCTTGTTGGCGGTTTGGCTTATGAAGGATGAAGCCGCTTATTGGTGGGAAGTCACCAATGGTACTAGGCCTGTTGAGACTTGGGCCGATTTCAGGGCAAGGTTCATGCTTAAGTTTTTATCTTCTGCTGAGGAGAACCTGCAAATGGAGAGGTTCATAACTTTGAAACAAGGAGATATGTCTGTCAAAGAATATGTGAACAAATTCAATCAGTTAGCTCGTTTTGGCTTGGATATGGTGAATACTCCTCAGAAGAAGGCTCTTCGTTTTGCTAGAGGATTGAATGAGCCGTTGCAGGGATTGGCTATGTCACATATTCCCCATGGGGCCACGTTTGAGAGTTTGGTTGATATGGCGTTACTTCAGGGAGATGTCATGAAAAATGATACCCAAGCCAAGAAGACTGATTCCCAGGGAAAAGGAAATCAGGGTAATCCAGGTGGTCAAAGCAGTCAAGGCAATCAGAACAAGAACAAGAGTCAAGGCAACAAGGGGAACAACAACAAGGGCAAGGACACCAAGGGGAAGTGCCATTATTGCGGTTCAGTTGGGCATCTTATTAAGGATTGTAAGAAGAGAAAAAGGAAGAATGGTGAATGCTTTCTCTGCGGTAAGACTGGACATTTCAGCAAGGATTGCCCGAAGAAGCAAGGGCAAGGCCAGGGTCAGACTCAGCGTGCTGGACCTTCAGGAGGGCAAGTTCATGCTCTCAGTACCGCTCCAGTTCCCGATCGAGGTAGTATTTCTGTTGAGAGCCTTGTATATATTTCTGATTTTCCAGTTCGTACCTTGTTTGATTCTGGTGCATCGCATAGCTTTATCTCATCTGATCTTGTTGATAGTTTGCACCTTAGTACTAGCTTGGTAGATGATCCCGTGTGTGTCTCAAATCCTATTGGGGGTTCCGCCCATTTGTCTATGATATGTGGGGATTTGAGGATCTCTATAATGAGTGTAGAGTTCTTGTGCAGTGCTTATGTTCTTGGTTTCAGGGGATACAGATTGATATTGGGCATGGATTGGCTGTCCAGATATGGAGCCATTCTTGATTGTGAGCATATGGTTGTGAGGCTCGTGACTCGCCTCGGAAACACCCTAGAGATTTCTTGTGATCCGAGAGGTCCCGTCATGTTGTGCTATCTGGAATCACTCGACTCGTCAGTGGAAACTCTTCAGTCTGTGAGAGTGGTTCGAGAGTATCCGGATGTTTTTGATGAAGTTAGGGGGTTACCCCCTAAGCGAGAGATTGATTTCCGCATTTATCTGGTGGATAATGCAAAGCCGGTTTCTTTGCCTGTTCGGCACATGGCTCCGCGTGAAAGGCGGGAGCTAAGTAAGCAAGTGAAAGAGTTGCTTGAAAAGAACTTCATTAGGCGAAGTATATCTGAGTGGGGAGCGCCTGTGGTATTTGCTACCAAGGCGGATGGTTCTCTCCGACTTTGTGTTGACTATCGAGAGTTGAATAAGCTGACTAAGAAGAACAGACACCCGTTACCGAGGATCGATGATCTCTTTGACCAGCTTGTCGGTGCTTCTGTTTTCTCTCAGCTTGATCTTGCTACTGGATTCCATCAGCTCAGGGTAGCTGAGGATAGTATAGACAAGACTGCGTTCAGAACTCCAGATGGATTCTTCGAATGACTTGTCATGCCGTTCGGCTTGACTAATGCACCCGCATATTTCGTAGACTTGATGAGTAGGGTGTTCAGGGAGTTCTTGAACAAGTTTGTCGTGGTCTTCGTAGATGATATTCTGATTTTCTCTAAGGATGAGGAAGAGCACGCAAGGCATCTCGTGGAGGTGATGGATACGCTTAGAGCGCGTCAGTTGAAGGCCAAGTTCTCCAAGTGTCACTTTTGGAGAAGGGAAGTGAGATTCCTTGGGCATATCGTATCTAAGCAAGGCTTAGCGGTGGATCCCACTAAGGTAGTTGCAGTTCAGGATTGGAAGACTCCAAGGAATGCAACCGAAGTGAGAAGTTTTCTAGGTCTTGCGGGTTTTTACCGGAAGTTCATCAAGGACTTCGCGAAGATTTCCGCTCCTCTCACTAAATTAACAAAGAAGAATTTGGTTTTTTCTTGGAGCATAGAATGCGAGCTTGCTTTTCAGAAGCTCAAGAGAGCTCTCACATCAGCACCTGTTCTAGCTTTGCCCGATGGAGGGAAGTTATTTACAGTATACACCGATGCATGTGGCACGGGGTTAGGAGCTGTTCTTATGTAAGAGGGAAGAGTGATATGCTTTGGCGGTAGACAACTCAAAGTGCATGAGAAGAATTATCCCACTCATGACTTAGAGTTGGCAGCAATAGTATATGCACTCAAGGCTTGGCACCATTATCTTCTGGGAGAAAGATTTGAGCTTTATACCGATCACAAGTCATTGAAGTATCTCTTTTCTCAGAAGGATCTGAATCTGAGGCAACAAAGATGGATGGAATTCTTGGCGTCCTATGATTTTGAGATAGCTTATACCCCTGGCAAGGGGAATGTGGTAGCTGATGCATTGAGTAGAAGAAGGTTGACCCTAAGTCCTCTATTCGTCGAGATGAAGAATTTAGAGTATGTGGCAACCTTTGATTTCTCTTTGGCGGTTGAGTCGATGACCGGTTCTTTAGCATCTCTGGAACTCAGACCTACCCTTCTTGATCAAGTTGGGGCTTCGCAGAGAGAAGACCCTCAGATAGTTGAGATTATGGATAAGCTGGTTCGAGGAGAGACGTCTAGTCATCTCGCTCGATATTCTATTGATGACAAGGGTTGGCTGAGGAGAGATGGAAGGTTATGTGTTCCAAGGGTGGAAGATTTAGTAAGGAAAGTTCTTGAGGATGCGCATCGCTCTAGGTTGACTATACATCCAGGTGGAGATAAGATGTATAAAGATATGAAGCGTATTTTCTTTTGGCCTGGGATGAAGAAGGATGTGGCAGAGTTTGTCTCTAGATGTATCATTTGCCAGCAAGTTAAGGCCGAGTCAAAGAAGCCCGGTGGGCTATTGCATCCTCTAGATGTTCCACTTTGGAAGTGGGAGAGTATTTCCATGGATTTTATCGATGGGCTACCAAGGTCAAGGAAAGGGAATACGAGCATTTGGGTTATTGTAGATAGACTTACGAAGAGTGCTCATTTCATCCCGATAAAGAGCAAGAGGACCGCATCTTGGCTAGCGTCTGTATATCTTCGTGAGATTGTAAGACTTCATGGAGTCCCTTCTAGTATTGTCAGTGATCGTGACCCAATCTTTACAAGTCAGTTCTGGAATAGCTTGCAAGAGGCCATGGGCACGAGATTGAATCTAAGTACTGCTTATCACCCACAGACGGACGGTCAAACCGAAAGGGTGAATAGGGTACTCGAGGATCTATTGAGGCTTTGTATTCTGGACTTTGGTGGTACTTGGGAAGACCATCTTCCTCTTGTTGAGTTTGCATATAATAACAGTTATCAGGCAAGCATAGGGATGGCACCATTTGAAGCTTTATATGGGAGGCCGTGCAAGTCGCCTACATGTTGGTGGGAGACTACAGATGAGCTTATACTTGGGCCTGATATGATCAGAGATACATCCGAGAAGATCGAGTTGATTCGGAGACGGATGAAAGCGGCCCAAGACCGACAGAAATCCTATGCTGATAAGCGAAGAACTGATTTGGAGTTTGATGTTGGGGATATGGTTTTCGTGAAGGTTTCTCCTTTGCGGAATGTGGTCCGATTTGGAGCTGTTGGGAAGTTGGCACCGAGGTTTGTTGGACCATTCCCTATTATAGAGAGGATCGGGCAGATGGCTTATAGAGTGAAGTTGCCCGAGAAGCTTGCCGGAGTACACGATGTTTTTCATGTTTCGTATCTCCGGAAGTGTTTACATGAATCAGCAGAGGTTGTTGAGCCAAGTGTTCTGAAAGATGTAGAAGTGGAGAAAGAGGCTACCTTGAGGAGAGCTCCGATTCGTATCTTGGGGACGGAGACCAAGAAGCTAAGGAATCGAGAGGTCAAGTTGGTGAAGGTTCAATGGGGTGAAGCCGAAGAAGACGCAACTTGGGAAACCGAGGAGAAGATGCGTGGGCTTTATCCATTCCTTTTTGAGGGTACACTCTCAATCTCTTTTCTTTCTTAGCATATCTTTCTCTTTGCTATCCATGTTTATCTAGTTTATCGTGCTAATCTTGTCATGAGAACCTTAGGTAGAAACCCTTTGGATGAAACATGTGTTTGAAACATGTTATGCTTGATGGTTGCAAGTGTTTGCAAGTGGTTACTCATGGATGCATTATACACGTTAGGCACTAGATCGGCTCGCATACTCCTCATATTGCATATGCATGAGTGTTTATGCTTATTCATGGATGAAAATTTGTGTGTTATCACATGGATGTTGCATATGGATGTATGTTACGTGCACACATATAGATGTTATACATTATGTTAGGAATTGCATACATATGGATTCATTTCACTAACATAATTTGCATTGATGATAATTGCATTAGATAAGGACATATACACACACCTTTGCAAATGTTCATCCAACATTTAGAATCTTGTAAGGACAATGATTGCTCGTGGATGATGTTTTGAGTAGATGGATGATTGGATGGTAGGATACGTTCTTCCTAACTTGAAGATTTCGGGGACGAAATCCTTTAAGGAGGGGAGAATGTAACAACCCGTGTTTTCAATAACCTGTTATAACGTAAATTGAGGCAGAATTTAATTCTAAAATCTGAATCAAGGGAAACGGGCTATGCCATTGCGTTCGTCTCGGAAAAATACGCGAAATAGAGTCCGAGTTTTCGAGAATCGGAGTCCGTATGGCCCGATTAAGGCCCAATGAAGTTTTCAGAAAATTTCTAAGTAAAAACAGATTTCAAATTCAAACTAGGGTTTGGAAAATTGGGCCAGTTGGGCCAGGCGGTAAAATTCCCGCCGCAGTACCCAAGTCGACAGCCCTGTCGACTTGGGAGTCGACTTGGTCTGACCAAGTCGACAGCCCTGTCGACTTGGCTCAGACGAGAAGTCCTGCCTGGTGCACCATTTTGAGAATGTGTTGAGCTTGGGGGCCAGATTCGGTTTTGAGGGCTGAGATTGGAACTAGGGTTTAATCCTATGGCCTAAAACACTTGCCTAATCTATAAATAAGACCCTAACCTACCCTAAATCATCATTAATCTATCCTACAACTAAACTATGGCAAAATCAATCCTCTCATGGCCTCCACTCTCTTCATAAAATTCCTAAATAAATTTCTAAGTGATTTTCCATGCATACAAGTGTTTTTAGACTTGTATGATCATCATTAGCTTGCATTCAAGTCAAGTTTCTATATTAGCATCATAAAGAAAGAGTTTTGATCATTGTGGCTCAAGGGTTTTGCTTGCATTTTGGGGTTTTTGGTTGCATAAGGGTTTTCTTACATTTGCTATACTCATTTGAGTCCGCATAAGCATTGTAAGCCCTATTCCTTTCATACTTAAACTCTAAAGTTAAATGTATGATATGCAAGTTTACTATGATGTGTTATGCAAGTTTACTATGATGTGTTATGCAAGGTTACTATGATGTTATATGCAAGTTCATCAAGTTATGTTATGCAAGTTTGATATGCAAGTTGTCATATGATATGCAAGTTATGCTATGCAAGTTTGGGATGCTCATTTGGTTCATGTTATCATGTTATGCAAGCTTATCTTGGGTTTATGAACATAAAGCTTCAAGCTTTATGCCAAAGGTTGCATTTTGGCAACATGTAAGTTATCATATCTCTTATGATAACTTGCATGTGAGGCTAAATGCGAACTTGTGGCCATTTTTACATGTCATTTAGCACCATGTATCATGAATATGCCAAGTTTGGTTTTATGAGGCCTAAGAATGTAATATGCAAGTGTATAAACACATGAACATTTCACATGCCACCATGTTGAACTGTGGCTTCAACACTTTTATGTCATGATTTTGCCACGTTCCCTCTTTCTATCCTTTATGAGCTATTGCGATATGTAAGCGATGGGATTGCGTTTGGGGTTGGGTAAACTTAAAAGACATAAAAACATGAGCTTGGGAATTTACCTATTAAGTTAGGTCTACCCATTGGGAATTTACCTATTAAGTTAGGTCTACCCAATTGCTTGAAAATTTGTAACATGTTTTGGGAAACATGATGGACATGACACTTAGAAAAGATAAGTGTGGCCAACTCGAGGTTGGGTTGAGTTTGTAGCGTAAACCTACCCGGAACCGACTGGCTTAACTAGTTGCTACAAACAATAGGACCCAATGTGAGAAGTTGGTCATGTGGTACCTTGGACCCGAGGTTAGACCAAGTTGTGGTGTAAAGTTACCCGGAACCGACCGGCTTAACTAGTAACCGCAACGAAGTCTAATGTGAGAGGTTAAGGCGCATTAATTAATTAATGCCTCATGATTAGGGTTAAGTCATGATCCACCTAATACTTAACCAATTTGGGCTCGGTAGATTAATCGGGGTTAAGTCGTGAACTCATCGTTACACTTAACCAAGTTAATCCATGATTAGCAAGAGGGTTAAACCGTGTTTAACCCATTAGAAATCCTAGCAATGGGGGTCCACTCCAGCAGTAATCCCAAGTTAGTATCATCATGACCCTAGGGACTAGGCTAGGGAGGGGGCACGATTACTGGGCTGGAGGTAAGCGACCAATAAACGACGGCAGGGTTGTACGCCGGTGTAGTTCCGGGCGGGCCATGGTCGTGCACATAGTCCGTAGCCGGAGAAAACATGCACGGGTACCAGTAGATCGAGACTGTGCACTCATGTTTATGGTGTCCAGGGGTTGACACCCTAGGGCTTGATACACCCGATGGGTGGACCCGGCACAGTTCGACTACAATCATGTTTGGGCCGTATTGACACCGACACGTGACGAGTTAGGCTTAGGGAGCCGATCGACTAGACCGTTGGGTTGGACCTCGTGGTAGGGTCACTTCATGTTATTGGACCTCGTATGAGGGTCACTTCATGTTATTGGGCCAAAGCTTGGGCCAAGGGGATCAATACTTGTTCATACAAGTCATGTTAGTTTGCCAGTACACCTGTGGTGCAAAACCTTAATCCTGATTATGCGATGACACCTTTATCTATCATGCTAGTATGTAGTTATCCTTATGTTCATTCCTGCTGCTCATGTCAGTTAACTTTATCAGTTTACATTGATTGTAGTAGGGCTTACTCAGTCTTCTTGACTGACCTGTTTTCTTTCGCCTCTTTTCTTCCGTTTCCCCCCTCAGGTTCTCAGGGAGGGAATACTGGAGCTTAGCTTGGATTTCGGATTGCTTTCTTGTGGGATTTAGCTCATGTACGGTTTGACATGAAGCTAGCTATGGCTATCACTTCTTTTGGGGATTAGTACTTATGTATTTCAGTTTTTCGGTTGATGTTGTTTCATCTAGACTTGTGTATTTGGAAAGTTAACATTATGATGTACCAGACTTGTCTTGAAATGGTTTGAAAATCTTCCGCTGTTTTTATCTATGATATTTACTCTGTTTACATATATACATATGTTCTTGTTCTGCCTTGATATATCATTATGCATGTTTACTTGATTCAAACGCCCCTCCAAAGTCAGAGTGCTTGCAAGAGTCACCCTGGCAGAGGCGGGGTGTTACATAGAGCTGCTGTGTTGCATCGGTATTCGCGCCCAAACAGTAGAGTTTCAGTTCTAAAGGTTTTATTTATGGCTAAGGTGAGTGATTTGCATAGTTTTGCACTAATTACGGTTGATTAAGGGTAATTAGTGAAGATTAACGAAATTAAACATGATAAAATTATGGAAAAATATTTATAAATTCGAAAATAATGTTTTAGACCTCTGTTAGAAATTTGGTTTGATTTGGTTAAGTTTTGTTAATCCTACGATTAGTTTTGCTTAAACATGCTTAAGGGAAAATATGGGGTTTTGAGTATGTTTGATCCATTTTACATGCTATGATTGTTGTTTTGCTGTTTGTGGATGATTATACATGTTGCTATGACTGTATGGTATGATTTGTGATTGTCTAGAAGTGTTAGATTGGTCTAAAACACCGTCGAATGGCGTAAATAACTTGTTGGACAAAGTGCAGAAAGACACCCGAACCGGATCAGATCGGTTAGGAAGACCCGAACCGAACAGTGTAAAGCCCTTCCCTACGATCCGCCTGTAGCTCCCCGACCCGATCTGCTTGTGGAGATGGAGACCGATCCAAAGTGGGGAAAAAGACTAAGGTGAAGCCAGTGCTCCGACCCGACCCGGCGTGCCACCCGAACCCCTCCCACGATCTGTACCACGTCACCCGATCTGAACCGATACACCATGGAGGGAGTTAAGGGGTTCAATCCGACCCGACGTGATGACCACATCCGATCCGAATCGTTACGAGATAAGGGAGTGGATCCGAACCGAATGGCCTTGGAGAGTACGATCCGAAGTGAAGAGAAGGGGAAGCCGAACCAACCTGGAGAAGAAGACCAATAACCCGAGACGCAAAGGTAGTCCAAATGGGAGGTTTGTACTCAGGATCCAGTTGGGAACCAACGAGCGAACTTCGTGATTGGACTTTGCTGCGGGACGTGTGCTAAGGGGTTGTCGATGTCTATAACTTTGGATCACTATGTGTAGGGGGTACGTGAACGGATTCAGGGCCATAGTGGCCTAGGTACGACTAAAGAGCTATAGACCAATGAAGTGGGGTCATTTGTAAAGGATTGGTCATGACTCCATGTGGTAAGCTTGGTAGTAGCAGTAGTTGTACAAGTCGAACTCTGTCACTACTTTGATGGGTCTAGTGATTGACAGTGATGGACATCGTATGCTTTACGCACTGAGTGAGAGATGTGAGGATGGTTGTTATGTTGATTTGTTTGCCATCACTATGACATGCACACCCCCACCCCCGTTATCTTTACACCATCTGTTCAGTGGCACCTTAGATTATTGTGAGGTATGTAGTGCTATGTAACGACCTAGAAAATCTGAACCAATTTAAAATTTTTAAATTGGCTGAAATAATGGATTTTAAATATTTAAAATAAATATTTTAAATAATGGCAATGAAAAGTGAGTTTGAATCGATAATTGAAAACGAATATAATTAATTTTAATTATAAACAAGGCCTGAAATGGCGCTGCAGTTTCAAAAATTGAATTCAAACTTTGTCGGACTGTACCGGGTGCAAAACAAAACGGATTTTAGTGAAACCAAAAATATTTAAATCTGTTAGTGAATACCTTGCTAACGAATCTGAAAAATCGAATTTTCATAACGGAAAGCAAAAGTTATGGCCAAATGAATTTTCAGAGAGGTCGCCATGGAATTTATATAGCCCGTGAAATTGGCCATTTTGCATGCGACCTCGGAATTCGACGAAACCACATTTGTTGGATCCGGGATGTGAAGTTATTGCTAGGTTTCAAATTTCATAATTTTTGAAGCTAGTATGTGAGCGTGGCAAAGGAAAATGTGTTTTGGTCAATTACAGTTAAATTGGATCGACCAAAAATGGGCCTTTTTTGCAAACGGTCTCAGAATTCGATGAAACTAGTTTTGTTGGGACCGTATCGTCAAAACATAGCTAGATTTATTTTTCTGGAATTTTTCGAATCAGTTTGTGGCCCTGGCAAATTGAAATGTACCTTCAAATTAAATATTGAATGTTTTATACTTTAATCGGAAGGAAAACTGACTGAAACATTCGAATGGGCCTTCGAAACATATCCCATTGTGTTCGGAATGGGGGTAAAACACTAGGGATGACAGTCGTTGGGTTTAGATTGGTGGTCGCGTCAGAAAACCCCTTTAAAACTTCCCCGACCAATCAGATTTTTTATATAAAAAAAAAATTCCTTTTTTCTCTCCCCGATCGAAGGCGGAAAACGTTCAAAACCTTCCCCCTCATTTTCCGATCAATCCACGCAAAATTAGCCCCTGCTCCAGTTGAAGATTTTGTAGAGCTTGGGGAGATCTTCAAATCCATATAAAGTTTGGGATTTTTCGTGGCCTGTGGAGGGAGAATCGACGTCAGGAAGTTTCGAACATCCAGCCGCCGCCGCCGTCGCCTGGCCCCACCGAGTGGGCCCCCACCACCATGCGCAGATGCGCGTCTCCTCCCTCTTCGTCGCTGCATCGGCCGATCCTCCTATTGATTCACGGTTTGATCGAAAATCGCAAACCTAGTTTTGAACCTTTCAGCTGAGGTACGGCTTATATATATTTTCAACAGTTTTAACACCTTTAAACCGTTGCAAACTTTGAAAAATCATATCTTTTTGCTGTATTAACGAAATTCGATGAAACATGAAACATCGTGACCGTGAGGACGTCTTCTACATTCTAGAAGAGACCGCATATTTTTCTGAGCCTTCTGCTATTTTTGGTGGAGTGGAACCCAATGTGAGATTTCTAATTTATAAACGATATGGAAAACGACGATGTATAAAATATATAGTCGATGTATGAGTTATATAAGCGTTGTACACCTCTTTTATAAGCGTTGTATAAGTTGTACGTTCGATGTATAAGTTGTATATGCGTTGTATAAATTATATATGTGTTGAAGTAGAAGTGAATTGCTATATATAAATAAATATATATATATATATATATATATATATATATATATATATACACGCCCCTCGTCCACAAACCATGGACAATATTTATTGATTATGATTGGTGTGAAAATTGATTGATAGCGAATGGTTGTTTGGGATTGTTTGTGGTTGATATTGATTGATTGTGGTTGAAAAATACCCGTTTGTGATTGAGAAATATTTGGTTGAAACCACATAGGATTAGTTTGTGGAAATGAAATAAATATATACATACTGCCTGCGTGCGAACTAGATGCATGATCCCCATTGTCAAAAACCGCGAGGTTTTAAGGTAGAGCGAGGAGCCGTACTAGGGACGGTCCCAGTTTTAACTACCCTGCCGTTATGCTGCCGAAATTTTGAATAGAAAACCTTCATGTGTTGAATCGATATTCATTCGTTGAATAGAAAACCTTCATGTGTTGAATCGATATTTATTCGTTGATTAGAAATTCATGTGTTGAATGATATTCGTGTTTTAAATATAAAAATCACATTTTTATCTATATATAGAAACTATAGAAAACCTTCATGTGTTGAATCGATATTCATTCGTTGATTAGAAATTCATGTGTTGAATGGTATTCGTGTTTTAAATATAAAAATCACATTTTTATCTATATATAGAAACTATAGAAAACCTTCATGTGTTGAATCGATATTCATTCGTTGATTAGAAATTCATGTGTTGAATGGTATTCGTGTTTTAAATATAAAAATCACATTTTTATCTATATATAGAAACTATAGAAAACCTTCATGTGTTGAATCGATATTCATTCGTTGATTTGAAATTCATGTGTTGAATGGTATTCATATTTTGAAATAAATTGTTTCATAATAAAAATCACCATTTATCGACTATATGGACTATGTAAAATAATATCGTTTTAAAAGAAATTGTTTTATAATAAAAATCCTATTTTTATCACCTATATAAACTATACAAAAAAATAGTGTTTTGAAATAATTTGTTTTACAATAAAAATCACAATTTTATTATATACATGAATTGTAGAAAATGTGAAGTGTTAAAAATAGCAACTCGTTCAAATAAATAGGCATGAGTTGAAATATTCATTAATTAGCTAATGATATGATTTTTGCCTATGCATGCAACATTAGAATGAATGGTGTTTTTAAACCAAATGGAATCAAATCTGAAGTTGAATGGAAAATGATAAGTGATAAGAACTGTGTATCTGTACATGCATATTTATTTGAACAGGTTATAGCAAATGGGCTAGAGAAGAGGAATAAAATTTTGTGCCCGACAAATAGATACACATTTACTGTTTTGTTTGGGTGATGATTTTATGAGCCTGTTGGCTAGCCGCTTGGCCTTTTCTTTTTCTTTTCGACATGAGACGCCCGTGTGGCTATTTGGGAATTTTCCCAGCCCCTCCCATACAAAGGAGGTTATGGCGATTTTTTCCAAAATTTAAAGGCGTTAGTGAAATATTTGAAGTGGGAACAATATAGGAATTTTTGAATGAACTATATTTATATAAATATATAAATATAAATAAAATTAAAGCGAAATGTGGTCGTGCAGTTCGTATTTTGAAACCGTGATTTCAAACGATTGGTACGGGAGATCCGACCATCGGATTTTCCTGAAATCGCAACCGTTGGGTTCGCTTTGGAAAAATCTTTCCAACGGCACCAACTTTGTAAAAATCCAACGGTTGGATTGTCTGGAATGTTTAATTCAAACTGAAGAAAAACAGCGCCAGAAACGATTATATTTATATATATATATAAATATAATTATATTTAATCGAATAACGACGCTGCAGTTCGTATTTTGAAATCGAAACTTCAAACGATTGTACCGGGAGATCCGACCGTCGGATTTTCCCGAAACTGGAACCGTTGGAATCGTTTTGAAAAGACCTTTCTAGTGATGTCAATTTTGTGAAGATCCAACGGTTAGATTTTCAGATATGTGTAAATCAAATCTGAAGAAAAACAGCGCCACGGTCGCGTTATGGCCCGAAGCGTCGTTTTGAATAAATTGACTATTTTAAAATAAATAAAAATATCGATAAATCGTTGTAAAATATCATAAATGATATGGAATGGAAATAAACTGAATTTGCTCGATTTATGTGGTATTTGATGGTTGAATGTGTTTGGTGTGAAAATTACATTAAAGAACAAAATTGGTGTTGTCGAATGATTTAACCATCGAAATAAATTGATTTGAAATTCTAAATATACGTGAATTATTTGAAAAGGCCGAGTTAATTCTCATTTCAAATAATTGACCGACGATTGAAAGTCGAAGGTGAAGACGGTGGTCGAAGACCGGAGATCTTCACCTCGTTTGGATGGTAACCGAGGTCCTGATTGGGAGGCATCCCGAAATATGGATAATGAGTGGTGATCGTCCAGACGTACGTGGTGATCGATGGGTTTGCGAGGTATTTAGTGCCTCCGGTTTCGTTCAGACCCAGAACGGACTTGTAAACGGACTGTGTGTCTGACATTGGATTTTATTCTGTGTTGATTGATCTCTATTAAATATGCATCTGTTTGGCGGTGGAGAATTTATTCTTTTGCTTAACGCCCTTCTCTGAAACGCACGAGCTCAGAGGTTGTATATCGATGGACATCAGTCGCATGGCATGAATTGCCTGTGTGGCATGCTAAGATGCAGTGATCAGGGCTTCTGTTGAAAAGCAAAGTCTTGTGGTGATGATCAAAGCACCGCCTGTGTGGCGTAGCTTTGTGTATAACGCAAAATCGCGAGCCTCACACCCCGGTATGAACCAGAAACGGGAGAGGACATCAGGGAGGGCTTGCGTTTCTTTCTAGCTAGGGTGGTGTCAGTGACCTACCAGCCCTGACATTTATATACTTTTCACCTGTGTGGTTGTTGCTGTTGCGAGGCGCCTCGGTTAGATCAGACGATCCGGGTCCGATGGAGCCATTTGTTGGCTCATTTACACCCAAAGGGTGGGGAAACGCAGTGTTCAAGAATTTTAATTCACATCGGTGGACCGGCCCTAACGATCCAAAGGCTTGACTGAGTACTTGCCTGAGGGGTGGGCTAGAGGGTCTCGAATTCGGTAAGGACTATCTTTTGCCTTGATTCAGGACAGAAATCCCATTTCCAAATACGACATCGTGCGGTTTTGATTGTATACCTATATATGGCGACATAGTGGTATAGGGCACTAATGTCGTCTATGATTGATAGTTATGATTTGAAATTGTTTTCAAAACAGATAAACACTAGCAATAATATCAAATGCCTTTGTTTTATTCGTATCAAGCATATTTTGGCCGTTATAAGGTAAAAACTCTATCCTCCGGTTTGCGTTGCATTATGTGATGGGAACTGAGTGTTATAATGGCTTCATTTTTATAAAAAGCATTGCGATGGTTAAAAGAATGATTTGTTTTAAAGCACTGGCAATCCAATGGAGTAAACCCGTTCCACGAAAGTGGCGTGGTCCTGTGATTGGCCATATTATAAATGTGTCGAGTAGATTTCTCATACCAGTCCCATGACTGACTCGTAGTTTGTTTCACTTTCAAACTCGGGTGCCCCTTTTTCTACACGGGCAGCCTTGTATTCAGGTTTAGCTGGTTCTTTCTGGATAGCTGGAGCTGAAGATGGATTCTATCATTTATCTCTTTTTATGCTGTTCAGCTCCTATTGTACATATTTTGTTTGTTTTCCGCTGTAGACATTTATGTATAGCTGAACTGTATTTGTACCAAGTAAGATCCTGTATACTGTGTAACTCTGATGATTACTTTTATCCAGTATATTCTGTTGTTCATTATCTGGTGTATTTATTTAATTCTGTTCTGCTATTATCTGTTTATGTGTTATATTCCAAAGATAACCCTTGCCACCGTCAGTACGGGGTTTGGGGTCGTCTCATGCTAACTCTTTGGTTGCAGGTCCAGGCTCAGGTATGGTTTAGTATACCTGTTATTGTTCTGTTTAGCTGCTTATCGCTCATACCAGACTTTTTGTCTGACCCAGAGTTTTATGTCTCTTCTTATTACTCTGGGTGCTCTCACGAGCAGACTAGAGACAGGTTAGTTGGTGATGCACGAGTATCTATACCGGAGACGAGCAGGAGGCTTCCATGTATGATACATATATAGATATTCTCCATGTGTCGCTGTTGGTCACTACTTTGGGCATTAGTAGTGCACTCTTCCTTTCTTTTGGTTAGAGACAGTAATTTGAAAAGTTGTAATAAGCTGTATTTAGACTTTCGCTACTCTGATGTTGATGTGGGTTTTAGTTACCAGCTTATGCACTGTCTCTCCTGTTTTATGTCAAGTACATTATTATTATATTTTGTTCCATGCGCTGTGAGACATTCTACAGGTTTTTGATTAGTTCATTCTCTTCTTTCCTTTCTTTGGCGACCATTCCGTGTTAGTCGGGCATGTGTACAACGCACCTTCAGAGGAAATGCAGGTTGGTGCGAGGCAGACCGTCACATTTACAATGTTAATTACGCATTCGTTTTATTCCTTTACCTATTAATTTATTTCCTTTCATTTTATTAATTTCTTTCTATACATTCTATTTTCATGTATCTTATTTTGTATCCTCGTTCCTTAAATCTCCATCCCATTAATTTTCCTTTATCCTTTTTGTTTCTCGTCATTATTTTCTCCAAAATCAAACCATCTCCACATATATATGTATTTCCCTTATCTTATATATCATGTTGTTCATATTTAGAAGCAAAAAAGAAAATACCGTAAAACTTTTAGCCTTATTTATGTAAAACTTTTAAGTCATGCTATTTAATATTATGTATTTTGAAATTTGAAAAGTCACAAACTTTCTGACAATTAGCATCAAACAATTTATCATGCATTCATTTCTTTTCTTTTATGCTCTTTTTCTTTATGATTTACTTTTGAATTTTGAATGAGAAATAAGTGTTTCCACCTCAGCCTTAGTCAGCCACATTCAATCTGTTTGTAATTTGCATAATACAAAGAGGCATTTCAGCAAAATAACTCATGTATTTATTCTTTCCTCTCACTTCTCTTCTATCTATCATTCAAATTCATTTAGAAACAAAACTATTTCCTTTAATTCCCCTTTACTTCATCCCTTTTCTTTATATCTATAATCTCCAATTCTGAAAAGAAGAAGAAATAAGCAACACAGCCTCCTCTCTTCCCTATTAGTTTCACGGTATCTTCTTGTAAAATTTTTGTCCATCTTCCTTCTCGAAAGAAAAAAAATCAATTTCTAATTCACAAATTAGGATTGGTCATTGTTTATGTTTGTTTCTTGTCTTCGTTGTATCCATGCAAGGTGAGTTATCTCACGATTATTTTATTCAAGTTCTCAACCTCAGTGCTACAGAATATAATAGTTGATTTGCTGCCTTGTTCTTAAAATTGGAATATATACATATTGCTTTGTACATTAATTTTTTCTGCTTAGGTTGCTGCTATGTAAAAGAGGTTTCCCTTATGTTGCCTAGTCATTTTGTGTGTCTGCTTCATGCCTATAACTTCCGTTTTTATTTTGTGCACTTTGTCATCTACTATTCTGACACCATGATGCCATGTAGTTGCTGCACATATACTCGAATTTGATACCTACCCTATTTTACAATGCATGTTGCACCTAAAATTTACCTATGAGTACATGCATTTGCTTTGAATCATACATATTAGTACATGTGTTTGGATTGCTACATATATGTATTACAATTGCAGTTGCATTTGACAGTACAAAATAAACGGATATATATGCGGTAGTGTTTGCTACATGTCATAATTGTTATATTTTTAGTTTGTTGTGTGTGCCAAGACAGTGATTTAAAATATTTTTTATTATGCTTCCCTTTGCCATGAACATGAACATTACGCTATTGTTCCTTGTATTCTTGACCATGTTGCTTGAATATATCATTTTCCTTTGTTGCTGGGTTGTCCACTCTGTTACTGCCTTGTCCCATACTTGGTTATTGTCACCTAAAATCAATGAGTACATGCAGCACCTTAGTTAACTGTAATATACGCGACTTACATCTATTTTAGTAACTTTAATTATTATGTTATGATTAACTATTATATTTTTTGGTTAATTGAAGTTGATTTACTTGAATAAAGTTAATTTTGGCTCGAGTGTTTTGTGTGAAATGCTCGGTTCAGATCCGAGTGTTGCAAATTTAAAGATTTCGGCTAACAAAGTTAGAGATACATGACGACACACGCTTTGGATCGTAAAATTTGTAAATTTTATTTGTCTAAAAGCTATGTATTTTCCACTATGTAAAATTTGTAAACTCTGATATTTTGTAAAAATTATTCCGCTGCCTGTTATTATGTTTTATGATTCTGTGTATTGATTCTGTTAAACCTCAAGCAATAACAATCTGTCGTTTTGAGCGATTTAAATTGATTTAACTTCCGACTTGAAGCAATCGAAAAGCCAGGTCGTTACATCTTATGCAAAACTGTGAAAAATGTGTAATACGATGGGTAGTTTTGCAAATTTAATTGACTCCCTCCTACTTTTATGTCTCTTCTCGCATAAACTGACAAAACCATCTCCGGTTCCTAAAGCATTTTCCGATATGTAAAGACTTTTCATGTCTTCCCTTTCCTCAGTATCTAGAAGGATGTGATACATGTATGATAATAGTTGAAGTAATGAAAAATAGTTGAAGTTGTTGTGGATAGAGGAATGAAATAGTTGAATAGTTGAAAGAAAGTTTAATAGAGAAATAGCTCAAAGGTTTTAGTAATACAAAAGCTCTTTTGTTTTGAGGTTGTAGTACAAGTATTACAATGTGTCTCTTCTTCTGTTTATAGCCATCTCAAAACAATATTTAAATATCAGAATATTCTAGATAGTACATTCTAAATAAATCAAGTAATTCCTATTTAATGCATAAGGCAACTTATTAATATCTTTAGAATTTTCTAGAAATTTGTAGCACTCTCAATACTCCTCATGTATGCAAATTTCTGACACTCCAAGCATAGTGCAAAATTGCTCAAATCTTGCTCTTGGCAATGCCTTTGTGAAAATATTTGCAACTTGCTCTTCTGTCCTGCAATACTTGAGCTGGATTTCTTTTGTTGCTTTTGCATCTCTGAAGAAGTGATGCTTGATACCTATATGCTTAATTCAACTATGATGAACCGGATTCTTTGTCATTGCCATTGCTAATTTGTTGTCATAGTAGATTGTAATAATTTGTCCTTGATGTTCACCCATATCTTCAAGTATTCTTCATAACCATATAACTTGGCTTGTTGCTTCAGCTGCTGCCACATATTTTGCTTCTGCTGTTGATTGTGCAACTGATGCTTGCTTCTTTAATGCCCATGAGAATATTTCTGATCTAATTGAAAATGCATAGCCTGATGTGCTTTTCATGTCATCTACTGAACCTACTCAATCACTATCAGCGTAGCCAACTAATTTTGAGTTGGTCATGGTTTTGTACCATATTCCATACTCCTTCGTTCCTTGTAAATACCTTAAATCTCTTTTAGCAACTCCAAGATGAATTTTGCTTGGACTCTGCATGAATCTTGATAAAAGGCTAGTAGCGTATATGATATCCGGTCGTGCAACAGTAAGATATAAAAGACTTCCAATCAAACTTCTGTAGCGAGATGCATCATCTTCTGGGGCCCCGTCATCCTTTTGCAACTTCTCATTTGTTACGAGTGGAGTAGCTACTGGTTTGCAATCATTCATTCTAAATTTCTTTAATAGTTCTTCGGTATATTTCTTTTGGGTGATAAATATCCCTTCTTTATGTTGTTTCACCTCGATCCCAAGGAAATAATTCATCAAGCCAAGATCGGTCATTTCAAATGTTTTCATCATGTCGTCTTTGAATGTGGTTATCATCTTCGTATTGTTTCCCCATGTAGATAAGATCATCCACATATAGAGAGACAATGAGAGTGTCATACTGACCATGTGTCTTGATGTATAATGTGGGCTCACTCTTGCTCCTCCTAAATCCTTGATTAATGAAGTATTGGTCAATTCTGTTGTACCATGCTCGAGGTGCTTGCTTCAGGCCATATAAAGCTTTTCTTAATCTTAGCACTTTGTCTTCATTTCACTTACTTACAAAGCCTTGCAGTTGCTCCACATAAATCTCTTCTTCTAATACTCCATTTAGAAAGGATGTTTTGACATCTGGTTGAAAAATATGCCAACCTTTCTGGGCTGCAAGATCCATTAGAGCTCTAATTGTGTCCAGACGTGCAACTGGAGTAAATGCCTCATTATAGTCGACTCCATATTGTTGTGAGTAGCCCTTTTCTATGAGCCTAGCCTTGTGTTTTTGTATTGAGCCATTTGGGTTTAGCTTTGTCTTATAAACCCATTTCACTTCAACGATTTCTTTATCTTTAAGATAGTCTACAAGCTCCCAAGTATTATTCTTCTCAATCATTTTTATCTCTTCTTCCATTGCTTTGACCCATACTTCTTGCTTAGATGCTACTTCATAGCTTTTAGGTTCAAAAATAACCATGTTGCAAATTTCATATATATATATATATATATATATATATATATATATACCAACAATCTATCTCTTCTTGGAGTAGACTCTGGTGAATAAGTTTATTGTTGAGGAGGTGAAGGAGGCACACCGGTTCTTCTGTTACTTCTTCCACATTTTCATGAGATTCATGTACTAGAATAGAAATGTTGCCTCTCTCAACTTTTCGTTCATCCCAATTCCAAGCAGCATTCTCATCAACTGCAACATCTTGACTAATAGTCAATTTCTTTGCTTGTAACTTATAAACTCTATAACCTTTTGATTGTGTGCTATAACCCAAAAAATTTCCTCGTGCAGTTTTCTCTTCTAGTTTGTGTTTCTTTTGATCTAGAACATGTACGTAGCAGATCGATTCAAAAAAATCTTAGACGATTGGCTGTTGGCTTTCGTCCACTCCATGCCTCTATAGGAGTCTTGTCTTGGACTACTATAGTTGGACATCGGTTAAGTATATAGACAGCTGTGTAAACTGCTTCTGCCTAAAAAGTATTGGGTAAGCCCTTCTCCTTTAACATTGATCTTGCCATCTCCATGACTGTGCGATTTTTTTCTTTTAGATACTCCATTTTGTTGTGGAGTATATGCAACTGTAAGTTGCCACCAAATGCCTTCATCATCAAAAAATTTATCAAACTCATGGGAGTGGTACTCTTTACCACGACCACTACGAAGCATTTTGATGCGTTTTCTACTTTGATTTTCGACAAGAGCCTTAAACTTCTTGAATATTCCAAAGACTTCTATTTTTTCTTTAATGAAGTAGACCCATGTCATTTTAGAGAAATCATTAATAAAGAGGATGAAATACCTGTTGTTATGGAGTGAAGGTGTTCTCATCGGTCCGAAACATCAGTGTGAATTAACTCTAACAAGTTTTTTTATTCTCCAAGTGCTTCGTAATGGAAATGATGATCTGTGTTGCTTTCCGAGAAGACATCCTTCACAGGCTTCATTATTTTCTTTTATACATGGAAAATTTCTCATCATATTTTTTTGATATAACAATTTCAAGGATTGAATGTTTAAGTGACCAAATCTTCGATGCCATAACCATGAATCATCAACTTGCCTTCATGGCTATATCAGTAGCATATTTAAAACTTATTGGAAAACTTCTATTTCTCTTCGCCATTTTTACTTGAGGTATCTCTAGTCTATTATTGTTGTTGTCATATATTTGCAAATGTCTCCTTCGAACCGAAGAGAATAGCCTTTCTCCATCATCTAGTCAATGCTCAACAAATTTTCTTTTAGATTTGAAACTAGTAAAAACATCTTTGGTAAATTTTGTACCTTTCTTTGTTTCAACCATAATAGTGCCTCTGCCTTTTAATTCTACGACGGTGACATTCCCTAATCGTACTTTTACTTTGACAGAATCATCAGTATCCTTGAAGATGCTCCCATCTTTAGCTATGTGATTACTACAACCGCTATCCAAGTACCAGTTTCCTCCATATTCATAACTATAATCTTGGGTAGTATAAAAAAGATGTTGATCTTAGTCATATTGATGTTGTTCTCGATCGTGATCTTCGACGAAATTTTCTTAATGCTTATTTAGGCTGAAACAATTCTTCTCCAAATGTCCATATTTCTTACAGTGTCAACATTGTGGCTTTCCACGATTCCGACAGAACTTCTCCAAGTGATTTGTCATCTTACAAATTCCACATGGAGGATATTTACCTTGTTTATTCTTTGAGAATTTTCTAGAGTTTCCTTTGTTTCTAGAACTTCCTCCATCATTCTAATTTCCTCCATATCCTTTATTTTGGGATGATAACTTTAGTTTTGATTGAAAAGCATTTTCAACCGAGTCTTCATCATTTCTACTTATTCTCTGTTCAATTGCTTCAAAAGAGCCCATTAACTCGATTTCCAACAAGGTAGATAATTCTTTAGTTTGATCAATCATAGTCACGATTAGATCGTACTTACGTAGAATAGAAATTAAAATTTTCTCAACAATCCTCTTTTCAAGAATGTTATCCATATAGGCTCTCATTTAACTAACTATTTCTTTTATCTTGGAATAATAATCCTTTACAATCTCTGACTCCTTCATTCTTATTAATTCAAACTCACGCCTTAGTGTTTGAAGTTTAATGATGTATACCTTTACACTTCCTTGAAACTCCTCCTGTAGTGTGGTTCATGCTTCTTTGGTGTTTGTAGCTCCCAGTATTCTAGGAAAGATAGTGTCGGCCACCGCTTGTTGTAAAATAAATAACGCTTTTGAATCTTTTTGTTTATTTTCCTTTAGCTCTCTTTTTTGAGCATTGCTAAGAGTTGAAGTATCTTTAGGAATAGTGATCCCTTTGTATACAATATTCCATAGATCTTGAGAATTAAGAAAATATCTTCATTTTTATGCTCCAAAAATCATAATTTTCACCAGTAAAAATAGGGACTGAAATTAATGGAGACTGAACAATGTTTATCATAGCTTATAATGGTTGGAATATTTTTCCACCCAATGTGCCAACGAACTTGGCTCTGATACCACTTGAAAGTTGTTGAAGTAGTGGAAAATAGTTAAAGTTGTTGTTGATGGAGGAATGAAATAGTCGAAAGAAATTTTAATGGAGAAACGACTCCAAGGTTTTAGGAATACAACTTTATTGTTTTGAGGTTGTAGTACAAGTATTACAATGTGTCTCTTCTTCTATTTATAGACATCTCAAAACAATATTTTAATATTAAAATATTCTAGATAGTACATTCTAGATAAATCATGTAATCTCTATTTAATATAATACATAAGAAAACTTATTAATATCTTTAGAATTTTCTAGAAATTTGTAGTACTCTCAATAATGTAAATCTTTATGTAGCATGTTGGAAAACATAATTGATGTCAAGCTAATGCAGGTGCTATCTTTGGATAATAGAAAAACTAAGTGGCAAGTGGCAACTAAAAGTAACAAGCTTGGAATAGGTACAGATATATCATAACAGTTAAAGTTCTCTCAACTTGTACAATATTGTTTGTTTGACTGAATAGATACTCCCATAAATTAGGATTGTTAGGTTCTCTAGTGATTGGTTTTTCGGTGGGGTTGAGTTTTTTGTTAGTGATGAATCGATTGGCACTACAAGAAAGGGTCCACATAGCGACGACTAAAAACTGTCAACGGTCGTCGCCAGCCATGGCCCGCCATTGCTATATATTCGGACGCTAAGCAAATAGCGTCAAGGTTAGTGACGACTCTGGTCTCTTTTATGGCAATGGCGAGCGACGGGAAACCTACCACATGGATAAATTGTTAATCTTTCAACATTCGTGGCCAACCGTCGCTAACCGTAGGTAAAGTCCATTACAAGCCATCGCGATGCGTAGCAGAACTGGGTAAATAGCCATCACCAGCTGTCGCTAACCGTAACGTAGAGTGACCTGAAATTTATCCCCAGTCGTCGCTAGCCATCGCAAAACTATAAATGTTTTCTGCTTTCCAGCAGCCATAAGGCCCTCAATCCATGCCAACTCAAACCCAACCAATCCGCAACTCATATACGATCAATTTCACAATCCATCGCCTCATATATACTCAAATTCACAACATGAACCAACATATATGCTATAAACCAACTCATACATGACTAAATAGCTAACAATAAATAAAAGCAATAAACAGTCCAAAAACCAACATCACATCCACATCAAATATACAAACCATCATCGTCTCCACAAACCATCACAAACAACTCAACTCCATGATCAATAATTAGTTTATATTTACAAACCAAGAAATAAATCATAAAAGAGGACAAGTACCTACTCATCCTCGTCTTAGTCCTCCCCGGTAGCAAGCCCACTCGGCGGCATATGCCCATGCTCGTGAAGATATGCAGCAATTCACTCATCCAGCATAGTCTCGAGCTTGTTCTTCTGAAAATCCTCCATAGCTGCCACCTGCTGTCGAAGCATGGCGATTTCCTCCTTCTCCTGACGCGTCGTATGAGAGGCCTGAGTCCCCAATATCTGTAATTATTATATTACAAGCATGACTTGATAAACGTATTATAAATTCATTATGTATTATTAATATTCAACATCCAATACAAGATTTCTTTCTATATCATCAGTATTTTTCGATCAATAAATCATACATTGTTCTCATCGAATTTTAACTTATACATATACATAACACATATACATATATTACTTTCATATTCATTAATTTTCAAATTATATGGATATGAGTATATATAATAATATTTGAATATGTTTAAATGTGTCAACACTTTAAAACTTCAATAGCACTTGGATATATTTAAATTATTTAATAAAATGCTTTACCTCTATGTTTCCAAAACTGTAGAGCCTATTCCTGGTAGGCGGGTCGAAGATGGAGTCCCAAATATGATTGCACTCCTCTACATCCGGCTTTTGACCAAACTGCGCCGCTCGAGCATTTAAGGTCGATGTTTATCTCTCCTGCGTTAGCGGACAATTATGGAATACATTAAATATTCAATTTCAAATTAACAATGTGAAATACAAATTATTACGAATGCTGACCTTCACTCCACGGGACTTAGCGTCCATCCATGTATATGAGGTGTTACCGTCCTCGTCGGTCCGCTCGACAGCATGAGTCTGTGTAAACACCTCATCAAGTGTAAGCTCCCGACGGAGAGTCGACATCTAAAACGATACAATATATATTTGGAATTTATCAATACGATTAAAAAAGTTTAGAATTATCTACAAATGTGATTTATCATTCGTACCAATTTGTGATGGTGTTGTGAGAAGGACTTAGACCCACCCCGATGCAAAGCAGGAGTTTTGAGTCTGTTTGCCCAGTTTCGCTCTGAAAGCTCCTGTATATTTAATTATATGATTAATTGATTGATATACAAAATAGAAATTAAAAATAAGCTTTATTAACTTACCTTCGCTGTTTTCGTGGCCTACAGTTGCTTGAAACCACCATAGACCTCCTCGCTCATCCATAGAGGCCTCTTTCCCTCTGCTTTTGCCTTGTGTATGTTGCTTGTATAATTTTTCCTCATCTTTCAGTTCCATGTGGTGAGGAAAAGATTCATACCTTCGTCCCTGACCCGTACAGCAACCTATAAATTAACAAACAAATTGAATTACATATTTTACATAATTTTGTAAATGAGAAATATATTTACACTTTGTGTCAACCTGGCGATATACCCTAATCTAGACACAGATAAAACAAGATCTCCAGGAATAATCTCAAACCCTCTGCAGAAAGTAGGATATTAGCATTTAATAAGTTTTGAATACTAAACATTTACGAAATTAAAAACTTACCATGCGATCTTGGGTACGAGCTCTATGATTGGACGTAAATCCAGTGCTGTACGCTTGCACCTACCTCTGAACTACAGGTAAGTTGGCGTCTAGGAGGCATATCTGTCACAAACATATTATTTCGTATAATAGTAACACATATATCATTAAGCACATCCATTATTAAATAAACTCATATAGCATATATTATCAAATGCAACTACAAGACTCATTTACATAAAAGAAGAAGAGTTGGATAATAGTCTACAATATCGCCTTCATGGTAATATAACATATATTATCAAATAGGACTAAAGCTTCTATGCACCGCATTGTCATATCTCGACAATACATCACTTCTCTTATGCATATCCTTTTGTATAAGCAGTACTACACTTCTCTTTTCGACGGTATTTCATTTCGGATTTCTCAATTAAACGATAAACTTTGAAACTTGTCTTTATAAAAATTCCTATTTTATTTTCTTAAAATTTGTCTTTCTGTTTTATTTAATAAATCATTATAATTCAAAACTACTACACCATGATTTTTAAAGAAAATTGATTTTGACATAATTCAAAATCTACTTTATGAAATCTAAAATTTTCTTTCCCATTACGGAACTACAATCCTACATATTCATATGATTCTTGTTTCATAGATTTTCGACCTATATTTTATCATATACACTCATCAAAGTTCAAACTGTAAAATTACGAACTGCCACTACGCGTTTTCATCATTTTAATTATATTCAATTCAAAATTTATTTAATTTATAGCATTGACGTCAATCGTGATTTAATTTCCAATATGGTATAAATTAGCACAACACAACATAAATTTATCACGGTATAAATTGTTAACTTTAAAATATTTTTTTTAATAAATCCTATTTCATTTTCTTAAAATAATTCGTTATAGTTTAAAACTACTGCACCACAATTTTTAAAGAAATTTGATTTTGACATAACTTAAATTCTACTTGATGAAATTAAAAAAAATTACAAAACCACAATTCAGCAGATTCAAAAGACTCTTGTTTCAGAGAATTTCGACCTATATTTTATCTGATATACTCTGTAAAAATTTAAGCTATAAAATTACGAACTGCCTCTGCGCTACGAGTTTGTTTTAATTATATTCAATTTGTAGTTTATTTAATTAATAACGTAGAAACAACAGTGCATATTCTTCTGATTTTACTTGGAATTTAACATTAGCACCAAACTGTTTTCAAATAATTTGCCATTACAATGGCGCCATTTTGTAGCACCGGCGTAAAATCTATGCATTACCCTCTCCTGACCTGACTTGCACCATTAACAACAATTTTATCCAACAACATATATACCAACAACTCCTTTAACAGGATTATGAAACCCATATACAACAATTTCAGAACCATATACAACAACGTATTTTAAATAGTTTTACCCTAACTATTTAAAATTCCCAACACTACTAATCCCAAAAGCAAATAAATCATTATTCACTACAAAACATCATTATAGTAACAATCAAAGTCAACTACAATTCGAATAATATATCATTATTTGTTATTATCCTACAAAAATCAACTAAATTTACAAAATTTATTAATCGATTTCTAATCGATGATCACCTAAATAGCTTTTAAATTTAAAATATAATTACCTATATTATAACACTACAAGCAATGTGTGCTTTAGTTTCGGATGCTAGCGACGACTGGTGACGGTTAGAAAAAGCGGTCGTCGCCAACCGTCGCTAACTGTCACCTAAAATGAATTAACCCGCGAGGCTACAACAAAATTCACATTTTCCTCCTTCCCCAATTCAACTCGCGCGAACCCGAAAAAAGAATAAAAGTCCTAAACCCTATGATCACCGCCGCCGCTAGCCATCTCCCTCCTTGCCGACACCGAACAATGCCTGCTGCGCCTCCCCCCTTCACCAGCCCTTCGCTTCCACTCTTCTAGGTATAATTTCTACCCTAATTTATTTAGTTAATTAATTATAGTTATTTAAATGTATATGTTATGTGATTATATTATGATTTTTGTCGCGAAAGACTGGGATGGGAAGCGAAACATAATTAATGTTATTGATTTAGTAATGATTGAAAATCCTAAAATGTGGATTTAGTTGTTTATTGGTGAATATTGTATGTTAGTTGATTTTATGTGTATATGTGTTAATGAACCATTACTTTATTGATAATAATCAATTATTGATATTGAATTTATAATATAGGTAACTAGATTTTAAATTTAAAAGCTATTTAGGTGATTATTGATTAGAAATCGATTAATTAATTTAGCGGCTGATGTTTTCTCTAGAATTATTAAGAGAGCTAGGCGATTATGTGTCTTAGGTAGTGTTGGTAATGAGGAATTTAATAATGAATTATCTATCCTTCAATTTGCAGATGATACATTATTATTTTCTTCCCACTTGCCTAAGCATATTATTGCTCTAAAGTTTATTCTTTACCGTTTTGAGATGTTATCTGGCCTCAGAATCAATTTTGATAAGGGTGCAGTTATGGTCCTTAATGATTTTAACAATGTTGAGGCTTTGGTTGCTAGTACCTTGAACTGTTCTGTTATGAAATTTCCTTTTGATTAATTAGGGTTTAGGATTAGATCTTCGAAGACTAAGAATGATGATTGGTTAGTTATTATTGATAAGTTCAATAATAGATTATCGAGTTGGAATAATAGATTTCTGTCTAGAGCAGTTAGATTAGTTCTTGTTAATTTGGTTTTATCTGCTATTCCTTATTATTGGATGGTCGTTCATCGTTTTCCTCAATGGGTTATTGAGAAAATTGATAGGATCAGGCATAATTACCTTTGGAATGGAGTCCTTTTTTGTAGAGGTTTTAAATGTCTAGTCAACTGGGAGATGTGTTGTAAGCCCAAGGAAGATGGGGGTCTGGGGATCATTAACTTATATAATTTTAATTCTTCCCTGCTAGCCAAATGGTTATGGAGATTTAGGTTCCTTGATGTGATGGCTACTTGGAAGATTATTGTTTCAAAATCTTATTATTCTGGAGGAGAATTTATTGTTGGTTCTAGTGTTAGTTGGTTTAATAGGTTATCTTACTTTTGGAAGTCTGTTTTGAATTGTTTTGAATTTTTTGATTTAGGTTGTAAGGTGACTGTTCATTCAGGAAATCTTACTTTCTTTTGGCATGGTGCTTGGATTTCTCGCGTGTCGCTTAAAATTGAATTTAGTGGGCTTTTTAATAACAGTAGATTTAAGAATGCTTTAATTATAGATGTTTATAGAGGGGATTTAGATCCTCCGTGGGAGTTTTCCTTTGATAATATTATAGAAGGGGATTTATTAAGACAATTAGCCTTACTTAAAGCTAAGTTAGCTATGTGTCATTTGGATGAGAATGGCGATTCTATTTGTTGGGGTTTAGATAAGAGTTTAGTTTACTCTGTTAATTCTATGTATAATTTTATTAATTTCTCTGGTGTTTCTTTGTGCCCTTTTAAATTTCTTTGGAAATCTAATCCTCCTCCTAAACCTAAGTTTCTTATATGGTTGATTATTCATAAGAAGCTTAATATGGTTGAGCTTTTAAAAACGAAGAATATTATTTTTGATGTTAAGTGTTGTTTTTGTAGTTTTGTGGATGAAGATCTTGATCATTTATTTTTCTCTTGTTTTTTCACCTTTTTTATTTTTAATATGGTTTTAAGGATTTTTACTTTTGATTGTTTTAATTCTTTTAGTAGCTGCATTGATTATTGGGATTGTTGTAGATTTGGTTATAATTCTAGATAGAGATATGTGTTGGATTCTCTTGTTACTATCATTAGTTGGTTCATATGGTTGGAGAGGAATCAGAGATTTTTTCATTCTCTTTCTGTTTCTGCTGATAATTTAATCATTAGAATAGTTAGTTTCTGTCTGGATTGGATGTCTAATTCGCTCTATTAGTTTTTTGGTGAATCGTGTTTTGGGTGTTTTTTGATTAAGGTTAGATTTAATTTGAGTTTATTTATTAGAATTAATAGACCTCGTCTTTGTTGTTAATTTCTTTTTCTTGGTGTTGTCTTTTTTTATTTCTTGTTGTTATTTTTGTTTTTCTTTTTCACACACAAATATATATATGGATATATGCCTATATATATTTAAATATATATATATATATATACACACACACATATATATACTCATATATAAATGTGTGTTGATTACTAATAGCATGTTTAGTTGCTTTCATATTTTAGGTGGTTGATTTAGCTGAGGAGCTCTTTGGATAGCTGTCTGGATTGGCGATTGTTATTTGCTTTGGATCTATTTGTGTGTGTGGAGTTGGAGTGTTTTTGGGCTGTTCTGATACCCTTTTTGTTTGTATTTTGCTTGGAGTGTATATTGGAGTAGATATACTTCAATATCGGGTGGTGGCCTTACCGGAATTCGATATTGAAGTATGATGGGCAGTGGCCTAGCCGGAGCTTATCTATCTACTTTCCTTTACAACCATATTGTTGTGTCAGTATTGCTTTTGTACTCTTTTGGGTATGTATTCGGATATTGTATCCTTTTTTGTTTTTATTATATATTTGTGCTCTCTTCTTTTTAAAAGATCACACATTTTTGTTTTCAAAAAAAAAAAGAAATTGTAAATTTAGTTAATTTCTGTACGATAATAACAACTAGTGGTATATTATTCGAACTGTAGTTGACTTTGATTGTTACTATAATGATGTTTTGTAGTGAGTAATGATTCATTTGCTTTTGGGATTAGTAGTGTTGGGAATTTTAAATAGTTGGGGGTAAAACTATTTAAAATACGTTGTTGTATATGGTTCTGAAATTATTGTATATGGGTTTGGTAATCCTATTAGAGGAGTTGTTGGTATATACGTTGTTGGATAAAATTGTTGTTAATGGTGCAAGCCAAGTCAGGAGAGGGGTAATGCATAGACATTACTTCGATGTTACAAAATGGCGCCATTGTAATGGCAATTTTTTTGAAAATAGTTTCATGCTAATGTTAAATTCCAAGTAAAATCAGAAGAATATGCACTTTTATTTCTATGTTATTAAATAAATAAATTATAAATTGTGACGGCCCGCCCCGCACCAGCCGACATTTCAATGAAAGTGCGCTGTGCCGTTGTCCAACCAGCACGGGACGATAGCCAAAGAAAAGAAAGAAGGGAATTTGAAATTGCAAGAAACCTGTAGAATATCTCACAACGCATGAAATTAAATATAATAAAAACTTTGACATAAAAATAGGCGAGATAGTGCATAAGATGGAAATTAAACGTCGTAGCAGCGGAAAATCCAAATACAGCTTATGTTCCACTTCATCATTATTACAACTTTAAACTGTCTCTAAAACAAAAGAAAGGAAAGGTACACTACTAATGCCCAAAGTAGTGACTAGCAGCGACACAGGGAGAATATATAGAGAATAGTACGTGTAAGCCTCCTGCTCGTCTCCGGGCAGCTACTCGTGCACAACCAGCTAACCTGTCTCTAATCTGCCCGTTTAAGAGCACCCAGACTAATAAGAAGGGACATAAAACTCTGGGTCAGACAAAAGTCTGGTTTGAGCGATAGGTAGCAAAACATAACAATAATAGGTATACTAAACCATACATGAACCTGGACTTGCAACCAAAGAGTTAGCACAACAAGATGTACAATACTCTAAGGTGACACAAACATATGGTGTAAGATACGGGGGTGGGGGTGTGCATGTCATAGTGATGTCAAACAATCAAGCATAGAAACCATCCTCACATCTCTCACTCAATGCGTAAAGCATACGATATCCACCACTTTGATCACCCATATCCTTGCTATGATCACTCTGCCCCATGGAGTCATGGCGACTCCTCTACTGATCCATAGCCACTAGACCTTGCTATGTCCACTCTGCCCCATGAAGTCATAACGACTCCATTGCACTAGCTCATGGCCATGCTACGATAACTCTGCCCCATGGAGTAATAACTACGCCACTGCACTGATCCGTGGCCTAACAATCGTCTCTCGGTGGTGAATCAAAACTATGGCCGTCGATAACTCCTTAGCACACGTCCCGCAACAAAGTCCAACTCATGAAGTTAACTCGTTGGTTCCCATTTGGATCCTGAGTACAAACTTCCCATTTGGAATACCTTTGCATCTTGGGTTCTGATCTTCTCCGGTTCTGTTCGGTATTTCCTCTTAGCCTTGCTTCGGATCGGTTCTTGAAGCTCCATGGTGTAGTTCAGTTCGGTGCCCCCTTCTGGATTGGTTCGATACTCCTGAGGCGGTTCGGGGTCGATGATCTAGCTCATAGTGCAGCAGTTCGGAGAAACACTTCGCGATGCAGCAGCTTGCAGAAGCATTTCGTGGGTGGGCTACACAATCAGGTCGGTTCGGGTAAGGGCAATCCGATCCGATCCGGCTCCTGCATACTTTTCCTGCAACTTCCAACGACTGTTTTTATGCCACACGATGGCGTTTTCGACCATTCTAACTATTCTAAACAATCATAGAGCATACCATATAGTCATAGCAACATGTATAATCAACCACAAACACCAAAACAACAATTTGATATGTTAAAACGGATCAAACATTCCCAAAACCCATATTTTCCCCTTAATCATGTTTAACAATAATTAATGATAGGATTAGAAAAACTTAACCAAATTAGCCCAAACTTCCAACAGAGGTCTAAAATAATATTTAAGAATTTCTAAACATTTTTCCAATTTTTTGTCATGAATTATTTCGTTAATTAACACTAATCACCCTAATTAACTGCAATTAGTGTAA
Organism: Allium sativum; assembly: GCA_030737875.1. Lineage (NCBI taxonomy): Eukaryota > Viridiplantae > Streptophyta > Magnoliopsida > Asparagales > Amaryllidaceae > Allium > Allium sativum. The sequence continues at coordinate 826,217,980 of CM060919.1, read as the reverse complement.
AAATAATGTTAATCACTCACCTTTGCCACAATTAAAACTTTCAAAACTAAAATTCCTCTGACACGGGCGAATACCAATGTCTAACAGCAACTCTAACTCTGAAATGGTGCTATTTCTCCTTGATTTGATGTTGCTAAGCTTAATCCTTGATTAGAAAGTGATTTGAAGGTGTTTTAGAAAGTGGAGGCCATTGATAGGGTTGAAAGGGTGTTAGTGGCGGCTGAAAAATGACAAAGAAAAGGTTTCCCTAACCCTAGTCATCCCTTATAAAGCTCTAATCCCGAAATCCCCCAATGGGTCTAGTTGTTAATCACCCTAATTGGCCCGGTTAAGCTGTTTTTCACCTTCTAAACCTTAATTCAGCCATATCTCCTAAACGGTAAGTCCGTTTAGCTATTGTGACCACTCTACGAAATTGTAAATCATCATCCGAATCCAATGCAAGTGGTTTCAGGTCAAAACTGCTTACCAATCAAAAGTTATGGCCAAAATAAGATCAGTTAGGGGCAAAATGGTCATTTAAAAATCGGCAAAAATCATGAACATGGGAAATGACCCCAATAGTCGTCTCCAAAAGGTACATGACCATACGACTTCGTATATGAAAAAAATAAACATTCTACAATCTTTCGATGCGTATAATATGGGTCGTTACATTCTCCCCCCCTTAAGAAATTTCGCCCCCGAAATTCCTTAACTAAGAAACAAGTAAAGGATCCCGCATGCCTACCAACCATTCACAACAATCAAACATACAAAACAGTAAACAAGTCTATCCTAGCATGCGGAAAACTAAATTGCGATTAAAATCTTACCAGGCAAAGAGTTCTGGATACGTCTTCCTAATGCTCTCCTCTGCCTCCCAAGTACAGTCATTCTCATTCTCGCCCCACTAAACTTTGAGTAGATTCACCGCTTTCCTTCGAAGTTGCTTCGTACCGTGCTTGACAATACGAATCGGCTTGCGGTTCCCAACCGTCTCGGGTTCTACTTTGATATCATCTAATTGATCAGGTGAAATAGTCGCATCGGGGTCATGCATGATTTTCCTTAACTGGGAAACATGAAATATGTTATGAACTCCTACCATCTTCTCTTGTAATTCAACTTTATATGCCAAATTCCCAACTTGCTCGAGAATTGGGAATGGACCAACAAATCTTGGTGTTAACTTGCCTCTCCTACCAAATCATATCACGCTCTTTAATGGAGAAATCTTGACAAACACAAAGTCACCAAGGGAGAATTTTAAATCTCTTCTCCTCTTATCAGCATAACTCTTCTGCCTATCTTGGACAGCCTTTATTCGTTGTCGGATAACCTTGATCTTATCTGAGGTTTCTCTTATCACATTTGGCACAAGCACAAATTTCTCACCGATTTCTAACCAGAATGACAGTGAGTTGCACGGTCTTCCGTACAAAGCTTCAAATGGAGCCATACCAATAATGGACTGGTAACTATTATTATATGCAAACTCTACTAGATGAAAATGGTCATCCCATGATCCACCAAAATCCAATATGCAAGTTCTCAAGAGATCTTCTAATACTCTATTTACCCTCTCTGTCTGACCGTCGGTTTAAGGATGATATGCGATACTAAATGTAATTCTGATCCTAACGCCTGTTGTAAGCTCTTCCAAAATTCACTAGCGAACAACGGATCTCGGTCACTCACAATGCCTTCGGGTATTCCATGAAATCTCATTAACCACTTTATATATAGTTCTGCTAATTTAGCTGCCATTCTATTTGACTTAACGGGTATAAACCTTGCACTCTTAGTCAATCGGTCCACAATCACCCAAATGCTATCATGGCCCGATCTAGTCTTTGCTAACCCATCAATGAAATCCATTGAGACTTGTTCCCATTTCCATTCTGAAATTTCTAATGGTTGCAACAAACCACTAGGTTTCTTTTGCTCGGCTTTAACTAGCTGGCAGTTCATGCATTTGGATATAAACTTCCCAACGTCTCTTTTCATCTCTTCCCAATAGTAGGTCAGCTTCATGTCTCGATACATTTTGTTACCACCAGGATGTATAGTCAGTTTTGAGTGATGACATTCTCTAAGCACTTCATCTCTCAATCCGTTGACATTGGGCACAACTAGTTTACCATTCTTTCTAAGCAATCCATCTCGACCAAGCCCATACTTATTCATTTCTTCGTCGATTCCCATCTCTAACTTTGAGATGATTTCCAATAGGTTAGGATCGTCTCTCTGACTAGAACCAATCCGCTCAATCAAAGTGGGTCTGATCGTCAAACTTGCTAATACTTCTGGATCCAATTCGCACTTTGGTCTGAAATCATAACCTGCGATATACTCCAGTTGCTTCCATTCTAGGAACATAGCCCCTAAATTGGCATGTCTCCTACTCAATGCATCAGCTACCGCATTGCCCTTTCCTGGTGTATATGCGATATCGAAATCGTAGGAAGCCAAGAATTCTAACCATCTTTGCTGCCGGAGATTTAAATCCTTCTGAGAGAAAAGATACATTAACGATTTATGATCGGTAAACAACACGAATTTTTCTTCCAATAGATAATGTCTCCACATCTTCAATGCGAACACGATCGCTTCTAATTCCAAATCATGGGTAGGATATCTTTTCTTATGCGGTTTTAGTTGCCGACTAGCATAAGCTACAACCCTACCTCCTTGCATCAATACAGGACCTAGTCCGGTACCACATGCATCTGTGTGTACCGTCATCTCTTCATTCCCCTTAGGAATGACTAACATTGGTGCACGTGTCAACTTTTCCTTTAGGCTCTTAAATGCATTCTCGTACTTTTCATCCCAGACGAAAGCTTGATTCTTCTTGGTCAACTGAGTCAACGGTGCTGCTATCTTGGAGAAGTCTTGGATAAACTTACAATAATATCCAACCAATCCCAAGAAACTTCTTACGTCTATTGCATTCTTGGGTGTAGACAAATCTTGTACTGTAGCCACCTTTGCAGGGTCCACGGCAATACAATTCTCTGAAACAACATGCAAGAATCTCACTTCCCTTCTCCAGAAGTGACACTTAGAAAACTTTGCTTTCAATTGGTGTTTTCTCAACACCTCCATCACTACTCTCAAATGTTCCTTGTGTTCTTCCTTTATCCTCGAATAAACCAAGATATCATCTACGAACACAAGAACAAATTTATTCAATTGATCTCTGAATACTCTATTCATAAGATCCACAAAATATGCTGGTGCATTGGTCAACCCGAATGGCATGACCAACCACTCATAAAATCCAGACGCCGTCCGGAATGCTGTTTTAGCTATACTCTCAGCTTCCACCCTAAGCTGATGAAAACCTATCGCGAGATCCAACTGGGAAAACACTCTCACGCCACTCAACTGATCAAACAAATCATCTATCCGCGGTAGAGGATACTTATTCTTCCTCGTCACCTTATTCAACTCGCGGTAGTCCATACACAATCGAAGGGAACCATCTGCCTTGGTAGCAAACACAACTGGTGCTCCCCACTTGGAAACACTTCTTCTGATGAATCCCTTCTTCAAAAGATCGTTTACTTGCACCCCGAGCTCTCGCTGCTCCCTTGGTGCCATACGACGAAGTGGCATCACTATAGGCCTGACATCTTTCACTAAATCAATACAAAACTCAATCTCTCGGTGTGGTGGAAGTCCGGTCACTTTCTCGAAGACGTCCAGATACTGGCCAGCTATGCGCACATCTGACAACTCATCATGCGGGATGTCCAGGAAATTTAGAAAACTAGCCATTAACCTATCACTAGGTAGACCACCAAATACTACCCTCCGCCCATCATCCGCTCTAACTATCACCAAAAAGCCCTCACAGTCTACCACCACCCCGTACCTTTGGAGCCAATCGACTCCCAAAATAATGCCAAACCTAGTAAAGCCCAAAACAAAGAAATCACAAACAAACATGCATCCATGATTCGATAAGACCACTTTACGACAAATCATGCCAAGGCTAGTTGAACCACCAATCAGGTTCGTCACCGCTAAAGGTCTATCGACTATCTCGGGTTCCAGTCCTAACCTATCTACCAGGTCACTAGATATGAAGGAACGGGAAGCTCCCGTATCAAACAATACTCGAACAGGAACATCATAAACAGAAAGCATACCTTGAATGATGACATTCTTTCCTTTCTCCGCCGCAGTTGTGGTGTTCGACGAAGAAGGAACAACATTAAGAGCATATGCCTTCACAATCTGCTCCTCTTTAGGGGTTTGTGGACACTTATCCTTATGATGTCCCACTTGGCCACAGTTGAAGCACTTCCTGTCCGCTGGCTTTGCTCGAGATTCTTTAGCATAATGACCCTTCTTGCCCTAGCTAAAGAATTCAACATCTTTCTTACTCTTTTTTTTGACCATCCTTAGCTTGGTTCTTCTTCCATTTGTACTGAGAAATATTCTTGCCTCCACCGCTTGCTTGCGGCTTTGGCCCCTCTGCAGATGCAACAACGTCTTTAGTCTTGGGCTTAGGAAAAAGGCTCTCTGACCTCAATGCTTCCCAACAACCGATTTAAAAGTCTCATCGATGTGGTTTATAAGCCTTTCCCCCAAGTACTGATCTAAGCCTGTTATGAACTTCCCATTCTTCTTCTCGGGAGTGTAAATAAGAGATAATCCATATTTCGATAAAGTATCGAACTCAACAATATACTCCGAGACTTCTCTACCATTTTGCTTAAGCTCCAAAAACTTCCTAAACAATTCTGATTTCCGAGCAGCTGGGATAAACTTATCACTGAATCGGGCCTTAAACGGATCCCATGTAACTTGATCCTCTGGAGTAGTTGCCTTAATAGCATTCCACCAATTCATCGCCCGTCCTTGCAGCTGACGGGACGCTAGTTTTCTCTTCGTCGCATCCTTAATACCCAAGTCTTCGATGATACGCTCACAGCTATCCAACCAATCCTGAACTTCTATAGCCGATTCCGTTCCTTGGAACGACTTTCCACCAATACTAGTGTAATCCTTGCATAGCTTGGCGAAATCGGCCCTAGGTGCCTGCACCGCTGCACCACCACCATTTGCAGTATTAGGAGCTGCCCTTTGAACATCCCTAAGCATCTCTCCCATGAGGTTAGTGAACATCGTCCTCATATCAGGAGAATTCCCATTATTAGCTCCTCTACCAGTACCCCTAGTATATCGGCTCATCGTTCAATCTGTAAGGAGAAAACGATTAACCATCTCTTTAGTGGTGCCAGTGCAATGCGACTTCATCCTTAAATACACTAATAGTATATATATATAACTTTTGAAAACCAAAATATAACAAATACGCGCTCTCATATACATACTATCTCTCACTGGTGTCTTCCCTAGGTTAACTACGCAACCTAGAGCTCTGATAAAAAATGTGATGGCCCGCCCCGCACTGGTTGACATTTCAATGAAAGTGCGTTGTGCCTATGTCCAACCAGCACAGGACGATCGCCAAAGAAAGGAAAGAAGGGAATTTGAACAAGCAAGGAACTTGTAGTATATCTCACAGCGCATGGAATAAAATATAATAATAACATACTTTGACATAAAAACAGGCGAGACAGTGCATAAGTTGAAAACTAAACATCGTAGCAGTGGAAAATCCAAATACAACTTATGTTCCACTTCATCATTATTACAACTTTAAACTATCTCTAAAACAAAAGAAAGGAAAGGTACACTACTAATGCCCAAAGTAGTGACCAGAAGCAACAAGGGAGAATATATAGAGAGTAGTACGTATAAGCCTCCTGCTCGGCTCCGGGCAGCTACTCGTGCAAAACCAGCTAACATGTCTCTAATCTGCCCATTTAAGAGCACCCAGAGTAATAAGAAGAGACATAAAACTCTAGGTCAGACAAAAGTCTGGTATGTGCGATAAGTAGCAAAACAGAACAATAACAGGTATACTAAACCACACTTGAACCTGGACCTGCAACCAAAGTTTTAGCACAAAAAGATGTACAATACTCTAAGGTGACACTAACATATGGTGTAAGATAGGGGGGTGGGGGTGTGCATGTCATAGTGATGTCAAACAATCAAGCATAGAAACCATCCTCACATCTCTCACTTAGTGCGCAAAGCATACGATATCCACCGCTTTGATCACTCATATCCTTGCTATGCTCACTCTGCCCCATGGAGTCATGGCGACTCCACTGCATTAATCCATAGCCACTAGTCCTTGCTATGTCCACTCTGCCCCATGAAGTCATAATGAGTCCATTGCACTGGCTCATAGCCATGCTACGATCACTCTGCCCCATGGAGTAATAACTACCCTACTGCAATGATCCGTAGCCTAACAATCGTCTCTCGATGGTGAATCAAAGCTATGGACGTCGACAACTCCTTAACACACGTCCTGCAGCAAAGTCCAACTCATGAAGTTAACTTGTTGGTTCCCATCTGGATCCTGAGTACAAACTTCCCATTTGGACTACCTTTGCATCTCGGGTTTCGGCCTTCTCCGGATCAGTTCGGTATTTCCTCCTCACCTTGCTTTGGATCGGTTTATGAAGCTCCATGGTGTAGTTCAGTTAGGAGCCCCCTTCTGGATCGGTTCTATACTCCTGAGGCAGTTCGAGGTCGATGATCTAGCTCGTGGTGCAACAATTTGGAGGAACGGTTCGTGATGCAGCAGCTTGGAGAAGCGGTTCGTGGGTGGGCTACACAATCAGGTCGGTTCGGGTAGGGGTGATCCGATTTGATCCGGCTCCTGCATACTTTTCCTGCAACTTCCAACGACTGTTTTTACGCCACATGACGGCGTTTTCGACCATTCTATCTGTTTTAAACAATCAGAGAGCATACCATACAGTCATAACAACATGTATAATCAACCACAAACACCAAAACAATAATTTGATATGTTAAAACGGATCAAACATGCCTAAAACCCATATTTTCCCCTTAATCATATTTAACAATAACTAATGATAGGATTAGCAAAACTTAACCAAATTAACCCAAACTTCCAACAGAGGTCTAAAATAATATTTAAGAATTTCTAAATATTTTTCCATATTTTTAACATGCATAATTTCGTTAATTAACACTAATCACCCTAATTAACTGTAATTAGTGTAAAAGTAATGCTAATCACTCACCTTTGCCACAATTAAAACTTTCAGAACTGAAACTCCTCTGATTTGGGCGAATACCAATGTCTAACAGCAGCTCTAACTCTGAAATGGTGCTATTTCTCCTCGATTGGACGTTGCTAAGCTTATTCTTTGATTAGAAAGTGATTTGAAGGTGTTTTAGGAAGTGGAGGCCACTGATAGGGTTGAAAGGGTGTTAGTGGCGGCTGAAAAATGAAAAAAGGTTTCCCTAACCCTAATCAGCCGTTATAAAGCTCTAATCCCGAAATCCCCCAATGGGCCTAGATGTTAATCACCCTATTTGGCCTGGTTAAGCTATTTTTCACCTTCTAAACCTTAACTCAGCAATATCTCCCAAATGGTAAGTCCGTTTGGCTAAATGACCACTCTACGGAATTGTAAATCATCATCCAAATCCAATGGAAGTGGTTTTAGGTCAAAACTCCTTTCCAATCAAAAGTTACGGCCAAAACAAGGTCAGCTAGGGGCAAAACGATTATTTAAATATCGGCAAAAATCATGAACATGGGAAATGTCCCCAATAGTCATCTCCCAAAGTTACATGACCATACGACTTCCTACGTGAAAGAAATAAATATTCTATGATCCTTCGATGCGTAGAATGTGGGTCGTTACATAAATTGAAGTTTGTCAAAATGAACTCGTTATGCAGCGGTAGTTCGTAATTTTCAATTTGAACTTTAAATGAGTATATCTGATAAAATATAGGTTGAAATAAACTGAAACAAGAATTTTCGAAATCTGCTGAATTGTGGTTTTGTAATAATTTTCTTTTTGATTTCATCAAGTAGATTTTGAGTTATGTCAAAATCAATTTTCTTTAAAAATCGCGGTGCGGTAATTTTTAACTATAATGAATTATTTAAAAAAATGAAATAGGAATTAGTTGAAAAATATATTTTAAAGTTAGCAATTTATAACTGATAAATTCATGTTGTGTTTTGCTAATTTATACCATATAATAATTAAATCACTATTGATATCTAAGTTATAAATGAAATAAAATTTAAACTGAATATAATTAAAACGAAGAAAACGTGCAGCAGTAGTTCGTAATTTTACAGTTTGAACTTTGAACGAGCATATATGATAAAATATAGGTCGAATATCTATGAAACAATAATCTTATTAATCTACTGGATTGTAGTTCCGTAATGGAAAAAGAAATTGGATTTCATAAAGTAGATTTTGAATTATGTCAAAATCAATTTTCTTTAAAAGTCATAGTGCGGTAGTTTTGAACTATAACGATTTATTAAATTAAATAGAAGGATAAATTTTAAGAAAATAAAATAGGAATTTTTAGAAAGAAAAGTTTCAAAGTTTATCGTTTAGCTGAGAAGAGATTTACTGTCGAGATATGACAGTGTGGTGCCAAGAAGCTTTAGTCCAAAAGGCTTTATAATAATATATGTATGTGTTATCGAAATCACTGTGACATGTTTTTGAATCATGAAAAATGTTCGATTATTGCGTTGACCGTAGTTGGATGTACGAAGTTAGAATTGGAATGAAAGGCTCAGTGAAAGAACATTTCTACAATGGTGTAACTGAATTTGTTAGATTTGCAATATCTTATAATAGAAATTACGAGGAGCTCCTTGTCCGTGTAGTAAATGCAAACTGATGAGGTTTTGGAAACCAGACATCGTTAAAGTACATTTGTATAAATCTGGGTTTGTGCCAAATTATTATTTATGGGATCGTCATAAAGAACTTGTTGCGCCTACAATTAATCCTGTAGCGTCAGAGGTCGAATTAGTTATGAAAAATCCAATAGAAGATATGTCGGGAGATGCAGCACGGTCAATGTTCCCTACTGGTCAAGTTGATGACGATGACGTCAGTATTGAAGAAGAATCAAACACGAAAGCCAAAAAAATACATGATTTATTGGCTTCAGCTAAGCTGCCATTGTGGAATGGTTGTGAAAGTGGAACTGAATTATCGGTAACCGCTGAGTACATCACCATGAAATCAAAATTTAACCTTACAGAAGCGCATTTATAGTGGTTGTACAAGCTGCAAAAAGACATATGCCACTGGATAATCTAATGTGCGATACTCATTACAAAGTGAAAACACTAATGTCGGCTTTCGGTTTGCCGTACCAAAAATTAGATACTTGTATTAAAGGTTGCATGTTGTATTGGAAAGATGATATTAATCTTAGAAACTGTAAAATATGTGGTGGGGGAAGGTATAAACCTAGAAAAAAGAAAGATAAAGAAGTTCCATATACGAGAATGCATTATTTACCAATCATCCATAGACTACAACGGTTATATGCATCCTCAGTCACTGCATGTGATATGCGATGGCATAGTGTGAGAACACCGGAAGATGGAACATTGACACATCCATTGGATGGAGAAGCATGGAAATATTTTGATAGGATGCATCCTACGTTTGCCGCAGAGATCCGTAACGTCAGACTTGGCTTACATATAGATGGGTTTTCACCATCTTCTCAGTTTGGCAGTAAATATTCTTCTTGGCCTATTATCATTACTCCTTATAATTTACCTCCGTGGATGTGTATGAAAAACTCCATATATGTTTCTCACTGTTTTTGTTCCTAGTCCTAGTGATCCAAATAAGGCATCGTACAACCACTAATATAAGAGTTGAAAACACTATGGGATGAAGGAGATGAAACATACGACATTTAAAAAAAAAAAAGAATTTTCGTCTGTTTTCTTCTTTGTTATGGACGATTAGTGATTTTCTTGCATATGGGATGCTTTTAGGTTGGAGTACGGCCGGTCATCTATCTTGTCCTTTATGCATGGAAGAAACACAAGCATTTTTCTTACGGTGTGGAAGGAAGCATTCGTGGTTTGATTGTCACCGTTGTTTTCTACATGTCAATCACACTTTTAGAAGAGATAAGAAACTTTAATGCTAATGGAGAAATGATTGTGCAAGCACCCAAAATGTGGTCATGTAAGGATCCGTATTTTTACAGTATAATAATTAATTTATTTAACTATTTAAATAGTGATCTAGAGATTTAAATGGTTATTTAATTAAATAATATTGAATATTTAATTAATATAAATAATAGAATAATATATTTATTTCTGAAATTGTCGAAAATAGTGGAATTCACAATGTTGTGTGAACTGGATCATTTATAATATGTAATTCAGTTTATAGTTGAATTATATTAACGAATATATTATATAAACAACAGTTGAATGTATAATTATATTATAATTATAATCGAGCTCGAAATGGCGCGATAGTTCATAATTTGGCGATTCGAACTTTAAATGAATATACAGAATCCGTTTTAAGCCGGATTTCAGTGAAATGAGAAACATTCGGAGCTGGTGAAGTATATTTTTTTAATAGAACAGAAAAATCAGGATTTCGTCATGTAGATTTTGATTTATGATCAAATCAAATTTTCGAAAAGTTAATATGGAATTCCTTTATAATTTATAACGATTTATTTATTTTATAAAAGGATTTTTAATATAAATTGAATATCGTTATAATCTAGAATTTTGAAATATCGAGTTATAAATCCTTATATATTTATTTTGGGGTTATATGATATCATAAGTGAATATATATACGATAATATTAATTTTATTAATATTAATTTAATTATTTTTAAATATATTAATATTTAAATGGGTTTACTTAGAGCTTTAAAAATAGCCATTTTTGCAAACAAGCTCCGTTTTCGATGAATCTAATTTTTTTAGATCCGGAATATTAAATTATTTTAGATTTAAATTTCCGTGATTTTTGGAGTCAGTATGTGGCCATGCCGAAATTTAATGTGAAAAACAGTCGATATTTTGATGGTTAAAAATACGCTGCGAGCAGATAGAGTCGGAATTCGACGAAACAAATTTCGTTGGGTCCGTAATGTCGAACTAAAGGTGTTTGTCCATTTTCGTGATTTTTGGATATAATGTGTGATCATAGGGATTTTTAGATGACAAATACAAATAAAAATTGAATATAAATTAATATAAAAATGGATCAAGCTTTTAATATAAGCCAAGTATATCCTATATGTACCCTTACCTCAGTCTAACCCTAAACACAAAATTTCTCTAGTCAAACTCCACGCCGCCAACATTATTTCTTCCGTAAAAAGGATTCATGAGTTATAAATTCAACAACAAATTGAATAAATTCTCTAAAACCATGAAACCAAATTCATTGGCATTCTACTATCGTACACTTCACATTCATACCAATATTGTATCACTCGACAGAATTCTATTCGCAGTCATGGACAAGGTGCGAGCTAGGGCTCGCGATTTGGGAAGGTGCAAGCATTAATTCAAGGAACGGAGGTTGTATTTGGAATCGTGATGGGGTTTAACAACGTTTGGGAAGCTGTTGTGGATTTCGATGGAGTATTGGATCGCGGTTGTCTCCATGCAGTAATGGGGGAGTGCGAGATTGGAAATTTCAAAAGGATGTCGAGTCTAGCATTGACGATATGATCGCATTGAGGAGATGAAAAGGAATATCTTGATGTTTTTATATTGAATTATTATTGAGTAAAGAGAGGAGGACGTGGGGGTTAAAGAATTTGGAAATGGTGGAGTTTTGGATCTGGAGTGAGTGATTTTAGTCGGGGAAGAAAAGGAAAACAGGGGTCTGGGCTTTGCAAAGAAAGGTTGGTCCGGATTCATATAGGTGAAGCCCAATATTTAATAATAATTAAGTTTAATTTAATTGAAATGTTTATAGTACCTTGTAATGACAATAACTCAATCATATTTTAACGAAATTCAGCAAAACAAGATCCATTGGGATCGTATGGACGGTGGCTACACAGTCAAACTGACTGGGAGTGAATTGGAGCTCGTTACAATTTATAGCGAAATAGATTGTCTGGTCTGAATCAACGACAATTATTTTTATTTAACGATGATCGTCCAATGTGAGTAAATATCAATAACTCTGTATAGTTTATATTTTTATAAATATAATCTAGTATTGATAAATGATGATTGATTGCTGTGTGTTGAATGTTTTGTTGAATTGCTGATTTATTGGTCGAAATTATAGATGTGACACCCCACCTCCCCCAGTACCACTCTTACAAGCACACTAGCTTTGGAGGGGCGTTAAACAAGGTAAACATGCATGCTGATATCACAAGACAGAACATATAAGTAAAAACAGAGTAAATAAAGCAGCGGATAAAACTAACATTTCAAAACCATAGTCAGGTTACATCAAAGTACTTGGTCATTATTTTCCACAAAACATAGTCTAGAAACATAAACTGAAAAATGGAAATAACATAAAGTAACTATCCCCAAGGTAGAATAAAGCCATAGCATGCTCAAGTCCAAACCGTACATGAGCTATCCAGAAAAGCAGCTAAAGATCCGAGCTAGGTACTAGTGTTCCCACCCTGCAAACCTAGGGGAGGGGGGGGGGGGAAACGGAAGAAAAGAGGCGAAAGAAAATGGGTCAGTCAAAAAGACTGGTAAGTCCTATCTACTATTAGTATAAAAACTAATAAAGTTAACTGAACATGTAAAACAGAGATGAGATGTAGGGTGATAACTGGCATGGTGAAAAGTTAACAAGATAGATCAAGTGTGGCATCGCATATACAAGGTTAAGTTGCACTAGGTGTGTACTAGTATTCCAATCCGTGTCAAGTATAAACAAGAAATGATCCCTTGGCCCAAAGCTGGCCCACATCATGAGATGACCTAAATCGAGGTCCAACTACTCGTTCTAGTCGATCGGCTCCCTATAAGCCTAACTCGTCGTGTATCGGTGTCATACGGCTTAATCGTGGAATGTAGTTAACTGTGCTAGGTCCACCCCAGAGTGTATCCAGCCCTAAGGTGTAAACCACAGACACAATTCAAGCACGCACAGTCTAAACCTACTGGTGCCCATGTTCAACTCCGGACTTAATGTGCACGACCATGGTCCGCCTGAACAACCGATGCACCCTTCAGCCGTCTCTTTTGGTCTCTTACAATCAGTTCAGTAATCGTGCCCCACCCTAGCCTAGTCCAGGGTACCCATGATACTTCTAAGTAGGTTACTGCTGAAAAGGACCACGTAACTAGGGTTTCAAGCGGGTTAAGTGTGGTTAACCCTATCCTAACCATGTATTGAGTTGGTCAAGTGTATTCAAGCAGTTCATGACTTAACCCTATCAATACATCGGGTTTAATTGGTTAAGTATTCAAGCAGTCTATGTCTTAACCCTACCAATCCATCGTGTCTAATTGGTTAAGTATATTCAAGTAGTCCATGACTTAACCCTACCAATCCATCGTGTCTAATTGGTTAAGTATATTCAATTAGTCCATGACTTAACCCTACCAATCCATCGTGTCTAATTGGTTAAGTATATTCAAGTAGTCCATGACTTAACCCTATCATGTGACATTAATTAATTTAATGCACCCAACCTCTCACATTAGACCTTGTTGTGGTTACTAGTTAAGCCGGGCAGGTCCGGGTAGCTTTACACCACAACTTAGTCTAACCTCGGGTTTCAAGTGCGACATGACCAACTACTCACATTGGGTCCTATTGTTTGTAGCCACTAGTTAAGCCGGTCGGTTCCGGGTAGATTTATGCTACAAACTCAACCCAACCTCGAGTTGGCCACACTCATATTTTCTAAGTGTCATGTCCATCATTATGTTTACAAACATAATCCCAAGTCAATGTTCATGTCATATTTTAAAACCATGTTTTCATGTCATTAATATTACCCAAACCCAACGCATTCCCATTGCATGTACGTTTCGCATAACATAACATAGATCAAAAGAGGGAACTTGGCAAAAGCATGACAAAAGGGCATAAGGTAATAAGGTTGGCCACAAGTTAAACATGGTGGCATATGAGGCATAAATATGTTCATTTAAACTTGCATGTTACATGCATAACATTCAAACTTAGCGAATAGGTGATACATGATCCTAGATGACGTAGGATGATGACTAAAAGTTCGCATATAACATTATATGCAAGTTATCATAAAGGTTATGAGAGTTCTCATGTTGCATAATGCAACATTCCAAATCAAAGGTCATAGCTTTCTATGCACAAAGTCAAGGTGATAGCTTTACAAACTTGCATAGGGTAAATCTATGCATAACATGATAGGATCAAAGCACAAATCATACTTAGGCCCCAACTCAAACTTGCAACATGTCATATTTAACTTCATAGTTAGAATCTAAGAGTAGTATAGGGCTTACAATGCTATGAAGACTTATAAAATATAAATAAGATTGAGACGAAGCCACTAGCAACTCTAAACACTCCCAAATGATAAGCTCCAATAAAAACCCTTGAGAAACAAGCAAAAGATCCTTGCTTTGATGAAGAAAGATTGCACTTTGACCTTAAATCAAGCTTAGAAACTCTCAAACAAGCTTAGGAATTCTCATATGAATGAAGATGGAGGCTATGACAAGAGGGTGGAGGCCATGATTAAACATTTTGGCAGCACTTAGTTACTAGATTGATTTATGATGATTTAGGCTAGGCATTAGGGTCTTTTTATAGATGATTAGGTTAATTTAGACCATATGATTAACCCTAATTCAGATCTGGGCCATCAATTCACGTCACTAGCCTCCAAAACAGGTCCAAACAGCCAAAATAGGTGCACCAGGCCGACCTGGCCGACCAGGGAGGTCGACCCCCCGTCGACCTGTCTGGGCGGGAATTTTCCCGCCCAGTCTGTTTTGGCTGAATTTGAATTCTAAAGTCAATTTTGAACTGTTTTTGAACTTGAAATTTTCTGAAAACTTTGACGGGCCATAACTTGGTCATACGAACTCCGATTTTCGAAAACTCGGACTCTATTTCGCGTATTTTTCCGAGACGAACGCAATGGCACAACCCGTTTCCCTTGATTCAGATTTTAACATTTAATTCTGCCTTGATTTAAGTTATAACATGTTATTCAAAAATATGGGTTGTTACATCCTCCCCACCTTAAAGGATTTCGTCCCCGAAATCTTCAAGTTAGGAAGAACGTATCCTACCATCCATCATCCGTATACTCAAAACATCATCCACAAGTAATCATTGTCCTAAAAAGATTCTAAATGCTGTATGAACATATGCAAAGGTGTGTGTATATGTACTTATCTAATGCGAAAATCAGGCGGTTACTGATTCAGTAAACCTCCTTAATGCAAAATATGTTAGTGTAATGAGTCCATATATATGCGAATTCCTAATATAATCCATAGTCTCTATATGAGTGGACATAACATCCATCCATATGCAACATCCATGTGATAGCATACAAGTTTCATCCATGAATAAGCATAAACACTCATGCATATGCGGTATGAAAGTGTGTGAGCCGATCTTAGTGCCTAACGTGTATCATGCATCCACGAGTATCCACTTGCAAACACTTGCAACCACTGACAAACATCAAGCATAACATGTTTCAAATACATGTTTCAACCAAGGGTTTCTACCTAAGGTTCTCATGACAAGATTTACGAAACAAGATAAACTAGATAAACATGGATAGCAAAAGAAAGATATACCAACTAGGAAAAGAGATTGAAAATGTACCCTCAAAAAGAAATGGATAAAGCCCACGCATCTTCTCCTCGGTTTCCCAAGTTGCGTCTTCCTCTGCTTCACTCCATTGCACCTTAACAAGCTTAACTTCTTTGCTTCTTAGCTTCTTTGTCTCTGTTTCCATGATACGAATCGGAGCTCGTCTCAGGGTTGCCTCTTTCTCCACCTCCATGTCTTCAAGAATGCTAGGTTCAACCACCTCAGCGGACTCATGTAGGCACTTTCGGAGATGAGAGATATGAAAGACATTATGTACTCTGGCCAGCTTCTCGGGCAATTCCACCTTATAAGCCATCTTCCCAATTCTTTCTATGATAGGGAAGGGTCCTACGAACCTTGGTGCCAGCTTTCCTACTGCTCCAAAGCGTACCACATTACGCAAAGGAGAAACCTTCACGAAAACCATATCTCCAACTTCGAATTCCAAATCTGTCCTTCGCTTGTCAGCATAGGATTTTTGTCTGTCTTGGGCCGCTTTCATCCATCTTCTCACCAATTCAACTTTCTCGGATGTGTCCCGTATCATATCGGGCCCAAGTATAAGCCTATCCGTTGTCTCCCACCCACAAGATGGTGACCTACACGGCCTCCCTTACAGAGCTTCAAATGGTATCATCCCTATGCTAGCTTGATAGCTATTATTATAAGCAAACTCCACAAGAGGGAGGTGGTCTTCCCAAGTACCACCAAAGTCAAGAACAAAAAGCCTCAAGAGATCTTCTAGCACTCTATTCACCCTTTCGGTTTGGCCATCCGTCTGAGGGTGATAGGCTGTACTTAGATTCAATCGCGTACCCATCGCTTCTTGCAAACTATTCCAGAACTGGCTAGTGAAGATAGGGTCACGATCGCTAACTATACTAGAAGGAACTCCATGCAACCGCACTATCTCTCGAAGATAAATAGATGCTAGCCATGATGCGGTCCTCTTGCTCTTCACTGGAATGAAATGAGCACTCTTCGTAAGTCTGTCAATTATGACCCATATGCTCGTATTCCCTTTCCTTGACCTAGGCAATCCATCCACAAAATCCATAGAGATACTTTCCCACTTCCATTGCGGGACCTCTAATGGATGTAATAGCCCACCGGGTTTCTTCGACTCGGCTTTCACTTGTTGGCACACCATGCACCTTGAAACATACTCTGCCACATCCTTCTTCATTCCAGCCCAAAAGAAAATGCGCTTCATATCCCTATACATCTTATCTCCTCCAGGATGTATAGTCATCTTCGAGTGATGTGCTTCTTCGAGAACTTTATGCACCAAGTCTCCTACTTGTGGAACGCATAGCCTTCCATCACACCTTAGCCAACCCTTGTCATCAATAGTATATCTAGCAAGGTGACTAGACGTCTCACCACGAATCAACTTGTCCATGATCTCGACTATCTGCGGATCTCCTTTCTGCGAAGCCCCAACTTGATCAAGAAGTATAGGTCTAAGCTCAAGGGCTGCTAACGAACCAGTCATCGACTCAATAGCTGGTGTGAAATCAAAGGTTGCCAAGAATTCTAGGCTCCTCATCTCAACAAACAAGGGACTCAAAGTCAACCTACTTTTGCTTAGTGCATCTGCCACAACATTACCCTTGCCAGGGGTATAAGCTATCTCGAAGTCATAAGATGCCAAGAATTCCATCCACCTTTGCTGCCTTAGATTCAGATCTTTCTGTGAGAAGAGGTACTTGAGCGACTTGTGATCGGTATACAACTCAAACCTTTCGCCTAGGAGATAGTGGCGCCAGGATTTGAGAGCAAAGATGATCGCCGCCAACTCCAAATCATGAGTGGGATAGTTCTTCTCATGAACTTTAAGTTGCCTACCCCCATAACATATCACTCTTCCTTCCTGCATCAGAACAGCACCTAACCCCGTGCCACATGCATCGGTGTACACGGTAAACATCTTACCGCCATCAGGTAATGCCAAAACTGGAGCTGTAGTAAGGACCTTCTTGAGCTTTTGAAAAGCAAGCTCACAGTCTAAGTCCCATGCAAAAACTAAGTTCTTCTTCGTCAACTTAGTAAGAGGGGATAAAATCTTAGCGAAGTCCCTGATGAACTTCCTATAGTAGCCCGCCAGACCGAGGAAGCTTCTTACTTCGGTTGCATTCCTAGGAGTCTTCCAGTCTTGAACCGCAACCACTTTCGCGGGATCCACATCTATGCCTTGCTTAGAAACTATATGTCCAAGAAATCGAACTTCCCTTCTCCAAAAATGGCATTTGGAGAACTTGGCTTTCAACTGATGAGCTCTAAGCGTATCCATCACTTCCTTGAGATGTCTAGCATGTTCTTCCTCATCCTTTGAGAAAATCAGAATATCATCCACGAAGACAACTACAAACTTGTTAAGGAACTCCCTGAACACCCTACTCATCAAATCTACGAAGTAGGCGGGTGCATTAGTCAAACCGAATGGCATGACAAGCCATTCAAAGAATCCATCTTGAGTCCTAAACGCAGTTTTATCAATACTATCCTCAGCCACTCTAAGCTGATGAAATCCGGTGGCTAGATCGAGCTGAGAGAAAACAGAAGCACCAACAAGCTAGTCAAAGTGGTCGTCTATCCTCGGTAACGGGTGCCTATTCTTCTTTGTCAGCTTGTTCAACTCTCGATAATCAACACATAGACGAAGCGAACCATCCGCCTTAGTAGCGAATACCACAGGAGCACCCCATTCAGAAATGCTTCGCCTAATAAAATTCTTCTCAAGCAACTCCTTGATTTTCTTACTGAGCTCCCTTCTTTCACGTGGGGCCATGTGCCTAACGGGCAATGATACTGGCTTGGCATTATCGACTAGATAAATGCGGAATTCTATCTCTCGTTTAGGGGGTAACCCCTTAACTTCTTCAAAGACATCAGGATAGTCTCGGACCACCATTACAGATTGCAGATCAACGATGGACGAGTCAAGAGATTCAAGATAACATAACATGACGGGACCTCTAGGGTTACAAGAAATTTCTAGGGTATTAACGAGGCGAGTCATGAGCCTCACCACCCTATGCTCACAATCGAGGATGGCTCCATAACTGGACAACCAATCCATGCCCAAAATCAACCCGTATCTCGTGAACCCAAGAACATAAGCATTACACGTGAATTCTACGGTCAAGATAGAAATCTTCAAATCCACACAAATCATAGATAGATGGGCGGAACCCCCAATTGGATTTGAAACACTAACGGGATCCTCAACTAGACTAGTACTTAGGTGCAAACTTTCAACAAGATCAGAAGAAATAAAACTATGCGATGTGCCAGAATCAAATAAGGTGCGAACAGGATAATCAGAAATATAAACAAGGCTTTCTACAGAAATACTACCTCGGTCCTGAACTGGAGCAGTGTTGAGGGCATGCACTTGCCCTCCAAAAGGTCCTGCACGCTGAGTCTGCCCTTGTCCTTGCTTCTTGCGGCAATCCTTGCTAAGGTGTCCAGGCTCTCCACAGTGAAAGCATTCGCCCAACTTCCTCTTCTTCTTTCTGCAATCTTTGGCTATGTGCCCAACAATCCCACAGAAGTTGCATTTTCTTGGGTTCTTCGCCTTGCTGTTGTTGGCCTTATTGCCCTTGTTGTTCTTGTTGTTCTTGTTGTTCTGATTTCCTCCCCACTTGGAGTCCGTCTTCTTGGCTTGAGTCTCATTAGGCTTGACTTCTTTCTTGCCATTCTTATCGTCTCCTTGAAGCAATGCCATGTCCACTAGGCCTTCAAAAGTGGCCCCCATGGGTATATGAGACAGGGCTAAACCTTGTAATGGCTCATTCAACCCTCGTGCAAAGCGTAAAGCCTTCTTCTGGGGAGTATTAACCATGTCCAAACCAAATCGAGCAAGCTGGTTAAATTTATTCACATACTCTCTCACTGTCATGTCCCCTTGCTTCAAAGATATAAACTTCTCCAATTGCAGATTCGCCTCAGCAGATGATAGAAACTTAAGCCCAAACCTCGTCCTAAAGTCGGCCCAAGTCTCTATAGGCCTAGTAGCATTGGTGACCTCCCACCAATAAGCAGCTTCTTCTTTCAATAGCCACGCTGCCAACAGAACTTTTCTATGGTCTTCCACATCAAAGATGGCGAAGAGATCTTCAGTTTCTTTCAACCAATTTCTTGCCTCCACAAAAGTCTCCGTCCCAATAAAATTCTTGCCACCCATTGCCTTAAAGTCTTTGCAAACCTTAGCGAAATCTGCTTGTGGATTCTGAGGAGGAGGAGGAACCTCAGTTACGGTGGGGGTGTTTGCTGGGCCCACATCGTTGGCCCTAGCTTCCAAGTACCTCCGGAACCATCCGGGAATGGTTACTCCCTCGGGAAGGTTAAGATCGGCCATACTGAAAAAGAAAAAGATAGATTCAGAACGAGGAAACGAATGATAGTGCTAATGGCTTTTGGGGAATAGCCTTTTAAAATAACTAGACTTTTCTTGGAACATACTTAATTGGTTTTGAAAATAGTTTTTCAAAAGGTAAGTTTTAAAAACCTTTTGCTCAAATCTTGTAAACTTATGCTCTGATACCAAATGTAACACCCCACCTCCACCAGTACCACTCTTGCAAGCACACTAGCTTTGGAGGGGCATTAAACAAGGTAAACATGCATGCTGATATCACAAGACAGAACATATAAGTAAAAACAGAGTAAATAAAGCAGCGGATAAAACTAACATTTCAAAACCATAGTCAGGTTACATCAAAGTACTTGGTCATTATTTTCCACAAAACATAGTCTAGAAACATAAACTGAAAACTGGAAATAACATAAAGTAAATATCCCCAAGGTAGAATAAAGCCATAGCATGCTCAAGTCCAACCCATACATGAGCTATCCAGAAAAATAGCTAAAGATCCGAGCTAGGTACTAGTGTTCCCACCCTGCAAACCTAGGGGGGGGGGAGGAACGGAAGAAAAGAGGTGAAAGAAAACGGGTCAGTCAAAAAGACTGGTAAGTCCTATCTACTATTAGTATAAAAACTAATAAAGTTAACTGAACATGTAAAACAGAGATGAGATGTAGGGTGATAACTGGCATAGTGAAAAGTCAACAAGATAGATCAAGTGTGGCATCGCATATACAAGGTTAAGTTGCACCAGGTGTGTACTAGTATTCCAATCCATGTCAAGTATAAACAAGAAATGATCCCTTGGCCCAAAGCTGGCCCACATCATGAGATGACCTAAATCGAGGTCCAACTACTCGGTCTAGTCGATCGGCTCCCTATAAGCCTAACTCGTCATGTATCGGTGTCATACGGCTTAATCGTGGAATGTAGTTAACTGTGCTAGGTCCACCCCAGAGTGTATCCAGCCCTAAGGTGTAAACCACAGACACAATTCAAGCACGCACAGTCTAAACCTACTGGTGCCCATGTTCAACTCCAGACTTAATGTGCACGACCATGGTCCGCCTGAATAACCGGTGCACCCTTCAGCCGTCTCTTTTGGTCTCTTACAATCAGTTCAGTAATCGTGCCCCACCCTAGCCTAGTCCAGGGTACCCATGATACTTCTAAGTAGGTTACTGCTGAAAAGGACCACGTAACTAGGGTTTCAAGCGGGTTAAGTGTGGTTAACCCTATCCTAACCATGTATTGAGTTGGTCAAGTGTATTCAAGCAGTTCATGACTTAACCCTATCAATACATCGGGATTAATTGGTTAAGTATTCAAGCAGTCTATGTCTTAACCCTATCACTCCATCATGTCTAATTGGTTAAGTATATTCAAGTAGTCCATGACTTAACCCTACCAATCCATCGTGTCTAATTGGTTAAGTATATTCAAGTAGTCCATGACTTAACCCTACCAATCCATCGTGTCTAATTGGTTAAGTATATTCAAGTAGTCCATGACTTAACCCAACCAATCCATCGTGTCTAATTGGTTAAGTATATTCAAGTAGTCCATGACTTAACCCTATCATGTGGCATTAATTAATTTAATGCACCCAACCTCTCACATTAGACCTTGTTGTGGTTACTAGTTAAGCCGGGCGGGTCCGGGTAGCTTTACACCACAACTTAGTCTAACCTCGGGTTTCAAGTGCGACATGACCAACTACTCACATTGGGTCCTATTGTTTGTAGCCACTAGTTAAGCCGGTCGGTTCCTGGTAGATTTATGCTACAAACTCAACCCAACCTCGAGTTGGTCACACTCATATTTTCTAAGTGTCATGTCCATCATTATGTTTACAAACATAATCACAAGTCAATGTTCATGTCATATTTTAAAACCATGTTTTCATGTCATTAATATTACCCAAACCCAACGCATTCCCATCGCATGTACGTTTCGCATAACATAACATAGATCAAAAGAGGGAACTTGGCAAAAGCATGACAAAAGGGCATAAGGTAATAAGGTTGGCCACAAGTTAAACATGGTGGCATATGAGGCATAAATATGTTCATTTAAACTTGCATGTTACATGCATAACATTCAAACTTAGCGAATAGGTGATACATGGTCCTTGATGACATAGGATGATGACTAGAAGTTCGCATATAACATTATATGCAAGTTATAATAAAGGTTATGAGAGTTCTCATGTTGCATAATGCAACATTCCAAATCAAAGGTCATAGCTTTCTATGCACAAAGTCAAGGTGATAGCTTTACAAACTTGCATAGGGTAAATCTATGCATAACATGATAGGATCAAAGCACAAATCATACTTAGGCCCAAACTCAAACTTGCAACATGTCATATTTAACTTCATAGTTAGAATCTAAGAGTAGTATAGGGCTTACAATGCTATGAAGACTTATAAAATATAAATAAGATTGAGACGAAGCCACTAGCAACTCTAAACACTCCCAAATGATAAGCTCCAATAAAAACCCTTGAGAAACAAGCAAAAGATC
Source organism: Allium sativum (assembly GCA_030737875.1). Classification (NCBI taxonomy): domain Eukaryota; kingdom Viridiplantae; phylum Streptophyta; class Magnoliopsida; order Asparagales; family Amaryllidaceae; genus Allium; species Allium sativum. The sequence goes on along the minus strand of CM060919.1, from coordinate 826,195,393 downwards.
CTTGCTTTGATGAAGAAAGATTGCACTTTGGCCTTAAATCAAGCTTAGAAACTCTCAAACAAGCTTAGGAACTCTCACATGAATGAAGATGGAGGCTATGACAAGAGGGTGGAGGCCATGATTAAACATTTTGGCAGCACTTAGTTACTAGATTGATTTATGATGATTTAGGCTAGGTATTAGGGTCTTTTTATAGATGATTAGGTTAATTTAGACCATAGGATTAACCCTAATTCAGATCTGGGCCATCAATTCACGTCACTAGCCTCCAAAACAGGTCCAAACAGCCAAAATAGGTGCACCAGGCCGACCTGGGAGGTCGACCCCCAGGTCGACCCCTAGGTCAACTCTAGTGTCGACCTGGTTGGGGGGGAGGTCGACCCTAGTGTCGACCCCCCTGTCGACCTGTCTGGGCGGGAATTTTCCCGCCCAGTCTGTTTTGGCTGAATTTGAATTCTAAATTCAAATTTGAACTGTTTTTGAACTTGAAATTTTCTGAAAACTTTGATGGGCCATAACTTGGTCATACGAACTCCGATTTTCGAAACCTCGGACTCTATTTCGCGTATTTTTCCGAGACGATCGCAATGGCACAGCCCGTTTCCCTTGATTCAGATTTTAACATTTAATTCTGCCTTGATTTAAGTTATAACATGTTATTCAAAAATACAGGTTGTTACAATAGATAACGATATATATATATATAAATCGTTAATCAAATATTGATTCTGTTTACCGGAATATTTCATATTGAAATGAAATCAATGTTATTTATATTGTTTAACATCTATGGATGCAGGGAACATTTTGGAGGGATCCAACTGGATTCCTCAATATTTATAATACTGTTTGTTTCAATATATAGTGATATATAATCTGTGATTGATTAGGATGACACTGGTCATGTTATTTGGTATTTTAAATACCATATGAAATACTGGAATATAAAAAGGAAAATTTCAAAGTGAATATTGAAATGGCATATATCTATATAAAATGAATAGAATTATATAAAAGGATTTATGTAAAATGAATAGAATTATATAAAAGGTTTTGCATATAATAAATAGAATTTTATAAAGGGAATTATAAATGAGATTTAAGTGTTAGTAATAAAAAGAGATTTGTATGAAAAATTCTGCAAATAAAAATATAAATAGAATTTGGATATTTGGTTTTAAATACGAAATCAAATTGTTTTGATTATATAAAGAAATATTATTCACATTCTATGTGAAAAATTAGATTAAAGTAAATATTTTGCAAATAAAATATTATAAAGGAATTTGGGGTTTGAATTAGGAGCTTAAATGGAATTACTAAAATTAGAAACTGATTGGAAATTATTTGAGTTGAATGGCTTTCTGGGTATTGATCTGATGTTGGTTTCAGCTTTCGAGGTTTACACTTGGGAAGTTGTTCTCTTATTAGTTTACAGTTAGAGACTGATAGAGGTGGGAAGATATTGATGCGTGAATAAAAAATGGAAGCTTTTTCCAAAGTTAATAACGTTTATTTTCTAATTTTAGAAAATAAGGAATTTATGAATATATGGAAACAATAAATAGGAATTTGGGAAATGAAATGATGATTGATCGGTAAGATTTCCATTTGAGAATATGACCGTTGTTTGTACACATATGTTATCTCGTAAAAATATGTGTTTAACATGTCATATTTAACCATGCCGTTATTCGTCAAGTCGTAAGCATCAAGTCGTTCCAAGGCCATGTCGTGAGAAAAGGAAGGAACCATGTCGTCTTTATGGCGTTAAGAGGAAGCTAAAGCGATTTATAGTCATGCCGCTCTAATGTAATGACATAAGATAAGCTGGAGATTCATGTCGGCCTTAAACCATGTCGTGAGAGCCAGGTCAGGATCAGGATATGCATCGTGTCGTCCATCCTCCATGTCGTTCAGTGACACAAAGAATAGGCGGCTACTGAAGATCCCGATACGAACCATGTCATGACCTACTTATGTCACAAGATATGAAAGCCAAGCCATTAAAATCATGTCGCAAAGGAAGAGGTTCATCCATACCACATCAGGTCGCTTGCAATCATATCACGTCCTTCCATATCATTCTCCATCCATAACGTCAAAGTTAAGTCGTCATGCGATATGGCACCGTGACATGCCATAAGCCCAAGACGTAAAGAAACATAAGGTCACACGACATGAATCATGCCGTCCATCCTTCATGTCGTTCAGCGACATATAAGGCCAGTCGTTGTTCAAAGTCTAAAGCTAAACCATGTCACCTCCAACTAATATCAAATCACGCGAACAGTATGAGCCATGATAAGGAAGGTCATGTCGGGTCGCAAGCTTAAAACGCCAGGGGATAACCCGACAGGCGACACGAGTCATATCGTAAACGACATAAGTTATAGCGAGAATCCGAGTCATGTCGGTGGTGACATGAGTCATGGCGTTTTTCTGCATAATTACGAAATTGACGTCTGGTCTGATGATCACCTATAAATACCCCTCATAATTCATTTGGAAAGGGGGACCGAAAATTCATTCCAAGAAGGAGACTCCGTCAAATTCAAAGCTCATCTACAACTTCTCTAACGGCTTCTATGGATTCATCGACACTTTTCTAACTTCATGGAGATCAAATCCAAATCAATGATCATAAAAGATTTCTCCAATCAAATCTAAGGGCTTTCGATCTCATTCAAGCTACAAGATAAATCTCCCAAACATCATTCAAAAGATCTCTAATCCTCTCCAAAGCCAAAATCGAATGCTAATTCACTATGAAATCTATGAAGATTATGGAAAAGGATCAAAGCACATAAGTGGTTGAAGATTCATTACAAAGCTAAACTTCTTTCCCTTTTCTTCGCCAAATTCAAGTGAAAGTAGATCGTCAAGAGAGCGGAAAGAAAGTTAAAAGAGAGAAATGATTGTAATGAGGAAAAATTCATATGCTGTAAGCTTGAATATCATAATGAGAATTGGTTGAAAGTGGACGTGCATTCATAGAGAATCGAACCACTATAAAAATTCCTTTGTGTTCTTACTTGCTTTTATCCGTTTATTTTGCAATTACGCGGTTCCATATTCTTATCGAGTCGGTGAAGTGTAGTTTTACACCTTTGGTGTTTGATCCCAAATTTGGAGCAAACATTTGGCGCCCACCGTGGGGCCGCATTCACACTTCTCTCAATCTTAAGAGGCCTGCCATTGAAGTTCTAAGCCTACTTCTATGGTAGATTTCATAAATCCTCGATCCAAACTAATCGACCAACTCTCTTTCTAGTTCAAAAGGTCACTACCAAAATTCGAAGAGTTGCACGAAGTTATGCCTCTATCGAAAAACTACGACAATAAGTCCACCGGATATTCAGGAAGTGTCGATCATGAAGCTATCACCAACCCATGAGCTAATCTTTCAAATTTTGATCGATCCTTGGGCTGTGGAGTTGGCGTAACTCCAGATCAACTAGATACAGTTATGGGAGACTTGAATCAAAAAATGGCGATTTCACACAAAGCTTAATGGATAAGCTTGATGTGCTTCCGGCCACTCAAACGAATCTCATATCTTTAAAAGTTGACTCGCAAAAATGCGGTAAAGCCGTAAAAAATGTCTCCGTCATTCCACAAACTAATAACCCGACTGTCACTGAAACTGTGGAAGCTAGAGTAACCCACAGCAGATTTAAAGCTGTTGATACCGATTCCAATAAGAAAGATGAAACTTTGGTGGATAAGATGGAAACTCTTCTTGTTGTTCGAGCCAATCCAGCACCTCGCAAAATTGAAACCGACTTAAATGGGAATGAACACTCGCTGGTGTTAGATCATAATTAGGATCACGAGGTAAATGAAGTTGATGTTTAGTCGAATATTAGAAATGAAACCAACATTGAAGATTTCAAAACAAATCTCAAAGTGTTCAAACAAGTCCCGTTAAAGAAAAGACATAAGAATGAGTACGGTTCCTAAAAGGTTGCAAATCCTAATGAAGGGGCATTTCTTCAGACAAGGAATACAGGCCCTCATCTTGTTAGCCGTCATTGGCAGCCCGAATGAATGTCAAAGAAAAGGGCCGATGTCTGCCCCATGGAACAATGCAAAGACAAGGAGCCTCTCAGAAAATAGCATTAAGTATGTAGGAACCTTTAACAATGCTATCATGGATACTCCCGTCGATTCCCAAGCCAACAATCTAATCGCGAATGAAACTCTAAGGAATTATGTAACTCAAAAAAAAATTGTTGCCGCTATGACCAGTTTGCACCAGAAAATAGATGCTTCAAATGGGATGTTGCTGAATCAAATAAGAGCTCTCGAAACCGCTCAAGCCAGCCTCACAAACCATGTAGAACAACTTGGTGTGGAAAGGAGCATGTACCTTGCTATTTCAGTTTTTCATACAGAGAATTGTGGTCATCGTGATAATAAGGAAAGCGAGTCCAAGCAACCTTCCACCCCTACCTGTCCAGTAAGCCACAAGAAGGATATCAGAGTGATAAAAAGAACATATGGAGACAAAGGGGAAAAAGCGAACAAGAGATTTCACTTTTTCAAGTCTAAAGAATTAACTCCATTAAATGGTACCTCGGAGAACATCTTCTTTGCCATTAAAGGCGCAGGGTTCTTTCCAGAGCCACCACCACTATTAAAGATCTCAAACAAAGCAGCGACATCTGGATGTTTCTGCCATTATCACAACCAATCTGGTCATGATACTAATGATTGCAGACATCTGAAAAGCTCAATCCAGATGTTGGTTAGGGAGAGCAAGCTGCAAAAATATGTTAGGAAATCGCATACGACAAATCCTCTTTCAACGCCACAAAAGCGAAGCACATCCTTCAAACGATCAAGCCCAGGTGGAGAGGCTCCAACGAGTAACCGTGCAAGGTTAACGTTCAATATTATGGCGAATAGTCCTCGCTCAGACAATAGAAGTTGGGGGAAGATGCAAAGCTATGCAAGTTCTCAAGAGTATAACCCGACGGAGGCAATGATCCCAATGGAATTACAAGCTCCTGTTCATCCAATGATCGCCCGACACTTCCATACCCATACCGAAACTCAGTAAAAGCCGATGTTGAAATATTTGAGTCTAACCAGCAAAGGTCGTATGTTATCAGCCAAGAGCATCTGAATGGCATCAACAAACTGTCAACCTTTGATGAAGTTACAATACTGGGAATCCAGAATAACGACCGCTTGTGACAACATTCTACATAAAAACATTACTTAGTTTCTATAAAGAATTATTATGCTTCCCTTTACAAATATTAACCTCCTATGTTAAAAAGGGGAATTGTAATTGAGCAATTACTATATCGATTTTCATATAATAAGAAGTCTGCATTTACTGTACTTCGATTATTCCATTATATCGAAAGTCACTAAAACCGATTTAATACTGCAGGACGCTTAATGGCTCGCGGTCTGATAAATTCTGGCGACCCTTGCTAACATACCCCATTTGGACAGTCCAAATGTTGGGTACCGAAAGCATCATATGGAGTAAACCCGGTGATGTGAAGTGTCGCTTTGCAAATCAAATGAAAATTTTATCCAGAGTCAGACGATGAAAAGCATAGCAAATGGGCACTGTGTCATAGAGCTGCATATTCCATTAAAGAGGTACCACTTAAAGTAGGAAGGTGGAAACATCAAATCTCCAACTTCAAGTCATTTACCAAGATAAACACCATGCGGTTCAAGGAATGTTGACTCCCTTGTGGTTCAACAAGTCTGAGTGATATTTATAACATGCCTCGACAATGATGTTCCAAGCGTGAAGTGCAACAAGCACCATTCCGCATGTAAAGCGAAGATGCAATGCATCATCCGGAAAATCGAAAGGGGAAGTCATGCAGTGAATTTAACAAGATTGCCAAAGCCGAATCTGCTTGGTCTAATTGTGAAAAATAACGCTTGACGAGCGCTTATTCCGTAGAAAATCGATGATGCTTCACAACCCCTAAAAATACTAGTCCAAGTGACAAATACACCTAAGTATAGGGATAAAAAGCACTACCTTGAAAAGTAAAAGGAAGGGTTTGCGAAGGGTCGAACAGTGAGCAAGTGTCACAATAAACGAACTAAAAGGTTATAAGTTTCACTCAAAGGACATTTCTCTGAGGAAAAATACCATGGCCAACATACTACATTAACAAAAGGCTTACCGGGGCGAAGCTGAACCATCCTAAGTTGGAGAAGTTAGCATATTGTCTGCTCATTGCCTCAAAGAAGAAAAGGCCACACTACCAAGCCCATTTTATGAAATTTCTTATCAATAAACCGCTAAGCAAGTTCTCTTTTGCTCATAAGCTTCGGAAGGATAATTGAAGTAGGATATTGAGCTTAGCCAATATTACATCACTTACCATCCTCGAAGAGCTATAAATGGATAGGCTTTATTCGGTTTCATCGTTAAGTTTACCGATAAAGGAGAAAGGAAGGAGGAACCAGATGAAGCGACCATCTTCTAAAAGAGCGGAAGCACACACATAGCCAAATAAAACCCGGTGACCGCTACGGTATATCCTGACAAGGATAGCTCAAGCATCCGTTGTTTAATACTCAAACACCGTCCATAGTAAATATGAAGTTGTGAAGTACAAAGCCGCAGACAGGGGGCATCAGGATTGAGAAATCAAATGATGTGACACTCCTACTACAAACAAAATTGTAAGTTTCACCATAGGGGCACCTTCTTAATTGCAAGGTTCAGGGCCCTAGTTCTAACAAATCGTGATGAAAAATCCGATAAATGGACTAGCGTCCGCCCTGTGAAACAACGCGACTCTAAAAACCAAAGACCTCCCCGAGGGGCACCCGGTTCATCGCCGACGCCATTAAGATATGGCTGGATAGCGATACAAACATCGGGCTTTTAACCCAAGACCTCCCCGAGGGGCACCCGGTTCATCGCCGACACCATTAAGATATGGCTGGATAGCGATACAAACACCGGGCTTCTAAACCAAAGACCTCCCCGAGGGGCACCCGGTTCATCGCCGATGCCACTAAGATATGGCTAGATAGCGATACAAACACCGAGCTTCTAAACCAAAGACCTCCCCAAGGGGCACCCGGTTCATCGCCAACGCCATAAAGATATGGATGGATAGTGGTACAAACACAGGGTTTTTAGAGACCTCTTCGGAGGCATCCATTCAGATGTTGGATCTTCCAAATCCAGCTATTGATTCTGGGTCTTCCAAACCCAGTTACTGACGGACCCAAAGACCTCTCCGGAGGTGTCCGATAAGTTCAACAAGCGTCTGAATTATTCAGACTCAACGAACAACGGATCAAAGACCCATTCGAGGGCATCCGATCATAAGTCGAATATTCCAAATTCGGTTAGTGACGGAACCAAAAACTTCCCTCAAAGTTATCTGATAAAAACCACAAGTAACTGGCCCTCTCAGTTACTATGAACAACAGATTCCTTTATCTAACTGTAAAAACCAAGCCTAATTTTCAAGATATTAAAACCAATTGTGGTATGGGGGCATTACCATCGCATTAATGAAATCTAATGACGCTCTCTTAAACATACTACAATCCGGTCATAATCTCATGAAAACCCGGCATTAGATCACTCCAATCAACAAAACTGGATCTTCTGAAATAACTAAGATGAAATTAAAAGATCCTAATAAAACAATTATCCACGTGAAAGGGTTGTGAGTATCGTCTTAGTCAAGATCAGGAAAATCCAATAAAGTTGGCCTGTTATAACAAATAACTTGTGGTGCAGAATTTGTATTGCAAATACAAAACAAGCATGAAATGCAAAAAATATAAAAGCACAACGAAACTAAAAGAAAAATTTAAGGCATGAAAAGCAGGACACAATTTCCTGACAGCAAAGCAGAACTATATCATAAAGTCACAGGTTAAAGTGCAGAAAATCGGACAATAGAGTGAATAAAGATGACAAGTACAAGAGTAATAAGCGAGGACCGGCGCCCGCATATACAACCGGCCTGAATACAACACACAAAAAAAGTAATTAACAACCAAGTTGAGCAACTACTAAGCATGATAATTTCTTCTTGTCACTTGATCTCAAAGCTGGCTTGTTAAGTAAAGGCGGAGGGGTCACTTCCAGGTTACTCTGATTCTCTTGGGAAGAAAAAACGGTAGCCTCCATCTCCTTCTTCTTCTTCCTCTTCTTCTTAGACAATGAGGACTTGGCAGACTTCTTTCCTTTCTCCTTGGTAGTAACCCGGGGACTCTCATCTGCAAGATCGTCACTAAGGTTGTAGTCAACAACGTCCAAATCTGAGAAGGCACCGATCTTTGCATCCTATGACCCAAGAGTTGTAACAAGCAAGGGTGTGTTACTAGGAGGAGGGGGAGTAATGACAGAAGTAAGCAGAAAAGTTGTCAATGGTGAGTCAGCCCTAATAGCTCCTGTTGTCATTGCATTGCCTATGGTAGGAGAAAACAGGGGTGAAATTAAATTCAAAGAATGGAAACATTGAGCATAATAAGCAAGGGACCCAGGTGAATCGAAAATGGACTCTAAGCACGACAGGGTAAAGTTAGTTTCAATTTTACCTATATCTAGAAAATTCTCCGAGGGATCCCTATGCTCGATTCTCCAGTGATCGGGATTGTCGTCATCAGCCTCATCGTTTTCACCATGCTCATTAGCGATATCCATTGTATTAATATCCCCCTTAATGGTGACATTTTTATATTTAGGAGTGTCAAATGGGTTAGCTAATGTCTGTGAGCCAGAAGCTTCGAAGGCCGAGGGATCAACAGGAAGGTTGACATCTGGTTGAGTGTGGACTTTCTCACCGGAAGTACCGGTCCTCTCATCTATTAGTTGTGCATTTCCTTCTACCAAAGCCATTTTGGACCTGTCGTCTAAGAGTTTGTCAATGAGTTCGTCCTCGCAAAAATCATCATAGTTAATCTCAAGCACTCGCTCCCAAACAAGCGCCAAAGTACGTGCAAAACTATCCTCTAGGTAATGCAAGCTCCCACAGCTCATGACATTGTATACATACAAGCGGAACATATCATCATCAGCTTTGTCCATAGCTTGTTTGTGAGTTTCTTCTGCAATTATCTTGTCCTTCTCAAGAGATTCGACCTTGGGCATCAGTGTCTGGTTAGAAGCCTTTAGAGATTTTACCTCCTTACGAAGATTAGCGGCATCCTCCCGATATTGTTTGGAGAAATCCTTCTCTACAGCCAATTCGGCATCATCATTGCACTTGGCAGCTATGGCATCTTTTTCTCTTTGTTTGGAAGCCTCGAGTTCTTCCCGAAGCTTTTTAATCTCGTTGTTTGATGCCTCTAACTCTACGACTCTTTTATTAAGAACTGCGTTAGTAGCATAACGATCATCTAAAACCTTCTCCTATTTGACTTTATCATCCTCCAACTTGGCAATTTTCGTAAGATGAGAATCATGGCGCTTTTGGAGGTTATCACCAAGTTTCTCCCATCCATGCAAATTTTGATAAAAGATATCTCTCAGGATGTTCCATTTGGTCTCAAGTTGACTCTTAGCAGTATTGAACTGGGTGCGTGTTTGACTTATAACCGATTCCACCTCTTTAAGAAAATCATCTGCGTCGGTTATACTTACTCCACGATCAAAGCAAAGCCCTTTCAAGTTCCAACCCGGGAGCTTTTCGGTAAAGGAGATGTTCATCGAGCCAGGAGTATGGCGAGGTTTATTAATGATCGAATGGACTTCAGCTGAAGGACCAGGAGGGCCAAAGGATGAAGGGAGTCAGGGTTTAATAGGCAGCTTCTCTACTCGGGGATGCTTATAAGAACCATCCCTTTCTCGTTTCCTCCCTCACCCCCTTCATCGGGAGTGTCTTCCCTTAGCCAACTGCATCTCCTAGCCTCTTCCTCTTCTTCCTCACGTATTTTCTTTCTCTGTTCCTCAGTCAGGACGGATTCTGATACATGTAAAGACTGGGAAGAGGGTTTTGAGTGCGGAGGAGGATGGGGCGGATCATGGTGATGTGATGATTGCTGAGGTTCGGATCGTAGTAAGTTCTTTGGATCGATAGTTTTGCTCCTCTTACTAAAGTCTGATCCGATTCCTAACGAGCATCTCCCGTGCATGTCTAAACCTGAAAGGAGATATGGATAAGTTTTCGATACTTGAAACTATAAGGTATCTAAAAATGCTAAAGCAAGATTCAAACACAGAAAAAGAATTGGGATGCATAAGATGAATTTCTTTAAAAAATACTGCTGTTAACAGACCGGTCATATCCTCTGAGTTTATGGGAATTCCTAAAGATTTAAGATGCTTTTCTGACCCAGTTGAGGCTGCATCCCTAAGTCTGGTTTCTATGATTTGAGAGTTGAGAGGCTGAGTAACCGAACCATCCTAACTAAGGTATCTAGCAGAGTTAAGATCACTCAAATTGTCAAATGTACCTGCAGAATCTTCCTTAGCTGCATTTTCAGTAGGAGAATCTCCAGTTATAGTCTCAGTATTTGGATCAGTTTCTAATACAACTACGTCTTCACCATCATGTTCAATCCTGCACTCAAGTTCAGAAGGATTCACTTCACTATTATCTCTTTTAGCCTATTCGGAATCTAATTCTGGCTCAAGAGGCGGGAAAATGTTCTCTTTCTCAATTGACTCAACCGATGTTGTAGGATCCTCGCCCCTATGACGACTAGAGTCTTCATCTTCGACGAGGGCGACGTTTTTTCACTAACAAACCCTGAACATCTTTTCAAGCAAGGGTCAATGGAAGGGTTTTGATCGGCTTGAGTTACACTCCTGTCATCTGGATTTCCTAAATCTGATTTTGTAAGGTTAGGTTTAGGAGTGGAAGGTCCAACCTTACATAAGAACTTCCTCAAGGGATGAAGTAGTTCGTATTGGTGGAGAATGCTATCTGTAATAAAAAGTTTTCTACTTCTCTTAGCCTCGTCAATGGCTTTTAGTGTTTCGTATGTGGCTTTATGAGAAGGGGGTGCTTTGTTGTCCTTAATCAGGGTAGGGAGTACTGCATTTCAAAAGAAATAATGTAAGAACGTATAACTTGAAAGGAAGTAAAGTCGAGACCTCTGAATAAACTACACATACCTCCATCTGTCCATTGCCCTCGGAATGGTTCGGGGCATCTAACGAAGTAAAAATGGTTTAAAAATCCTAAAACACTGTTCGGTAATTCGAGAACTAGCTTCCGATTTCTAGCACCTTCAACATGCATAATAGAGGGGGTGTCCTTCCTACTCTTGAAAGAACACAAGTACCGAAGTTCCTGGAAAGTAGGCTCTTGCTTTGTCGTATCCATGTAAAGGACATTAAGGCCTAGTAGAACTGTGTAGCCATTAGGATGGAGTTGGAAAGGAGCGATGCCTAGATGGTTTAAGATTCGCCCTAAAAAAGGATTAAACGGGGGAATAGCACTAGCTGCATGCATTTGTTTGCTTACGACAACATATCCAATAGGAGGGTCGTCAGCAAATATGCCATCTTTTGGTAATATCGCATCCGTAAGAGGAATTCCGTATTGACCACATAGTAGTTCATATTGCTCCTGAGTTAGGGTGGTAGATTGTCTCTCTTGATCCCTAGTTTTAATCGGAGAAGGTCCGAAGGAAGGGGGCAGAAACTTGGCTAGAAGTTGTAGCTGTTTCAGTCTCAGAAACCTTGTTTAAAGGGGGATCGGTTTGTGCCGAGGAGGTCTCTTTACTTTGAGGAAGAGCTTGCTTTTCAGTAGTCATTATACACAGATATACTCGAATACATTTCAATTTTCCAATAGAAAGAATTGAAGAATAAAAATGTGAAAACACATCAAAACATTGAAACGAAGGAGATAAACACCGTGGCAAGGTGTTTGATGGCAGTAGAGTTAAGTCGTTATGACGTAATTGCTCATGCCGTAGCAGCAACATGTCGGTTCGCTCATGTCGTTACCACGGCTTGGAATTCATGGTCGGTCACGACATGAGGCTCATGTCTGTTCATGGCATGAGGCTCATGTCGGTTCACGACATGAGGCTCATGTCGGTTCACGACATAAGGCTCATGTCGGTTCACAACACAAGGCTCATGTCGGTTCACAACACAAGGCTCAAGTTGGTTCACAGTGTGAGGCTTATGTCGGTTCACGACATAACACTCATATCAATCCACGACTTGAATCTCGTGTCGATCCACAACCTAAGAACCATGAAGGTCCGCGACTCCATGTTAGTTTGCAACTTCGAATTTTAAAAGCAGTTCAACGCCAACATGAAGGTCCTGACTTTAAGAGGAATTATACAGCAGCTATAGCAATAAAGGGTTCATGCTTTAGGTATTTCAGCAAGCAACTGATGTGCAGTATAGCAAAATATTCAAAAAACTGTTCGTGTGATCATCATCGAATCAAAGTGCAAAACGAGATATTTTATGGCGTTAGAGTTATATTGCTTGAGCACGCTTTGAAACTCATGTCGCAGAAACAACATAAGACTCAAGTAGTATGTATTACACAGAACTATGAGTTTAAAAGGAATCAAAGGATTTCAAAGCTCTCATACACAAGTATACTCATTCTAATTCAACTTGTTTTAGATTCACAAAACATCTCAATAACACAAAACAGCCAAAATCAATTCACAAGACCATCACTTTATCGGAAATAAGTAAAAAACCCTAAATCCTTTACAAATCCTAGCATTTAGAGGAACAAAGAAGAATTCAGATCCGAAAATTACTTACAATAATTTATGAATGGTTTTCGAAGGAAGGGTTCTTCAAGATCGAGAGTATAGGTCACAAATTGGATTGATGAAGCTCTTCGAAGTTGGTCGGAATCTGGTTGCGATGACTTTGATGGAGGTGTCGGCTTGATTGGGTAAGACGCTTGTGAGAGTGGCGATGATGTTTCTCTGATTCAATCTGCCATTAACAAGTCGAAGGTTCAGAATGAGAAGAGGGATAGGAATGGATATACGGATTTTAGAATAATATATAAAGGCGTAGGGGGTTATCGGGCCAAGTTAAGACCGATTTGAAGCGCAGCACGACTTAAAACCCACAAGCAATTCAGAGGGGCACGATTTACGACATGATAATGAGAACGAATTGGTTTTTCAGAGGTTCGAACGACTTAATTAAAATGCTTGAAAGGGGGATCAGGGATATCATGATTCGAAGCCCATGTTATTTCTAATAACATAAACTTCGAGGGGCAAATGTTATCCCATAAAAATACGTGTTTAATATTTCATATTTAACCATGCCGTTATTCGTTAAGTCGTAAGCATCAAGTCGTTCCAAGACCATGTCGTGAGAAAAGGAAGGAACCATGCCGTCTTTATGGCGTTAAGAGGAAGCTAAAGCGATTTATATTCATGCCGCTCTAATGTAATGACATAAGATAAGGTTGAGATTCATGTCGGCCTTAAACCGTGTCGTGAGAGCCAGGTCAGGATCAGGAAATGCATCGTGTCGTCCATCCTCCATGTCGTTCAGTGACACAAAGAATAGGATGCTACTGATGATACCGATACGAACCATGTCGTGACCTACTTATGCCGCAAGATATGAAATTCAAGCCATTAAAATCATGTCGCAAAGGAAGAGGTTCATCCATACTACATCAGGTCGCTTGCAATCATATCACGTCCTTCCATATCATGCTCCATCCATAACGTCAAAGTTAAGTCGTCATGCGATATGGCACCGTGACATACCATAAGCCCAAGACGTAAACAAAAATAAGGTCACACGACATGAATCATGCCGTCCATCCTTCATGTCGTTCAGCGATATATAGGGCCAGTCGCTATTTAAGGTCTGAAGCTAAACCATGTCGCCTCCAACTAATGTCGAATCTCGCGAACGGTACAAGCCATGATAAGGAAGGTCATGTCGGGTTGCAAGCTTAAGGCGCCAGGGGGTTAACCCGACAGGCGACACGAGTCATATCGTAAACGACATAAGTTATAGCGAGAATCTGAGTCATGTCGGTGGCGACATGAGTCATGGCGTTTTTCTGCATAATTACGAAATTGCCATCTGATCTGAAGATCACCTATAAATACCCCTCATAATTCATTTGGAAAGGGGGACCGAAAATTCATTCCAAGGAGGAGACTCCGTCAAATTCAAAGCTCATCTACAACTTCTCTAATGGCTTCTATGGATTCATCAACACTTTTCTAAGTTCATGGAGATCAAATCCAAATCAATGATCATAAAAGCTTTCACCAATCAAATCTAAGGGCTTTCGATCTCATTCAAGCTACAAGATAAATCTCCCAAACATCATTCAAAAGATCTCTAATCCTCTCCAAAGACAAAATCGAATGCTAATTCACTATGAAATCTATTAAGATTACGGAAAATGATCAAAGCACATAAGTGGTTGAAGATTCATCACAAAGCTAAACTTCTTTCCCTTTTCTTCGCCAAATTCAAGTGAAAGTAGATCGTCAAGAGATTGGAAAGAGAGTTAAAAGAGAGAAATGATTGTAATGAGGAAAAATTCATATGTTGTAAGCTTGAATATCATAATGAGAATTGGTTGAAAGTGGATGTAGATTCATAGAGAATCGAACCACTATAAAAATTCCTTTGTGTTCTTACTTGCTTTTATCCGTTTATTTTGTGATTACGCAGTTCCATATTCTTACTGAATCGGTGAAGTGTAGTTTTACACCTTTGGTGTTTGATCCCAAATTTGGAGCAAACAACATGTTTTCCTTTGATAGTTAAATCACCGACTATCGAAGATTTTGACCATTTTCGTTGTCAATACGGAGAGACCGGGATCAGATATATTATCTGAAAAGCACTTCGTATGGCATTAGCATCGCGAATCAAATATGATGAAGATAATTGAAGACGGAGTTATGTAAGGGTTGTTCAGTAAACCTAGGTAGAAATTGCCTAAGATGGATTTACAGAATAGTACCTTCGGTTTGTCCAGTCCTAGGATGACCTGTATGGAAGAATGTCTGACAGAGTATATTTAATAGATCGCGTAATTGACCACTTCAAACGTATTTACGTTTGGTGGTGGAGGAATTCGTTTCTCTTAGCTGTATACCAGTGGTATTTTTGGGAAATAAATTTGTGATTTGGCAGGTATGACGATGTGACATTCAAAGTAATTAAAGGTGTGATCTATACGTTATGACCTCTAGCCTCACAACCAAGAAATGGTATGAAATCGGGTAGGTCGCATGGCTAAGTGGTTAGCTGCCAATTAGGGTGTATTATCACCTAATCTGGAGAAATTCTGTAATGACCCGAGGGATTTTCAACCTTGGTTATCGACATAAACTCAATGTCGACTACCAAGCATCGGAAATACTGGATAGTTAATAGAAAGAAGTTAGAGGGAGAGAATAAATAAGATAGAAAATTAGAATAGAAGAAGAAGAAGAAGATCACAACAACATAATCTGATCAACACTAATCTCACAACGGAACGAATAAAATATAACATAATTTTGAAATAAAACCAGCATATATATATAATAACATTTATCAGAGTACAACACTTACAACACAGCGGAAATAAGCAATTGCTATAAAATTCTGAAGCCTCCTGCTCCAAGCTCTCAGTATATCTGTAAAATCCTAACTACTTGGCTGCCCGTACAAATTTGGGCACCCAATAGTTTAGGGAAAACAAAACAAAATAAACTCCGGGCCAGTCATGGGGCTGGTGTGAGTAAACAATTTAAAATAATTTGAGAAAATAAATGATATCTCATAAGACCGCGCCATATAACACGGAACGGGTTTTTTCCTTATGAGAATCCAAAACACTTGATTTAACATTCAAGATCCTTTTACAAGAAATGATAATCTTTATATCAAAACTATTTTGATATTATAATAGTGTTTACCAACCACAATATAATAATCATCTAGCAGAATGCTTTCATCTCACATTCCACATACATTATATATATATATATATCAAAAACCGTGGGCGCCTATTGGTTAATGAATTCCAACTGGCAAGGTATGGGACCACCTTCGGACAGTGTATCTCTAGAGAGGAATACACCGGGTTCAACAAGACAATCTTGTAACCCAGGCTCAACAGGGCCGGTCACTCATTTCTCTTGAGTGTACCAAATGTATTATCACCAACGGTTGGGATCAGCAACCGATTCCCGAAAGGGACGACATCGAAATAAATTATAGAAGTAAATGGAGTTTCTCTAGATCAAGTGACAATATACCCTAATTGGCAGCTAACCACTTTGCCATGCGATCTACCCGATTTTACGCCATTTCCGGTTGTGAGGCTAGAGGCCATATGTATAGATCACACTTTTATTTACTTTGAATGTCACATCATCGTACCCGCCAAATGACAAATTGATTTCCCCAAAAATACCATGGGTATACAGCTAAGAGAAATGAATTCCTCTGCAACTAAACGTAAATACGTTTGAAGAGATTAACTTACGCGTTCTATTAAATATACCCTATCAGACATTCTTCCAAACAGGTCGTCCTGGGACTGGACAGACCGAAGTTACTATTCTGTAAATCCATCTTAGGCAATTTCTACATATGATTTACTGAACAACCCTTGCATAACTCTGCCTTCAATTATCTTTATCATATTCAATTCACTATGCTAATGCCATACGGGGGATGGTTTTCAGATAATATATCTGATCCCGGTCTCTCCGTATTGATAACGGAAATGGTCAAAATCTTTGACAGTCGGTGATTTAACAATCAAAGGAAAACATGTGTACAAACAGCGGTCGTATTCCCAAATGGAAATATTACCAATCAATCATCATTTCATTTCCCAATTTCCCATTTATCGTTTCCATAAATTCATAAATTCCTTATTTTCTAAAATTAGAAAATATACGTTATGAACTTTGGAAAACGTTTCCATTTCTGATTCACGCATCAATATCTTCCCACTTCTATCTGTCTCTAACTGTAAACTAGTAAGAAAACAACTTCCCAAGCATAAATCCCGAAGGCCGAAACCAACATCAGATCGATACCCAAAAGGCATTTAATTCAACTAATTTCCAGTCAGTTTCTAATTTTAGTAATTCCATTTAAATTCCTAATTCAAACCCCAAATTCCTTCATAATATTTTATTTGCAAAATATTTACTTTAATCTAATTTTTCACATAGAATATGAATAATATTTCTTTATATAGTCAAAACAGTTTGATTTCGTATTTAAAAACAATATCTCAAACCCAAATTCTATTTATAATTTTATTTGCAGAATCATTCATACAAAATCTTATTTCATTTCCAACATTTAAAATCTCATTGCAAATTTCCTTTATAACTACTATTGTAACAACCTGTATTTTAATAACGTGTTATAACTATAAATCAAGGCAGAATTAAATTTTAAAATAAGAATCAAGGGAAACGGGTTGCGCCATTACGTTCATCTCGAAATTCTGCTTGAAATCGAGTCCGAGTTTACGAAAATCGGAGTCCGTATGACCAAGATATGGCTCTCCAAAGTTTCAGAAAATTCAAGAGTTCAAAACAGTTCGAATTCAAGTTCAAAATTCGAATTTCAAAACCCAGACCGACTGGGCGGGAAAATCCCGCCAGCACCAGGTCGACTAGGGAGTCGACTGGGCAGTCGACCCCCTCGACCAAGTCGATTGGGCAGTCGACTTGGGTGTCGACCTGGTCACCTAGCCTGTTTTTGAGCCAGATGTATCTGGTCTCGTTGCTTGTCCAGATTCACTCTCTAAACACTATACAAACAGCCCCTGACCCTAGACTTTCTATCACATTCCTGTCCGACCATATGCTGCTGAAGTTTTGACTGGAAGATAGAGAACAAGGAGGCTATTCAGGACTTTGTTAGTGCTACGTTAGTTTGGGGATTTTGCTAGAGATTCTGCTTCTACTCTTTTTTGCTTTCTTATTCTCTAGACTACGATCTGTAAGCCCTTTGTCACTCTTAGATTTAAACTGTATATTTAACCTGAACACGATGTAAACTGAAATTATGCCTAAACATGATAACTAAGTTGGATCTACTATTGTATATCTTGGATCTATAACTATCACTTTTAAATCTGTTATTTTGAATCTAGTTTTGTACACCCTAGATCTATTCATCTTAAATGTTGACTTGTGGAATATTAGTATGAACTTGATTTGGATATATTCATGTTTAATCTAAAACCCCTTTACGATCTTTATCTTGCCATGCCTATGATGTTGAAACTATTATTGGGGTACTATCTTATGTCAATCCTTTACCATGTCTATCACCATGTCTTGTCAAGTTGATGTTGAGACCCTATTTCATATGCCTGTAATGTTATAATCATCATGCTTAACTTGTGAACACCTTTGCCATTCTATGACTATCTTGTTTGTGTCATTCCCTATTTTGACATGTTGTATTAATGTGAATTCACGTACGTTGGGGATACGTTTTGGGGTAGATTAGGCAAACTTGAAATTGGCTATGGAATTGACATGATATGACATGAAAATATGACATGAAAACTTGACATGAGAATAAGCTAGAAACATGAATTTGGGACATGACAATTAGATAGCTTGAAAGTGGCCAACTCGAGGTTGGGTTGAATTTGCAACGTAAATCTGCCCGGAACCGCCCGGCAAATCCAATAGTTGCAAATAATAGGACCCAATGTGGGTAGTTGGTCATATAGCACTTTAAACCCGAGGTTAGACTAGGTTATGGTGTAAAGCTGCCCGGACCCGCCCAGCACATCCAGTAACCATAACCAAGTCTAATGTGAGAGGTTGGGGTGCGTTAAGTAAATTAATGCCACATGGTAAGGTTAAGTCATGGACCACTTGAATACACTTAACCAATTTGATACATGTTTGGATAGGGGTTAAGTCATGACCTTTTTAATGACAACACTTAACCCAATAGAAATCCTAGCCACGTGGTCCCTTTCAGCAGTAACCCACTTAGAAGTATCACGATACCCTAGGGACTAGGCAGGGTGGGGCACGATTACTGGGCTGATTGTAAGCGACTAAGAATAACGGCTGAGTAAGGTGCGCCAGTGTACGTTCAGGCGGACTAGGGTCATGCACTTAGTCCGGAGTTGAAAAAGTAGGCATGGGCACCCGTAGTACTACATTTTGCGTGCTTGATTTGTGTCAGTGGTTGACACCCTAGGACCTGATACACCCTAGGGTGGACCTAGCACATGTGACTACATTCCGCGATTGGGCCGTATAAAACCGACACACGACGAGTAAAGCCAATCGATTAGGATGGACTGTTGGACCCCGTATTAGGTCATTTCATGTTATTGGGTTTAGGGATCATTTCGGGATTTATACTTGACCTGGATTTGGACACTAGTACAGTTAGTGCAGTAAACCTTGTATATGCGATGCCACTCTTATCTTGTTACCTTTTATTATCATGCCAGTCCAGTTATTATCTTTATAGTTAATCTCAGTTTCTCATGTCCAGTTAACTTTATTAGTTTTTATGCTGATAGTCACTAGGGCTTACCAGTCTTTTTGACTGACCCGTTTTCTTCCACCTCTTTTTCTTTCGTTTCCTCCCCAGGTTCTCAGGAAGGAAACTCTAGCTCTTAGCTTGGACATTGCTTGCTTTCTGACAGCTCATGTACGGTTTGGTCTTGAGCTATGCTATGGCTGCACTCATGCTCTTTTTGGGGAATAATATTGGACTTATGTTGTTTTAAGTACTTTGCTTCTTTAGAACTTGATGTAATGAAACAATGACTTGGTATTTTGATGTAAGAGGTTTTGACTCTATTTTCCACGTAATGAGATTTGGTTAAATTTATATCCGCTGTTTTATATACTCTGTTTAATTTATGTTCTGTCTTATGTTATCTCTGTGCCTGTTTACTAGATAATACCCCTCCAAAACTAGTGCATTCCCTTTGAGTGACCCTAGCAGAGGTGGGGTGTTACATTTGGTATTAGAGCAGAAGGTTACCAGACTGGGCAAAAGTTTTAAAAACTTTCTGAAAATTATTTTCAAAACCATTTGTAAAGAAGCATTTTTCAAGAAAAGTTCTATTTTTAAGAAAAGGCTATTCCTCAAAAGCCATTAGCACTTTCCTTGTTTCCTCGTTTGAATCTTTTTCTTTTCGTTTTTCAACATGGCCGATCTTAACCTTCCCGAGGGAGTACCCATACCCGGATGGTTCCGAAGGTACTTGGATGCTAGGGCCAGCAATGCGGGCCCGGCAGACATCCATCCTCCTCCTCCTCTAGTAGCCGCGGTTCCTCCTCCTCCTCCCGGCACCTCCCTCGCCAAAATATGCAAAGACTTTATAGGAATGGGCGGCAAGAGCTTCCTTGGAACTGAGACCTTCGCTAAGGCACGAAACTGGTTAAAGGAGACTGAAGACCTGTTCGTTATCTTCGAGATGGAGGATCATAGGAAAGTTCAGTTGGCAGCATGGTTGTTGAAAGAGGAAGCTGCATTTTGGTCGGAAGTCGCCAACGCTACCAGACCAATTGAGACTTGGGCAGACTTTAGAGAGAGGTTTGGGCTTAAATTCTTATCGTCAGCAGAAGCGAACCTTCAGATGGAGAGGTTCCTGGCACTCAAGCAAGGGGACATGTCTGTTAGGGAGTACGTGAATAAATTTAATCAGTTTGCTCGGTTTGGTTTGGACTTAGTCAACACGGCTGAGACGAAGGCTCTACGATTTGCTCGAGGATTGAGCGAGCCACTCCACACTATGGCCATGACTCATGTGCCCATGGGGGCGACCTTTGAAAGCTTGGTGAATATGGCCCTTCTTCATGAGGAAGACAAGGGTGACAAAAAGGAGGTTAAGTCTAATGAGACTCAGAACAAGAAAGTTGACTTCAAGAAGGGAGGCAACAAGAATAACAAGGGCAACAACAACAATGCTAACAAGCCACGTGAGACGAGGAAGTGCAACTTTTGTGGTATCACGGGACATATAGCTAAAGACTGTAGGAGGAAGAAAAGAAATTTGGGTGAATGCTTTCACTGCGGGGATACTGGACACATCAGTAAGGATTGCCCTAAGAAGCAAGGACAGGGGCTAGGGTAGACACATCGAGCAGGACCTTCTGGAGGGCAGTTGCAGGCTCTCAACACCACTCCAGCTCTTGACGAGGTAGTAATATTTCTGTAGAAAGCCTTGTTTACATTTCTGAATTTCCTGTTCGAACCTTATTTGACTCTAGCGCATCGCATACTTTTATCTCTTCTGATATTGTTGAAAATCTGCACTTAAGTACTAGTCTAGTTGATGATCCCGTTAGTGTTTCAAATCCAATTGGGGGCTCCGCCCATTTATCTATGATTTGTGTTGATTTGAGGATTTCCATCTTAAGCGTGGAATTCACGTGTAATGCTTATGTTCTCGGACTCATGGGATATGGTTTAATTCTGGGCATGGATTGGTTGTCCAATTATGGAGCTATCCTTGATTGTGAACGAAGGGTAGTGAGGCTCATGACACGCCTTGGTAATACCCTTGAACTTTCTTGTAACCCGAAGGGTCCGGTCATGTTATGTTATCTTGAATCTCTCGACTCGTCCGTCGACAATCTGCACTCCGTGAGAGTAGTCCGAGAATATCCAGATATCTTTGATAAGGTGAAAGGGTTACCCCCTAAACGCGAGATAGACTTCCGAATTTATCTGGTTGATAATGCCAAGCCTGTTTCATTACCCGTTAGGCATATGGCCCCACGAGAAAGAAGAGAGCTCAGTAAACAAGTCAAGGAGTTGCTCGAGAAAAATTTCATAAGGCGAAGCATTTCTGAATGGGGTGCTCCGGTGGTATTCGCTACTAAGGCGGATGGTTCGCTTCATCTGTATGTAGATTATCGTGAGTTAAACAAGCTGACGAAGAAGAATAGGCACCCACTACCAAGAATCGATGATCTTTTTGACCAGCTTGTGGGAGCATCTGTTTTCTCTCAACTTGATCTAGCCACAGGATTCCATCAACTTAGAGTGGCTGAGGATAGCATTGACAAAACTGCGTTTAAGACTCCAGATGGGTTCTTCGAATGGCTCGTCATGCCATTTGGGTTAACGAATGCACCCGCGTACTTTGTAGACCTGATGAGTAGGGTGTTTCGGGAGTTCCTTAACAAGTTCATGGTGGTTTTTGTGGACGATATTCTAATCTTCTCAAAGGATGAAGAAGAGCATGCTAGACACCTAAAGGAAGTCATGGATACGCTTAGAACACACCAGTTAAAGGCTAAGTTCTCCAAATGCCATTTTTGGAGGGAGGAAGTTCGGTTTCTTGGGCACGTAGTTTCTAAGCAAGGTTTAGCCGTGGACCCCGCAAAGGTAGTTGCGGTGCAAGACTGGAAAATTCCTAAGAATGCAACAGAGGTGAGAAGCTTTCTCGGTTTGGCGGGCTTTTATAGGAAGTTCATTAAAGACTTCGTTAAGATTTCAGCCCCTCTTACTAAGTTAACGAAGAAAAACCTAGCGTTTGCATGGGACATAGAATGTGAGATTGCTTTCCAGAGACTCAAGAGAGCCCTCACCACAGCTCCAGTTTTAGCATTACCCGATGGAGGAAAAATGTTCACGGTGTACACAGATGCGTGCGGCACGGGATTAGGCGCTGTCCTAATGCAAGAAGGAAGAGTGATATGCTATGGGAGTAGACAACTTAAGGTTCATGAGAAGAACTATCCCACACATGACTTGGAGTTAGCCGCGATTGTTTTTGCACTTAAAGCTTGGCACCATTATCTCCTAGGGGAGAGATTCGAGCTATACACCAACCACAAATCACTTAAGTATCTCTTTTCGCAAAAAGATTTGAATCTGAGACAGCAGCGGTGGATGGAATTCTTGGCCTCATATGACTTCGATATAACTTATACCCCCGGCAAGGGTAACATGGTGGCGGATGCGCTAAGTAGAAAAAGGTTGACTTTGAGCCCCTTATTTGTTGAAAGAAAAAGTCTAGAGTTTATAGCGACCTTTGATTTTACGCATGTTGTTGAGTCATTGACTGGTACGTTAGTATCTCTTGAGCTGAGACCTACGCTTCTAGATCAAGTAGGGACTTCGCAGAAAGAAGACCCACAGATAGTCGAAATCATGGACAAGTTAATCAGTGGTGAGACGTCAAGTCACCTAGGTAGGTATACCATTGATGACAAAGGATGGCTAAGGCGCGATGGAAGGCTATGTGTTCCACTAGTGGGAGACTTAGTAAATAAAGTTCTCGAAGAGGCGCATCACTCGAAGATGACTATACATCCCGGAGGGGATAAGATGTATAGAGATATGAAACGCATTTTCTTTTGGGCCGGAATGAAAAAGGACGTGGCAGAATTCGTCTCAAAGTGCATGGTGTGCCAACAAGTCAAGGCCAAATCTAAGAAGCCCGGTGGGCTATTACATCCTTTGGAGGTCCCGCAATGGAAGTGGGAAAGTATCTCGATGGATTTCGTGGATGGATTGCCTAGGTCGAGGAAAGGGAATACTAGCATATGGGTCATTGTTGATAGACTCACGAAGAGTGCTCACTTCATTCTGGTGAAAAGCAAAAGGACTGCATCATGGCTAGCATCTATTTACCTTCGAGAGATAGTACGGTTGCACGGGGTTCCTTCTAGCATAGTCAGTGACCGTGACCCAATTTTCACTAGCCAGTTTTGGAATAGTCTGCAAGAAGCAATGGGTACACAACTTAATTTAAGTACAGCCTATCACCCTCAGACGGATGGACAGACCGAAAGGGTAAATAGAGTACTAGAGGATCTTTTGAGGCTATGCATTCTTGATTTTGGTGGTACTTGGGAAGACCATCTCCCTCTCGTGGAGTTTTCTTATAATAATAGCTACCAAGCTAGCATAGGGATGGCACCGTTTGAAGCCCTGTATGGAAGACCGTGCAAGTCACCAACTTGATGGTGGGAGACGACTGACAGACTTATACTTGGGCCCGACATGATACGAGACACTTCTGAGAAGGTGGAGTTGATACGAAGACGAATGAAAGCGGCCCAAGATAGACAGAAATCTTATGCGGACAAGAGAAGGACAGACCTAGAGTTCTAAGTCGGAGATATGGTTTTCATAAAAGTCTCTCCTTTGCGCAATGTGGTTCGATTTGGAGCAATTGGAAAGCTAGCACCAAGATTCGTAGGACCGTTCCCTATCACTGAGAGGATTGGGCAGATGGCCTATAAGGTAGAGTTACCTGAGAGGCCGGCCGGAGTACACAATGTCTTTCATGTCTCGCATCTCCGAAAGTGCCTACATGAATCAGCTGAGGTGGTTGAGCCAAGCATCCTCGAAGGCGTAGAAGTGGAGAAAGAAGCAACGTTGAGGCGAGTTCCTATTCGTATCTTAGGGACGGAGATCAAGAAGCTAAGGAATCGCGAAGTCAAGCTAGTCAAAGTACAGTGGAGTGAAGCCCAAGAAGACGCAACTTGGGAAACCGAGGAGAAGATACGCGCGCTTTACCCATTTCTTTTTTAGGGTACTTTCTTGATCTCTTTTTCCTTTGAGCTTGTAAACCTTTCGTATCATCCTACCTATGTTTGTTTCGTTAATCTTGTCTTGAGAATCTTAGAACCCTCTTTGGATGTAAACATGTATTTGAAACATGTTATGGTTGATGTTTGCAAATGGTTGCAAGTGTTTGCAAGTGATTTCTAGTGGTTGCATGACACACATTAGGCACTAGATCGGCTCAGACACCTTTTCATGTTGCATTTGCATGGGTGCTTATACTTGTACATGGATGAACTTGTTATGCTATCACGTGGATGTTGCATATGGATGATGTTTGTGCACTCATGTAGAAATTTTAAGTTATGTTAGGAATTTGCATACATGTTGGACTCATTACACTAACATATCTTGCATTAAGGAGGTTTACTGAATCAGTAACCGCCTGATCTTTTGCATTAGATAAGTACATATACACACACATACTGCATATGTTCATACAGCATTAGAATTTTTTTAAGGACAATGGTTGCTCGTGAATGATGTTGTGAGTAGATGGATGTGGATGGTAGGATGCGTTCTTCCTAAATTAGAGATTTCGGGGACGAAATCCTTTAAGGATGGGAGAATGTAATAACCCGTATTTTAATAACGTGTTATAACTATAAATCAAGGCAGAATTAAATTTTAAAATAAGAATCAAGGGAAACGGGTTACGCCATTACGTTCGACTCGAAATTCTGCTTGAAAACGAGTCCGAGTTTACGAAAATCGGAGTCCGTATGACCAAGATATGGCTCTCCAAAGTTTCAGAAAATTCCAGAGTTCAAAACAGTTCGAATTCAAGTTCAAAATTCGAATTTCAAAACCCAGAACGACTGGGCAGGAAAAATCCTGCCATCACCAGGTCGATTGGGGAGTCGACTTGGCAATTGACCCCCCCTCCCCGACCAAGTCGACTGGGCAGTCGACTTGGGTGTCGACCTGGTCACCTAGCCTGTTTTTGAGCCAGATGTATCTGGTCTCGTTGCTTGTCTAGATTCACTCTTTAAACACTATATAAACAGCCCCTGACCCTAGACTTTCTATCACATTCCTGTCCGACCATATGCTGCTGAAGTTCTGACTAGAAGATAGAGAACAAGGAGGCTATTCAGGACTTTGTTAGTGCTACGTTGGTTTGGGGCTTTGCTAGAGATTCTACTTCTACTCTTTTTGCTTTCTCATTCTCTAGACTACGATCTGTAAGCCCTTTGTCCCTCTTAGATTTAAACTGTAAATTTAACCTGAACACGACGTAAACTGAAATTATGCCTAAACATGATAACTAAGTTGGATCTACTATTGTATATCTTGGATCTATGACTATCACTTTTAAATCTGTTATTTTGAATCTAGTTTTGTACACCCTAGATCTATTCATCTTAAATGTTGACTTGTGGAATATTAGTATGAACTTGATTTAGATATATTCATGTTTAATCTAAAACCCCTTTACGATCTTTATCTTGCCATGCCTGTGATGTTGAAACTATTATTGGGGTACTATCTTATGTCAATCCTTTACCATGTCTATCACCATGTCTTGTCAAGTTGATGTTGAGACCCTATTTCATATGCTTGTAATGTTATAATCATCATGCTTAAGTTGTGAACACCTTTGCCATTCTATGACTATCCTGTTTGTGTTATTCCCTATTTTAACATGTTGTATTAATGTGAATTCACGTACGTTGGGGATACGTTTTGGGGTATATTAGGCAAACTTGAAATTGGCTATGGAATTGACATGATATGACATGAAAATATGACATGAAAACTTGACATGAGAATAAGCTTGAAAACATGAATTTGGGACATGACAATTAGATAACTTGAAAGTGGCCAACTCGAAGTTGGGTTGAATTTGCAACGTAAATCTGCCCGGAACCGCCCGGCAAATCCAGTAGTTGCAAATAATAGGACCCAATGTGGGTAGTTGGTCATATAGCACTTTAAACCCGAGGTTAGACTAGGTTATGGTGTAAAGCTGCCCGGACTCGCCCGACACATCCAGTAACCATAACCAAGTCTAATGTGAGAGGTTGGGGTGCGTTAAGTAAATTAATGCCACATGGTAAGGTTAAGTCATGGACTACTTGAATACACTTAAACAATTTGATACATGTTTGGATAAGGGTTAAGTCATGACCTTTTTAATGACAACACTTAACCCATTAGAAATCCTAGCCACGTGGTCCCTTTCAGCAGTAACCCACTTAGAAGTATCACGATACCCTGGGGACTAGGCAGGGTGGGCCACGATTACTGGGCTGATTGTAAGCGACCAAGAATAACGGCTGAGTAAGGTGCTCCAGTGTAGGTTCAGGCAGACTAGGGTCGTGCATTTAGTCCGGAGTTGAAAAAGTAGGCATGGGCACCCGTAGTACTACATTGTGTGTGTTTGTGTCAGTGGTTGACACCCTAGGACTTGATACACCCTAGGGTGGACCTAGCACATGTGACTACATTCCGCGATTGGGCCGTATAACACCGACACACGACGAGTAAAGCCGATCGATTAAGATGGACTGTTGGACCCTGTATTGGGTCATTTCATGTTATTGGGTTTATCGATCATTTCTGGATTTATACTTGACCTGGATTTGGACACTAGTACAATTAGTGCAGTAAACCTTGTATATGCGATGCCACTCTTATCTTGTTACCTTTTATTATCATGCAAGTCCAGTTATTATCTTTATGGTTAATCTCAGTTTCTCATGTCCAGTTAACTTTATTAGTTTTTATGCTGATAGTCACTAGGGCTTACCAGTCTTTTTGACTGACCCGTTTTCTTCCACCTCTTTTTCTTTCGTCCCCCCCCCAAGGTTCTCAGGGAGGAAACCCTAGCTCTTAGCTTGGACTTTGCTTGCTTTCTGACAGCTCATGTACGGTTTGGTCTTGAGCTATGCTATGGCTGCACTTATGCTCTTTTTGGGGAATAATATTGGACTTATGTTGTTTTAAGTACTTTGCTTCTTTAGAACTTGATGTAATGAAACAATGACTTGGTATTTTGATGTAAGAGGTTTTGACTCTATTTTCCACGTAATGAGATTTGGTTAAATTTATATCCACTGTTTTATATACTCTGTTTAATTTATGTTCTGTCTTGTGTTATCTCTGTGCCTGTTTACTAGATAATACCCCTCCAAAACTAGTGCATTCCCTTTGTGAGTGACCCTAGCAGAGGTGGGGTGTTACAACTATGTTCACATTCAATTTCAATTATCGGTGTTAAAACCGATTTTACTTCTCTATATAAATTCAGATTTATATATTCAATTTATCAAATGATAAATATTTTACTTAAATTATAAAACATTATTTATGAACTAATCTTCTCAATTTATCCGTTAAAACAGATTTCTATTAAATATTCACTTTAAATCCATCTTCTCGTAATTTCTTTATATCTCATCAATTTCCTTTTATAATTCTATTTATTTTATAAAATATTTCCTTTTTTAATTATCCTATTTATTATATATAAATATATCCTTTTTATAAAATCCTTTGATTTTATAAATAATTTTTTTATAAAATCCTTTGATTTTATAAATATATTATTTTCAATATACACTTTGAAAATTCCCATTTAACATCCCAGTATTTCTTATGGTATTTTAGAAATACCAATCCACAGTGCCCGTGTCATCCACACATACAAAATCGATCGCAAAAAATATATCACATCATATACCACAATATATGAAAATAAATAGTAATAATATTTGAGGAATCCAGTTGGATCCCTCCAACCTGTTTCCCTGCATTCACAGATGTTAAACATTATAAATAACATCGATTTCATTTCAATATGAAATATTATGATAAACAAAATCAATATTTGACTAATGATTTATATATATATATATATATATATCGTTATCTACAAATTCAACCAATAAATCAGCAATTCAACTAAACAATCAACACACAGAAATCAATCATCATTTATCAATGCTAGATTATATTTATAAAAATATAAACTATACAGAGTTAGTGAGATTTACTCACATTGGACGATCATCGTTAAATAATAGTAACTGTCGGTTGATTCAAACAAACAATTTATTTCGCTATAAGTTGTAACGAGCTCCAATTCACTCCCATTCAGTTCCACTGTGTAGCCACTGTCCATACGATCCCAATGGATTCAGTTTCGCTGAATTCTGTTAGCATATGAATAAGATATTTAGTTTATAAGTTGGTACACTTTTTAAAATAAAATTAAACTTAGTTTATTATTTTGGGCCTTAACCTTTAAAACGTCGGCCCATTCCCTTCCGATCCAACCCGCGCTACAGTCATCTTCCCTCTCCCCAAACACAAAACGCGGCCCTCCTTGGTATCTCATTGCCGTTGCCGCTTCTTATAAGTGAAAATATGTAAAAAAAAATTGTTAAGGAAAAATGTGATATCTATAAAATAAGTTTAGATTTTTATAAATAAAAAGAATCGATTTTCATATATATGAAAGCTAGATAAAAATTTGATTTTTACGTAAAGGTTTGATTTTTATAAACAAAAAGATTTGATTTTTAACTTCAAAAAGATTAGATTTTTATATTTAAAAATGATATGATTTTTCATAGCGAGATAAAGATATGTTTTTCATCATGAAGATAGCGAAAAAGATTAGATTTTTTAATGTTATAAAGAAGAGATTTTTAGTATGTAAGAATATGGTTTTTGTTTATATATAGTTCAAAATAAAAATATATGATTTTTATATATTTTGTAGCTAAATAAAAATATGAGTTATTTATATAAGCGTTTGAATCTCAAGATATGATTTTAAAAAAAATGTATAGAACCGTTTAAAAATGCGATTTTTAAATATATAAACATCATATTAAAAATGTGATTTTTAATATGAACAGCATAGAGAAGACTGCGTTGGAATGTCAAGCAAATCCCGACTATTCTAAAGTTCAGAAATGAAATGGCGGAGTGGAATCCAAATGTAAGAACTTCTCACTTTTATTTTATTTTTCTAGTTAAAATATATACTAGGATGCAAACGGTGCTTAGCAGCACCCGACACCCGTCGTCCACAAATCATGGACGACTTGTTTGTTTGATTGTGTTGTGAAAATTGATTGTGTGATGTGGAATGGAATAAATAAAATATTCTTGTGTTGAAATAAAATATTTTATAGTTAAAAATATACGTGTATATGAATAAAATAAATATTTATAAACAAATCAGATGGTTTGTTTATATACACACATTTGACTGATATTGATTGGGATGATAAATTTTACACATCACCCAACTGCACAAATAAATATGTGTTTGTTGTTTGAAAACCCCACATGCGTATTGGGATGATATTGGACATACTCTAATCCCAATAATTAGCTGTATGTCGATCGATTGATTGACAGGCTGTTGTAAGCATTGAATATTTATATTTGATGCTTATGCAGTGTAGAATGCACTCTGGATGATAGTTGACTGTGTTTGTTTGTTGTTGCAAACATGTGTGTATGAAATCCATATAGTCAAATTATATGGTAATTGATTGTGTCTGAATCCGGTTCAGAAAGAATGAATATTTTAAAATAACGATTATTTTCAAATAATATTCAGAAAAGAATCAAAATATGATTCTGATGTCCGATTTGGGATGGACACGAAAATATTTAAATATATAAAGCCGTGTTGATTAGATTAATGCCATTTGGACGTGAACGATAATTATATCGATTTTATTCATTTTTATAATGAATATCGAAAAGGAATTGATTTCAAAATCTAATGTTTTGAAAATATTATCATTTATGTATATATCGATGATATGGAATATTCAATTTTGATTTGAAATTGGGTATGAAGTTAAAATCGTTTTGAAAACAAATTTAAAACGATTTATAAAATACGTTTTAAATGGAAATCGATGAAATTTATTATATATATTATATATATATAATATAATGGCCTGAATAGAACGCGCCGCGATAGTTCTTGAATTTCGACCATTGATTTCGAACGGACATTACGGGAGATCAGACCGTCATATTCTTCTAAAACCGAAACTGTTGGGTTTGTATCAAAAAATATTTTCTAACAAAGGTGAGAGATTTGAAATCTAATGGTTGGATTTGGAATTATGTCCAAATAAAATTTGGAAAAGGTCGCTGTAAGTGCAGTTCGATGGCCGTTTATGGAAATCGACTGTGCGGGCCTTGATAAAATTATTAAAAATATCAATAATTTGTGTAAAATCATAATAAATGATTTGGAAAGAATTGGGATGAAAAATCCCATATTTGAAAAGATAAAAATATATTTTTATCGAAATAAACTAGTTTGAACTAGAATTATGATCCAATTATTTTTAAAATAAATAAATTGGATTTGAAATGGTTTTAAAAATAACCAGAATTTCCAACATATAAATTGGAAATGGATTTGAATCGAAATTGTCTTTGGAATATTTCGATGTTGGATTTCGTGATTATACGAATATTTTGGAGGAATTTGGAAGATATATATCGTTATTCCAATATGATATTTGTTGGTTTCAGAATTTGATATTGAATATAAGCCGATATATTTTCTATTCAGAGCCTTGTATTTAATATAGAATGAGATTTTGGGTTTGTCGTGAATGGTATCTTTAATAATACCGTTCTTAAACCCAATGAAGTTAAGAAAATTAGAAACTGACTGGAGATTAGCTAAGTTGAATGGTTTCCTGGGTATTGATCTGATGTTGGTCTCGGCCTTCGGGGTTAATACTTAGGGAATTGTTCTCTTACAAATTTACGGTTAGAGACTGATGTGATTTTGGGTTCGTTGTGAACTGTGTTTTTAACGACATTCGTTCTTTAACCCGCTTTACAGTGAAATGTGATTTGGAATTTATAAATCTTTTTTTATTAAGATTTAACTGGAATTTTCTAAAGTAAAGTTTTCCAATTTAATATATTTAATTGGAATTGAATGGAAATTGATCTTTGGGTTTATCGTGAATGGTGTTTTAAATAACACTTGTTCTTTAACCAAATTACCAATGGAATGAGATTTTGGGTTATCGTGAATGGTATCTTTAATAATATTGTTCTTAGACCCAATGGAGTTAAGAAAATCAGAAACTAACCGGAGATTAGTTGAATTGAATGGTTTCCTGGGTATTGATCTGATGTTGGTTTCGGCCTTCGGGGTTAATACTTAGGGAATTGTTAACTTACTAATTCACGGCTAAGGGATGATGGAATGGAATGTGATTTTGGGTTTATCGTGAACCGTGTTTTAAATGACATTGATTCTTTAACCCAGTTAAAGACAGGATATGGTTTCCCAAGTTAAACAGTCGTTAATATTGATTTTTGGGAAGATTAAAACCAAGTGGAGTTTGTAAAATACGAGTGTGTACGACTTGTGCAGGATCTATAATATGGCTATGCGGAATGTATGTGATAACTTAAGCTATTCAATAGTTACGCAGGTAAAAATTCGCAAACAAGAAATATACCACTAACAAATATAAATGCTGTAGATAAAGTAAAGTAGAGTAACGACACCAGGATTTTTATACTGGTTCGGACCTCCCGTCCTACGTCCAGTCCCGAAGCTCCTCTTTGGCTTTTCACTAAACAACACCCTCGCTTTACCCGGAGGAACAGGTTCACAACACTACTTGATTTGCGGGCTACAAGTTTACCCACTTGATTTCACGGGCTACAAGCTTACCCACTTGATTTCACGGGCTACAAGCTTACCCACAAGACGATTACAAGAGTTTGACCTTGAATGTGTTCTTTCTTCAACACTAATTAGTCAATGATTGAGTACAACCTTCCTATAATCTTATCCTCAAATATATATTGATGTTTGCAAAGATTTGGAAGTGGATTATCGAGTTGAATCACAAGTGTGTTAAATATGCTTGGAGATTCAAACGATAATTGAATGCTTTGAGTGCTTTTAGAATGCTAAGAATAATACAATATAGATCAGAGAATGGAGAGAAATTTCGGTGAATTTGATTGATTGAAAACTGATGTATTTATAGTAATTGAGAAGTTGCAATTGTTGGTGAAAAGTTACAATCAAAAGAAATGATGAAGAGAAATGGATGCAACTTTTCAAGAAAGAAGATGACTCTTCATGAAATTCAAAAATAGGTCGACAGGAAAAATTAATAGGTTGACAGGTTTTTGACCGTTATTTCTAAAAGCTGTTGACCTGTTAATTTTAACAGGTTGACCTGTTAAGTTTAAAAAGCTGTTGACCTGTTAATTTTAACAGGTTGACCTGTTAAGTTTAAAAAGCTGTTGACCTGTTAAATTTAACAGGTTGACCTGTTAAGTTTAAAAAGCTGTTGACCTGTTAATTTTAACAGGTTGACCTGTTAAGTTTAAAAAGCCGTTGACCTGTTAAATTTAACAGGTTAACAGGTTTTTGTCAACATACATAAAAAATGAGTTTTCATGTATATTTTTGAAGAGAGTAAGAAGTATGATTATTTGAGGATAGATTTTAACATAAATAACTCTAAATAACCATCTTCTAACCTATAAAACATTGAGTCTTCTTTTTGTCGATCATGAAGCTCCTTCTTGTCATTAATCAAAATAAGCATTGAAACTGTTGACTCAACATTCTCCCCCTTTTTGATTGATGACAATATAGCTTGATATTTTAATCTTTATTGCTATCTCCCCCTGTATATAAGTTCTGTCTCCCCCTGTATATATGATCTCCCTGAAAAATATAACTAAGTTTCTGCAAGAAGATATGTTAGTAACAAGAAGAGATGTTAGTAACTTTCTCCCCTTTTGTCATCGACAAAAAGGGTATAATAAACAAGAGAGCGATTAAATAACATAGGACATCACATCCATAGTATATTATACATTACAAACCATACCAAAAACATACAAGATGAACCAAGTTTTCGTAGCATACATAACACAAAACACATATAAAAGCTAATAGAGATGTTTTAAAGACGTAATATCATAACTATAGATAGAAATAACTACTGAGGAGGTGTATCAGAGTCGGTTTCGTCTCCTTCTTCTTCTGATGATCCTTTATCCTCATCATTTTCTTCTTCTGAGGATTCTTCTTCCTCATCTCCTTCTACTTCCTGATCTTTATCCGTTCCTTCTTTTTCTCCTTCTTCTTCTTGATCATCATCATCTTGATATTCTTCTCCCTCATGCCTACCATGTTCAACAAATGAAATTCCATGACCACGACTATGGTGAGTACTTTCTCCAGAACTTGTGTTTTCCTCCGAAGCAGACCATGTGAAAGTAGGTGGCATTGGTCGTTTTCCTGGATTTTGAACATGTGTGGTTGAAGATGAAGCTCCGCAAGAAATTGTATTCCAAAGAATGCCAAAGAAATACTTAAGCTTGTTAAAACGTTTATCCATTTTGGTGTCTAACTGATCGAGCTTGGTATTGGTTCGCTTGAGTCTTACTTCTAAAAGAAATTGATTTCTTGCTATTTGTTCAAGAGAATCCTTTGTTGTAGAATTTGGCGAAGGAATCTTAACGTCTTCCGGTCTTGGAGTAGGAGCTTGTGATGAAGATGCTTCAGGAGAACCTCTATGTTTATATTGCTCAAATGGAATAATGGTTAAGCATGGATCCGGAAGTTTCATTCTCTTCTTTGATACTTTATCAATACACTTAGGTATTGAAATCTTGGATTCCAAAGATTTTATTCCGCAATTCATGAGGAGACGCATTAAATATTCATTGTAAAATAAATGTTTGCGAGAACGTTTATTTACCAACGATATCTCGTCAAAAATCATATCAATCCAGTTGATATTGATATCACCATATGTAGCATATAATGCCTTAAAATTTTCTTTGAAGATGGCATCAAAATTACCGGTTCGTGGCAAGAGAGAATGAACAATACAATGATGGAGAATTCTAGCCGTAGGTCTCAAATTTATTTCTTTAGCACTTGACTTGTGATCTTCAATGAATAAATGACTAATTTTGTCTCTAATATGAATGGGACAGAAATCAGAAGAAAATTTCGTACCATTATTTGAAGATTTAAGAACTTCTTCCATTCGGGACTTGGAGATGAATACTTATTGATCACATACAACTGACCATAAGCAATTTGATGAATTTGCTGGCTTGTACTTCTCCAAATTTAGATTTGCATAGAATAATTTTATCATAATGTAATTAATCTCAACATTATTGTCCTCAAAACTAAGAAGAGATGCTATTTTTGCTTTGGTTGCAATTTCTTTAACACAATAGAGGAGAAAATCGAAGTATTTGATAAACATCCCTTCATGAATGGTATAATCTTTCATCTTATTCCATCTTGTTATAGCAATCGGACCCTTAAGCCAATGTTTGATTTGAGCATCTATGGGTTGTTGTTGAGAAGTAGAAGAAGAAGTTTTTGATTTCTTTGATTTTGGAGCCATTGAAGAGAAGGTGATGGAATTTGAGGAGTTAGGGTTTGAAGAAAAGTGTTGATTTGAGTAATGAAGAGGTTAAAAACGAAAAAGTGTGTTGATATAGGAGGTTGAACCGACTATTGGATGTTTAAAAACAGTATAATCTGAAAACGGTCGACCTAAAATAGTATACCGGTCGACCTAATTAGTTTCTGGTTTGAAATTGAAGAGAAAATGCTAAAATCGGTCGACATAAAATTGTAACCGGTCGACCTGATTCTATGATTTTGAATTTCACCTGTGCAAAAATTTCGGTCGACACTTTTTTTCATATTTTGCTGAAACTTTTTCGGTCGACATAAAATTTGTGATCGTTCGACCATGAAAACTCTCTGGAAATTTTTGTGTCTTAAAACCGGTCGACCTAAAATTATTACCGGTCGACTTGTTCGTGTTTCCAGAGACCGGTCGACATCTTTTTTTCAACCGGTCGACCTAGATAATTCTCTGGAAATTAAAAGTGTACAAACCGGTCAACCGAAAATTATCTACCGGTCGACCGTTTTTTTTTTTGATGGAAATGAATTTTCAGCCTTTTGTTGATCGAATTCAAAGCCAAACAAAGTATTATTATAAAAATATATAACAAATACATGAAGTAAGAAATAAAAACATTATTAAAAACATTATAAAGCATCTCCTTTGATCCGATATAAAGAAATCATTTTCTTGGTTCCCACGGAGAGTATTTCCCACTAGCGCCTTCATTTTTGTTGAAATTTTTATCCCACGAATTCGGTGTTCTTGTTGATGATGATGGCATTTTCGTGGGTTCATGAACATTATTCTTGTTTGAACCACAGAAAAGTGAAGCTAGCTGTTCGAGATACGTTAAGCGAGAAGAAGTTAATCTCTGCTCGTAGTACATCTCCCTTCGGAGATCGACTTGGTGTTTTTGATAGTGGTGTATCTCGTCAATCTTTTCTTTGGTTCGTGGGGAACAGAAAAGAGCCTTTTTGCATCGTTTCGATGTTGGAGTATTTCCAAGTGTACGAGAATTCTGATGAAAACCAGGAGGGTGTTCCGGTGTCTTAGGGGAGTAGTGTTCTTCGGACTCGGAACTTGTTATGGTGATGTGCGATTTTCGTGCACATTCATCACATATATGAGCCATGATAATACGTTGTTTAATGGAAATTAGAGAGAAAAGTTGTCTGAGAGCACTCAAAAAAAAAAACATAAACATATATATAGAAGGAATTTTCTATTTGGAGAAAGAAAAGAGATGGTTCGTATTTGTTTAACCATAGAAAAATTCTCTTCTGAATATAGTAAAAAAAAGAGATTGGTTTCTGAAAAAATAATGTACGAACTCTTTAAAAAGATTTTTACTCTTCGAGTTATTTTCTTGAAACCAAGCCTAGCTCTCTACGTAAGTTGACAAAACTTGATTCCAGTAGAGGCTTTGTAAATATATCAGCTAGTTGATTTTCCGTATTTACGTATTCAAGATTTATATTACCCTTTTCAATGTTATCTCTCAGAAAATGATGTCGAATATCGATGTGTTTAGTCCGAGAGTGGTTAACTGGGTTTTTGGATAAATTTATCGCACTCGTGTTATCACAATATATAATAGAATTCGATAAGTTTATACCGAAGTCTTTAAGTGTTTGTTGCATATATACAACTTGTGTACATGCTAGTGCTGCTGATATATATTCCGCTTCACACGTCGAAAGTGAAACACAATTTTGTTTCTTACTAAACCAAGAGACAAGTGATTTTCCAATAAAATGGCACGTACCACTTGTGCTCTTTCTATCCGTTCGTGATCCTCCGAAATCAGCATCACTATATGCTACTAATTCAAATGTACATTCTTTTGGACAGAAAAGACCGAAATCTTTGGTATTATTAAGATAGCGAATTATATGTTTCACTGCTCGTAAGTGTGATTCTTTAGGATCGGCTTGAAAACGTGCACACAAACAAACACTCATCATAATATCAGGACGACCTGCCGTAAGATACAGGAGAGAACCGATCATGCTTCGATATAACTTCTGGTCAACATTCTTTCCAAATTCATCTTTTTCAAGTTTTGTGGTCGTACTCATAGGAGTTGGTTTACCAGAGGTATTTTCTAATCCGAAGCGTTTAACTAGATTTCCGCAATATTTTTCTTGATTGATGAAAATACCATTTGAAAGCTGTTTGATTTGAAGACCGAGGAAATATGATAGTTCTCCCATATGTGACATTTCAAATTCTTTGGTTATAATATTTGCAAATTCTTTGCAAAGTTCATCGTTTGTTGAACCAAAGATAATGTCGTCTACATATATTTGGATAACTAATATATCTTTTAGAGAATGTTTAATGAATAAAGTCTGATCAACTTTTCCAATTTGAAATCCAGAATCTATGAGATAGCTTCTTAATCATTCATACCAAGCACGAGTTGCTTGTTTCAATCCATATAAAGCTTTCTTAAGTTTATATACATGATCCGTATATTTCTCATGTACGAACAAAGGAGGTTGTTCGACATATACATTCTCTTTGATAAACCCATTTAAAAAAGCACTTTTGACATCCATTTGATAAAGTTTGAAATCATGATGACATGCAAAGGATAGTAATATTCGAATAGCTTCTAATCGAGCTACAGGAGCAAAGGTTTCTTCATAATCGATACCTTCTTCCTGATTATATCCTTGTGCTACTAATCTTGCTTTATTTCTAGTAATGTTCCCTTGTTCATCGGCC
The DNA here is from genome assembly GCA_030737875.1 of Allium sativum. Taxonomy (NCBI): domain Eukaryota; kingdom Viridiplantae; phylum Streptophyta; class Magnoliopsida; order Asparagales; family Amaryllidaceae; genus Allium; species Allium sativum. The sequence goes on along the minus strand of CM060919.1, from coordinate 826,157,764 downwards.
TTATTTTTATATACCCATTTAGTTCCTATAACTGATTGATCAGTCGTCCTTGGAACAAGTTCCCATACATCATTGCGCTCGAACTGGTTTAGTTCTTCTTGCATGGCAATGATCCAGTATTCATCAGTAGCAGCTTCCTCAGGATTTTTAGGTTCGATATTTGAGATAAACGCAACATGACCCATTTGATTAAGTTGACTCCTTGTTCTAATTTGTGATGTTACTTCTCCAATAATATTTTGAACTGGATGATCTCTTAGAATTCTCGGAGGAGATCTAAATCTTGGTGGAGAAGGTACAATAACAGGTTGAGGAATATTCTCAATAATTTCTGAGTCAGAGTCATTATTTGTGATGGTAGGATTATCAGTGACTATAGTTTCTTCATCATCCGATATATTATGAGACGGTTTATAGAATTCGTCAAAAGATACATGAAGTGATTCTTCAATAGTTTTAGTTCTCTTATTGAATACACGATAATCCTTGCTTCGATCCGAATAACCAATAAAGATTCCTTCATCAGCTTTTGAATAAAATTTATCAAGATGATCTTTCGTGTTTAAAATAAAACATTTTGAACCAAAAACTTTGAAGTATGAAAGATTTGGCTTTCTTTCATTAAATAATTCATAAGATGTATTTTTAGTAAGAGGTCGAATGGATACACGATTCAAAACATAACACGCAGTTGCTGCAGCTTCTGCCCAAAAATGTTTTGGTAAAGTGCTTCCATTTAATAATGTCCTTGCACATTCTTGTAATGTCCGATTTTTCCGTTCTACAACTCCATTTTGTTGTGGAGTTCGAGGAAACGAAAAATTATGATTAATACCTTTCTTTGTACAAAAATGTTCAAATTCATTATTTTCGAACTCTCCGCCATGATCACTTCTTATATTCTTAACCTTAAGTCCTTTTGACTTTTGAATTTTCTTGACGAAGGATTTGAAATGAGTAAACGTGTCACTTTTATTTTTCAAGAAAATCACCCATGTATAACGAGAATAGTCATCAATAATTACAAACACATATCGACTATGATTTATGGATTGTATTTGAGTAGGTCCAAATAAATCCATATGCAATAACTCAAGTGGTTGTAATGTTGATATTACCTTCTTAGATTTAAATGATGATTTTGTCAATTTTCCTACTTGGCATGCGTCACAAAGATTGTCAACTTTAAAGCTAAGTTTGGGTAAACCTTTAACTAGTTCGTTCTTGGCTAGCTTGTCAATAGTTCTGAAGTTTATATGACAGAAACGTTTGTGCCATAGCCATGGATCATTATCATTTGCTACAAGGCACATATCTGAATTATGATTGATATTCATATTCAGAATATAGAAGTTTCTATCTCTATGTCCTTCAAAAGCTATATTTTGATCTTTATCTAAAATACTACATTTATTATTCGAAAAAGAAATGGTAAAACCTTTGTCGCACAATTGACTGATACTTAATAAATTATGTTTCAAATTCTTAACTAACATGACATTTGTAATAAGAGGTAAGTTAGATGTACCAAAATTGCTCACATCGCCTTTGCCGATGATATAGCCTTTTGAATTGTCTCCAAAAGTGACTGAGCCACCATCCAAATAAGTAATATTTGTTAATAAGCTCTTGTTTCCAGTCATATGCTTTGAGCAACCACTGTCCAGTATCCACTTTCCTCTTTTCTTAAGTGGGACCTGCAAAAAATAAAGTTAAGTCCAAGGTACCCACTTTTTATAGGGTCCAAAGAGTTAGGTCTTAGGAGTCCAAACCCATACGGGTCCGGTATCCCCTTTATACAAAAAATTAGGATTATGATGCACAGTATTCAATTTTTTTTGAATATACTTGTTCCTAATCAAATTTTTATTTGTTTTAGGAACCCATATTTTTATAGTTTTGACATTCTTCTTTTGAAATTTCACAATCGGTTTTGGTTTGGAATATAATAAACTAAGATTTTTCTTAGCTTCAGTTTCTTGTACTACCTTATTTTTCCTTTTTCTTTTACCAAGATGTTTCTTGATAACTTGTTTCTTATATCCCAACCCTTGCTTATTTGTAGCTGATTGTGAACTCTCAATAATTTTTGTCAAATTTTTCGACCTTTGTTAAAGTTAGAAACATTTTTAGTAATATCGTCTAACATTGTTTGTAAACTAGCTTTTTCAAGATCTAGAGATTTAACTTTTTCTTTAAGCTCATGATTCTCAGTAGTAAGAGTATCATTCTTCTCTTTTTGAACTTCAATTTCTTGAGTCAAAAGAGATAGTTGAGAGTCAATATTAGATGATGATTCTTGAGCCTTTTCAAGTTCCTCTTCTAATATTTTCTTTTCATCTTTTAACATATCTCGTTCAAATTCTACTCTACTTAAATCAGCTTGAGCTTGTTTGCATTGTCGTTTCATATCTTTGAACTTAAATATTAATTCAGCATTTATATCAAGAACTTCTTCAAAAGTAGGAATTTGTACCGCATCTTCTGCTGCCATGAAACATACATTTGCTTGTTCGTTGTCTGAGACACTTTCACTATCGGATGAAGATGAGTCTGAATCATCCCATGTTACTGAGAATGCTCTTTTCTTTGATTTGTCCTTCTTGAATTTTTCGGATTTCCTCTTTTGCTCCGGACAATCTTTTTGCATATGTCCCTTTTTGTGACAATTAAAGCATTCCAGATTCGATGATGATGGTTTATTTGATTCGAACTTCTTTCTGTTATAACGACTAGCTTTCGTTGCTTTAAGAATTTCTTGAATCCTTTTGCAATGAATGCTAAATCTTCATCTTCGGAATCTAAGATGTCTTCATCTCTTTCAGCATGAAAAGCAACATTTTTCTTTTCTTCTCTTTGTTCTCTTCTAGCCTGCAAGTTAGCTTCATAGGACATTAGATTTCCTATCAATTCATCTGGCTTCATGGTGGAAAGATCATTAGCTTCTTCTATTGCTAATACTTTTCCTTCCCATTCATTCGTCAGAGAATGTAGGATTGTTGAAACAACATCAAAATCGGAATATTTTTGTCCTAGACCAATAAGAGCATGATGAATAGTTTGAAATCGTGAATACATTTCATTTATTGTTTCATTCGGCTTCATTTTAAAATTTTGAAATTGACTTTTCAACAAAGCTATTTTTGCTTGTTTAACCTTGTTAGTACCTTCATGAGTGGTCTTTAGTGTTTGCCAAATTTGATAAGCAGTGGTACAGATACTAACACGGTTATACTCATTTTGGTCTAATGCACAAAACAACATATTTATTGCTTTTGCATTTACAATTGCTGCTGTTTTCTCAGCAGGAGTCCATTCTGCATACTCAGTTGTTGGATTAACTATTTCTTTCTGAGTAGCATTCCAAGTGTCATAACTTGTTGATTGCATATAAAAAGCCATATGTGTTTCCCAATAGCTATAGTTTAGGCCATTAAAGAAAGGAGGTCTTTGTGTCGATTGACCTTCAGTGTAAGTGGTGTTACTCGTACTTGCGTTATTTGCCATATTACTAGAATATATCAAATAACTGTGTTACGGTTATATGATGACCTCGCTCTGATACCAATTGTAAAATACGAGTGTGTACGACTTGTGCAGGATTTATAATATGGCTATGCGGAATGTATGTGATAACTTAAGCTATTCAATAGTTACGCAGGTAAACATTCGCAAACAAGAAATATATCACTAACAAATATAAATGCTGTAGATAAAGTAAAGTAGAGTAATGACACCAGGATTTTTATACTGGTTCGGACCTCCCATCCTACGTCCAGTCCCGAAGCTCCACTTCGGCTTTTCACTAAACAACAACCTCTCTTCACCCGGAGGAACAGGTTCACAACACTACTTGAATTGCGGGCTACAAGTTTACCCACTTGATTTCACGGGCTACAAGCTTACCCACTTGATTTCACGGGCTACAAGCTTACCCACAAGACGATTACAAGAGTTTGACCTTGAATGTGTTCTTTCTTCAACATTAATTAGTCAATGATTGAGTATAACCTTCCTATAATCTTATCCTCAAATATATATTGATGTTTGCAAAGATTTGGAAGTGGATTATCGAGTTGAATCACAAGTGTGTTAAATATGCTTGGAGATTCAAACGATAATTGAATGCTTTTGAGTGCTTTTAGAATGCTAAGAATAATACAATATAGATCAGAGAATGGAGAGAAATTTCGGTGAATTTGATTGATTGAAAACTGATGTATTTATAGTAATTGAGAAGTTGCAATTGTTGGTGAAAAGTTACAATCAAAAGAAATGATTTAAATGAAGAGAAATGGATGCAACTTTTCAAGAAAGAAGATGAATCTTCATGAAATTCAAAAATAGGTCGACAGGAAAAATTAATAGGTTGACAGGTTTTTGACCGTTATTTCTAAAAGCTGTTGACCTGTTAATTTTAACAGGTTGACCTGTTAAGTTTAAAAAGCTGTTGACCTGTTAAATTTAACAGGTTGACCTGTTAAGTTTAAAAAGTTGTTGACCTGTTAATTTTAACAGGTTGACCTGTAAAGTTTAAAAAGCTGTTGACCTGTTAAATTTAACAGGTTGATAGGTTTTTGTCAACATACATAAAAAATGAGTTTTCATGTATATTTTTGAAGAGAGTAAGAAGTATGATTATTTGAGGACAGATTTTAACATAAATAACTCTAAATAACCATCTTCTAACCTATAAAACATTGAGTCTTTTTTTTGTCGATCATGAAGCTCCTTCTTGTCATTAATCAAAATAAGCATTGAAACCGTTGACTCAACAGAGTTTAATGCATCTTTAATTAGATTGAATTGATATCCAAAGGAAGATTAAAGATTAAATTTAAAGAATTTATCTTTTATAAAATTAATGGGAACCTTTCCCAAAGTATATGAATATTTGGATAAAGAAATATTCTGGATTGGAATGAGACATATGTTGTGTTTTTATAGCACTTGTTTATTATATACGCGAGTTATTCAGAAAGACCGGGTTTATCCCATTCTGAATAACTGATTCGACGATGTGTTGAGGATGAAGATGGTGGTTGAAGACCGGAGGTCTTCACATCGTTTGGATGATTGCTGATGTCTTGATTGGGCTGTACACCCAAGGTGAGGTAATTAGTGGTGATCGTCCAGACGTACTTGGAGATCGACGGATATGCGAGGGCCTCTCCCCTGTATTGGACATATGAGGGAGGAATAAGGTGCCTTCGGTTTCGTTCGGACCTAGAATGAACTTGTAAATGGATGTGTGTCTGACATCGAATTTCATTTTGTGTGATTGATAGACATCGGTTGCATAGCGTGAATTGCCTGTGTGGCATGTTGAGATGAAAATGATCAAAGCTTCTGTTGAAAAGTAGAGTCTTGTGGTTGATGATCAAAGCACGTCTTTGATATAGCGTAGCTTTGTGTAGCATTGATTTGCGAGCCTCACACCTCGGTGTGAACTAGAAATGGGAGAGGATCTCAGGGAGGGCATGCGATTCCTTCTAGCTAGGAGTGGTGTCAGCGTTTTGCACGTCCTGGCGTTTTACTTATGTGGATGATGGATAGGAGGTGCCTCAGTTATATCGGTCAATCCAGGGCCGATGGAGTCATTTGGCTCATTGACGCCCTATAGGGCGGGGAAACGCGGTGTTCAGGCATTTTAATCCACATCGAGTGGACCGACCCTAACGATCCAAGGTGTAGTTGCGGCTGTTCCTGAGATATGGGCTAAAGCGTCTCGAAGCGATAAGGATGATCCCTTGCCTTGGTTCACAGGTGGAAATCCAACTTCCAATACGACATTTTGCAGTTTTAATTGTAAACCTATATATGGCAACATAGTGGTATGGGGCACTTAGCCGTCTATGATTGATGCTTATGATTGAAATTATTTTGACACTGTCACTTATAGTAATAATAAAACATGAAATTTTACGTACCAAGCAATCTTGGCTATTATAAGGTAAAAACTCTATCCTTTGGCTTGCGTTGCATTGTGTGATGGGACTTGAGTCTTATAATAGCTACATTGTTCTTTATTTAGCATTGCGCTGTTGTTTTATGCACTGGTATTCTTGGGAGGAAACCCATTCCGTGTTATATGGCGTGGTTCCTGGATTTACCAAACTTTAAAATAAAGAAAATAACTGTTTTAGTTCTCACACCAGTCACATGATTGACATGGAGTTTATTGTTTTAACCTAAACTCTGGGTTCCCCTATTTTCCACACGGGCAGCTAGTAGTTTTGGGTTTTGCATATTTACATTCACAGGAACCTAGTTTATAGCTGGAATGATATTCGGAAAGCTCTGTATCCGTATATTCCTTTCAATTGTGTTTTGTATTATTTTTCCGCTACATTATAATTTTAAATCTCTGATATTTAGTAAATGTGTAATATGTAATTCATACTTTGTATATTCTTGTATTCTTATGAAATTATAGTAATAAGCAATGAAATGTTCTTCTGTTTGTGTTTTAATTCGTCGTATTCTCAACTCAATCCAGGCTTTCCTCCATGGGGAAGTTCGGGTCGCTTCACTTTGGTTGTAATCTGTCACTTAGAAACTTGAAAATGAACACCGATGATGCAGCTGTCACCATCGGAATCTATTTTCCAGCGATCGAAGTGAGTTCAATACTATATTACTTTCAAACCATATTTAAACATTTTCACTTTGAAATACATTTCAAATTATCATTCACAATGTTTGTAAACAATTTAAAATCTCCCAGGATTTTAAAATTATTTAATATTTAGTCTAAATTCATTCACTAACACTTGTCCAAATCTTAGGAATTTTAATTCCAATTCTGATTTAAATTCAAATATAATTCTTTTCGAAACACTTATACGAAATTTTGATTGGTTATTTACGTAACCATTTTACGTTTATAATCTTATTCGATTATAGTAACGACCAACACATCCAATATATTATAAAATCTCCAATATTAATCATACTCTTATATCAAAATATGATTTGGGTAAAATTATATCATTTACCCTCTTTTCAAAACATATCATGTCGGTTCATCATATTCGAGTGTTTATAAACTCCTACCGATACAGTGGATCAAACTGATCGATCAGAACTCATAAACAACTCAACCAATAAATCTATAGGATATAAAACCATTTATATTGAGTAACAAATACACGCTCATATATATATATATATATTTATATATATATACTCAACTCAATCTAGGGTATTACTAACCCCATCTCTACTGAGTTACGCCACAAAGCCAAGGTAATTACTTAACTTTTAGCTCTGATACCACTGTAATGACCCGGGGGATTTGCAACCTTGGTTATCGACATAAACTCAATGTCGACTACTCAAGCATCGGAAATACCGGATAGTTAATAGAAAGTTAGAGGGTGAGAATAGATAAGATAGAAAATTAGAATAGAAGAAGAAAAATTTTCACAACAACAAAATTAGAGTAACACGAATCTCATAGCGAAACGAATAAAATATAACATAACTTTGAAATAAAACCAGCATATATATATATATATATATATATATATAATAACATTTATCAGAGTACAACACTTACAACACAGCGGAAATAAACAATTGCTATAAAATCTTGAAGCCTCCTGCTCCAAGCTCTCAGTATATATGTAAAATCCTAACTACTTGACTGCCCGTACAAATTTGGGCACCCAAGAGTTTAGGGAAAACAAAACAAAATAAACTCCAGGACAATCATGGGACTGGTGTGAGTAAACAATTTAAAACAGTTTGAGAAAATAAAGATATCTCATAAGACCACGCCGTATAACACGGAACGGGTTTTTCCCTTATAAGATTCCAAAACACTTGATTTAACATTCAAGATTCTTTTACAAGAAATGGTAATCTTTATATCAAAACTAGTTTGATATTATAATAGTGTCTATCAACCATAATATAATAATCATCTAGCAGAACGCTTTCATCTCACGTTCCACATACATAATATATATCAAAAACCGTGGGCGCTTATTGGTTAATGAATTCCAACTGGAAAGGTATGTGACCACCATCCGACAGTGTATCTCTAGAGAGGAATACACCGGGTTCAACAAGAACATCTTGTAACCCAAGCTAAACGTGACCGGTCACTCATTTCGGTTGAGTGTACCGAATGTATTATCACCAACGGTTGGGATCCGCAACCATTTCCTGAAAGGGACGACATCGAAATAGATTATAGAAGTAAATGGAATTTTTCTAGATCAAGTGACAATACACCCTAATTGGCAGCTAACCACTTAGCCATGTGACCTACCAGATTTTATACCATTTTCGGTTGTGAGGCTATAGGCCATATGTATAGATCACACTTTTATTTACTTTGAATGTCACATCGTCATACCCACCAAATCACAAATTGATTTCCCCAAAAATACCATGGGTATACAGCTAAGAGAAATGAATTCCTCTGCCACCAAATGTAAATACATTTGAAGAGATCAACTTACGTTATCTATTAATTATACTCTGTCAGACATTCTTCCATACAGGTCGTCCTGGGACTAGAAAGACCGAAGGTACTATTCTGTAAATCCATCTTAGGTAATTTCTACCTAGGTTTACTGAACAACCCTTGCATAAATCTGTCTTCAAATATCTTCATCATACTTGATTCGCAATACTAATGCCATAAGGATTGGTTTTCAGATAATATGTTTGATCCCGGTCTCTCCGTATTGACAACGGAAACGGTCAAAATCTTTGATAGTCGGTGATTTAACTATCAAAGGAAAATATGTGTACAAACAATGGTCGTATTCCCAAATGGAAATATTACCGATCAATAATCATTCCATTTCCCAATTTCCCATTTATCGTTTCAATGTATTCATAAATTCCTTATTTTCTAAAATTAGAAAATATACAGTATTAACTTTGGAAAACGTTTCCATTTCTGATTCACGCATCAATATCTTCCCACTTCTATCAGTCTCTAACTGTAAACTAGTAAGAGAACAACTTCCTAAGTATAAACCCTGAAGGCCGAAACCAACATCAGATCGGTACCCAAAAAGTCATTCTACTCAACTAATTTCTAGTCAGTTTCTAATTTCAGTAATTCCATTTAAAGTCCTAATTCAAACCCCAAATTCCTTTATAATATTTTTTTGCAAAATATTTACTTTAATCTAATTTTTCACATAGAATGTGAATAATATTTCTTTATATAATCAAAATAGTTTGATTTCGTATTTAAAAACAATATCTCAAACCCAAATTCTGTTTATATTTTTATTTGCAGAATTATTCATACAAAATCTTATTTCATTTCCAACATTTAAAATCTCATTGCAAATTTCCTTTATAACCACTACTTTCACATTCCAATTCAGTTATCGGTGTTAAAAATGATTTTACTTCTCTACATAAATTCAGAATTATATATTCAATTTATCAAATGATAAATATTTTACTTAATTTATAAAACATTATTTATAAATTAATCTTCTCAATTTATCTGTTAAAACAGATTTCTATTAAATATTCACTTTAAATCCATCTTCTCGTAATTTCTTTATATTTCGTCAATTTCCTATTATAATTCTATTTATTTTATAAAATATTTCCTTTTTTAATTATCATATTTATTATATATAAATATTTCCTTTATATAAAATCCTTTGATTTAATAAATAATTTATTTTATAAAATCCTTTGATTTGATAAATATATTATTTTCATTATACACTTTGAAAATTCCCATTTTACATCCTAGTATTTCTTATGGTATTTTAGAAATACCAAATCACAGTGCCTGTGTCATCCACACATACAAAATCAATCACAGAAAATATATCACATCTTATACCACAATATATGAAAATAAACAGTAATAATATTTGAGGAATCCAGTTGGATCCCTCCAACCTGTTTCCGTGCATTCACAAATGTTAAACAATATAAATAACAACGATTTCATTTCAATATGAAATATTCTAATAAACAGAATCAATACTTAGCTAACAATTTATATATTTATATCATTATCTACAAATTCAACCAATAAATCAGCAATTCAACCAAACAATCAACACACAGAAATCAATCATCATTTACCAATACTAGATTATATTTATAAACTATAAACTATACAGAGTTAGTGAGATTTACTCACATTGGATGATCATAGTTAAATAACGATAGCTGCCAGTTGATTCAGACAGACAATTTATTTCGCTCTAAATTGTAACAAGTTGCAATTTACTCCCAGTTAGTTCCACTGCGTAGCCACCGTCCATACGATCCCAATGGATACAGTTTCGCTGAATTTCGTTAAAATATGATTAAGATATTTTGTTTATAAGTTGGCACACTTTTTAAAATAAAATTAGACTTAGTTTATTATTTTAGGCCTTAACCTTTAAAACGTCGGCCCACTCCCTTCCGATCCAACCTGCACTACAGTCAACTTCCCTCTCCTCAAACACAAAACGCGGTTCTCCCCAGTATCTCATTGCCACTGCCGCTTCTTTTAATCTTCCTCCCGATCAATTCCCATTACGAAAACTTAAATCAAAACCATCTCCAGACTCCACACCAAAATCTCTACCCTGCTACCTCCTTCTCGAACAACTCACGCACCAGGAGTTGATCCCGACCCAAAGCACCACAGTGAAACGGTGCGACAAAAAATAGCATAAATTCCCATGGAATCATGTCAATCTACTTGCCTTGACCTTCTGATCATCACGTTGGTCTCTGTTCAACTCGATTCAACCCCTACTACTCGCGGTTGCAAACCCTAGCAATTTAAAACCCACTGTACAAATGTTGCACCTCCAAAGTTAGCACCACAACCTATAAAATTTGTATGAGGTTGAAGAGTATGACACTAGGGATCGTAATATATACATATAGTGATTTATAGAATTAGCATTGAGTTTCTTTGGATTTTTAAAAGTTCCATTCCTTCACGTTTTACTGAAGACAAAAAAAAGACAACGGTAAAATTTTATTTGATCAAAGGAATAAAGAGTTAGGGTTAGGAGAATTAATATAGTATTTATAGGGGAATTTAAATAATTTTATATTCATTATTATATTCATTTTTAATCAACCGCTATTTATATTTATCATTAAAAATCCCTATGATCACATACAATATTCAAATTCGACAAAAATGGACATGCAGCTACAATTTGACATTACGGACCCAACAAAACTGGTTTCGTCGAATTCCGAGTCCGTTTGCTCACATAACGTATTTTTAAAGTCAAATTATTGACTGTTTCACTTTAAAATATCGTACGGCCAAGGCTGACTCTAAAAATCAAGAAAATTGAAATCTAACAATAATTTAATATTCCAGATCCAACAAAATTAGTTTCGTCGAAAACAGAGGCCATTTGCAAAAATGGTTATTTTTAAAGCTCTAAATAAACCCATTTAAATATTAATATATTTAAAAATAATTAAATTAAATATTAATAAATTAATATTATCGTATATATTCACAAAAGAATATCATACAGCTCCAAAATAAATATATCATGATTTATAACTCGATATTTCAAAATTCCAGATTATATCAATATTCAATTTATATATAAAAATCCATTTATAATATAAATAAGTCGCTATAAATTATAAAGGAATTCCATAGCGAATTTTTGAAAATTTGAATTGGACACAACTCACAATCTACATGATGAAATCTCAATTTTTCTCTTCCATGAGAAAAATATACTTCACCAGCTTCAAACATTTCTTATTTCATAGAAATCCAGCTTAAAACGGATTCTGTATATTCACTTAAAGTTCAAATCACTAAATTACGAACTACTGCGCCATTTCGAGCTGTTTTAAATGGGTTTTCTTATACTGGTCCCATGACCGACCTGGAGTTTATTTTGTTTTGTTTTCCCTAAACTCTTGGGTGCCCAATTTTGTACGGGCAATCAAGTAGTCAGGATTTTACAGATACTTGAAAAGCTGGAGCAGAAGGCTTCAAGATTATAACTATTGTTTATTTTCGCTGAGTTGTAAGTGTTGTACTCTGATAATGGTATTGTGTATATATATATATATATATATATATATATACTGCTTTGATTTCAAGTTATGCTATATAACTTATTTTATTCGTTCTGTTGTGAGATTCGTGTTACTATGATGTTGTATGTTCTTCTTCTTCTATTCTAATTTTATGTCTTATATATTCTCACCCTCTAACTTCTTTCATTAACTATCCGGTATTTCCGATGCTTGGTAGTCGACACTGGGTTATATGTCGATTACCAGGATCGTGAAATCCCCCGGGTCATTACAGTTGTATCAAAGCTGAAGGTTAAGTAATTACCTTGGCTCTGTGGCGTGACTCAGTAGAGATGGGGTTAGTAATATCCAAGATTGAGTTGAGTGTATATATATGAGTGAACGTATTTGTTATTCAATATAAAATGTGTAACGACCCGGATTTTGAGCGGCTTTGGTTATCGACGTAAGCCCGACGTCGATAACCAAAACATCGAAAAATCCCGGTAATTAATGAAAGAAATTAGAAGGTGAGAATAGATAAGATAGAAACTTAGAATAGAAGAAGAAGAAGAACATAACATCAGAGTAACACGAACCTCACAGCGGAACGAATAACATATAATAGATAACATAACTTTGAAATATAACAGTTATGTATACAATAGCACTTATCAGAGTACAGCACTTACAACACAGCGGAAATAACTATAGCTATATGATCTTGAAGCCTCCTGCTCCACGCTCTTCCAGTATATCTGTAAAACCCGACTACTTGACTGCCCGTACAAATTTAGGCACCCAAGAGTTTAGGGAAAACAACAAATAAACTCCGGGTCAGTCATGGGGCTGGTGTGAGTAAAACAGTTTAAAACAGGTATATGAACAAGTAAACGATATCTCATAAGACCACGCCGCAGAACGGAACGGGTTTTTCCCTTATGAAAATCCAAAATATCTTTATATCAAAAACCTTTTGATATTATAATAATGTCTATGTACAAATAGATATCAACTAGCAGAAACGCTTTCATCTCACGTTCTACATATATAGTATACAATCAAAACCGCAAGCACGTATTGGGTAATGGATTTCCAACTATGACAAGGTATGGAATCACCTTCCGATCAGTGTACTCTAGGAACGATACACTGGAGTTCAACAAGAACATCTTGCAACTCAGCCACACATGACCGACCACTCATTTCGCTTGAGTGTATCGAATGTACATCACCAACGGTTGGGATCAGCAACCGTTCCCGTATATATATGGGACAGCATTGATAGATTTAAGAAACAAATGAATATTCTCTAGATAGGTGATTATACACCCTACTTCGGTGCGACCGACTTAGCCATGCTGCCTGCCCGATTTCTGTCATTTACCGGATGATGAGGCTAGAAGCTACGCTTTATCATTACATCAGATTCACTTCGAATGCTACATTGTCAAATCCATAAGAATCACTAATTGACGTCTACAACCATACATTACGTGTCAGCTAAAAGAAGTTTCCTTCTCCGCTTCCACTCTTGGTATAGTTGAAGAAATCAATGTACGTGACCGTCTGGAAATAATATGTCAGACATCCATCTTCATTCACTTAGAAATGTCACATCGTCATACCCGCCAAATCACAAATTGACTTATCCAAAAATAACACGGGTATACAGCTAAGAGAAACGAATTCCTCCGCCACCAAACGTGAATACATTTGAACAGATCAACTTACGCGATCCATTGGATATACTCTGTCAGACCTTCGTCCATACAAGTTGTCCTGGGACTGGACAAACCGAAGGCACTATTCTGTAAACAGGATAGCCCTTGCATTTTACTCCGTCTTCAATTATCTTTGGCATATATGATTTGCGACGCTTATGCCAATACAGAGTGGTTCTTTGGATAATAATCCAACCGGTCTCTCCATATTAACAACGTTAAAATGGTCAAAACTTCAATAGTCGGTGAGTTAACTATTAAAGAAAAACAAGTGTGCAAACAACGATATTATTTCCAGATGGAAATTATATCGAACAAACATCATTTGACATAAATCTCTTTAGTTCATTTATTTACTTATCTCCTGTTTCCCTATATTCTAAATTCTTATTTTCTTTTATCAGAAAACATTTCTGATTCTCGTTTGGAAAACATTTCCAAAACTCCTTTACGATCAAACCTTACCATTTCTTAGTTAAGAAGGAAGTCACTCAAGTTGGGGTATAATTACCTCTCAGACCTTAACTGAACAACGTTATAACTTCGAAATGGTCAAAGTTTATCTTTTAAATCTTTAACAACTTCTCTACGCTTTTTCTCGGATTCAATTTTACTAATCCACTTCTATATTTAAAACATTGGTTATAACGATAAAGCTATAATCCCTACTTTCGAATTATCTAACTTTAATTATAACTTCTATTCATATTAGTGAATAATTAACCTAACACTTATTTATTTATAAATAAATAAATCTCTATTTAAACACTGGAAAGTATAAGCACTTTCCTGAATTCGATATAATCGAATTTGCCGATTAACTCTCTTCGAGAAATCTCTATTTGATTAACTCTTCTTCGAATAACCTATATTCGATTAACTCCTTCTCGAATAAACGATATTCGAAAATCTCTCTTCGAATAACTAATATTCGATAACTCTTCTTTTTCAAATATCTCATATTTGAAAATCTCACTTCGATTAAACTATAATCGATAACTTCCTTCGATGAAACTAACATCGATAACTCCTTTCGATGAAACTAACATCGATAACTCCTTTCGATGAAACTAACGTCGATTTATTAATCTCGACGAACTTAACTCGACTAACTTAACTTGACTCGACTAACTCGACTTACTTGGTTCGACCAATTCGATTCGATTAACTAGGCTCGACTAACTTGACTAACTTAACTCGACTTACTTGGTTCGACCAATTCGATTCGATTAACTAGGCTCGACTAGCTTGACTAACTTAACTCGACTTACTTGGTTCGATCAATTCGATTCGATTAACTAGGCTCGACTAGCTTGACTAACTTAACTCGACTTACTTGGTTCGATCAATTCGATTCGATTAACTAGGCTCGACTAACTTGGTCGAACCACCCGATCAACTCAACTTATTTAACTTAACTTATTTCTCAACTCGATCAACTCGATTAACTCCTATCGAATAACTAATATTCGATTAAACTCCATTCGCTTAACTCTAGATCGCAGCGATCACAATGGTTACGCCTGACTCCCTCAGGAAACATCCGACCGCCGTAGGCTATTTACAGCCCTGCGAATTACGCTAGCAGTCGTGCTAAATGGCAACTCATCCTGAATAACTATGTTTGTTTTAACTCTAACTGTTTAACTCTAACTGTTTAACTCTAACTGGTTAACTTGACCAATTCATTTCGAATAACTTAACCTGGTAACACACTTGGATTAACTTAACTCGACTTAGCTAATTTAACTTATTAACTTGACCAATTCATTTCGAATAACTTAACTTGATTTACTGAACTAATCACTTTGATTAACTCGACTAATTCACTTTGGTTAACTTAACCAATTCACCTAACTAATTCACTTAGTTTAGCTTAACTAATTTACTTAACTCCTGTCGAATAAACTATATACGATAACTCCTCTAACTCTATTCGAATAAACTATATTCGATTAACTCCTTTACTCTACTCGAATAAACTATATTCGTTTGACTAACTTCGAATACCATATTCGATTAACTTTACTTCGAATACCATATTCGATTAACTTTACTTCGAATACCATATTCGATTAACTTTATTCACTTTATAAAGATTTCCTTTTTAACAACGTTTTATACATTTGAAAAGATTTACTTTTAAATAACGGTTCTACACTTTAAAAATGATTTCCCTTTTATAATGTTTCCTTTTCAATTCTATTTGTAAATGGTTTACAAATATCCCCTTTTCAAATTTATTCTTGAAATATTCTAACTCCTTAACTTTCCGGGAAAATTCGCCATAACCTCCTTTGTAACGGGAGCATCGGGAAAATCCCCAAACCCGCCACACAGGCCTTTCCATTCAAAAAGAAATGTTTTAAATTTATTTCCTTTTCAAATATCTCCTATTTATAAATATTCCAATTTATAAACATTCCTTATTTATAAATATTTAAATTTATAAATATCTCTTATTTATAAATATTCCAATTTATAAATATTTTATTTTCAATATCACTTTGAAAATCCCCTTATCTACATTCCGGTATGTTATGGTATTCAATCATATCAAATCACGATGTTCAATATCGTCCAAGCACATACAATCGCCCACAGATTTTATATCACATCATATAACAATATATGAAAAACAATAAAATAACTGTTGAGGAATCCAGTCGGATTCCTCCAACCTGTTTCCCTGCATCACAGATGTTAGACAGTATAGATAACATCACTTCCAATTCCATATGATATATTCTGTTAAACAGAATCAATATAGAAATTTAACTAACTGACTAGCAGTTCAATCAAACAATCAATACACAGTCAAACAGACAATTTTAACAGTTCTAACAATACAACATGAAATTATAAACTGTTCAGAGTTAGTGAGATTTACTCACATCAGCGCGTTAACCGTTAAATAACGGTTTGCGTTATTTGATTCAATCGGACAATTTATTTCTCCATAAATTGTAACGAGCTTCGATTCACTCCCAGTCAGTGTCATCGTGTAGTGTCCGTCCATATGATCCCAACGGAACTTACGGTTCGTTAATCTGATATCGTACGAGAGAGTTATTGTATCGACAAGTTACTATACATTTAAATTAAAATAAAAACATGGATTATTGATTTGTGGGCTTACATTAAACTCCCGGCCCATTTCCTCATTGAAGGCCCGACCCACACTCTCACCCTTCTTCCCCGAACACCACACAGGCAAACGCAGCCCTCCATTCACCATTTCTGATCAATTTCGCCCATCTCCTGACCACAACTCTCCACGGTTTTAAAAACCAAAGACACCATCACTTTTCTCATTCGAAATACTCCATCTCCATACCAATCTCGAGACACTCGAACTCACCCAGGCATTTCCGTCGTCCAGCCATTTCGCGCTGTCCTGAAGACCCGCAACCTCCTCTTGCACCGAATCCCTCAAATCAACCACAAACCAACTCGCATTTACACCATAAACCCAAATATCAACTCGAAATCACTGATCGCAGCTTCAAATTCCAGAATATCAAAACCCTAGTTTTCACTGTCTATATTCGAACTCAACAACTGAGCGTCGATCCCACTGTTCTTAGTATGGAAATGAAGAGGATCTCCTTAACCCCTCAAAAATGTTATCATTTGATTTTTCAGATTTTCCTTTTGAATTCCTTTGATTTTATGAAGATGACGATTTATGTGGAGGAAGAAAACCGACGGCGCTCTTTTATTTGACCAGAAGAAAAGAGGAGTTAGGTTATAAGGAAGTAGGTAGGAGTATATATAGGCAGTTCAAAATATCTAGATATTATATTTTCTTTGATTATTTTATTCATTTTTAATACATTTTCTATTTGCATTTGTCTTTAAAAATTCCTGTGATCACATATAGTACCCAAAAATCGCCAAACTGGACATGTAGCTAGAGTTCGACATTACGGTCCCAACAAAACTGGTTTCGTCGAATTCTGACTCCGTATGCTCACACAGCGTATTTTTAACTGTCGAAATACTGACTATTTTACACTTTAAAAATTCGTACGGCCACATACTAACTCTAAAAATCACGAAACTGGAAATCTAACAACTATTTGACATTGCGGATCCAACAAAACTGGTTTCGTCGAATTCCGACTTCGTTTGCAAAACCGGCTATTTTTAACGCTCTAAATAGCCTATTTAAATATATAAATATATTTAAATATTATTAAATTAATTGTTTAAAATTAATTATTATCGTCTGTATTCACAGTGGCATACCATACAGCTCCAGAATATTCCTGTCAGAATTTACGGCTTGATATTTCAGATTCTAGATTATCTCGATATTCAGTTTATACTGAAAATCCATTTCTAACGTATATAAAACGTTGCAAATTATAAAGGAATTCCATAGCGACTTTTCTGAAATTTGATTTGGACGTAAATCAATATCTATCCGACGAAATCCCGATTTTTCTCTTCCACTAGAAAGATATACTCCACCAGCTCCACACGTTTCTTGTTTCACAGAAATCCGGCTTAAAACGAATTCTGTACATTCAGTTGAAGTTCGAATCGCCAATTTACGAACTGCAGCGCCATTTCAAGCTCGATTATAAATATATTATAAACTATACGTTCAACTGTCGTCGATTCAATATAATCGTTATTATATTTCAAATCGAAACTCCACCAAATCTCGTATGCTATTCAATTCACACGATATCGTGAATTTCACTATTTCCGACTATTTCGACATTATAATATATTATTATATTATAATTATTTATTAAATATTCAATATTATTTAATTAAACGATCATTAACTTCTCTAAATCACCAATTATATAATTAAATAAATTAATTATATATCTCTAAAAATGCGGGTCATTACATTCTTCCCCACTTAAAATAATTTCGTCCTCGAAATTGCTAAGTTAGAGGACGACCCTATCTATTGGAATTCCTGAGATTTGTTTACCCCTTATTTCTGATTTCAACTGAACCAATTAATATCGACCATAATATTAATTCCTTCCGACTAACTAAAATTTTCAAAAATTCCGAAAATTTTCTAACACCTTAACCTTTCGAAAAATTTCGCCAGCACCTCCTTTGTACTGGTCAACATCTCAAATTTCAACTCGCCTCTCTGGGCCTTCTTCAACCCAAAAGAAAAACAAAACGCCAAACGGCTTGCCAATTCGGCTCATAAATTCCAAACTCATATAAAATATAAACTTGTACCTTTTTTTTTTTTTTGGGCATATCATTATATCCCTACCATCTGTTATCAACTCGGCATATACAAATGTCATCCCAATCAACTCAATCACTTTTATATCGTCAAACCAAATCATTCGCTTATTCTCAAGTCGAATCCCATTATCAATCTCAAGTTTCATTCTTGATTTTCAAATTCTAAGTCCAGCTAAATTTCAAATTCTTAACTCATCAACTTAATCCCATAACGGATTATTCTCTAATCCAATTCAATTCTATTTAACTCTGTTCAAGTTAAATTTCAATTTATTTTTACCATCTCATTTTATTTAACTTCATTAGTTAAATTTTAAATTCCAGAAATCAATTTCCTGGGTATCTTCAAATCAATTTGAACTCATAATACCAATTCATAACCTTTGAATTTCTGAACAACTTTTTTTTTCTCAAAACAATTCAAATAAAAATCTTTGGTAGTAATCCACCATTTAGAAACTCGAAAATCACACCGATGATACTGCGCAGTCATCATCGGAATTATTTTCCAGCGACCCAAGTGATTTCAATACTATATCATTTTTAAAACCATTACTAAATACTTCCATTTTGAAAACATTCAAAATCTCCCAGGAACTTAAAATTTCCTTATTTTAATTCCAAATCTGATTTAAATTCATATTTAATTCATCTTATTTCATATACTTTACTTATATGAATTCTGATTGGTTATATATAACCATTTCACATGTTATAATCTTACTCGATTATAATATCAACCAATATATCTCATATATTATAAATCCAATATATATCAAATATACTTTGGGTAAAGTTATTTCGTTTACCCTCTTTTCAAAACATACGATGACGGTTCATTGTATTCAAGTGTTTATTTACTCCTACCGATACAGTGGATCAAACTGATCGACCAGAACTCATAAACAACTCAGCCAATGAATCTCCACAATATACAACCATTTTTATATCAAATACAAATACGCACTCGTATATATACACTCAAACTCAATCTAGAGTGTTACTAACCCTATCTCTACCGAGTCACGCCACAGAGCCAAGTAATTCTTAACTTAAGCTCTGATACCAACTGTAACGACCCGGATTTTGAGCGGCTTTGGTTATCGACGTAAGCCCGACGTCGATAACCAAAACATCGAAAAATCCCGGTAATTAATGAAAGAAATTAGAAGGTGAGAATAGATAAGATAGAAACTTAGAATAGAAGAAGAAGAAGAACATAACATCAGAGTAACACGAACCTCACAGCGGAACGAATAACATATAATAGATAACATAACTTTGAAATATAACAGTTATGTATACAATAGCACTTATCAGAGTACAGCACTTACAACACAGCGGAAATAACTATAGCTATATGATCTTGAAGCCTCCTGCTCCACGCTCTTCCAGTATATCTGTAAAACCCGACTACTTGACTGCCCGTACAAATTTAGGCACCCAAGAGTTTAGGGAAAACAACAAATAAACTCCGGGTCAGTCATGGGGCTGGTGTGAGTAAAACAGTTTAAAACAGGTATATGAACAAGTAAACGATATCTCATAAGACCACGCCGCAGAACGGAACGGGTTTTTCCCTTATGAAAATCCAAAATATCTTTATATCAAAAACCTTTTGATATTATAATAATGTCTATGTACAAATAGATATCAACTAGCAGAAACGCTTTCATCTCACGTTCTACATATATAGTATACAATCAAAACCGCAAGCACGTATTGGGTAATGGATTTCCAACTATGACAAGGTATGGAATCACCTTCCGATCAGTGTACTCTAGGAACGATACACTGGAGTTCAACAAGAACATCTTGCAACTCAGCCACACATGACCGACCACTCATTTCGCTTGAGTGTATCGAATGTACATCACCAACGGTTGGGATCAGCAACCGTTCCCGTATATATATGGGACAGCATTGATAGATTTAAGAAACAAATGAATATTCTCTAGTAGGTGATTATACACCCTACTTCGGTGCGACCGACTTAGCCATGCTGCCTGCCCGATTTCTGTCATTTACCGGATGATGAGGCTAGAAGCTACGCTACATCAGATTCACTTCGAATGCTACATTGTCAAATCCATAAGAATCACTAATTGACGTCTACAACCATACATTACGTGTCAGCTAAAAGAAGTTTCCTTCTCCGCTTCCACTCTTGGTATAGTTGAAGAAATCAATGTACGTGACCGTCTGGAAATAATATGTCAGACATCCATCTTCATTCACTTAGAAATGTCACATCGTCATACCCGCCAAATCACAAATTGACTTATCCAAAAATAACACGGGTATACAGCTAAGAGAAACGAATTCCTCCGCCACCAAACGTGAATACGTTTGAACAGATCAACTTACGCGATCCATTGGATATACTCTGTCAGACCTTCGTCCATACAAGTTGTCCTGGGACTGGACAAACCGAAGGCACTATTCTGTAAACAGGATAGCCCTTGCATTTTACTCCGTCTTCAATTATCTTTGGCATATATGATTTGCGACGCTTATGCCAATACAGAGTGGTTCTTTGGATAATAATCCAACCGGTCTCTCCATATTAACAACGTTAAAATGGTCAAAACTTCAATAGTCGGTGAGTTAACTATTAAAGAATAACAAGTGTGCAAACAACGATATTATTTCCAGATGGAAATTATATCGAACAAACATCATTTGACATAAATCTCTTTAGTTCATTTATTTACTTATCTCCTGTTTCCCTATATTCTAAATTCTTATTTTCTTTTATCAGAAAACATTTCTGATTCTCGTTTGGAAAACATTTCCAAAACTCCTTTACGATCAAACCTTACCATTTCTTAGTTAAGAAGGAAGTCACTCAAGTTGGGGTATAATTACCTCTCAGACCTTAACTGAACAACGTTATAACTTCGAAATGGTCAAAGTTTATCTTTTAAATCTTTAACAACTTCTCTACGCTTTTTCTCGGATTCAATTTTACTAATCCACTTCTATATTTTAAACATTGGTTATAACGATAACGCTATAATCCCTACTTTCGAATTATCTAACTTTAATTATAACTTCTATTCATATTAGTGAATAATTAACCTAACACTTATTTATTTATAAATAAATAAATCTCTATTTAAACACTGGAAAGTATAAGCACTTTCCTGAATTCGATATAATCGAATTTGCCGATTAACTCTCTTCGAGAAATCTCTATTTGATTAACTCTTCTTCGAATAACCTATATTCGATTAACTCCTTCTCGAATAAACGATATTCGAAAATCTCTCTTCGAATAACTAATATTCGATAACTCTTCTTTTTCAAATATCTCATATTTGAAAATCTCACTTCGATTAAACTATAATCGATAACTTCCTTCGATGAAACTAACATCGATAACTCCTTTCGATGAAACTAACATCGATAACTCCTTTCGATGAAACTAACGTCGATTTATTAATCTCGACGAACTTAACTCGACTAACTTAACTTGACTCGACTAACTCGACTTACTTGGTTCGACCAATTCGATTCGATTAACTAGGCTCGACTAACTTAACTCGACTTACTTGGTTCGACCAATTCGATTCGATTAACTAGGCTCGACTAGCTTGACTAACTTAACTCGACTTACTTGGTTCGATCAATTCGATTCGATTAACTAGGCTCGACTAGCTTGACTAACTTAACTCGACTTACTTGGTTCGATCAATTCGATTCGATTAACTAGGCTCGACTAACTTGGTCGAACCACCCGATCAACTCAACTTATTTAACTTAACTTATTTCTCAACTCGATCAACTCGATTAACTCCTATCGAATAACTAATATTCGATTAAACTCCATTCGCTTAACTCTAGATCGCAGCGATCACAATGGTTACGCCTGACTCCCTCAGGAAACATCCGACCGCCGTAGGCTATTTACAGCCCTGCGAATTACGCTAGCAGTCGTGCTAAATGGCAACTCATCCTGAATAACTATGTTTGTTTTAACTCTAACTGTTTAACTCTAACTGTTTAACTCTAACTGGTTAACTTGACCAATTCATTTCGAATAACTTAACCTGGTAACACACTTGGATTAACTTAACTCGACTTAGCTAATTTAACTTATTAACTTGACCAATTCATTTCGAATAACTTAACTTGATTTACTGAACTAATCACTTTGATTAACTCGACTAATTCACTTTGGTTAACTTAACCAATTCACCTAACTAATTCACTTAGTTTAGCTTAACTAATTTACTTAACTCCTGTCGAATAAACTATATACGATAACTCCTCTAACTCTATTCGAATAAACTATATTCGATTAACTCCTTTACTCTACTCGAATAAACTATATTCGTTTGACTAACTTCGAATACCATATTCGATTAACTTTACTTCGAATACCATATTCGATTAACTTTACTTCGAATACCATATTCGATTAACTTTATTCACTTTATAAAGATTTCCTTTTTAACAACGTTTTATACATTTGAAAAGATTTACTTTTAAATAACGGTTCTACACTTTAAAAATGATTTCCCTTTTATAATGTTTCCTTTTCAATTCTATTTGTAAATGGTTTACAAATATCCCCTTTTCAAATTTATTCTTGAAATATTCTAACTCCTTAACTTTCCGGGAAAATTCGCCATAACCTCCTTTGTAACGGGAGCATCGGGAAAATCCCCAAACCCGCCACACAGGCCTTTCCATTCAAAAAGAAATGTTTTAAATTTATTTCCTTTTCAAATATCTCCTATTTATAAATATTCCAATTTATAAACATTCCTTATTTATAAATATTTAAATTTATAAATATCTCTTATTTATAAATATTCCAATTTATAAATATTTTATTTTCAATATCACTTTGAAAATCCCCTTATCTACATTCCGGTATGTTATGGTATTCAATCATATCAAATCACGATGTTCAATATCGTCCAAGCACATACAATCGCCCACAGATTTTATATCACATCATATAACAATATATGAAAAACAATAAAATAACTGTTGAGGAATCCAGTCGGATTCCTCCAACCTGTTTCCCTGCATCACAGATGTTAGACAGTATAGATAACATCACTTCCAATTCCATATGATATATTCTGTTAAACAGAATCAATATAGAAATTTAACTAACTGACTAGCAGTTCAATCAAACAATCAATACACAGTCAAACAGACAATTTTAACAGTTCTAACAATACAACATGAAATTATAAACTGTTCAGAGTTAGTGAGATTTACTCACATCAGCGCGTTAACCGTTAAATAACGGTTTGCGTTATTTGATTCAATCGGACAATTTATTTCTCCATAAATTGTAACGAGCTTCGATTCACTCCCAGTCAGTGTCATCGTGTAGTGTCCGTCCATATGATCCCAACGGAACTTACGGTTCGTTAATCTGATATCGTACGAGAGAGTTATTGTATCGACAAGTTACTATACATTTAAATTAAAATAAAAACATGGATTATTGATTTGTGGGCTTACATTAAACTCCCGGCCCATTTCCTCATTGAAGGCCCGACCCACACTCTCACCCTTCTTCCCCGAACACCACACAGGCAAACGCAGCCCTCCATTCACCATTTCTGATCGATTTCGCCCATCTCCTGACCACAACTCTCCACGGTTTTAAAAACCAAAGACACCATCACTTTTCTCATTCGAAATACTCCATCTCCATACCAATCTCGAGACACTCGAACTCACCCAGGCATTTCCGTCGTCCAGCCATTTCGCGCTGTCCTGAAGACCCGCAACCTCCTCTTGCACCGAATCCCTCAAATCAACCACAAACCAACTCGCATTTACACCATAAACCCAAATATCAACTCGAAATCACTGATCGCAGCTTCAAATTCCAGAATATCAAAACCCTAGTTTTCACTGTCTATATTCGAACTCAACAACTGAGCGTCGATCCCACTGTTCTTAGTATGGAAATGAAGAGGATCTCCTTAACCCCTCAAAAATGTTATCATTTGATTTTTCAGATTTTCCTTTTGAATTCCTTTGATTTTATGAAGATGACGATTTATGTGGAGGAAGAAAACCGACGGCGCTCTTTTATTTGACCAGAAGAAAAGAGGAGTTAGGTTATAAGGAAGTAGGTAGGAGTATATATAGGCAGTTCAAAATATCTAGATATTATATTTTCTTTGATTATTTTATTCATTTTTAATACATTTTCTATTTGCATTTGTCTTTAAAAATTCCTGTGATCACATATAGTACCCAAAAATCGCCAAACTGGACATGTAGCTAGAGTTCGACATTACGGTCCCAACAAAACTGGTTTCGTCGAATTCTGACTCCGTATGCTCACACAGCGTATTTTTAACTGTCGAAATACTGACTATTTTACACTTTAAAAATTCGTACGGCCACATACTAACTCTAAAAATCACGAAACTGGAAATCTAACAACTATTTGACATTGCGTATCCAACAAAACTGGTTTCGTCGAATTCCGACTTCGTTTGCAAAACCGGCTATTTTTAACGCTCTAAATAGCCTATTTAAATATATAAATATATTTAAATATTATTAAATTAATTGTTTAAAATTAATTATTATCGTCTGTATTCACAGTGGCATACCATACAGCTCCAGAATATTCCTGTCAGAATTTACGGCTTGATATTTCAGATTCTAGATTATCTCGATATTCAGTTTATACTGAAAATCCATTTCTAACGTATATAAAACGTTGCAAATTATAAAGGAATTCCATAGCGACTTTTCTGAAATTTGATTTGGACGTAAATCAATATCTATCCGACGAAATCCCGATTTTTCTCTTCCACTAGAAAGATATACTCCACCAGCTCCACACGTTTCTTGTTTCACAGAAATCCGGCTTAAAACGAATTCTGTACATTCAGTTGAAGTTCGAATCGCCAATTTACGAACTGCAGCGCCATTTCAAGCTCGATTATAAATATATTATAAACTATACGTTCAACTGTCGTCGATTCAATATAATCGTTATTATATTTCAAATCGAAACTCCACCAAATCTCGTATGCTATTCAATTCACACGATATCGTGAATTTCACTATTTCCGACTATTTCGACATTATAATATATTATTATATTATAATTATTTATTAAATATTCAATATTATTTAATTAAACGATCATTAACTTCTCTAAATCACCAATTATATAATTAAATAAATTAATTATATATCTCTAAAAATGCGGGTCATTACAAAATGTTTTTATATTATTGAGATTTATTGATTGAGTTATTTATGGGTCCTGGTCGATCAGTTTGATCCACTGTATCGGTAGGGGTTTATAAACACTTGAATACGATGAATCGACATGGTATGTTTTGAAAAGAGGGAAAATGGAATAATTTTACCCAAATTATATTTTGATATAAAAGGATGATTAATATTTAAAGCATTATCGTATATTGGATGTGTTGGTTGTATTATAATAAGATAAGATTATAATTGAACGGTTATGTAAATAACCAATCAAAATTCGTATAACTGTTACAAAATG
This sequence comes from Allium sativum, assembly GCA_030737875.1. Taxonomy (NCBI): domain Eukaryota; kingdom Viridiplantae; phylum Streptophyta; class Magnoliopsida; order Asparagales; family Amaryllidaceae; genus Allium; species Allium sativum. The sequence goes on along the minus strand of CM060919.1, from coordinate 826,131,295 downwards.
AATTAAATCAGAATTTAAATCAGAATTGAAATTAAAACCTTGAAAAGTTGGTAAAGTGTTTGTAAATGGATTTGAATTAAAAAATATGAGAATTTTAAAATCCTAGGAGATTTTAAATTATTTACAAGCATTGTGAATAATATTTTGAAATGTTTTTCAAAATGGAAATGGTTAGAAATGGTTTTGAAAGTGATATAGTATTTAACTCACTACGGTCGCTGGAAATAATTCCGACGATGATCCGGATATCATTGGTGTTCATTTTCGAGTTTCAAAGTGACAGATTACTACTGAAGATTATGTTTTCAAATTTTTTTGAGAAAACAAGTTGTTTTGGATTCTAGAAAGGAATATTTGACTTTAGAAAAAACAAAGCTGTTTAAAAATTCCCAGGGAAAGGATGTTTGAATTAAAAACAAATTTAAATAGAAATTTGTGAAACCAAGCTGGAATTGAATTGAAACCAATTAACTGAAAAATTGAATTGGATCGTGAGATAAGAATCTGAACTGGCATTGGATTGATGAATTAAGAGTTTGGAATCAAGAATGGAACTTGAGTTGAAATAAGATTGGCTTGGATAAGCAAATATTTTTATTGAGGATGAATTGATTAGGAATGACATTTGTTTATGCTGAATTAGCAGCAGATGGAAATGATATAATGATATGCCCGTCAAAAAAGGTACAAGTTTATTTATATATGAGTTTGGTGATTTATGGGCCGATTTGGCAAGCCGCTTGGCTGTTTGATTTTCTTTTGGGTTGGAAAAGGCCTAGAGAGGCGAGTTGTAGTTGTACCGATTGACCCGTACAAAGGATGTGCTGGCGAAATTTTTCGAAATTTTAAGGTGTTAGAAAATTTTCAAATTTTTTGAAAATTTTAGTTATTCAGAATGAATTAATAATTTAGTTAAAGTAAATTGGTTCAGTGAAACTGGAGTTAAGAAGTGGAGTTAAGAAGTAAACAGATAATTTTTAACCCAGTTAATAAGGTTTGTCTTCTACCTTAGCAATTTCGAGGATGAAATTATTTTAAGGGGGGAAGAATGTAACGACCCGAATTTTTACAGTATAATAATTAATTTATTTAATTACTTAAATAGTGATCTAGAGATTTAAATGGTTGTTTAATTAAATAATATTGAATATTTAATTAATATAAATAATAGAATAACATACTTATTTCTGAAATAGTGGAATTCACAATATTATGTGAATTGGATCATTCATAATATATAATTCAGTTTAGAGTTGAATTATATTAGTGAATATATTATATAAACAATAGTCGAACGTATAATTATATTATAATTATAATCGAGCTCGAAATGGCGCGGCAGTTCGTAATTTGGCGATTCGAACTTTAAACGAATATACAAAATCCGTTTTTAAGCCGGATTTCTGTGAAACAAGAAACGTTCAGAGCTGGTGAAGTATATTTTTCTAATGAAAGAGAAAAATCGGGATTTCATCGTGTAGATTTTGATTTATGATCAAATCAAATTTTCAAAAAGTCGCTGTGGAATTCCTTTATAATTTATAATGATTTATTTATTTTATAAAAGGATTTTTAATATAATTTGAATATCGATATTCTCGAATTTTGAAATATCGAGTTATAAATCCTGATATATTTATTTTGGGGTTATATAATATCGTAGGTGAATCTATATACGATAATATTAATTTAATTATTTTTAAATATATTAATATTTAATTGGGTTTATTTAGAGCTTTAAAAATAGCTATTTTTGCAAACGAGCTCCGTTTTCGATGAAACTAATTTTGTTAGATCCGGAATATTAAATTATTGTTAGATTTCAATTTTCGTGATTTTTGGAGTTAGTATGTGGCCGTGTCGAATTTTAATGTGAAAAACAAACGATATTTTGACGGTTAAAAATACGCTGTGTGAGCAGATAGAGTCGGAATTCGACGAAACTAGTTTCGTTGGGTCCGTAATGTCGAACTGAAGGTGTATGTCGATTTTCATGATTTTTGGATATCATGAGTGATCATAGGGATTTTTAAATGACAAATATAAATAAAAATTGAATATAAATTAATATAAAAATGGAGCAAGCTTCTAATACAAGCCATGTATATCCTATATATACCCTTACCTCACTCTAACCCTAAATACAAAAATTTTCTAGTCAAACTCCACGCCGCCAACATTATTTCTTTAGTATAAAGAATTCGTGAGTTATAAATTCAAGAACAAATTGTAACAACCCGAAAATCTAGGCCAGTTTAAAATTTTTATTTTGGCAAATTTAGCGAATTTTCTATATTTAAAATGGATTATTTTAAATAATATCGACGAGAAATTTATTTTGAATAGGATTAGAACGTATATATTATATAGATCGTCGTTAGAATATAAATAATTATTTATATATATAAAAGGAATTGAAAATGGCGCGGTAGTTCGATAATTCGATTTCAAATTTCAAATGAATGTACCGGGTGCAAAATAAACCGGATTTTAGTGAAACCAAAAATAATAGAATCTAATTGAGGATATCTTTCCAACGAATCCGACAAATTGAAATTTCATAGCGGGAATCAAAAGATAAGTCCTGTTGAAAATTCTGAATAGTCGGTATGGAATTCAGGCCCTTAAAAATAGCCATTTTGCAAACCACCTCGGTTTTTGATGAAACCACTTTTGTTGGATCCGCAGTGTCAAATTATTGCTAGGTTTCAAATTTCGTAATTTTCTGAATCAATATGTGAGCGTGGCAAAGGAAAACGTGTTTGACCAGTTTCAGTTGATTTTAATCGACTGGAAAATGGCCATTTTTCCAACAGTCTCAGAATTCGACGAAACTAGTCTTATTAGGACCGTATCGTCAATACGAAGCTAGAAAATATTATTCTGGAATTTATAGGGTTCGTATGTGGCCCCGGTAAATTGAAATGTACGTTTAAAATTGAATATAATGATTTAAATATAAATTTAAATGGAAACTGATCGAAACAGTGGAATTAGCCTATGACACATATCCCATTGTGTTCGGAATGGGGGTATTTAGCTAGGGACGACAGTCGTTGGGGTTGTTTTGCTATTCGAATGTAAAAACAGTTATTTTGAATTAAAAATAATATTAAAATATTTATATAAATGGGCCAAAACCTCTAACCCTAACACTCACAACTCAGGGCCGCCGTCATTTTCTATCGAACGAATGAAATCGCCCCAATCCTTCTTCCACGAAATCTCATAATCCGTTCAATCATTTTGGAAATTATAAAAACCAAATTGAAGCGTATGTTTGGATCTTCGATATCAACGGGTAAGATGGGGTCTAGTTGCTCGAAGCAGGCGGATTTCCATCACGAAGTAGTGACGTTCGCTGGGGTTTTTCAGGCGGGATGAGGGGCCGAGTTCACCAGCGATGGCACGCGCGAGGAGCAGGCGGGGCGAGCTTCGACGGGGACCCCTCCGATCTGGGTCCGATCGGGTATTGGAGCGGCGGTGGCGGAATTTCATCCTGGAGCTGAGGTTGGCATCGGTTTCTGATGGGAACGATGAATGGGGTATTTCCAGAATAGCAACATTTTAAACCGTAAGCTCCTTTCCATCTTTATTTTGTTTATAAATTACTTAGGATTAAAATCTGAATTTTTCTAACATATTGTAGTATTTTAAAATCTGATTTTCTTTTATAAATTGTAGTAAAGTAAAATATGAAATTAGAAAAATATATCACATTAGAATTTGAAAAATATATCGCATTTGTTTTGAAAAATATACCGCATTTGTTTTGAAAACATATATCACATTAGAATTTGAAAAATATTTCGCATTTGTTTTGAAAAATATACCGCATTTGTTTTGAAAACATATATCACATTAGATTTGAAAATAAATTGTACTTTGATTAAAAAGAAATATACTTTGTTCAGATAGGAAGAATATACTTTGGTTAGAAAAGAAATATATAAATAGACGAGATTTTTAACCATGAAAAGAAATGATCTTTGTTTATAGAAAAAAATATAATTTTTATCCAAGAAGTGATAACATAAAATTTTGATTTTTATCTCTATAGCGTTGAAATAAAAATGTGATTTTTAATGTGAACAGCGTGAAAAAGGCTGTGTTGGAAGTATGGGCAAATCCAGACTGTTCTGAATTTTAGAAATAAAGAATGAAGGAGTGGATCCCTCGGTGAGAACTTCTCACTTTAAAATTTATTTTCTAGTTAAATATATATACTAGGATGCAGACGGTGCTTAGCAGCACCCGACACCCGTCGTCCACAGACCATGGACGGCTTGTTTGTTTAGTTGATTGTTTGGTGATTGATTTACTTGTGTGGTTGATAAATTTGGTTAAATTGATTTTGTGATGTGGAATGGAATAAAATAGTTTATAGTGAAAAATATTTTATAGTTAAAAATATAATTTTTAATGGGTATATAAAATAAAGCCGCGTTGATTAGAGATGCGCTATTTTGATGCGAACGATATTGATATCAATTATATTCGTTTTTAATGTGGTGAAAGAAATATAAATTCATGTGTTGAATAGGATAATTATTCATTTGTTGAATAGAATAACGAAGTTATTGGATAATATAAAGCCGCGTTGATTAGAGATGCGCTATTTTGATGCGAACGATATTGATATCAATTATATTCGTTTTTAAAATGAATTTGAATTGAATAAGAATTGAAAGTAAACTCAAACAGATTTGGAATAAATTGAATAGAAATTGAATTCGAATAGAATTGAATAGAAAATGAATTCGAATAGAATTGAATAGAAATTGAATTCGAATAGAATAGAAATGAAATTGAATTCGAATAGAATTGAATTGAAATCGAATTGAAATTGATTTGAATTGAAAAGGAAGTTGAAACTATTTTTGAAACGAATTTAAAACGATTTATAAAATTCGTTTTAAATAAAAATCGACGAAATATATATTATATATATTATATATATAATATAATGGCCTGAATAGAACGCGCCGCGCCGCGGCAGTTCGCGAATTTCGACCATTGACTTCGAACGGACATTACGGGAGATCCGACCGTCGGATTCTCCTAAAACTGGAACCGTTGGGTTCGTATCGAAAAGAGCTATACAATGAATATTAGAAATTTGAAATCTAACGGTTGGATTTGGAATTATGTCCAAATCAAATATGGAAAAGGTCGCTATAAGTGCAGTTCGATGGCCATTGTTGGAAATCGACTGTACGGGCCTTGATAAAATAAGTAAAAATATCTATAATTTGTGTAAAATAAAAAGAAATGATTTGGGAAAAATTGGGATGAAAAACTCCATGTTTGAAAAGATAGAAATAGATTTCTATCGAAATGAACTAGTTTGAACTAAATTTAAAACCCAATTATTTTTAAATAAATAAATTAGATTTAAAAAGGGGTTTTAAATAATCGGAATTCCTAATATATTTGATCTGAATTGAATTAGAATTGATTTGTGGGTTTATTGTGAACGGGGTTTTAAATAACACCAGTTCTTTAACCCGATAATAAATGGAATGTGATTTGGGTTTGTCGTGAACTGTGTTTTAAAAGACATTAGTTCTTTAACCCAGTAAAAGGAGTTTTAAATAAATCTGCAATTAAATTGAAATGTGAATTGATAATCTAAATTATCAAATTTAGAAATTGAGCGAGAATGGAGTATTACCAGTTTTGCTCCAAAGCGATAGTTAAATCTTTAATTAGATTTGAACATGAAATGGTAATTAAATTTACCGATAACACCATGGTGTTAATTATGGGGTAATAACAGTTTTGCTCCATGGGATAAATAGGTTGGGATTGGGAAATAAAATAAATAATTACTTCGGTGTGGTTCGCTAATCCCGACTAGTTTGGAAAACCATAATATGGTTTGAAATGATATCCAAAGGAAGATTGAAGAATAAATTTAAAAGAATTTATCTTTGATAAAATTAATGGGAACCTTTCCCTAGGAGTGTGAATATCTGAATAGAAGAATGTTCTGAATTGGAATGAGGCGTATGTTGTGTTTGTATAACAATTGTTTATTATATACGTGGGTTATTCAGAAAGGCCGGGTCTATACCCATTCTGAATAACCGATTCGACGATAAGTCGAAGAGATTGAAGACGGTGCAAGACTGACGATCTTCACATCGAATGGACGGGTGCTACTGACGCTCACGATGGGAGTAGCTACCTTGTAGGGGGCTGAAGTGGTAGCCGTCCGGACGTGCTTGGAGGTCGATGGATATGCGAGGAAAGTGCCTCCGGTTTCGTTCAGACCCAGAACGGACTTGTAAATGGATGGTGTGTCTGACATTGTATTCCTTTATATTGTATTCGTTGATCTCTGCTAAATATATATCTGTTTGGCGGCGGAGAATTTATTCTCCTGCTTAACGCCCTTCTCTGAGACATACGAGCTCAGAGGTTATATATTGGCAGAAATCAGTGGTACGATATGGACTGATAGTGTGGCATGCTAAGATGCAGTGATCCAGACTTTTGTTGAAAAGCAAAGTTTGGTGGATGATGATCAAAGCGCAGCTTTAATATAGCACGGCTTTGTGTATAGCGTTGATTCGCGAGCCTCACACCCCGGTATGGTGGTAAACTGATGGTTTGATCAGTATGCTTTTTCGTGGATGGGCACCTTCGTGGTGTCGTGGATTCGGTCGACCGAGATTGAGCTTAGTGCTCAGAGGGATAGGGTAAGCGGTGTTTTCTCTCGCCGGGACGTAAGCCGCAGTGATACTCGATATCCCAAAAGTGCGGATGTGCATTACGGTGTTTTCTCTAGCCGAGACGTAAGCCGTTGAGATGGCACTACGCGATCGATCTTTCGAATCAGGAGCCACCATGATGGAAATCCAATTTCCAAATATGACATTTTGCGGTTTTGATTGTAGAGCCTAGTATTGGCGACATGATATATGGTACCCATGCCGTCTATGATTGATATATTTATATTTGAAGTTGTTTTCTTCACTTATAGTAATAATATAAGATGAAATTTCGCGTATCAAGCATATTTGGCTATTATAAGGGAAAACCCTATCCTCCGGCTTGCGTTGCATTGTGTGATGGGACCTGGGTCTTATAATAGCTTCATTGTTCTTTATTTAGCATTGCGCTGTTTGTTTTCTGCACTGGTATTCTTGGGAGGAAACCCGTTTCGTGTTATACGGCATGGTCCCTTGATTTACCTAACTTTAAAAACAAAGATTAATAACTGTTTTAGTTCTCACACCAGTCACATGACTGACCTGGAGTTTATTGTTTTAACCTAAACTCTGGGTGCCCCTATTTTCCACACGGGCAGCTAGTAGTTTTGGTTTTGCAGATTTCTATTCACAGGATCCTGATCTACAGCTGGAACGATATCCGGAAACTCTGTATCCGTATATCTCTTCTAATTGAGTTTTGTATTATTTCCGCTGCGATGTATTTAAATGTAATTTAAATCTCTGATATTTTCTGTGTAATATTTATTCAATTATACTGTATATTCTTGTATCTGATGGAATTGTTGTAATAACAATGAAATGTTCTTCTGTTTGCGTTCTATTTTGTCGTGTTCTCAAAACAATCAGGCGTTTCGAAAGGTCTAGATCGGTTTAGCGACTGATTCAGATCGAGCAAAATTCCTTGTTGTCACAGTTGGTATCAGAGCTTTTGTTTACAGAGCTCGAGAACAAGACACATTAGAACCCAACGAAAGAATTCATCAGAAATTGGATTAGTAATATCCAATTAGAATGACTCGTTAGAGATAGGATCAGTAGTATCCTAGAACGAGTGTGAAGAGTATATTTTTCAGATGAAAACAAATTTTGTTCTTAGATTTAAATCGTTTTATTCGTATTTGAATAATTTATTTATGTTAATTTGGACAATCTAGTATATAAAGATTTTGCATATATGCGTCATGAACGTATATTCGAAGTTTTAATATACTGGATAGATATAGAATCACATTCTAGTCGCCCGGGGATGGTTCTGATGATCGCTATATAGTACGTACATCATCAGAATTTATATTCGAGTTTCGAAAGTATGATATCTATATATTTCCATTAGGCTGGTGTGAGAACCAAAACTTATATAGATAGATTTATTTGTTGTGATTTGGCATCAAAAACATGATTTTCTGTATATGTAGTAAAATTATGAATTTGAAATTCTAATTCACTAATTGATTGATGGGTGTGTTGTTTGTTTATTTGTTTGATATTTTGAACCATTTAGCCTAATAGCATCAAATATTGAATTGTATTAAAAATTGGTCGCATTTGCTTGCATATACATGTACTTACATTGAACATGTCATAGCAAGGAGGCTAGAGCAGAAGAATAAAATTTGTTTGCCCGACAAATAGGTACATGTTTACTATAATTTACTGTTTTGTTTGGGTGATGATGATTTTATGAGCCTATTGGCTAGCTGCTTGGCTTTTTCTTTTTCTTTTTGAGATCAGAAGGCCTATATGGCAATTTCGGGATTTTCCCGTGGCTCCCGGTGCAGGGGAGGTTATGGCGAAATTTTTCGAAAATTTAGGGTGTTAGCAAAATTTTTGAAGAATTTGAAAATTCTCAGAAACTGAAAAGTTAGAGAATGGAAGCCAGATCGAACGTAAAGTTGATTAATCAAACCACTTTCGACTTTGTTCCTTTTCGGGGACGAAAAGTTTTAAGTGGGGGAGATTGTAACAACCCGAAAATCTGGGCCAGTTTAAAATTTTTATTTTGGAAATTTTAGCGAATTTTCTATATTTAAAATGGATTATTTTAAATAATATCGACGAGAAATTTATTTTGAATAGGATTAGAACGTATATATTATATAAATCGTCGTTAGAATATAAATAATTATTTATATATATAAAAGGAATTGAAAATGGCGCGGTAGTTCGATAATTCGATTTCAAATTTCAAATGAATGTACCGGGTGCAAAATAAACCGGATTTTAGTGAAACCAAAAATAATAGAATCTAATTGAGGATATCTTTCCAACGAATCCGACAAATTGAAATTTCATAGCGGGAATCAAAAGATAAGTCCTGTTGAAAATTCTGAATAGTCGCTATGGAATTCAGGCCCTTAAAAATAGCCATTTTGCAAACGACCTCGGTTTTCGACGAAACCACTTTTGTTGGATCAACAGTGTCAAATTATTGCTAGGTTTCAAATTTCGTAATTTTCTGAATCAATATGTGAGCGTGGCAAAGGAAAACGTGTTTGAACAGTTTTAGTTGATTTTAATCGACTGGAAAATGGCCATTTTTCCAACGGTCTCAGAATTCGACGAAACTAGTCTTGTTAGGACCGTATCGTCAATACGAAGCTAGAAAATATTATTCTGGAATTTATAGGGTTCGTATGTGGCCCTGGTAAATTGAAATGTACGTTTAAAATTGAATATAATGATTTAAATATAAATTTAAATGGAAACTGATCGAAACAGTGGAATTAGCCTATGACACATATCCCATTGTGTTCGGAATGGGGGTATTTAGCTAGGGACGACAGTCGTTGGGGTTGTTTTGCTGTTCGAATGTAAAACCAGTTATTTTGAATTAAAAATAATATTAAAATATTTATATAAATGGGCCAAAACCTCTAACCCTAACACTCACAACTCAGGGCCGCCGTCATTTTCTATCGAACGAATGAAATCGCCCCAATCCTTCTTCCACGAAATCTCATAATCCGTTCAATCATTTTGGAAATTATAAAAACCAAATTGAAACGTATGTTTGGATCTTCGATATCAATGGGTAAGATGGGGTCTAGTTGCTCGAAGCAGGCGGATTTCCATCACGAAGTAGTGACGTTCGCTGGGGTTTTTCAGGCGGGATGAGGGGCCGAGTTCACCAGCGATGGCACGCGCGGGGAGCAGGCGGGGCGAGCTTCGACGGGGACCCCTCCGATCTGGGTCCGATCGGGTATTGGAGCGGCGGTGGCGGAATTTCATCCTGAAGCTGAGGTTGGCATCGGTTTCTGATGGGAACAATGAATGGGGTATTTCCAGAATAGAAACATTTTAAACCGTAAGCTCCTTTCCATCTTTATTTTGTTTATAAATTACTTAGGATTAAAATCTGAATTTTTCTAACATATTATAGTATTTTAAAATCTGATTTTCTTTTATAAATTGTAGTAAAGTAAAATATGAAATTAGAAAAATATATCACATTAGAATTTGAAAAATATATCGCATTTGTTTTGAAAAATATACCGCATTTGTTTTGAAAACATATATCACATTAGAATTCGAAAAATATATCGCATTTTTTTTGAAAAATATACCGCATTTGTTTTGAAAACATATATCACATTAGATTTGAAAATAAATTGTACTTTGATTAAAAAGAAATATACTTTGTTCAGATAGGAAGAATATACTTTGGTTAGAAAAGAAAAATATAAATAGACGAGATTTTTAACCATGAAAAGAAATGATCTTTGTTTATAGAAAAATATATAATTTTTATACAAGAAGTGATAACATAAAAATTTGATTTTTATCTCTATAGCGTTGAAATAAAAATGTGATTTTTAATGTGAACAGCGAGAAAAAGGCTGTGTTGGAAGTATGGGCAAATCCAGACTGTTCTGAATTTTAGAAATAAAGAATGAAGGAGTGGATCCCTCGGTGAGAACTTCTCACTTTAAATTTTCTTTTCTAGTTAAATATATATACTAGGATGCAGATGGTGCTTAGCAGCACCCGACACCCGTCGTCCACAGACCATGGACGGCTTGTTTGTTTAGTTGATTGTTTGGTGATTGATTTACTTGTGTGGTTGATAAATTTGGTTAAATTGATTTTGTGATGTGGAATGGAATAAAATAGTTTATAGTGAAAAATATTTTATAGTTAAAAATATAATTTTTAATGGGTATATAAAATGAAATAAAATATGTGTTTGATTGTTGAAACCCCACACGGGTGTTGGGATGACAATTGGCGTACACTAATCCCAATAAATTAATTGTATGTTGATCGATTGGTCGACAGACTGTGTAAGCGTTAATTATATATATTTAATGCTTATGCAGATGTGTGGTGCACTTTGGACGATGGTTAATTATTTATGGTTGCTATTATATACATGTGTTGTATGGAATCCATATAATTAACATTATATGGTAATTGATTGGGCCTCGTTCCAATTGTGAAAATAAAGAATATTTTAAAATAAAGATTAACGTGTTGACAGTACTCATTTGTTGAGATTAGTCATGTGGTGAAAGAAATATAAATTCATGTGTTGAATAGGATAATTATTCATTTGTTGAATAGAATAACGAAGTTATTGAATAATATAAAGCCGCGTTGATTAGAGATGCGCTATTTTGATGCGAACGATATTGATATCAATTAATTTCGTTTTTAAAATGAATTTGAATTGAATAAGAATTGAAAGTAAACTCAAACAGATTTGGAATAGAATTGAATAGAAATTGAATTCGAATAGAATTGAATAGAAAATGAATTCGAATAGAATTGAATAGAAATTGAACTCGAATAGAACAGAAATGAAATTGAATTCGAATAGAATTGAATTGAAATCGAATTGAAATTGATTTGAATTGAAAAGGAAGTTGAAACTGTTTTTGAAACGAATTTAAAACGATTTATAAAATTCGTTTTAAACAAAAATCGACGAAATATATATTATATATATATATATATAATGGCCTGAATAGAACGCGCCGCGCCGCGGCAGTTCGCGAATTTCGACCATTGACTTCGAACGGACATTACGGGAGATCCGACCGTCGGATTCTCCTAAAACCGGAACCGTTGGATTCGTATCGAAAAGAGCTATACAATGAATATTAGAAATTCTAACGGTTGGATTTGGAATTATGTCCAAATCAAATACGGAAAAGGTTGCTATAAGTGCAGTTCGATGGCCATTGTTGGAAATCGACTGTACGGGCCTTGATAAAATAATTAAAAATATCTATAATTTGTGTAAAATAAAAAGAAATGATTTGGGAAAAATTGGGATGAAAAACTCCATGTTTGAAAAGATAAAAATAGATTTCTATCGAAATGAACTAGTTTGAACTAAATTTAAAACCCAATTATTTTTAAATAAATAAATTAGATTTAAAAAGGGGTTTTAAATAATCGGAATTCCTAATATATTTGATCTGAATTGAATTAGAATTGATTTGTGGGTTTATTGTGAACGGGGTTTTAAATAACACCAGTTCTTTAACCCGATAATAAATGGAATGTGATTTGGGTTTGTCATGAACTGTGTTTTAAAAGACATTAGTTCTTTAACCCAGTAAAAGGAGTTTTAAATAAATCTGCAATTAAATTGAAATGTGAATTGATAATATAAATTATCAAATTTGGAAATTGAGCGAGAATGGAGTATTACCAGTTTTGCTCCAAAGCGATAGTTAAATCTTTAATTAGATTTGAACGTGAAATGGTAAATAAATTTACCGATAACACCGTGGTGTTAGTTATGGGGTAATAACAGTTTTGCTCCATTTGATAAATAGGTTGGGATTGGGAAATAAAATAAATAATTACTTCGGTGTGGTTCGCTAATCCCGACTAGTTTGGAAAACCATAATATGGTTTGAAATGATATCCAAAGGAAGATTGAAGAATAAATTTAAAAGAATTTATCTTTGATAAAATTAATGGGAACCTTTCCCTAGGAGTGTGAATATCTGAATAGAAGAATGTTCTGAATTGGAATGAGGCGTATGTTGTGTTTGTATAACAATTGTTTATTATATACGTGGGTTATTCAGAAAGGCCGGGTCTATACCCATTCTGAATAACCGATTCGACGATAAGTCGAAGAGATTGAAGACGGTGCCAGACTGACGATCTTCACATCGAATGGATGGGTGCTACTGACGCTCACGATGGGAGTAGCTACCTTGAAGAGGGCTGAAGTGGTAGCCGTCCGGACGTGCTTGGAGGTCGATGGATATGCGAGGAAAGTGCCTCCAGTTTCGTTCAGACCCAGAACGGACTTGTAAATGGATGGTGTGTCTGACATTGTATTCCTTTATATTGTATTCGTTGATCTCTGCTAAATATATATCTGTTTGGCGGCGGAGAATTTATTCTCTTGCTTAACGCCCTTCTCTGAGACAAACGAGCTCATAGGTTATATATTGGCAGAAATCAGTGGTACGATATGGACTGATAGTGTGGCATGCTGAGATGCAGTGATCCAGACTTTTGTTGAAAAGCAAAGTTTGGTGGATGATGATCAAAGCGCAGCTTTAATATAGCACGACTTTGTGTATAGCGTTGATTCGCGAGCCTCACACCCCGGTATGGTGGTAAACTGATGGTTTGATCAGTATGCTTTTTCGTGGATGGGCACCTTCGTGGTGTCGTGGATTCGGTCGACCGAGATTGAGCTTAGTGCTCAGAGGGATAGGGTAAGCGGTGTTTTCTCTCGCCGGGACGTAAGCCGCAGTGATACTCGATATCCCAAAAGTGCGGATGTGCATTACGGTGTTTTCTCTAGCCGAGACGTAAGCCGTTGAGATGGCACTACGCGATCGATCTTTCGAATCAGGAGCCACCATGATGGAAATCCAATTTCCAAATATGACATTTTGCGGTTTTGATTGTAGAGCCTAGTATTGGCGACATGATATATGGTACCCATGCCGTCTATGATTGATATATTTATATTTGAAGTTGTTTTCTTCACTTATAGTAATAATATAAGATGAAATTTCACGTATCAAGCATATTTGGCTATTATAACGGAAAACCCTATCCTTCGGCTTGCGTTGCATTATGTGTTGGGACCTGGGTCTTATAATAGCTTCATTGTTCTTTATTTAGCATTGCGCTGTTTGTTTTCTGCACTGGTATTCTTGGGAGGAAACCCGTTCCGTGTTATACGGCGTGGTCCCTTGATTTACCTAACTTTAAAAACAAAGATTAATAACTGTTTTAGTTCTCACACCAGTCACATGACTGACCTGGAGTTTATTATTTTAACCTAAACTCTGGGTGCCCCTGTTTTCCACACGGGCAGCTAGTAGTTTTGGTTTTGCAGATTTATATTCACAGGATCCTGATCTACAGCTGGAACGATATCCGGAAAGCTCTGTATCCGTATATCTCTTCTAGTTGAGTTTTGTATTATTTCCGCTGCGATGTATTTATATGTAATTTAAATCTCTGATATTTTCTATGTAATATTTATTCAATTATACTGTATATTCTTGTATCTGATGGAATTGTTGTAATAACAATGAAATGTTCTTCTGTTTGCGTTCTATTTTGTCGTGTTCTCAAAACAATCAGGCGTTTCGAAAGGTCTAGATCGGTTTAGCGACTGATTCAGATCGAGTGAAATTCCTTGTTGTCACACAAATTGTATAAATTCTCTAAAATCATGAAACCAATTTCATTGGCATTCTATTATCGTACGCTTCACATTCATACCAATATTGTATTACTCGATAGGATTCTGTTCACAGTCATGGAGAAGGCGCTAGCTAGGGTTCGCGATTTTGGAAGGCGCAAGCATTAATTCAAGGAATGGAGGTTGTATTTGGATTTGTGATGGGGTTTAACAACGTTTGGGAAGCTTTTGTGGATTTTGATGGAGTTTTGGATCGCGGTTGTCTCCGTGCAGTACTGGGGGAGTGCGAGATCGAAAATTTCAAAAGGACGTCGAGTCTAGCATTGAGGATATGATCGCGTGGTGGAGATGAAGAGGAATATCGTAATGCTTTTAGATTGGATTATTATTGAGTAAAGGGAGGAGGACGGGGGGTTAAAGAATTCGGAAATGGTGGAGTTTTTGATCTGGAGCGAGTGATTTTAGTCGGGGAAGAAAAGGAAAACAGGGGTCTGGGCTTTGCAAAGAATGGTTGGGTCGGATTCATATAGGTGAGGCCCAAGATTTAATAATAATTAAGTTTAATTTAATTGAAATGTAAACAGTAACATGTAATGACAATAACTCGATCATATGTTAACGGAATTCAACAAAACAAGATCCATTGGGATCGTATGGACGGTGGCTACACAGTGGAACTGACTGGGTGTGAATTGGAGCTTGTTATAATTTATAGCAAAATAGATTGTCTAGTCTGAATCAGCGACAATTATCGTTATATAACGATGATCGTCCAATGTGAGTAAATCTCACTAACTCTGTATAGTTTATATTTTTATAAATATAATCTAGTATTGATAAATGATGATTGATTGTTGTGTGTTGATTGTTTTGTTGAATTGTTGACTTATTGGTTGAAATTATAGATAACGATATATATATAATCGTTAATCAAATATTGATTCTGTTTATCGGAATATTTCATACTGAAATGAAAACGATATTATTTATATTGTTTAACATTTGTGGATGCATGGAACAGGTTGGAGGGATCCAACTAGATTCCTCAATATTTATAATACTGTTTGGTTCCATATATTGTAATATATGATGTGATATATAATATGTGATAGATTATGATGACACTGATCATTTTATTTGGTATTTTAAATACCATATGAAATACTGGAATATAAAAAGGATATTTTCAAAGTGAATATTGGAAATGACATATATTTATATAAAATGAATAGAATTATATAAAAGGATTTATATAAAATGAATAGAATTATATAGAAGGATTTATATAAAATGAATAGAATTATATAAAAGGATTTGTATAGAATAAATAGAATTGTATAAAGGGAATTATAAATGAGATTTAAGTGTTAGAAATAAAAAGGAGATTTGTATGAAAAATTCTGCAAATAAAAATATAAATAGAATTTGGATATTTGGTTCTTAATACGAAATCAAATTGTTTTGATTATATAAAGAAATATTATTCACATTCTATGTGAAATTAGATTAAAGTAAATATTTTGCAAATAAAATATTATAAAGGAATTTGGGGTTTAAATTAGGAATTTAAATGGAATTACTGAAATTAGAAACTGATTGGAAATTAGCTGAGTTTAATGACTTTCTGGGTATCAATCTGATGTTGGTTTCGTCCTACGGGGTTTATGCTGATCCCAACCGTTGGTGATAATACATTCGGTGCACTCAAGCGAAATGAGTGACCGATCATGTTTAGCCTGGGTTACAAGATGTTCTTATTGAACCCAGTGTATTCCTCTCTAGAGATACATAGTCAGAAGGTGGTCCCAACCATGCCAGTTAGAATTCATTACCTAACAAGCGCCCGTGGTTTTTGATTATATATTACGTATGTAGAACATGAGATGAAAGCATTCTGCTAGTTGATTATATATTTATGATTGATAGACACTATTATAATATCAAACGAGTTTGATATAAAGTTTATCATTTCGTTTAAAATGATTTTGAAATGTTGAATCAAGTGTTTTGGATTCTCAAAAGGGAAAATCCCGTTCCGTGTTATACGGCGTGGTATTATGAGATATCGTTTATTTGCTTAAACTGTTTTAAATGGTTTTACTCATACCAGTCCCATGACTGACCTGGAGTTTATTTTGTTTTGTTTTCCCTAAACTCTTGGGTGCCCAATTTTGTACGGGCAGTCAAGTAGTCAGGATTTTACAGATATTTGAAAAGATGGAGCAGAAGGCTTTAGGATTATAGCTATTGTTTATTTTCGCTAAGTTGTAAGTGTTGTACTCTGATAATGGTATTGTATACATATACTGTTTTGATTTCAAGTTATATTGTATAATATATTTTATTCATTCCGTTGTGAGATTCGTGTTACTGTGATGTTGTAGTTGTCTTCTTCTTCTTCTATTCTAATTTTCTATCTTAACTATTCTGTCCCTCTAACTTCTTTCTATTAACTATCCGGTATTTCCGATGCTTGGATAGTCAACATTGAGTTTATGTCGATTACCAAGGTCGCAAATTCCCCAGATCGTTACAGGTCAAATGAAGAAATATACGATATTGTAAAGGACTATCCCAAGATATATGAGCCTGGAGTACAGACAGAAATTCCAAGTAAATCCGACATTCAATTAAAATAAACAAATAAAACTTGTATTAAAATGGGTTAAGGGACTGAAATGTCCATATGGGATTTCCTCTAATCTCCGTAGTGTAATGGCGCGTTTTGTTAGCTGTTGAATAATTAATTTATTTAATTATTAGATATCGATTGGGCGATATCGATGACTGGAATTAAATAATATTGAATATTTAATTAAAATAATAAATTAAATAATATATTTAATTCAGAAATAATCAGAAATATTGGAAATCACAATATTCTGTGAATGGGGTCGTCCCTTAGATTTAATTCAGATTAGAGTTGAATTATATTGACGAATATATTCAATCGACGACAGTTTGAACGTATAATTATATTATAATTAAAATCGAGCTTGAAATGGCGCTGCAGTTCGCGATTTGGTGATTCGAACTTCAACTGAATGTACAGGATTCGTTTTAAATCGGATTGCTGTGAAACAAGAAACGTGTGGAGCTGGTGGAGTATATCTTTCTAGTGGAAGAGAAAAATCAGGATTTCGTCGGGTAGATTTTGAGTTACGTCCAAATCAAATTTCAGAAAAGTCGCTGTGGAATTCCTTTATAATTTGCGACGCTTTATATACGTTATAAATCGATTTTTCGATATAACTGGATATCGGGTGTGAATTCAGACAGGGTTCTTTTGGGAAGTAGTGATAATTTAATTTTTAGAATTTTATGGTAATTTTTAATTAATTTAATAAGCAACTTTTTATTTGAAGTATTTCGCACCCTGAAATCAATATTTTGAAGTTTCAAAATATAAGTCCATCTACCGGTATTATTATATTTCCGGGATCGTGGCACTGAGCTGATTTCAACGGCATGTTTACTTCTGTCGACAACAGTTTGTAGAGAAAGGAAATTCTATTTTTGTTAACTTAACAATAAATGCACTGACTATTCCTAATCACAAAATCAACGTGGAGAATCCTCTTCACAACTTCATTTGTATGGCCACAGCAAGACCAACGTGGAGAATGAATTACCACTTGAAGTTGTCACCTACCCTACCACCATATACCTAACACTTAAGCTCCTCTCTTCTGTAAATACACCCATTGCTCTCGTTATTTCCCTTTGCACTAAAATATCAATTTCATTAGTAAACAAAATAAGGCCACGTACTTCCTTTCAACAGCCACACATAATTCCTTTATCATCAACAGGCCGTCGCTCATTTTGCCCACAAACACAAAACGCAAGAAGCAAAAATCAAATGGAAATCAAAATAAATTACATAAATCCTTAGAACAAATTTTCTGAGTTCATAAGGGTGTTTGCATCGTTCCTATATGGTTTTGGTCTTGCTCGAATTTGCTCCGATGTCGCACCATGTTCCAGCGCGAGTTAGGGTTCGAAGTTTTGGCAAATACAAACATTTATTCAGGAAATTGAGTTTGTTTTGGGATCGATGAGTGAAGCCTCACCTTGTATGGGAATTTTGGGGATTTCCGTCATTTTTTGGTTCGATACTGCACTGTATGGGCTCGACGTCGGAGTTGCTTTCGGTGGTGCGAGCGAGACAAGGATGGGTGGGAGATGGAGTGCTCGAGGAGGGCGAGCTGATGGGATGATCGGTTGGAGGATTAGTGGTGTATGGGTGGAGCATTTGTGGTGCAAGGACGTGTTGATGGAGGAGGAACAATCCTGGAGGTCACGGCATAAGGATTTGATGAAGAAGGATCAACAAGCGGGTTTGGGTCTTTAAATTGGTGATGGGTGTTGGGCCGAAGTGAAAGCCCAATAGAAAATCAATATAGAAGAAGAGAGTTGTGAAGAAAGAAAGGCCAATGGTGCTGTAAAAGGGAGCATGCGAACTGAGAAGGAGAAGGAGAGGTTGCAGCTTTAATACGTGGACGGGTCGGGTTTTGTGAAAGGAGAATTGGGCCGGGTTAGTTTGAAAGCCCAATCAATTTATATATTTAAAGTTTTAATTTAAATTCAAAATAGTGTAGTAACTTCGTAATGCTATAACTTGCTCGTACGAGGTCGAAATCACAAACCGTAAGTTGCGTTGGGATCGTATGGACGGGAGCAACACAATGAGACTGACCGGGAGCGAATCCGAGCTCGTTACAATTTATGGCGAAATAAATTGTCAGAATCAAATAGAACGACAATTATCGTTATTGACGATGATCGTCCAACTGTGAGTAAATCTCACAACCTCTGAACAGTTTATATTTTCACGTTGTGTTCTTAGAACTGTTAATTATCCGTTGGTTGACTGTGTGTTGACTGTTTTGCTTGAACTGCTAGTCAGTTAGTGGAAAATATATATATATATATAAACTGATAAATATTTATATGTTGATTCTGCTTAACAGAATATTATACTGGTGTTGTCTAACATCTGTGGTGCAGGAAAACAGGTCGGAGGAATCCGACTGGATTCCTCAACAGTTATTTTACTGTGATTTATATATTGTGATATATAGAGGTGATTTATAATCTGTTGTGATTATATGTGTTTGGACGATATTCATCATCGTTATAGGGTGTGTTAAACACCATAAGAAAATACCAGAATGTAATAAAGAGATTTTCAAAGTATATTTTGGAAATAATTTATTTATATAAAATCGATGGATTTTATATATAAAAGAAAAGGAGATATATTTGGTAAGACAAATATAGAGTAAATATATTTGGTAATTCAATTATAAAGGAATATATTTGGTAAATCAAATATAGGGTAAATATATTGGGTAATTCAATTATAAAGGAAATCTATTTAAGTAATAGTTTGGACTTAAGTGTTTATAATATCAGAAGGATATTATAAAGGAGAATATTTATTTGGAAATAAATAAATAGAATAAAGGATATTTAGTTAGAAACTAAATAGGAGTATAAAGGAAATCTATTTAAGTAATTAAATAGAATCATAACAAGAAAATAGTTTGGACTTAAGTGTTTATAATATCAGAAGGATATTATAAGGGAGAATATTTATTTGGAAATAAATAAATAGAATAAAGGATATTTAGTTAGAAACTAAATAGGAGTATAAAGGAAATCTATTTAAGTAATTAAATAGAATCATAACAAGAAAATAGTTTGGACTTAAGTGTTTATAATATCAGAAGGATATTATAAGGGAGAATATTTATTTGGAAATAAATAAATAGAATAAAGGATATTTAGTTAGAAAACTAAATAGGAGTTATAAAGGAAATCTATTTAAGTAATTAAATAGAATCATAACAAGGAAATAGTTTTGGACTTAAGTGTTTATAATATCAGAAGGATATTATAAAGGAGAATATTTATTTGTTAAATAAATAGGATTAAATCAAGGAGATATTTATTTGTTAAAATAAATAGAATCAAAGGGCATATTTATTTGTTAGAATAAATATAAATCAAAGGACATATTTATTTGTTAAATAAATAGAATTTAAACCAAGGGAGGTATAAAGAAAGTAAATTAGTAAGTTAAACTAAGTGAATTAGTTGAGTTAAACTAAGTGAATTGGTCAAGTTAATCAAAGTGATTAGTTAAGTAAATCAAGTTAGGACAATCGAGTTGGATTGTCGGGTTAGGATAATCGAGTGGGAGTGTCGAGGTTAAGTAATCGAGATCGAGTTAAGTCATCGAGATTAAGTAATCAAGATCGAGTTAAGTCATCGAGATTAAGTTATCGAGGTTAAGTTATCCCGTGAGTATTGAGCTTCATCTATTTCACAGTAAAGGACGTTGTTAGATTAAGGTCTGAGAGGTATTTATACCCCAACTTGATTGACTTCAGAATTGACAAAGGAATAGTTGTGGTTCAATCTAAAAGGTTGAGTAGAAATATAGTTTATTCGAGTGGAGAAATCAAATGTTATTTATTTGAGAAGAGTTATCGAATATTAATTATCCAAAGAGGAGTTATCGAATATTGGTTATTCGAAGAGTTAATCCAATAAAGTTAGTCGAATGAGTAAATCGAATATAGATTATTCGAATAGAGTGGAGGAGTTAATCGAATATAGATTATTCGAATAGAGTTGGAGGAGTTAATCGAATATAGTTTATTCGAATAGAGTTGGAGGAGTAAATCGAATACAGTTTATTCGAACAGCATTGGAAGAGTTAATCCAAAGGAGTTATTCGAAGTTAGTTAATCCGAAGGAGTTAATCGAAGAGTTAATCCAAAGGAGTTAGTCGAAGTTAGTTAATCCAAAGGAGTTATTCGAAGTTAGTTAATCCGAAGGAATCAAATCGAAGAGTTCATCCAAAGGAGTTAGTCGGAGAGTTAATCCAAAGGAGTTATTCGAAGTTAGAAATCCAAAGGAGTTAGTTGGGTAATCCAAAGGAGTTAGTTGGGTAATCCAAGGGAGTTAGTAGTTTAACCAAGTGAAGTGGTCGAGTTAGTCTAAGTGAATTGGTCGGGTCAACCAAGTGTAGTGGTCGAGTTAGTCTAAATGAATTGGTCAAGAGAAATCCAAAGGAGTTAGTTGGGTAATCCAAAGGAGTTAGTTGGGTAATCCAAGGGAGTTAGTAGTTTAACCAAGTGAAGTGGTCGAGTTAGTCTAAGTGAATTGGTCGGGTCAACCAAGTGTAGTGGTCGAGTTAGTCTAAATGAATTGGTCAAGAGAAATCCAAAGGAGTTAGTTGGGTAATCCAAAGGAGTTAGTCGGGTAATCCAAGAAAGTTAGTCGAAGTTAAATCCAAAGGAGTTAGTAAGAAATCCCAAGGAGTTAGTTGGGTAATCCAATTGAGTTAAATTGAAAGGAGTTAAACGAGTATAGTTATTCGAAAGGATGGTTAAGTAAATGTAGAAATCCAAGGAAATGGGAATGTTTTCCAGCGTTATTAAATATATTTTCTAAATCTAGAAAATAGTGAATGATTGAATATAGGGGAACAAGAGATAAGTGAGTTAAAGTGATTTATGTTAAATGATGTTTGTTCGATATAATTTCCATCTGGAAATAATATCGTTGGTTGCACACTTGTTTTTCTTTGATAGTTAACTCACAGACTATCGAAGTTTTTGACCATTTTAACGTTGTTAATATGGAGAGACCGGTTGGATTATTATCCAAAGAACCACTCTGTATTGGCATACGCATTGCGAATCATTTATGCCAAGGATAATTGAAGACAGAGTAAAGTGCAAGGGCTGTTGTATAAGTCTTAGATAACAGCGACTAAGATAGATATACTGAATAGTACCTTCGGTTTGTCCAGTCCCAGGACAACGTATATGGAAGAAGGTCTGACAGAGTATATCCAATGGATCGCGTAAGTTGATCTGTTCAAACGTATTCACGTTTGGTGGCGGAGGAATTCGTTTCTCTTAGCTGTGTACCCGTGTTATTTTTGGACAAGTCAATTTGTGATTTGGCGGGTATGACGATGTGACATTCTAAGTGAATGAAGATAGATGTCTGACAGAGTATTTCCAGAAAGGTCACGTACCTTGATTTCTTCGACCATACCAAGAGTGGAAGCGGAGAAGGAAACTTCTCTTAGCTAACACATAATGTATGGTTGTAGACGTCAAATTAGTGGTCTCGATGGATCTGACAATGTGGCATTCGAAGTGAATCTGATATGATGAAAAAGCGTAGCTTCTAACCTCTCACCAGGAAGTAACAAAAGTTGGGCTAGGCAGCATGACTAGTTGGGTCATCCCCAAGCAGGGTGTATTGTCACCGATCTAGGGAATATCCATATTTATACTTCTTTTTGATTCTGTATCTTCGGATGACGGTTTAATGGCCTATAACCGTGGTGGCAATATATTCGCGACACTCAAGCTTAATGAGTGAGCGGTCATGTGTGGCCGGGTTACAAGACGTTCTTGTTGAACCTGCAGTGTATACCCTCTAGAGTACACTGATCATAAGGTGCTCCCATACCTTGTCTGTTGAAATCCATTCTCCGATAAGCGCTCTGCGGTTTATGATTTTATACTATGTATGTAGGACGTGAGATGAAAGCGTTCTGCTAGATTGACACCTATTTGTACTTAGACATTATTATAATATCAAAATGATATTGCTTGTCAAAGTTGTTTTGATACTCATAAGGAAAAACCCGTTCCGTATTCACGGCGTGGTCTTATGAGATATCATATACCTGTTAAACTGTGTTAAACTGTTTTACTCATACCAGTCCCATGACTGACCCGGAGTTTACTTTGTTGTTTTCCCTAAACTCTTGGGTGCCTAAATTTGTACGGGCAGTCAAGTAGTCGGGATTTACAGATATACTTGGAGAGCTTGGAGCAGGGGGCCCCAGGATCATTTAGCTATAGTTATTTCCGCTGTGTTGTAAGTGCTGTACTCTGATAGGTGCTATTGTATACATAACTGTTGTATTTCAAAGTTATGTTATATATTATATGTTATTCGTTCCGCTGCGAGATTCGTGTTACTCTGATGATGTAAGTGCTTCTTTTCTTCTTCTATTCTAATTAGTTCTATCTTTTCTATTCTCATCTTCTAATTTCTTTCATTAACGACCGGGATTTCTTGATGTTTGGTTAGTCGTCGTCGTGTTTATGGCGATAACCAAAGTCGCGAAATTCCCCGCCGTTACAGTTGGTATCAGAGCTTAAGTTTAGAATTACTTGGCTCTGTGGCGTGACTCGGTAGAGATAGGGTTAGTAATACCCTAGACTGAGATTGAGTGTATATATACGAGTGAACGTATTTGTTATTTGATATAAAAATAAATTTTTATTGTGGAGATTCATGGGTTGAGTTGTTTATGAATTCTGGTCGATCAGTTTGATCCACTGTATCGGTAGGGGTTACTAAACTCTTGAATACGATGGGTCGTCACGATATGTTTGAAAAGAGGGTAAATTAAAATAAGTTTACCCAAGGTATATTTTGATATATATATATATATATATATATATATATCAAAAGTTTAATATATTGGATATATTGGTTGTTATTATAATCGAGTAAGATTATAAATTAAATGGTTATATATATAACCAATAAGAATTCCTATAAGTAAAATACGTGGAATCAGTTGAATATTAAAATCTGAAATTAAATCAGAATTTGGAATTAAAATAAGGAAATTTTAAGTTCCTGGGAGATTTTGAAAATGTTTTTCAATTTGAAATAAATATAGTATCTAACTCACCTGGATGACTGGAAAATAATTCCGAGGATGGATCGATCATCGTCGGTGTGATTTTCGAGTTTCTAAGTGGTGGATTACTACCAAGTGTTTTGTTTCCAAATGGTGTTGAGAAAACAAGTTGTTTAAAAATTCAAAGGTTTTGAATTGGTGTTAGGATTTGAAATTGATTTGAAATAAAACCCAGGAATTTAAATCTTGAAATTTAAAATTTTAACTTGTTAAGTTAAATGAATCAAGATGGTAAAAACAAATAAGTAGATTAAAATTTAACTTGAACCAAGTTAAATAAATCGGGATTTGGTTAGAGAATAATCTGGATCTGGAATTAAGTTGATGGGTTAAGAGTTGAAATCTGATATTGGAGTTTGAATGAAATTTGACTTGGATAAAACCAAGTGTTTGAGTTGAAGGTTGGATTGAGATGACATTAGTAGATGTTGGGTTGATACGGGTGAAAGTGATTAAGTTGATATGCCCGACAAGAAGGTACAAGTTTATTTTTGATATAAGCATGAGATTTATGAGCCGATTTGGCAAGCCGCTTGGCTGTTTGATTTTCTTTTGGGTTGGAGATGGCCTAGAGAGGCGAGTTGTGGTTTTACCGATAGGGCTGTACAAAGGAGGTTATGGCGAAATTTTCCCGAAAATTTAAAGTGTTAGAAAATTTTCATAATTTTTGAAAATTTTAGTTAGTCGGAAGAATAAATATTTCAGTCGATATTAATTGGTTCGGTTGAAATCAGAAATAAGGGGTAAACCAATCTTAGGAGTTCCAATATATAAGGTCGTCCTCTAGCTTAGCAATTTCGAGGGCGAAATTATTTTTAAGTGGGGGAGTCTGTAATGGCGCGTTTTGTTAGCTGTTGAATAATTAATTTATTTAATTATTAGATATCGATTGGGCGATATCGATGACTGGAATTAAATAATATTGAATATTTAATTAAAATAATAAATTAAATAATATATTTAATTCAGAAATAATCAGAAATATTGGAAATCACAATATTCTGTGAACGGGGTCGTCCCTTAGATTTAATTCAGATTAGAGTTGAATTATATTGACGAATATATTCAATCGACGACAGTTTGAACGTATAATTATATTATAATTAAAATCGAGCTTGAAATGGCGCTGCAGTTCGCGATTTGGTGATTCGAACTTCAACTGAATGTACAGGATTCGTTTTAAATCGGATTGCTGTGAAACAAGAAACGTGTGGAGCTGGTGGAGTATATCTTTCTAGTGGAAGAGAAAAATCAGGATTTCGTCGGGTAGATTTTGAGTTACGTCCAAATCAAATTTCAGAAAAGTCGCTGTGGAATTCCTTTATAATTTGCGACGCTTTATATACGTTATAAATCGATTTTTCGATATAACTGGATATCGGGTGTGAATTCAGACAGGGTTCTTTTGGGAAGTAGTGATAATTTAATTTTTAGAATTTTATGGTAATTTTTAATTAATTTAATAAGCAACTTTTTATTTGAAGTATTTCGCACCCTGAAATCAATATTTTGAAGTTTCAAAATATAAGTCCATCTACCGGTATTATTATATTTCCGGGATCGTGGCACTGAGCTGATTTCAACGGCATGTTTACTTCTGTCGACAACAGTTTGTAGAGAAAGGAAATTCTATTTTTGTTAACTTAACAATAAATGCACTGACTATTCCTAATCACAAAATCAACGTGGAGAATCCTCTTCACAACTTCATTTGTATGGCCACAGCAAGACCAACGTGGAGAATGAATTACCACTTGAAGTTGTCACCTACCCTACCACCATATACCTAACACTTAAGCTCCTCTCTTCTGTAAATACACCCATTGCTCTCGTTATTTCCCTTTGCACTAAAATATCAATTTCATTAGTAAACAAAATAAGGCCACGTACTTCCTTTCAACAGCCACACATAATTCCTTTATCATCAACAGGCCGTCGCTCATTTTGCCCACAAACACAAAACGCAAGAAGCAAAAATCAAATGGAAATCAAAATAAATTACATAAATCCTTAGAACAAATTTTCTGAGTTCATAAGGGTGTTTGCATCGTTCCTATATGGTTTTGGTCTTGCTCGAATTTGCTCCGATGTCGCACCATGTTCCAGCGCGAGTTAGGGTTCGAAGTTTTGGCAAATACAAACATTTATTCAGGAAATTGAGTTTGTTTTGGGATCGATGAGTGAAGCCTCACCTTGTATGGGAATTTTGGGGATTTCCGTCATTTTTTGGTTCGATACTGCACTGTATGGGCTCGACGTCGGAGTTGCTTTCGGTGGTGCGAGCGAGACAAGGATGGGTGGGAGATGGAGTGCTCGAGGAGGGCGAGCTGATGGGATGATCGGTTGGAGGATTAGTGGTGTATGGGTGGAGCATTTGTGGTGCAAGGACGTGTTGATGGAGGAGGAACAATCCTGGAGGTCACGGCATAAGGATTTGATGAAGAAGGATCAACAAGCGGGTTTGGGTCTTTAAATTGGTGATGGGTGTTGGGCCGAAGTGAAAGCCCAATAGAAAATCAATATAGAAGAAGAGAGTTGTGAAGAAAGAAAGGCCAATGGTGCTGTAAAAGGGAGCATGCGAACTGAGAAGGAGAGGTTGCAGCTTTAATACGTGGACGGGTCGGGTTTTGTGAAAGGAGAATTGGGCCGGGTTAGTTTGAAAGCCCAATCAATTTATATATTTAAAGTTTTAATTTAAATTCAAAATAGTGTAGTAACTTCGTAATGCTATAACTTGCTCGTACGAGGTCGAAATCACAAACCGTAAGTTGCGTTGGGATCGTATGGACGGGAGCAACACAATGAGACTGACCGGGAGCGAATCCGAGCTCGTTACAATTTATGGCGAAATAAATTGTCAGAATCAAATAGAACGACAATTATCGTTATTGACGATGATCGTCCAACTGTGAGTAAATCTCACAACCTCTGAACAGTTTATATTTTCACGTTGTGTTCTTAGAACTGTTAATTATCCGTTGGTTGACTGTGTGTTGACTGTTTTGCTTGAACTGCTAGTCAGTTAGTGGAAAATATATATATATATATAAACTGATAAATATTTATATGTTGATTCTGCTTAACAGAATATTATACTGGTGTTGTCTAACATCTGTGGTGCAGGAAAACAGGTCGGAGGAATCCGACTGGATTCCTCAACAGTTATTTTACTGTGATTTATATATTGTGATATATAGAGGTGATTTATAATCTGTTGTGATTATATGTGTTTGGACGATATTCATCATCGTTATAGGGTGTGTTAAACACCATAAGAAAATACCAGAATGTAATAAAGAGATTTTCAAAGTATATTTTGGAAATAATTTATTTATATAAAATCGATGGATTTTATATATAAAAGAAAAGGAGATATATTTGGTAAGACAAATATAGAGTAAATATATTTGGTAATTCAATTATAAAGGAATATATTTGGTAAATCAAATATAGGGTAAATATATTGGGTAATTCAATTATAAAGGAAATCTATTTAAGTAATAGTTTGGACTTAAGTGTTTATAATATCAGAAGGATATTATAAAGGAGAATATTTATTTGGAAATAAATAAATAGAATAAAGGATATTTAGTTAGAAACTAAATAGGAGTATAAAGGAAATCTATTTAAGTAATTAAATAGAATCATAACAAGAAAATAGTTTGGACTTAAGTGTTTATAATATCAGAAGGATATTATAAGGGAGAATATTTATTTGGAAATAAATAAATAGAATAAAGGATATTTAGTTAGAAACTAAATAGGAGTATAAAGGAAATCTATTTAAGTAATTAAATAGAATCATAACAAGAAAATAGTTTGGACTTAAGTGTTTATAATATCAGAAGGATATTATAAGGGAGAATATTTATTTGGAAATAAATAAATAGAATAAAGGATATTTAGTTAGAAAACTAAATAGGAGTTATAAAGGAAATCTATTTAAGTAATTAAATAGAATCATAACAAGGAAATAGTTTTGGACTTAAGTGTTTATAATATCAGAAGGATATTATAAAGGAGAATATTTATTTGTTAAATAAATAGGATTAAATCAAGGAGATATTTATTTGTTAAAATAAATAGAATCAAAGGGCATATTTATTTGTTAGAATAAATATAAATCAAAGGACATATTTATTTGTTAAATAAATAGAATTTAAACCAAGGGAGGTATAAAGAAAGTAAATTAGTAAGTTAAACTAAGTGAATTAGTTGAGTTAAACTAAGTGAATTGGTCAAGTTAATCAAAGTGATTAGTTAAGTAAATCAAGTTAGGACAATCGAGTTGGATTGTCGGGTTAGGATAATCGAGTGGGAGTGTCGAGGTTAAGTAATCGAGATCGAGTTAAGTCATCGAGATTAAGTAATCAAGATCGAGTTAAGTCATCGAGATTAAGTTATCGAGGTTAAGTTATCCCGTGAGTATTGAGCTTCATCTATTTCACAGTAAAGGACGTTGTTAGATTAAGGTCTGAGAGGTATTTATACCCCAACTTGATTGACTTCAGAATTGACAAAGGAATAGTTGTGGTTCAATCTAAAAGGTTGAGTAGAAATATAGTTTATTCGAGTGGAGAAATCAAATGTTATTTATTTGAGAAGAGTTATCGAATATTAATTATCCAAAGAGGAGTTATCGAATATTGGTTATTCGAAGAGTTAATCCAATAAAGTTAGTCGAATGAGTAAATCGAATATAGATTATTCGAATAGAGTGGAGGAGTTAATCGAATATAGATTATTCGAATAGAGTTGGAGGAGTTAATCGAATATAGTTTATTCGAATAGAGTTGGAGGAGTAAATCGAATACAGTTTATTCGAACAGCATTGGAAGAGTTAATCCAAAGGAGTTATTCGAAGTTAGTTAATCCGAAGGAGTTAATCGAAGAGTTAATCCAAAGGAGTTAGTCGAAGTTAGTTAATCCAAAGGAGTTATTCGAAGTTAGTTAATCCGAAGGAATCAAATCGAAGAGTTCATCCAAAGGAGTTAGTCGGAGAGTTAATCCAAAGGAGTTATTCGAAGTTAGAAATCCAAAGGAGTTAGTTGGGTAATCCAAAGGAGTTAGTTGGGTAATCCAAGGGAGTTAGTAGTTTAACCAAGTGAAGTGGTCGAGTTAGTCTAAGTGAATTGGTCGGGTCAACCAAGTGTAGTGGTCGAGTTAGTCTAAATGAATTGGTCAAGAGAAATCCAAAGGAGTTAGTTGGGTAATCCAAAGGAGTTAGTTGGGTAATCCAAGGGAGTTAGTAGTTTAACCAAGTGAAGTGGTCGAGTTAGTCTAAGTGAATTGGTCGGGTCAACCAAGTGTAGTGGTCGAGTTAGTCTAAATGAATTGGTCAAGAGAAATCCAAAGGAGTTAGTTGGGTAATCCAAAGGAGTTAGTCGGGTAATCCAAGAAAGTTAGTCGAAGTTAAATCCAAAGGAGTTAGTAAGAAATCCCAAGGAGTTAGTTGGGTAATCCAATTGAGTTAAATTGAAAGGAGTTAAACGAGTATAGTTATTCGAAAGGATGGTTAAGTAAATGTAGAAATCCAAGGAAATGGGAATGTTTTCCAGCGTTATTAAATATATTTTCTAAATCTAGAAAATAGTGAATGATTGAATATAGGGGAACAAGAGATAAGTGAGTTAAAGTGATTTATGTTAAATGATGTTTGTTCGATATAATTTCCATCTGGAAATAATATCGTTGGTTGCACACTTGTTTTTCTTTGATAGTTAACTCACAGACTATCGAAGTTTTTGACCATTTTAACGTTGTTAATATGGAGAGACCGGTTGGATTATTATCCAAAGAACCACTCTGTATTGGCATACGCATTGCGAATCATTTATGCCAAGGATAATTGAAGACAGAGTAAAGTGCAAGGGCTGTTGTATAAGTCTTAGATAACAGCGACTAAGATAGATATACTGAATAGTACCTTCGGTTTGTCCAGTCCCAGGACAACGTATATGGAAGAAGGTCTGACAGAGTATATCCAATGGATCGCGTAAGTTGATCTGTTCAAACGTATTCACGTTTGGTGGCGGAGGAATTCGTTTCTCTTAGCTGTGTACCCGTGTTATTTTTGGACAAGTCAATTTGTGATTTGGCGGGTATGACGATGTGACATTCTAAGTGAATGAAGATAGATGTCTGACAGAGTATTTCCAGAAAGGTCACGTACCTTGATTTCTTCGACCATACCAAGAGTGGAAGCGGAGAAGGAAACTTCTCTTAGCTAACACATAATGTATGGTTGTAGACGTCAAATTAGTGGTCTCGATGGATCTGACAATGTGGCATTCGAAGTGAATCTGATATGATGAAAAAGCGTAGCTTCTAACCTCTCACCAGGAAGTAACAAAAGTTGGGCTAGGCAGCATGACTAGTTGGGTCATCCCCAAGCAGGGTGTATTGTCACCGATCTAGGGAATATCCATATTTATACTTCTTTTTGATTCTGTATCTTCGGATGACGGTTTAATGGCCTATAACCGTGGTGGCAATATATTCGCGACACTCAAGCTTAATGAGTGAGCGGTCATGTGTGGCCGGGTTACAAGACGTTCTTGTTGAACCTGCAGTGTATACCCTCTAGAGTACACTGATCATAAGGTGCTCCCATACCTTGTCTGTTGAAATCCATTCTCCGATAAGCGCTCTGCGGTTTATGATTTTATACTATGTATGTAGGACGTGAGATGAAAGCGTTCTGCTAGATTGACACCTATTTGTACTTAGACATTATTATAATATCAAAATGATATTGCTTGTCAAAGTTGTTTTGATACTCATAAGGAAAAACCCGTTCCGTATTCACGGCGTGGTCTTATGAGATATCATATACCTGTTAAACTGTGTTAAACTGTTTTACTCATACCAGTCCCATGACTGACCCGGAGTTTACTTTGTTGTTTTCCCTAAACTCTTGGGTGCCTAAATTTGTACGGGCAGTCAAGTAGTCGGGATTTACAGATATACTTGGAGAGCTTGGAGCAGGGGGCCCCAGGATCATTTAGCTATAGTTATTTCCGCTGTGTTGTAAGTGCTGTACTCTGATAGGTGCTATTGTATACATAACTGTTGTATTTCAAAGTTATGTTATATATTATATGTTATTCGTTCCGCTGCGAGATTCGTGTTACTCTGATGATGTAAGTGCTTCTTTTCTTCTTCTATTCTAATTAGTTCTATCTTTTCTATTCTCATCTTCTAATTTCTTTCATTAACGACCGGGATTTCTTGATGTTTGGTTAGTCGTCGTCGTGTTTATGGCGATAACCAAAGTCGCGAAATTCCCCGCCGTTACACGTAGATGTGTTATCTATAAAAACAATAAATTGAGTGAGATGAAAAGTCATGATTGTCATATCATAATGGAATATTTGTTACTAGTAGTGTTCAAAGAATTGTTGCCTGTAAATGTGTGGGGTGTTATAATAGAGTTAAGCCTATTCTATAAACAGTTTTGTTTGGCAACGTTAAAAACTGATTGTCTCCGTAAATTTGAAGTAGAAATTCCGATATTGATTTGCAAATTGGAGAAAATCTTCCGTCCAGGATTTTTTAATGTAATGGAGCATTTACCTATTCATCTTCCATCCGAAGCAATTCTTCGAGGTCCAGTGCAATATGAATGGTTGTATCCTTTTGAGAGGTAATATTAGCAAAAATTTATGCTTAAAATTCAAGGTGACATTAGTGCATATAAATTGAATTAAATTTATATTAGGCATTTGAATAATCTGAAGAAAAAAGTACGACAAAAAGCACGAGTTAAAGGTTCGATTTGCCAATCTTATCTTGAAGAAGAAGCTTCGTTCTTTTTTCTCATTACTTTATTGATCATGTGAACATATCATTTGTAAGTGGTCCTCGTAATGATGAAACCATGGAACACAATTTTTGTCCGATAATGTTATCTGTTTTTGGACAACATGGACGATCTTCTGGAAAATGTGTAGAAATATGGTTAGATGATAGAGATCACCATGTAGCACATACATATGTTCTTCTAAATTGTATTGAAGTTGCACCATTTGTTAGGTATTAAATTTTTAACTTTATTGCAGTTGTGTGTACATCAATTGTTACCTAGTAATAAAATCATTTATATTTGCAGTATGTACAAATTAAAAAATCCAAATGGCGATCTCAGTAAAGATTTTGCTAAATGGTTCTCGAAGTACGTTTACGATCCAATAAACAGTGTCAATAACGAGGGTTTGCAAATTCTTGCGCTTGGACCAAAAAGAAATGTTAAGACTTATCCAATATTCTTCGTCAATAGATTTAAATTCCACACCAAAGACCATGGTACTGACAGATTAACATATAACAGTGGTGTATTTGTTAAAGGTAGTGATGATCCATAAGAGCATATAAAAGACTTTTATAGCATCTAGACACAAATTTTAGAGTTTACATATTATGTACAACCTATTGAAAAAGTTGTTCTATTCAAGTGCAACTGGTTTAGCAATGTTCCTGGTACTGTAATCAACGTGCATAAAGATTATAAGCTTATAGAAATAAAGCACACATCACATTACTTTAAGTATGATCCTTTTGTATTGGAAAAGCAAGCATTACAAGTTTACTTTGCTCTGTATCCGTCCTTAAAAAGAGATAAAATAGATTGGTCTGCTGTAATTAAAACAAAGGCAAGATTTACGTTTGAAGGAATTGGTACTCCAGACGATGCAGCATATCAAATGGATGCAAATCAAAATGATGAAATAATAATTGCTAATGATGTTAATTTAGGGTCTTTGAACGATGAATCAAATGTTATAATAGAAGCATTTGAGAGTACAGAGGACAACGATATAGAGGATAAGATCGAGACTTAATCAGAAAACGAAGAAGACTAGTATTATTTATATCATTGGTTGTTTACATATATTTTGAAGTTTAAAGATGTTGTGAGCTATGATGTCAATGATATGTTTTATATGATGTGCTATGATGTGCTATGGTTATCTATACATTTACTTTACCAAGCGATATTGTTGACTATTATCTAGTTCTTCTTCTTTTATGTAAATGGGTCTTGTAGTTGCATTTGAAAATATATGCTATATGAATTTATTTGATAATGGATGTTCTTAATGATATATGTGTTATTATTATATGAAATAATATGTTTGTGACAAATATGACTCCTAAACGCCGACCTACCCACAGTTCAGAGGCAAGTGCGAGCGTTACAACACCGGATTTACGTCCGGTCTTAGAGCTCATACCCAAGACCATAGGGTAAGTTTTAATTTCGTAAATGTTTAGTATTCAAAACTTATTAAATGCTAATATCGTACATTCTACAGGGGGTTTGAGATTATTCCTACAGACCTTGTTTTATCTGTGTCTAGATCATCATATATCGCCAGGTGGACACAGGCGTGGGCCCTCTGGGATGATATTCTTGTGCAGGTTAGGAATGCCATCCTCACGGAGGTTCTTGTAAGTATAAATATATTCCTCATTTACAAAATTATATAAAATATGTAATACAATTTGTTTTCTAATTTATAGGTTGTTGTACGGGTCAGGGACAAAGATATGGATCTTTTCCTTACCACATGGAACCAAAAGATGAGGAAAAATTATTCAGGCAATGTACAGAAGGCAAAAGAAGCGTGAAAGAGGCCTCCATGAATGAGCGAGGAGGTCTACGACGGTTTCCAGCAACTATGGGCTATAGAAACAGCGAAGGTAAATTAAGTTAGCTTATTTTTAATTTTCTATTTTGTATATCAATCAATTAATCATATAATTAAATATACAGGAGCTTTCAAAGCGAAACCAAGCAAACAGACTCAAAATCCTGGTTTACATCGGGGTGGGTCTAAGTCCTTGTCACAGCACGGTCGCGAATTGGTACGAATTATAAATCACATTTATAGATAAATCTAAACTTTTTATCATGCTGATAAATTCCAAATATATACTGTATCATTTCCGATGTCGAATCTCCATTGGGAGCCTACACTTGTTGACTTGTTTACACAGACTCATGTTGTCGAGCAGACCGACGAGGAGGGTAACACCTCATATACATGGACGGATGCTAAGTTCCATGGAGTAGGGCTGCACAAAGTATGGGTTGGGTCGGGTTAGACCAAATACTTTATCCGACCCGCATAGGTATGGGTTTAAGGTAGCTCAACCCGTACCCGACCCTATATGAGGTTGGATATGGGTTGGGTTGAAGTATGGGTTGGGTCGGGTTAAGTAAGGTTGGGTTGGGTCACTTGAATACAATAAAAAAAATGATAATATGAGGGGTTTTTTCTAAAAATTATATCAAAATATTCAGCATAATATATCATATTTTAGCTAGCATAATGCATTTAAAATAATCGATTCATTACAAGACATATAATTAAAATTTCATTGTAAAACACATCATATGAAATTAATTTACTACATAGTTGAGCAAGTGTTTCATTTTAAAATACATTAAAATGCTCTTTAAGATATATTTATCAAATTCTATCTAGTTTGGATTGACATGAAATAATTTTTTGTGCATTTATTATAGAATACATAAACATTATTCTAGGATTATACTATTCTAATTTTAATTGGATGGATATTAAATTAGTTTTTTTAAATAGGTTTGGGTTGGGTTAAAATGAGGTTGGGTTGAACAAAATGTCAAACCCGACCCGCATATAGTATGGGTTACAAATTGTAACCCATATCCGACCCGAACTAGGATGGGTTGGGTTGGGTTTATGTGGGTTGGGTCGGGTTGGTGGGTCGGGTCGGGTTGGATATGGGTTGTGTGCAGCCCTACCATGGAGTGATGGTCAGCATTCGTAATAATTTGTATTTCACATTTTTAATTTGAAATTGAATATTTAATGTATTCCATAATTGTCCGCTAATGCAGGAGAGATACACAACGACCTTAAATGCTCGAGCGGTGCAGTTAGGTCAAGAGCCGGATGTAGAGGAGTGCAATCGTATTTAGGACTCCATCATCGATCCGCCTACCAGGAATAGGCACTACGGTTTTGGAAATATAGAGGTAAAGCGTTTTATTAAAGAATTTAAACATATCCAAGTGCTATTAAAGGTCTAAAGTGTTGACATATTTAAACGTATTCAAATATTATTATATATACTCATATCCATATAATTTGAAAATTAATGAATATGAAAGTAATATATGTATATGTGTTATGTATATGTATAAGTTAGAATTTGATGAGAATGATGTATGATTTATTGATCGAAAAATACTGATGATATAGAATGAAATCTTGTATCGGATGTTGAATATTAATTGTACATAATGAATTTATAATACATTAATCAAGTCATGCTTGTAATATAATAATTACATATAGTGGTGACTCAGGCCTCTCATATGATGCGTCTGGAGAAGGAGGAGATCACCATGCTTCGACAGCAGGTGGTAGCTCTGGAGGATTTCCAGAAGAACAAGCTCGAGACCATGTTGGATGAGCGGATTGCTGCATATCTCCAGAAGCATGGGCATATGCCGCCGGGTGGGCCTGCTACCGGAGAGGAGGAGGATCAGGATGAGAACAACAATGAGGATGGGTAGATACTTGTCCCTTTTTTATTCTGGACTTGGTTTGTAATATAAACTAGTTGTTGACGTGATGTTGTATGTTTGATGTGGACGTGATGTTGTATTTTGGACTGCTATTGTTTTTATTTATCGTTTATTAGCTATTTAGTCGTGTATGAGTTGGGTTATAGTATATATGTTGGTTTGTGTTGTGAATTTGATTATATACGAGACGACGAACTTTGTAATTGATCGTATATGAGTTGCGGATTGGTTGGGTATGAGTTGACGTGGATTGAGGGCCTTATGGCTGCTGGAATGCTAAAAAACAGTCACAGTTTGGCGATGGTTGGCGACGGCTTTCTGGTCAATTAATGTTACGGTTTGCGACGCCAAGCGGCGACTTTTTTTTCCAGTTCTGCGTACTTACCGATGACTCATTTGCCAATCAATGCTACGACTAGCGATGGCTTGTGACAACTTTTTACTCACGGTTAGCGATAAATTTCCACGAAAGTCGAAAGATTAACCGTTTGTCCACATGGCATGTATGCCATGGCTAGCCATCGCTATTATGGAGACCAGAGTCATCACTAATCTCAATGCTATTTGCTTAGCGTCCAAATAAATAGCGATGGCTAGTGACGGCCATTGACAGTTTTTTGCCATCACTATTTCGGTCCTTTCTTGTTGTGTAAATTCAACATCAATAACTGATCATTGTCAATAAAATAATGGTTCATTAACACATACATATACAAAAATCAACTAACATACAATATTCACCGATAAACAATTAAATCCACATTTTAGGGTTTTCAATAATTACTAAATCAACTACATTAATTCAACAATCATTATATGATCACATAACATATACATTTAAATAATTATTAACTAATTAATTTAAGAAATAAGGCCAGATATTATACTGGGAAGGGATGAGGCAACAACTGGTGAAGGGGGAGGCGGCAGCAGGCAGGCGTCGGTCGGCGTCGGCAACGACAGTGAAGGTAGGGTTTAGGTTCTTTTTATCGTTCGCGGGAGGAAAGCGGAAGAAAGAGAAATGATAAATTTTCTTGTAGGCTCGCGGGTTTATTTACTAAGGTGACGGCTAGCGACGATTGGCGACGACCGCATTTTTAACCATCACCAGCCGTCGCAAGCATCCTGTAACAACCCGGAAGTTCAGAACCAATTTTTTTTTATTTTGGCTATTTTAATGGATTTTGAATATTTAAAATGGTTTATTTTAAATAATAACGACTAAAAATTTATTTAAATCGAAGTTAGAACGTATAAATTTATTTTAATTATAAAACGAGCCTGAAATTGCGCGGTAGTTTGAAAATTCGATTTTAAATTTCAATTGAATGTACAGAATTCAATATAAATCGGATTTAAGCAAAACTAGAAACAGTTGAATCTGTTTAGCCATATCTTTCTAACGAATGTGAAAAACCGAGATTTCATAATATAAATTGAAAGTGATGTTCAATTTAAAATTCAGAATAGTCGTTATGGAATATATATATATATATATAATATATAACCTAAAAAATAGCCATTTCGCAGACGACCTTGGTTTTCAACAAAACAACTTTTGATGGATTCGGAATGTCAAATTATTGTTATATCCCAATTTTCAGAATTTTTGGAATTAATATGTGAGCTTGGTGAATTTAAACGCGTTTGGAAATTTCAGTTTGAATTTAATCGACTGGAAAATGACCATTTTTCAAACGATCTCCAAATTCGACGAAATTAGTTTTGTTAGGATCGTATTGTCAAAACATTGCTAGATTTATTTTTCGGGAATGTTTGGACTCAGTATGTGGCCCCGACAAATTTCTATGTACATTGAAACCAATTTTGAACATTTTATTAATTTATATTTTAATTTTGATAAAAACTGTTAAAAATAGCCGAATTGACTTATGAAACATATCCCATCGTGTCCAAAATGGAGGTATTTAGCTAGTGGAGATAGTCGTTAGGCCTAGTTTGGAGTTCGGAAGAAAAACCCTATTTTTACGAAAATTATATATATATATATATGTGTGTGTGTGTGTGTGTGTGTGTGTGTGTGTGTGTGTGTATCTATATATAAATTCAAAACCCTAAAACCAAAAATTCTCATTCGCTGGAAAATATCCGCCATCGTTCAAAACCCATTTAGGGTGGAAATCGCTAGAATATTCTGGCCCTATTTTGCTCAATCCACTAAATAATATTCAACAACTCCAAAGCAAAAATCGTAGTACTAAATGAGCTCTTCGAATCCATACCAGATTCACTAATTTTCATGAGGTATTTTGAGCGAATTCGCAGCTCGAAGTGGAGTCGAGACTAGTAGTTAGCATGGCGTTCCTTAATCAAGCTCAGGCGCCTTGGATTGGATGCAAATTGGAAGCCCTAGCATCAACGTCAACGGGTTCAGCGTGCCTGGCTGAAAACGAAGAGGAAGGCAACGCTTATTTTA
This sequence comes from Allium sativum, assembly GCA_030737875.1. NCBI lineage: Eukaryota > Viridiplantae > Streptophyta > Magnoliopsida > Asparagales > Amaryllidaceae > Allium > Allium sativum. The sequence continues at coordinate 826,093,156 of CM060919.1, read as the reverse complement.
AACCTTATCAAGGATTTTAATTTAATTTAATTAATTAACTATACGATGTATAAAATAGTATATCTTCTTCATACGAGGTCCAAATCGCATGATTCACGTTGCGTTGGACTGGTGTTGACGGTATCTACACCATGGAATTGACCAAAACAGAAACCGAGCTACTTGGAATTTTTGATAAAATTAAATGACCAGTTTAATTCTATTCAAACCATCGCCAATAAAGAATGACGGAGTGGATCCCAATGTGAGAACACAATTTATTTCATAGTTAAATGTATACTAGGTTGCAGAAGGCGCTTAGTAGCTCCCGACACTATTTATTGTACAAACCATAGTTGTTTGTTTGGATTGTATTACGGAAATTTGGATGGTGGTTGTAAAATTGATTATGGATTGATTGTGGGATTGTTTGAATTGGTTGTGATTATTGTGTATGGCGCGAGCTAGTATCAGGAGAGGGGTAATGCTAGACATTACTCCGGTTCTAATATCGCGCCATTATAATGCCGAAATTTTCTGAAATAAATAATATTCATTAAAAATATAATTTTTAATGTGTATGAACTATATAAAATAGTCAAGTGTTGAAATAAATATTTTATCATTAAAAATATAATTTTTAACGTATAAATGAACGGCATAAAATTCTCCTGAAATGAAAATAAATACTCATTTACAAATCAAATGATTTGTTTATGTACACCTATTTAACTGATATTGATTGGGAGGATAAATTTTACACATCGCCCAACTTCACAAATTATAATCAGTATTTGTTGTTTGAAAACCCCACACGGGTATTGGGATGATATTTGACATACACTGATCCCAATAATTAGTGGTATGTCAATCGATGGGTTGACAGACCGTATAAGCGTTACTTATTTGTTTTAATGCTTATACAGTTGTAAAATGCACTCTGGATGTTGTATGAATTTTTAGTGATTGTTTATCATAATTGTTGTATACATGCGATGTATGACATCCATATAACTGAAATTACATGGTAATTGATTGAGTTTGATTCTAGTTCAGAATTAACAAATATTTTAAAATAATATTCAATGAATAATCAAAATGTGATTTTGATGTCCAATATTGGATGGACACGAAAATATTGAAATGTGAAGCCGTGTTAAGTAGTTAAACGCCATTTTAACACGAACGGGATTTTCTGTCTATTTTATTCATTTTATAATAAATTTCGAAAAGTGATTTCAAAATCTGCTATTTATAAAATGTTATCATTTTAATATTATAATGACGTAGAATATTAAATATTGATTTAAAATTGAAATAGAAGTGAAATCATTTTAAAATGAATTTATAAACGATTTATAAAATACATTTTAAATGGAAATCGACGATATATATATTATATATATTTAATGGCCTGAATAGAACGCGCTGCGCAATGACCATTCGCGAATTTCGACCATTAACTTCAAATGGACATAACGGGAGATCCGACCGTCGGATTCTCCTAAAACCGGAACCTTGGGTTCATATCAAAAAGGGCTTTCCAATGAATATAAGAGATTTGAAATCTAACGTTTGGATTTGGAATTATGTCCGAATCAAATTTGGAAAAGGTCGCTATAGATGTAGTTCGGTGGCCGTTATTGGAAACCGACTGTACGGGCCTTGATAAAATTATTAAAAATATTAATAATTTGTGTAAAATCATAATAAATGATTTGGAAAGAATTTAGATGAAAAATTCCAATTTTGTAAAGATAAAAATATATTATTATCAAAATGAACTAGTTATTAACTAGAAAGATAATCCAACATTTTTAAATAAATAAATTGGATTTGTGAATGGTTTTAATCCAACCATAATTTTCCAATGTATGAATTGTAATGGATTTGAATAGAAATAATCTACGGAATATTTCGATATTGGGTTCCGTGAATATACGGATATTGTGGAGGAATTTCGAAGATAGATATATATCGTTATTCCCCATGCGATATGTGTTGGTTTCAGAATTTGACATTGAATATAAGCCGATATAATTTTCGTTTAGAGCCTTGTATTTAATATCAAATTGTATTTTGGGTTTGTCGTGAATGATGTCTTAAACAACACTGTTATTGAACCCCGTGTGAAAAGAATAAATCTTTCAATTAAGATTATTAGAATTTCCAATTATATTTGGTAATTGGAATAAAATGGAATGTGAATTGGGTTTATTGTGAACTGTGTTTTTAACGACATTTGTTCTTTAACCTGATTAATAGTGAAATGTGATTTGGAATATATAAATCTTTTAATTAAGATTAATGGAATTTTCTAAAGTAAACTTTTCAAATTTAATAAAATAAATTAGAATGGAATGGAATTCGATTTGGTAATAATCGAAGTGAGCTTCTGTGGAGGAAGACTGTTAATATACATGGACTTTAAAAGGATTTGTCGTTATTCTATTTATATTATTAGTCGGATACGGAAATTGATATCGATTATATATTGATCTGTTTTCCGTGAAGATACCATAATTAATGGAACATGATTTTGGGTTTATCGTGAACTGTGTTTTAATTGACACTGGTTCTTTAACCCAGTTTAAGACAGGATTACATGTCTAACATTGTATTTCGAACTGTATTGTTGATCTCTGCTAAATATTTATTTGTTTGGTGGCAGAGAATTTATTCTCTTGCTTAACACCCTTCTCAGAGATATATGAGCCTAGAGGTTATATATCGGTAGAAATCAGTGGTACGGTGTAGATTGCCGAGTGTGGCATGTTTGATTTCCCAAAGTTAAATATACATTGAGTAATGATTTATGAGATTAAAACTAAGTGAAGTTTTAATGAATCTTTAATTAGATTGAAATGAGAATGTGATAATTTAAATTATCAAATTTGGGAATTGATCGAGAATGGAGTACCACCTGTTTTTACTCCAGGCGATAGTCAAATCTGTAATCAGATTTGAACGTGAAATGGTAATTAATTTTACCGATAACACCATGGTGTTAGATATGGAGTATTACCAGTTTTGCTCCATGGGATGAATAGGTTGGGATTGGGATTAATAAATAAATGATTACTTCGGCAAGGCTCGATAATCCCGACTAGTCGATAAACCTTAATTTGGTTTAGAATTGATATCCAAAGGAAGATTAAAGTGTAAATTTAAAAGAATTTATATTTGATAAAATTAATGGGAAACTTTCTCAAAGGATATGAATATTTGAATAAAAGAATATTTATAATTGGAATGAGGCATATAATTTGTTTTTATAGCACTTGATTATTGATTATAAAATACGCGGGTTATTCGGAAAGACTAGATTTATCCCATTCTGAATAACCGATATGACGGCTAAAAGTCGGCCATGAAGACGGTGGTTGAATACCGGAGTTCTTCACATCGTTTGGATGATTACTGATGTCTTGATTGGGATGTACACCCAAGGAAAGATAATAAGTGGTGATCGTCCAGACGTACTTGGAGATCGAACAGATATGCGAGGACCACTCTCCTGTATTGGACATATGGGACAAGGAATAAGGTGCCTCAGGTTTCGTTCAGACACGGAATGGACTTGTAAATGGATGTATGTTTGATATTGGATTTTATTCTGTGTTAATTGATTTCTATTAAATATATATCTGTTTGGTGGTGGAGAATTTATTCTCTTGCTTAACACCCTTCCTTGAGACGTACAAGCTTAGAGGTTATATATTGATAGCCATCAGTTGCTGGCGTGAATTGTCAGTGTGGTATGCAAAGATGCAGTGATCAAGGCTTCTATTGAAAAGAAGAGTCTTATGGTTGAGGATCAAAACACGACTTTAAATGGCATAGCTTTGTATATAGCATTAATTCGCGAGCCTCACACCCGGTGTGAGTCAAAAGGGATAAAGGATCTAAGGAGTGCATGACGTTTCCTTCTAGCTATGGGTGGTGTCATGGTATGTAGCCCATACATTTATTTATTATTACCTGTATGGATGATGGATTACGAGGCGCCTCGGATATTGGTCCCCAGTGGCCAAGTGATAAGTCCGATAGGATCGGGAAACGTGTGTCCAGGAATTACCAATCCTCAAACGTAAGGGAGGATCCAAGGCTTCACTGCGGGGAATCCTGAGGCATTTGCTAGAGTGTCTTGAAGCCAGAGAGGAGTACATCCCTTGCCTCGACTCATAGATGGAATCTGATTTCCAATACGTGACATTTTAGTTTTAGTTGCAGAACTAGTATGGCGACATAGTTGGATGGGGTACTATGCCGTTTGTGATTGATACATTTATATTTGAAGTTGTCTTTGACACTATACATTTATAGAAATATCAAAATGATTTATTTTAAAACGTATGAAGCATGTTTGTCTATTATAAGGAAAAACTCTATCCTCTGGCTTGCGTTGCATTATGTGATGGGACCTGAGTCTTATAATAGCTTCATTTTTTGAAAAGCATTGCGTTGTTTATAAACTGTTTAATGCACTGGTATTCTAGGGAGAAAACTCGTTCCGTGTTATATGGCGTGGTCCCTTGATTTGCTTTATTTCTAAAGTAAAATTTTAAATAACTGTTTTAGTTCTCACACCAGTCCCATGATTGACCTGGAGTTTATTGTTTTAACCTAAACTCTGGGTGCTCCTATTTTCCACATGGGCAGCTAGTAGTTTTGGTTTTTACAGATATTTCTTTTCTAGGATCCTGAATATACAGTTGGAGCTATATTCGGAAAACTTTGTATCCATGTATTTCTTTCAGGTGTGTTATGTATTATTTTTCCGTTGCTTTGTAATTTAAATCACTGATAATTTTTTGATGCATATAATTTATTCATACTCTGTTATATTCTTGTACTCTGATGTTAATTGTTGTAACAAAAATGAAATGTTCTATTGTTTGTGTTCTATATGTCGTGTTCTCAACTCAATCCCGGCTTTCTCGAAAGGGGGAGTTTGGGTCGTTTCACATCCGTAACTAATCAGACCGTTTCTTGTAGTGTAGTGATGGCTTTCTTTGTGGTGTTGTACATATTGACCATGAAAGCTTGGTTATAAAAAATATATTTGATGATAGAGTTAGGGTGTAGCAGTACACAAAGGTTTTAGGTAACTCTCATCCTATAGGCTTCTAGTCAAAGTTGTTTTTTCTGAGGTTTTCGAAACTGTTCAAATTTCTGTCGATGTGGATATAATCTTTAGAAAGGTGAGCATCACAAGAAATGAACATATTTTTTGTATCAAGGTCAAGTAAACAATATGGTTGTTGATGATGATGCTGATATCCTCAAAAAACACGTGGAACTTCCGAGGCTTGAAATTTATCATGTTTGATAGAATCAACAGAATAAAAAGAGAGAGATGTACACAAAGAGAAATCATGAATGAAAATCAAAGAGATTTTCCCATCCATGATAAATATTTTATACTAACAACATTTAATCACATTTCACTTTTGGTATATCTTGTGCTTAACGTAGCCATTCATAAGCATGTGTGTGTATATGTGTATATACAAGGAGTGTTCCGTTACACCATAAACAATGCAGCACCTCATAATTCCTAAAGATTTCATCCCTAAATTTTGTTTCTCTATCCACTCACTCATTCTCTCTCCTCATCAAACCATCGTTTAAATATAAACTTGTGATTAAGATTGGAATGTTGCAAAACAAGGGTGTTGTGAGCGCGCGTGCATGCACGTGTGCATGAACACACACACACACACGCACATACACACACACACACACACACACATATATATATATATATAATACATACAGGGTCGGCTCATAGTTTTGTGTTTCCCGAGACAAAAGTTTATTTTGGCTGTAACATCAAAAGTAAAAATGCCAATAAAATTTCTTCAGGAAAGGATTGAACTCCTCACCCAAAAAATAAGGACTTGTCAACTCTCAATAACAACTGCACAACATGCTCCTTTGATGGCACCAAGCTTAAGCAGTCATAAATCTACACATACTATTTTACTTCACACTTCAAATGTTGCCTCTTTCATGGTGGCTTGCCCTCTTCAATTGCCTAGCTTGCCTACCCCAAAAACTGGACCTATATATATATATATATATATATGTGTGTGTGTGTGTGTGTGTGTGTGTGTGTGTGCGCGCGCGCGCGTATGCGCATGCGTGTGTGTTTGGGGGGAGGGGGTTCTACTAATAAGGTATATAACAGTCAACACCCCCCTCTTCTTTCAGTTGAATTGCAATTGAAGTGGTAATTGTGCTGACCATATTTTAATTCTTGTTGGATATCCTGTTGTGGGAATAGGCATTGGATGAAAACTAAACAGAAATTCTTGAGCATTATCAAAGATGTTTTTATTGTAGGTACAATTTGATTTTTAACATGCAAATTAATATTTTTATCTTAACAAATGCATCTGAATTTCTATTTTGAAAGAAGAGTTCTTGTCTGACCATTAACAAATGTTAGAAAGTAATAGGCACCACATGTAGAAGGTATGCTACCCTTTCTATATATCAACAAATGTTTGATTAAAAAGGCATAAAATGGTTACAACTAAATCAAATGGTAAATGAGCATGGATTCGACCAAGACAGATGTCTCGTGGTAACAAATTATATGTAGTGTAAAATATTTTTGGAATGCTGCTAGAAGAACGATGATGTTGAATGAGTTTGTAATGCATGCCTGCTAAACTTATTTAGAACGTGCCTATAAATTATGTTTTGTTTAAAATGTGCATATAATTTAAACTAGTATGTGGTTCATCCTTACCAATGATCTTCTTCAATGTTTTGTCTTGAAAGAAAGAAAATTTAAGAACAATACATGTTTAATTTTAAGCTTGCATGACATTACAGTTTGAAAAGGAACCCGAAAAACTCCCTTGGAAGAAATAGTGTTAAACTAAGGGTAATGTATCATGGCAATACATCAAACAAAGTGAAGTAGATGCATCTGGTATCTGAAATCTCATCGGTAATCTTATGAGTATTATCCACTTATTATTATTCGAATTAAAATCATCAGAAAAGATAAGCCTAGTCTTTGCTGAGTGATGCATTATCGGTTAAGAGAATATTTTTTGTTAACATGGTAAAAAATTATAAAACATCATTTAATTATTCAAATAGACTACTGCCTTATTAACTCAACTGATATCAAACATATGAACACATACTAATATGATTAAATAGATGCAATCTTGGTAAGGTAATTTTTATTCTGATACACAATTTTAATAAGTCAATCCACCATTTTACTTTAATAAGTTAATCCACAACTACTTTGTAAGTTAATCCACGAGTGGATTAACTTAAAGATTTCAGTCTATCATATAACTTACAATTGATTTTTGTGTTTTTTTATCAAACACAACTAGTATAACTATGAAGGAAGACATTTTGGAATCTCTTACAAATATATAGCTTGCAATGAAGAACAAAACATACGTAAAATAAAATTATCGATTTTTTGATGTGAAAGACGAACTTTCCCTGGAATTTTGTCTTGGATACAACAATGTGTTGTATGATTTTTGTTTGATGATAACAAACATATAATATTATTTAGATGTGTTTGTAATTGCACTATTTTATATTTCATTTCATAAAAATAAATGTTTTTTGAATAGAATACTGTTATACACAATTCACAGCATATTTATTCAATTAAATATTTTATTTCAACATCTGAAATAGTACATCATTCTAACTCCACTATTTAAATACTTCACATGAATTTGTACTTGTGAATAAACTGAATATGATAGAAAAATTTGTTTAAACACAATAAAATAATATTTTATTTCATTCAAATTTGTTTATTACAAATATCAGTACAATTTTCTTTTTTCTGTACATCAGCTCCTCACTACATCACTCATCTCTCTATACAATTCATATATACATACATTTTCATATTTATCATACACTGTCACTCTATTTTACACTCATACATTCATTTTGTACAATGACACAGTCTTATGTTCTTTGTCTTCACATCTTCACTATTAGTCCAGTTACCTGTCACAAGAAACACACACACACACAGAGTACACTGCAACAGAAATAAAATTGAATACACACGAATATAAATTTTAATTTTATTTGCCATAGATTTCTGGTGTGTTTTCTCATCATTTTTCACGACATGATCTAATTTATCTATGTCTAGATAGCTTGTGATATTCACAGTGATACACTGTAAATACCACAGGGCAGCCAGTTTCTATTTGTACAGGGACAGGAAAATTTTCTGAATGGCTGCATATACACATGTGCATATATATACACGTGTGCACTGCCACGCCAATCCAGTGTGCAATTGAGGAGTAGCCACACGGACCATCTCGACTCAGTGTACAACATAGCTAAATGGTCGAGCAACACAAATATGGTGCAACTCATAAGTGCTCAGCATACAAGAAGTCAAGCATGTCAACAAGTCGAGCCATGCACAGCTAAATGGTCAGCAAAAGTGTTTGGGCAAATGATGCAACAAGTAGACATAACACTCAAGACAACATGATCAAGATTGTCAACACAGCATGGCCGAGCCAGCAAGGTTCATGGCAACACTGTCATGATGCTTCATTACAAACTGGTTTATTGCAACAGTTAAATCCAATAAGGAATAGCAGTAAAGAAATGAAGAAAACACAAGAGCATGTGCACAAATTCAGTACATAATGGCTACAACAAATTGAAACAGTGTGGGCACATCCAAATTAAAGTAAAGCATGGTGATGTAGCTCAAATACAATACAAGTTTTTCAAATGAAGAGCATGGAAGTTCATGTTCATCTGATCAGCAAGAAGAGGTGCATGTTTATAATCAAGCAGCTCAGCTATAAAATGGTGAACATAGCCTCTATAATGGATCATAACTCAAGCAGCTGTTTAATTAGTCAAGCGTATGTGTATGTACTACAATGGATGGTGTTCAAATGATCAAGAAAATATGGCAAGTACCATGGCAAGTGCAGGTGATAAACATTCAAGACAGTGAAAACGACTAGGCCGAGCACAAGCAACAGTGTGACAAGCCACAAAGTGTTCATGTTATATTGTGTCAAGTTTTTTAAGTGCGATCCCGGAAATTCAGAAATTTAGTTATAAATCAGCATGGATATGATCAACACAGCAGTTCTACAGTGGTGCTAATACAAATGTTCATGGAGTATAATCATGGTTGAGTTCATGGTGAAGTCAGCATAATGACAGTGTATATATTACGCTAAGTGCACCAACATTTCTTTTACTACAATATGTCAAAAATGATTGGGCAAAAATCAGCGAGCATGTTATGGAAAAGATTTATACAAATCATAGTATTTTATTCCAGAAGTATATGAGTCAGCAAAATCAAACTTGCGTAAGTCAGGTTTGGCAAGTAATTATTTCAAGGCACCGGGTTTCTAGGAAAACAAGATTTTAACCAATTTCATCTCAAAGCCAAGGAAACTAATCAATTTAAATGATTCCAGATTTGGCAAAGAATATTTTCAAACTATGTAAATCTGTGGAAGACATAATCATGAAAATCAGAGAATTAATTTTGCATCTTCGGAAAAATTGATTCAAAGTTGTAATAGATAGAGACCATCTCAAAATCTACAATTCTCACGCAAGTATTACATAAAGGTCAAAGTTTTTAAATCCGTCATGTAAGAAGCCGAAGAATTCAAAAAAAGCCCCAATATTTTCGTGTATAGCATAACCAAATCAAATATATGAAATCAGAGCATATACTGGATTTTAATCCTATATATATACACCTATCATCATCGGCTTTCAAGTATCGAAAATAAAAACAATAAAATCGAATAGCATACAGAGAAATCAAATAAATTTACTCACAATCGATTTCGATCAGAGACCCGAGCCAAATCGTCAGATATAGGATGACTCAACCTTTTCAAGGTCATCAGAGAATCATTTCATCACAACGTCGATCACGATTTGGGAAGAAACCAAAAACCCTAATTTTTTCCTTTGAAGCCGCCATTTATTTTGTCTAGAAAAAAAGAGGATCGGACTAAAGAAAATAAGGATGCACCCAAGTCAAAATGGCCGGCCAACTCTACAAGGCTAAGAATTTTTTAAAGGGGTTTCTTTTTTGTTTTTATTTTGTTTATTGATTTGTATTTTGTTTCATATTTGAAAATCAGTTCAACAGTTACTAGAATCTGTAAAATCTAGGGTTTACTGGTTATAGGGTCGTAACCAGGGGAAATCTGGTTTTGGGGAAAGAAACCACTGCAGGGTTTTGAGCATAGGGTTAAGAACAGTTGGGAGCGAGTGTCGCTGGGAGCGAGTGTCGCGAGTTTATAAGGGATTGTAAGCGTAGAGATTGTTTTTAACTCCTAGTAGAAACCTTAGGGAATGCAGCAGTCGGCAGGGTTTTGCCGAAGCTATGTATATCTATGTGTTATTTATTTTCCGCACTTACTCTGATTATTATAAATGTTGTTATTATTTAATTACTCTACGAGAATCTACGATAAACCCTATTCACCCCCTCTAGGGTTAATTTTATATCTTACGAGTGGTATCAAAGCAGGTATTTTTTTTTATTTTTTTTTAACTCTAGAGTCATGAATCTGTCTGATAAAGCTTTTTCTGAGGGTCAGTCTATAGCTAGGCCACCCATGTTTAATGGAACTGATTATACTTATTGGAAAGCTAGGATGAAAATTTATTTGAGTTCAGTCGTTTATGATGTGTGGGATATTATTGAAACGGGTTATAGAACTCCCACTGTTATTGTTAATGGTATTGAAGTTCCAAAATCAAAAGACAGGTAGGATGCTAATGATAAAAAATTATTTTCAACTAATGCCAAAGCGATGAATGCTTTAATCTTTGCTCTTGATAAAACTAAATTTAATCAAATTTCTCATTGTGAAACCGCGCAGGAAACATGACATACGTTGGAGGTCACACATGAAGGAACATCTCAAGTGAAGAAATCTCGTCTCGCTCTACTCAGCAACGAATATGAAAATTTCTCTATGCAAAGAGACGAAGATATAAAAGAGATGTATGGTCGTTTCTCATCACTAGTCTACAATGCAAAAGCTCTTGGAAAAACTTATACCGAAGTGGAATTGATCAGAAAAATATTGAGAGTGCTACTGATGAATTTTGAAGTTAAGGTGACGGCGATACAAGAATCAAAAGATCTGAATAAAATAAGCATGGAAGAGTTGATCTGAAATTTGATTACTTACGAGATGGATTAAAAGCAAGAGAAAAACGAAATAATTATGAATCAAAGAAAAAGATGATCGATCTAAATAGTACTGTTGAAAGTGATGATGAAGATCCCGCTGAAGAGCTAGCCATGGTTTTGAGAAAGTGGACCAAAGAAAATTACAAGCCACAAATGAAGAATTCAAAAACTAACAAGTCCGAAAGTTCAGATACTTCAGACGATGAAGTGTTTTGCGATAATTGCAAGAAACCCGGACATATCAAACCAAATTGCCCACAGCTTAAAAATGAAAAGAAGAAGAAGATCAGAAGAAAGAAGAAGGCTTTTACTGCTACATGGGATGAGGAGGAAGGAGAAGAAGTTTCTGAAAATGATGAAGAGGAAGCTAATTTTTGTCTTATGGCATGATCTGATCCGGAAAGTAGTGAAGAGGATTCAAGTGAGGTATCGAATTTTACTTATAAAGATTTTATTTTAATATGTCATGATCTCACAAAAATCGTTGATTCTCTTGAACTAAAAGTTAAGAAATTGAAATCTGATAGGTCAAAACTAGTTCAGGAAAATAACAGTTTAGAAAGAAAACTTGAAAAAGTTAAGAATTCATTGTTTTCAAAATGCGAAAAATGTCAAATTTTGAGTAATGATCTTTTCAAATTTAAAACTGATTTTGAGTTACTTGAAAGAGAAAACGTGAATTTGAAGAACGATAATCGTGATTTTGAGAAGAAGATTGAAAAGCTTATAGAATATGAAAAACTTAATTTTGAAAAGCGAAAAACAATTTGAAATTGAAATTTCAAAGTCCAATGCTAAATTCAAAGCACTTGAAAATGAAAATTTGGTATTAAAACAAACAGATACTGAAAAGAGGAAAATTGCTTTTAATCGTTGTTCAAATTTAATGAAGGAAAATAGCGATCTTAGATCTAAAATTCAACGGGTTGAATCAACTTTGACTAAATTTTCTAAAGGAGAGAAATCATTGAATATGTTGTTAAAAAACCAATTTTTTGTGCAGAATAAAAAGGGACTTGGTTTTGTATTTGATCAAGTTGAAAAACAAAATCCTAATGATTTAAAAAATCCATTAAATTGCTTTGAAAACAATCGAATTGAAATTTTGAAATCTAATAATTTCAAAGGGTTTTTGATTATAAACGAAATAATGACTCATTTAAAAACAATTCATTTAAACATGTTTGGATTCCAAAAAATTACATAATGAAATTGAATAAGTCTAAACGAATTTGGGTTCAAAAAGGTACTTTAATAGATAATAATGGATTGTTATATAAACGGGTTTGGGTACCAAAACGTGTGAATGAAAATAAGAGTGGTAAAACAACTTTTGTTAGACCACTCGATCCTATAAACATTTAGGTACCGAGGAAGGCTAAGGGACAACTATGCTTAAGAGAGATAAAATTCAAATTAATTCATATTATCAAATTATTTGGAGTTCTTTAGACATAAATTCTGAGTTGGAGATTCATTGGTTCACATCGATATGGTAAGTCAAGTATGATCTCTAAACTCATATTTTTATTTTATTTCTTTTTTTCCTTTTTATTTTACTTCTTATTTTATTTTATTTTTATGCTGATATGTTCTGACAGTGTCATAGTATTTTGAGCATATTTGAACACTGTTATTTGGAATTTGAAATTTATGATGTTCTCGAATGCTAATGAAATTTCACACATTTTTGCTGTTTTTCGGTTTCTTCTTATTCATTTTTCAAAAATATTGAAAAAACTGAACTCAATACAACGGACTACTTAAAACCCATGATTAATTAGTTGTGAAAATTTCATTTTTTTAATTGGCTTAATTTTGAAATCATTCTTGATTAATTGCTGAATTTCTTAGATTATAAAATTTTGATTTTTTTCTTTTTCTCAAGTGATTTCAAATAATTTTAGATTTGATTGTTGACTTTTTCTTGTACTTGCTTTAAAATTTCTCTGAAAATTTCACTTATGATTCTTGTTTTGAAAATGATCTTGTGCTGCTTTGATAAGGAAATTGGTTTGATTCGTTTTGGAATACTTTGGTGATTGGACGATGGGTTGGAAAATCAGTGACTGGATTTTTCTTTTAAAATTCCGTATACAAGTGTTTTAAAATTGTCTAAGAGCAATCAACATTAGAAATATTGGATAATCCCACTATCTACTGATTGATTTTTGTAACTGATTTTCAACTAGCATTGATATTTTCAAAACCCCTCATGAAATTGATATTCTCAATTTTTAAAATTATTTTTGATTCTTTATTCAAAAGTTGAAATTATTAACAAATATGAACCGTTTTGGAACTCACCAAAAATTTAATAGATTTATGAAATTTTGATGAGTTGTGACTATGGTATAGTTCATAACTAGAGGAGATGTTATTTTAAAATCTTATGATGATTGGACAGATTTTATAATATTTTTGAATTAGAGCTTATTTCATGACCATCTTCTATGTCTATCATGTTTCTGTCATTCATCATGGTTTTATTTAATTTGGAGAGTTCAAATTATTTTGCAAAGAAAAATATCTTAGAAATAAAAATAAAGAAAAAGAAATATATATATATATATAATTTATCCTTGGCATTCACTCCCATTTAAAGTCCTCGCGGTTATGCGTGGGTGAATTACCTTAATCTCTATGTGTTTTCATTCTCACTTAAAAGACCTTTGGGTTGTGCATGGATGGAACTCATTAGAGAGGATAAAGTAAAGTTACAACTAACCCCATTTAAAAGACATTTGGGCTATGCATGGTTAGCAAGTGCTTAACACATTTTGAGCATATTTAAAATCTTCAAAATTCATATTCAAATATTCAATTTTTATTGAACTCCCCTCATTCTATAAAATCCATCGTAAATCCATTCATTCTGAAAGTGAAATTTTGCTTCTGATTTAAAGATTATTATGATTTTTGTTTGATTAAATGGGTTTTATGATATATATTCTCTCTCTTAATCTGAATTTATATTTATGGTCTATATTCATCAGTATTTGGATTTCTGTTATTCTTTTGATGATAACAAAAGGGGGAGAATGGTCAAGATTTTGATCGATGAGTATTTAATTCAAGAATATTTTTAAATTGGAAATTATATATCTAGAGGGAGAATGTTCAATTGAATTTCATTATTTATATTTTTTCCACATATATAGGGGGAGTTCACTTGCAGAGGGAGCACACATATAGGGGGAGCAATATATATTCACGTTCAAACACATTTAACACATTCAAAATTTTGTATATGTTTGTCATAATCAAAAGGGGGAGATTGTTGGATACAACAATGTGTTGTATGATTTTTGTTTGATGATAACAAACATATAATATTATTTAAATGTGTTTGTAATTGTACTATTTTATATTCTATTTCATAAAAATAAATATTTGTTGAATAGAATACTGTTAAACACAATTCACAGCATATTTATTCAACTAAATATTTTATTTCAACATCTGAAATAGTACATCATTCTAACTCCACTATTTAAACAATTCACATGAATTTCTACTTGTAAATAAACTGAATACGATAGAAAATTTTGTTTGAACACAATGAAATAATATTTTATTTCATTCAAATTTGTTTATTGCAGATATCAGTACAATTTTCTTTTTTCTGTACATCAGCTCCTCACTACATCACTCATCTCTCTATGCAATTCATATATATATATATATATATATGTACATTTTCATATTGTCTCATACACTGTCACTCTGTTTTGCACTCATACATTCATTTTATACAATGACACAGTCTTCTGTTCTTTGTCTACACATCTTCACTGTTAATCCAGTCATCATCTGCTTACCTGTCACAAAAACACACACACACACATATAGTACAATACAATATAAATAAAATTGAATACACACGAATATAAATTTTAATTTTATTTGCCTCAGAATTTTTGTGTGTTTTCTCATCATTTTTCATGACTTGATCTGATTTATTTATGTCTAGACAGCTTGTGATATTCATAGTGATGCACTGTAAATAGCACAAGGCAGCCAGTTTCTATATGTACAGGTATAGGACAATTTTCTGAATGGCTGCATATACACACATGCATATATGTACACATGTGCACTGCCTCACCACTCCAGTGTGCAATTGAGGAGTAGCCACATGGACCATCTCGACTCAGTGCACAACTTAGCTAAATGGTCAAGAAACAGAAATATGGTGCAACTCAAAAGTGCTCAGCATACAAGAAGTCAAGCATGTCAACAAGTCAAGCCATGCACAGTTAAATGATCAACAAAAGTGTTTGAGCAAATGATGCAACAAGTAGACATAACACTCAAGATAACATGATCAAGATTGTCAACACAGAATGGTCGAGCCAGCATGGTTCATGGCAACACTGTCACGATGCTTAATTACAAACTGGTTTATGGCAACATCTAAATCCAACAAGGAATAGCAGTGAAGAAATGAAGAAAACACAAGAGCATGTGCACAAATTCAATACACAATGGCTACAACAAATTGAAACAGTGTGGGCACATCCAAATTAAAGTAAAGCATGGTGATGTAGCTCAAATACAATACAAGTTTTTCAAATGAACAAGCATGGTAGTTCATGTTCATCCGATCAGCAAGAAGAGGTGCATGTTTATAATCAAGCAGCTCAGCTATAAAATGGTGAACAAAGCCTCTACTGCGGATCATAACTCAAGCAACTATTTAATTGGTCAAGCATATGTGTATGTACTGCAATGGATGGTGTTCAAATGATCAAGAAAACATGGCAAGTACCATGGCAAGTGAAGGTGATAAACATTCAAGACAGTGAATACGACTAGGCCGAGCACAAGCAAGGGTGTGACAAGCCACAAAGTGTTCATGTTGTATTGTGTCCAGTTTTTTAAGTGCGAGCTAGGAAACTCAGAAATTCAGTTACAAATCAACATGGATGTGATCAACACAGCAGTTCAACAATGGTGCTAATACATATGTTCATGGAGTATAATCATGGTTGAGTTCATGGTGAAGTCAGCATAATGACAATGTATATATCATGCAATGTGCATCAACATTTCTTTTACTGCAACAACATTTCTTTTACTGCAATATGTCAAAAATGACTGGGCCAAAATCAACGAGCATGTTCTGGCAAAGATATCTTCCAATCATAAAGTTTCATTTCAGAAATACATGAGTTAGAAAAATCAAACATGCATAAGTCAAGTTTGGCAAGTAATTATTTCAAGACACCGGGTTTCTAGAAAAACAAGATTTTAACCAGTTTCATCTCAAAGCCATGAAAACTAATCAATTTAAATGTTTCCAAATTTGGCAAAGAATATTTTCAAATCAGGTAAATCTATGGAAGACATAATCATGCAAATTAGAGAACTAATTTTGCATCATCAGAAAAATTGATTCAAAGTTGTAATAGATAGATACCATTTCAAAGTCCACAATTCTCACGCAAGTATTACATAAACGTCGAAGTTTTCGAATCCGTCATATAAGAAGCCGAAGATTTCAAAAAAAGCCCTAATATTTTCGCGTATATCATAACTAAATCAAATATATGAAATTAGAGCATATATCAGATTAAAAATCCTATATATATGCACCTATCATCATCAGCTTTCAAGTATCGAAAACAAAAACAACAAAATCGAAGAGCGTACAGAGAAATCAAATAAATTTACTCACAATCGATTTCGATCAGAGATCCAAGCTAAATCGTTAGATATAGGACGACTCAAACTTTCGATGTTCATCAGAGGACCATTTCATCACAACATCGATCACGATTTAGGAAGGAAACCAGAAACCCTAATTTTTCCCTTTGAAGCTGCCATTTATTTTTTCTAGAGAAAAAGAGGATCGGACTAAAGAAAATAAGGATGTACCTATGTCCAAATGGCCGGCCAACTCTACAAGGCTAAGAATTTTTTAAAGGGGGTTTCTTTTTGGTTTTTATTTTTTTATTTTTTTGTTTTAATTTGAAAATCAGTCCAATAGTTACTAGAGTCTGTAAAATCTAGGATTTACTGGTTATAAGGTCATAATCATGGGAAATCTGGTTTCAGGGATAGAAACCAGTGCAGGGTTTTGAGCGTAGGGTTAAGAACAATTGGAAGCGAGTGTCGCGAGTTTACAGGGGATTGTAAGCGTAGAGAATGTTTTACCTCCTAGTAGAAACCTTAGGGAAGCAGCAGTAGGCAGGGTTTTGCCGAAGCTGGGTATATCTATGTGCTATTTATTTTCCGCATTTACTCTGATTATTATCTGTGTTGTTATTATTTAATTACTCTGCGAAAATCTGCGATAAACCATATTCACGCCCCTCTAGGGTTAATTTAGATCCTACGTTCTAAGCTTGCAATGCTTTGCTCTCGCAGTAATCAGAAAGTTTGGAAATATACTAGCCTTTTTTTCTAATTCCTTAGAGCTTCTCTTCTGCTGCTGAGTTGTTATTCCAGCCTTCTCCGGTGCTTTGCTGACGGATAAAACATATTGCTACTAAAGATTAAAAAACCTGCAAAGATGCGCATCGTCAAACTAAATAAATTCCAAAAGATGATGGTTATGCTTGTTGTTATGATCCTTTTATGAGGACAATATTTCAAGCCTAAAAAACATGAATTATCATCTCCACGCCTATTTTCTGCATGATTTCACCATACAAAGAGTAATGTTTAGACAAAGTAAAGCTCAAGAAAAATACAATAGCTAAAAATCTATACTAGGTCAGAAGATGACCATACGTAGAGGCCAACAAGAGAATAGGTGTGATCTTGAGAGTCATCAGTTGCTCCTTGGAGAAAATAATTTGGCTTTTAGCAAAAATGAAGTTGCCAATTGGCAAAATTATTTGTGCTATTTGTTTTACTCTATCGAAGAAAACTAAAATGCTAAGAAGAAGAAATACTGAGAAGAAGAAGAAATAAGAAATATACGATGCAATGCCGAGAAGAAGAAAGACGCGGAGAGAAGAAGAAAGAAGCAGAGCGGAGAAGAAGAAAGATATTTCACTTTTTTAGGTGGATGAACTTGTTAAAATTAAAATATGATTAAGAGTAAACAATCATATTTTATAGGGTGGGTTAACTTATTAAAAATGTGGATTAGAATAAAAATTACCTCTTGGTAATTAGGGCAAAGACAGTGTAATGTTATTAAATCTACCATAACGTTTTTCACTACAGAAAGGGGTCGAAGGTGGCAGATGCCCCACGAGTGGTGATCAACTTGGTAGGTCAAATTACGAAGGCTTTGGGAATGAACACCTCTTAGTGGATTGAATGCGGTTTGCATCGAAAGATAATATTTAACTTTGGTGGTAATAATTTCAATTGAATTCCAACTAAATCAAATGTATCTACTGATGCCAAGAAGTGTGTTGTTTTTAACAATCTTCTCCAGCAGACACCTATAATAAACTAGGTGGCTAGTGACACTTTTGAGGCTATAAGTGGGAAAAAATTCCAAGTTTAAAAATATTTCAATACTCACATAAAATTATATTTGAATCACAATTTAAAATTGTTTAACCAGAGCATTAATGCATAAACGTAGTAGTAATCATTTGTTGCCATCACTACTATTTTTCTTTCTTAATCAATCCTTCGTACCATGTTTTCCTAATGCATAACACAGCTAAACCATTTACATTATTACTCGGTGCTAAAGATTTGATCAACATTAACTTGGAAAAATTTCTTCAAGCACAGGCGTTAATTGAAGCAGTAAGTAAATTTTTGTGAGCAATCAAACATCTAGTATTTTAATATTTCCTCTGCATTTTTATTCAATAGGCATTCCTTCTTATAAATCCTTAAGCTGTGAACGTAAATCAGTTCCACTAACGTTTAGAATCATTGTCATGTTTCAACCTCTTTTCTAGTATATATAAAAATTTGTCAAACTTATATTTTCTGTTCTTAATATCCAAAGTGAAGTGGCCCGAACTTCCTTGTAAAGGAAAGCCTGGATCGAGTTGAGCACACGACAAATCAGAACACAAACAAAAGAACATTTCATTGCTTATTACAACAATTTACATCAGAGTACAAGAATATACAGAGTATGAACAAACATTATACATCAGAAAAATATCAGAGATTTACAAGTTACAATGCAGCGGAAAATAATACAAAACAAAACTGAAAGGAATATACAGATACAGAGCTTTTCGAATATCACTCCAGTTGTAAACCAGGATCCTGTGAATATAATATCTACAAAACCAAAACTACTAGCTACCTGTGTGGAAAATAAGGGCACCAGAGTTTAGGTTAAAACAATAAACTCCAGGTCAATCATGTGACTAGTGTGAGAACTAAAATAGTTACTAATTTGATTTTAAAGTTAGGTAAATCAAGGGACCATGCCGTATAACACGGAATGGGTTTACCCCCAAGATTACTTGTGCATAAAACAAAGTACGCAATGCTAAATAAAGAACAATGAAGCTATTATAAGACTCAGGTCCCATCACACAATGCAACGCAAGCCGGAGGATAGAGTTTTTACCTTATAATAGCCAAAAATGCTTGGTTCATGAAATTTCATATTTTACTATTACTATAAGTGTATAGTGTCAAAACGATTTCAAATATAAATATATCAATCATAGACGGCATGAGTGCCCCATCCCACTATGTCGCCATACTAGGCTCTACAATCAAAACCGTAAAATGTCGTATTGGAAGTTGGATTTCCATCTGTGAACCTAGGCAAGGGATCATCCTTCCCGCTTCGAGACTCTCTAACCTGAGCCTCTGGCAAGCACGCAGACAAGCCTTGGATCGTTAGGACCGGTCCACTCGATGTGGATTAAAATGCCTGAACACCACGTTTCGCCGCCCTATGGGGCGTAAAATTGGTCTTTATAAAGACCATACCACCCATCGGCCCTGCAATGGGCCTCGCTTTCCATTATCCACATAAGTAAAACGTCTTGGCATGCAAAACTCAGACATCACTCCTAGCTAGAAGGAAACACATGCC
Source organism: Allium sativum (assembly GCA_030737875.1). Lineage (NCBI taxonomy): Eukaryota > Viridiplantae > Streptophyta > Magnoliopsida > Asparagales > Amaryllidaceae > Allium > Allium sativum. The sequence continues at coordinate 826,072,973 of CM060919.1, read as the reverse complement.
CTCCCTGATGTCTTCTCCCGCTTCTGGTTCACACCAGGGTATGAGGCTTGCGAATTAATGCAATATACAAAGCTATGCTATATTAAACTCGTGCTTTGATCATCAACCACAAGACTCTGCTTTTCAATAGAAGCCTTGATCCTTTGCATCTCAGCATGCCACACAGGCAATTCACGCTATGCAACTGATGTCTATCAATCACACAAAATGAAATCCGATGTCAGACACACATCCATTAACAAGTTCGTTTTGGGTCTGAACGAAACCGGGGGCACCTTATTGCTCGTCCCATATGTTCATTACATGAGAGAGGTCCTCGCATATCCGATCGATCTCCAAATATGTCTGGACGATCACCACTTATTACCTTGTCTTGGGTGTACAGCCCAATCAAGACATCAGTAATCAGTCAAATGATGTGAAGACCTCCGTCTTCAACCACCGTCTTCTTCGTCGACTCATCGCCGATTCAGTTATTCAGAATGGGATAAATCCAGTCCTTCTAAATAACTCGCATATATAATAAAAAAGTGCTATAAAAACACAACATAGGCCTCATTTCAATTCTGAATATTCTTTTATTTAAATATTCGTATCCTTTGGGAAAGGTTCCCATTAATTTTATCAAAGATAAATTCTTTAAATTTATTCTTTAATCTTCCTTTGGATATCAATTCGAACCAAATTATGGTTTATACAAACTAGTCGGGATTAGCAAACATTACCGAAGTAATCATTTGTTTAATTTCCCAATCCCAACCTATTCATCCCATGAAGCAAAACTGGTAATACTTCATATCTAACACCACGGTGTTATCGGTAAAATTAATTACTATTTCACGTTCAAATCTAATTAAAGATTTAACTATCGCTTGGAGCAAAACTGGTGATACTCCATTCTCGATCATTTCTTGAATTTGATAATTTTAGTTATCAAATTCACCTTTCAATCTATTTAAAGATTCATTAAAACTCTAATTCAGTTTTAATTTTCATAAATCATTACTTAATGATTATTCAAAGTTAAGAAATTAATCTTATATTTAACTGGGTTAAAGAACTAATGTCATTTAAAACACAACTCACGATAAACCCCAAAATCACATTCCATTCACAATGGAATCTTCATGGAAAACAGATCAATACATATAATCGATATAAACTTCCATATCCAACTGATAAAATAAATGGAATAATGGCAAAGCCTCTTAAATTCCATATACAGTAATAGTCTTCCTCCATAGAAGTTCACTTCGATTATTCCCAAATCAGATTCCATTCCATTCCAATTTATTTTGTTAAATTGGAAAACTTTAGTTTAGAAAATTCCATTAAATCTGAATTAAAAGATTTATAAATTCCAAATCACATTTCACTGTATATCGGGTTAAAGAACGAATGTCGTTAAAAACACAGTTCACAAATACCCAATTCACATTCCATTTCATATCGAATTAAATGTTAATTAATTGGTAATTCTTCTCTACATCTTAATTAAAAGATTTATTCTTTGCACATGGGTTTTAAGAACAGTGTTACTGATGACGCCATTCCATCAGTCTCTAACCATAAATTAGTAAGAGAACAATTCCCTAAGTATTAATCCCGAAGGCCGAAACCAACATCAGATCACTACCCAGGAAACCATTCAACTTAGCTAATCTCCAGTTAGTTTCTAATTTTCTTAACTCCATTGGGTTAAGAACAGTATTATTAAAGATACCATTCATGACAAACCCAAAATCTCATTTCATTATTAATTGGGTTAAAGAACAAGAGTTATTTAAAACACCGTTCACAATAAACCCAAAAAAAATTTCAATTTAATTCCAATTAAATGTTAATTAATTGGTAAACTTTATTAAATCTTAATAAAAAGATTTATATCTTTTCTCAAATGGGTTTAAGAACAGTGTCATTTAAAACACAGTTCATGACAAACCCAAAATCCAATTTAATATTAAATACAAGGCTCTGAATAGAAATTACATCGGCTTATATTCAATATCAAATTATGAAATTAACAAATATCGTATTGGGAATAATGATATATATATATATATCTTCCAAATTCCTCCACAATATCCATCTAATCACGGAATCCAATATCGAAATATTCCGAAGATAATTTTGATTCAAATCCATTCCGGTTCATATATTGGAAATTCGGGTTATTTTAAAAACCATTTCAAAACCAATTTATTTATTTAAAAATATTGGATTATAATTCTAGTTCATAACTAGTTCATTTCAATAAAAATATATTTTTATCTTTTCAAATATGGAATTTTTCATTCCAATTCTTTCCAAATCATTTAATATGATTTTACTCAAATTATTGATATTTTAAATAATTTTATCAAGGCCTGTCCAGCCGATTTCCATAAACGGTCATTGAACTGCACTTACAACGACCTTTTCCAAATTTGATTTGGACATAATTCCAAATCTAGCTGTTGGATTTCAAATCTCTTGTATTCGCTCAAAAGCTCTTTTCAATACGAACCCAACGATTTCGGTTTTAAGAGAGTCTGACGGTCGGATCTCCCGTAATGTCCATTCAAAGTCAATGGTCGAAATTCGCGAACTGCCGCGGCGCGTTCTATTCAGGCCATTACATATATATATATAGTATATTATATATATTTCCTTGATTTTCATTTAAAACTTATTTTATAAATCGTTTTAAATTCGTTTTAAAAACGATTTCAACTTCATATTCAATTTTAAATCAAAATTGAATATACCATATCATTAATATATAAATGAAATATTTTCAAAATACCAGATTTTGAAATCATTTCCTTTTTGATATTCATTATAAAAATGAATAAAATCGATATAAATATCGTTCACGTCCAAATGGCGTTAATCTAATCAACACGACTTTACATATTTAAATATTTCCGTGTCCATCCCAAATCGGACATCAAAATCAAATTTTGTTCCTTTACTACATATTGTTTTAAAATATTCATTATTTTAAAATATTCGTTATTTTAAAATATTCATTCTTTCTAAACTGAAATCAGACACAGTCAATTACCATAAAATTTTATTTATGTGGATTTCATACACACATGTGCACAACAAAAATCAAACACAGTCAGCCATCATCCAGAGTGCATTACACATTTGCATAAGCGTTAAATATAAATAATTAACGCTTACAACAGCTTGTCAACCCATCGATTGACATACAACTAAATATTGAGATTAGTGTATGTCCAATATCATCCCAATACCCGTGTGGGGTTTTCAAACAACAAACACTGATTATTATTTGTGCAGTTGGGCGATGTGTAAAATTTATCGTCCCAATCTATATCAGTCAAATGGGTGTACATAACAAATCATCTGATTTGTAAATGAATATTTATTTTATTCATATATACATTAAAAATTATATTTTTAACGATAAAATATTTTAATCGTCACATGAATATTTTATACAGTCCATTTCACATCATAAACAATTTTCACAACACAATCAAACAAACAAGTTGTCCATCGTCTGTGGACGACGGGGAGCAGTTCATATACGTAGTTATACAATAAATAACTGTATAAAGAAAATTATAGTAAGGAGTTCTCACATTGGTTCTTTTATTTCTGATTTTCACCGCCTCTCGGGTCTGAACTTGCCTGAAATTCCAACATGCTCCGTTTTGGACGCGGTCAGTTTTATTGCGAAACTCTCGGCTCAACGATCGAAACGGATCCAGTTTCGTTGAATTTGGACCTCGTATAAAGAAGATACGACGTTATTTGTGTTAATCACTTAATTAAATTAATTTAAATAATAATTAAATTTCTTTAATAACTTCCCTAATTACCTTCTCACCCTTAATCAAATTTCCTCTTCGTTGTTGTTCTGGAATAGAGAAACCCACATCCTGCCTCGATTCTCTCCCATCGCACAAGCCTCCGGGACGTCAGAGCAAGTTCAGAGGCCGGCCCAAGGAGTGCCATGGCGCCACCATCCACCCCCGTCGGTGCAGTGCAAATCGAACGCCCCTCGGTCCTCGAAATCCACTCTGAACGGTGGAGGGTTGAGGATAAAATTCAAACCAATTACTCCATTAAACCTTATCAACCACATACGAATTCGAAGATCTCCATCAGCTCTCGAGTTTCCACGCAGAAAATTTTGGACGAACGTGTTTGGATTTGGAGAAAATTAGAAATAAAATTCGGAGCACGTCAACCCATGAAGTTTATTAAAGCGGCGACTCCTTTGAGCTAGGGTTTAGTGGGAAAATAATAACAATATATATATAATTTAATTATTTATTAATTCACAAATTATCTGCTACCGATTCGAACTCCAAACGAGACCAAACGACTGTTGCCCCTAGCTAAATACCCTCATTTCAGACAAATGGGAAATGTCCCGCAAGCAAATTCTGTTGTTACGATCAGTTTTCATTTAAATTGTAGTATAAATCATTATATATTTAATTTAAACATACATTTTAATTTCCCGGGGCCACATACTAACTCTAAAAATTATAGAAAAATTTATTTCTAGCTTTGTATTGATGATACGGTCCTAACAAAAGTAATTTCGTCGAATTTGGAGACCGTTTGAAAAACAGTCATTTTTCAGTCGATTAAATTCAAATTGAAATTGCCAAACATGTTTTCTTTTGCCACGCTCACATATTAATTCCAAAAATAATGAATTTTGGAATCTATTAATAATTTGACATTCCGGATTCAACAAAAGTGGTTTCGTCGAAAACGGATGTCGTTTGCAAAATCGCTATTTTTAAGGGCTATATTTCCATAGCGACTATCCTGAATTTTCAACTAGACATAACTTTTTATTCCCGCTATTAAATTTCAATTTTTTAGATTCGTTGGAAAGATATTTTCAAATAGATTCTAATATTTTTGGTTTCACTAAAATTCGATTTACTTTGAACCTTGTACATTCATTTGAAATTTGAAATCGAGTTTTCAAACTACCGCGCCATTTCCAATTCCTTTTATAATTAAAATAAATATTTATATTCTAATTTCGATTTAAATAAATTTATACATTCTAATTCTATTCAAAATAAATTTCTAGTCGTTATTATTTAAAATAAATCAAATTAAATATTCAAAATTCATTAAAATTGCTAAAATAAAAATTTTAAATTGGTTCTGATTTCCCGGGTTGCTACAATCTTCCCCACTTAAAATCTTTTCATCCTCTATAAGGAATGGAGCTGAAAGTTGTTTAACTAAACAACTCAACTTTCATTTTGGCTTTCATTATTCAACTTTTTAGTTTGTAAGAATTTTCAAATTTTTCAAAAATTTGGCCAACACCCTAAATTTTCGAAAAATTTCGCCATAACCTTCTTTGTACGAGGAGCACCGTGAAAATCTCCAAACTGCCACACAGGCCCTCTCATCTCAAAAAGAAAAAGAAAAAGCCAAGCGGCTAGCCAATCGACTCATAAAATCATCCAAACCTAATAAATTAGTAAACATCTACCTATTTGTCGGGCATACAATTTTATTCCTTTGCTTAGCTTCCCTGCTATGACCTATTCAATGTATATACATGTATATGCATGAAATTCCAAACAATTTTCAGTTCAGCTCAAGATTTGATTCAATTTGGCTTAATGGTTCAAAATTTTAATTAATCAAACAACACAATCAGCAATCAATTAGTGATTATCGTTTCAAACACATAACTTTAGATATATATACAAAAATCATGTTTTTAATGCTAATTCACAACAATTAACCCTGTCTAGTTTTGGTTCTCACACCAGTCAATTGGAATTATATAGATATTCCACTTTAAAAACTCGAACATAAATACTGTTGGTGCAACTGCTATCTTTAGGATCATCCCCGGGCGACTAGAGTGTGATTCTATATTTATCCAGTATATTAGAACTTCGTATACACATGGATCAGACGTATATGCAAAATCTTTGTATACTTGATTGTCAAAATTCAATAAAAATAAAATACTCAAATACGTATAATAGGGTTTTATATTTTCAAAACAAAGTTTATTTTCAATTTTATTTTAAAAATAACACTCTTCACACTCGTTCTAGGATACTACTGATCCCATCTCTAAACGAGCCATTCCCACTGAATATTACTAATCTAATCTTTGATGAATTCTTTCGTTTGGTTCTAACATGTCTTGTTCTCGAGCTCTGTAAACCAAAGCTCTAATACCAAAATGAAGCGACCTAAACTTCCCCGTAAAGGAAAGCCCAGATTGATTTGAGAACACGACAAATCAGAACACAAATAGAAGAACATTTCAATGCTTATTACAATAATTTACATCAGAGTACAAGAATATACAGAGCATGAACAAACATTATACATTAGAAAAATATCAGAGATTTATAAGTTACAATGCAACGGAAAATAATACAAAATACAACTGAAAGGAATATACAGATACAGAGCTTTCCGAATATCACTCCAGTTGTAAACCAGGATCCTGCAAATATAGTATCTGCAAAACTAATACTACTAGCTGCCCGTGTGGAAAATAGGGGCACCTAGAATTTAGGTCAAAACAATAAACTCCAGGTCAGCCATGTGATTGGTGTGAGAACTAAAACAGTTATTAATTTGATTTTAAAATTAGGTAAATCAAAGGACCACGCCGTATAACACGGAACGGGTTTACCACCAAGAATACTAGTGCATGAACAAACAGCGCAATGCTAAATAAAGAACAATGAAGCTATTATAAGACTCAGGTCCCGTCACACAATGCAACATAGGTCGGAGGATATATTTTTTACCTTATAATAGCCAAAAATGCTTGGTACGTGAAATTTCATATTTTACTATTACTATAAGTTTATAGTGTCAAAACAATTTCAAATATAAATGTATCAATCATAGACGGCATGAGTGCCTCATCCCACTATGTCGCCATACTAGGCTCTACAATTAAAACCGCAAAATGTCGTATTGGAAGTTGGATTTCCATCTGTGAACCAAGGCAAGGGATCGTCCTTCCTGCTTCGAGACTCTCTAGCCCAAGCCTCAAGAAAACGCGCAGGCAAACCTTGGACCGTCTAGGCCGGTCCACTCGATGTGGATTAAAATGCCTGAACATTACGTTTCCTGCCCTATGGGGCGTAAAATTGGTCTATATAAACACCATACCATCCATCGGCCCTGTAGTGCCGATATATCCGAGGCGCCTCGCTATCCATCATCCATATAAGTAAAACATCTTGGCGTGCAAAACGCAGACACCACTCCTAGCTAGAAGGAAATGCATGTCCTCCCTGATGTCTTCTCCCGCTTCAGGTTCAACGGGGGTGTGAGGTTCGCTAATTAACGCTATACACAAAGCTATGTTATATTAAAGCCATGCTTTGATCATCAACCACAAGACCCTGCTTTTTAACAGAATCCTTGATCCTTTGCATCTCAGCATGCCACACAGGCAATTCACGCTACACAACTGATGTCTATCAATCACACAGAATGAAATCCGATGTCAAACACACATCCATTTACAAGTTTATTCCGGGTCTGAACGAAACCGGAGGCACCTTATTCCTTGTCCCATATGTCCAATACAGTAGAGAGGTCCTCGCATATCCAGCCGATCTCCAAGTACGTCTGGACGATCACCACTCTTTACCTTGTCCTGAGTGTACAGCCCAATCAAGACATCGGTAATCATCCAAATGATGTAAAGACCTCCGGTCTTCAACCACCGTCTTCATCGTTGACTCATCGCCGATTTACTTATTCAGAATGGGATAAACCCGGTCTTTCTGAATAACTCGGGTAAATAATAAATAAGTGCTATAAAAATACAACATACGCCTCATTTCAATTCTGTATATTCTTTTATTTAATTTTTCATATCCTTTGGGAAAGGCTACCATTAATTTTATCAAAGATAAATTCTTTAAATTTACTCTTTAATCCTCCTTTGGATATCAATTCGAACGAAATTATGGTTTATCCAAACTAGTCAGGATTAGCGAACCTTACCGAAGTAATCATTTGTTTAATTTCCCAATCCCAACCTATTCATCACATGAAGAAAAACTGGTAATACTTCATATCTAACACCACGGTGTTATTAGTAAAATTAATTACCATTTCACGTTCAAATCTAATTAACGATTGAACTATCGCTTGGAGCAAAACTGGTGTTACTCTATTCTCGACCATTTCTTGAATTTGATAATTTTAGTTATCAAATTCACCTTTCAATCTATTTAAAGATTCATTAAAAATCTTATCTTTAACTGGGTTGAAGAACTAATGTCATTTAAAAAATAGCTCACGATAAACCCCAAAATCACATTCCATTAACAATGCAATCTTCATGGAAAACAGATCAATACATATAATCGATATGAACTTCGTTATCCAACCGATAATATAAATGGAACAATGGCAAAGCCTCTTAAATTCCATATATAGTAACAATCTTCCTCCATAGAAGTTCACTTCGATTATTCCCAAATCGGATTCCATTCCATTCCAATTTATTTTGTTAAATTAGAAAACTTTACTTTGGAAAATTTCATTAAATCTTAATTAAAAGATTTATAAATTCCAAATCACATTTCACTGTAAATCGGGTTAAAGAATGAATGTCGTTAAAAACATAGTTCACAATGAACCCAATTCACATTCCATTTCATATCCAATTAAATGTTAATTAATTGGTAATTCTTCTCTACATAATCTTAATTAAAAGATTTATTCTTTTCACATGGGATTTAAGAATAGTGTTACTGAAGACCCCGTCCCATTAGTCTCTAACCGTAAATTAGTAAGAGAACAATTCCCTAAGTATTAATCCTGAAGGCTGAAACCAACATCATATAAATACCCAGGAAATCATTCAACTTAGCTAATCTCCAGTTAGTTTCTAATTTTCTTACTTCCATTGGGTTTAAGGACAGTATTATTAAAGATACCATTCATGACAAACCCAAAATCTCATTCCATTGTTAATCAGGTTAAAGAACAAGTGTTATTTAAAAAGCCGTTCACGATAAACCCAAAAACTAATTTCAGTTTAATTCCAACTAAATATTAATTAATTGGTAAATTTCATTACATCTTAATAAAAAGATTTATATCTTTTCTCAACTGGATTTAAGAACAATGTCATTTATTCACGACAAATCCAAAATTTCAATATTAAATACAAGGCTCTGAATAGAAATTATATCGGCTTATATTCAATATCAAATTCTGAAATCAACAAATATCGCATTGGGAATAACGATATATATATCTTCCAAATTCCTCCACAATATCCTTCTAATCGCGGAATCCTATATCGAAATATTCTAAAGGTAATTTCGAATCAAATCCATTCCAATTCATGTATTGGAAATTCTGGTTATTTTTAAAATCATTTAAAATCCAATTTATTTATTTAAAAATATTGGATTATAATACTAGTTCATAACTAGTTCATTTTGAAAAAAATATATTTTTTTTCTTTTCAAATATGAAATTTTTCATCATAATTCTTTCCAAATCATTTGGTATGATTTTACACAAATTATTGATATTTTAATAATTTTATCAAGGCCCGTATACTGCGACCTTTTCCAAATTTGATTTGGAGATAATTCCAAATCCAACCACTAGATTTCAAATCTCTTGCACTCGTTGGAAAGCTCTTTTCGTTACGAACCCAACGGTTCCAGTATTAGGAGAATCCGATGGTCGGAACTCCCGTAATGTCCATTCAAAGTCAATGGTCGAAAGTGCGTTCTATTCAGGCCATTTTATATATAATACATATTATATATATTTCATCGATTTCTATTTAAAAACGTACTTTATAAATCGTTTTAAATTCGTTTTGAAAACGATTTCAACTTCATATTCAATTTTAAATCAAAATTGAATATACCATATCATTAACATATAAATGATAATATTTTCTAAATATCAGATTTTGAAATCATTTCCTTTTCGATATTCATTATAAAAATGAATAAAATCGATATAAATATCGATCGCGTCCAAATGGCGTTAATCTAACCAACACGGCTTTACATATTTAAATATTTTCATGTTTATCCCAAATCGAACATCAAAATCAGATTTTGATCTTTTAGTGAATATTATTTTATAATATTAATTATTTTAAAATATTCGTTATTTTAAAATATTCATTCTTTCTGAACTGGAATCAGACACAGTCAATTACCATATAATTTTATTTATATGGATTTCATACACACACGTGCACAACAAAAATCAAACACAGTCAACCATCATCCAGAGTGCATTACACAACTGCATAAGTGTTAAATATAAATAATTAACGCTTACAACAGCCTGCCAACCCATCGATTGACATATAACTAAATATTGGGATTAGTGTATGTCCAATATCATATCAATACCCGTGTGGGGTATTCAAACAACAAACACTGATTATTATTTCTGCAGTTGGGCGATGTGTAAAATTTATCATTCCAATCCATATCAGTCAAATGGGTGTACATAACAAATCATATGATTTGTAAATGAATATTTATTTTATTCATATACACGTTAAAAATTATATTTCTAACGATAAAATATTTTATTCGTCACATGAATATTTTATACAGTCCATTTTACTTCACAAACAATTTTCACAACACAATCAAACAAACAATCGTCCATGGTCTGTGGACGACAGGGAGCAAATAATATATGCAGTTATAAAATAAATAACTGTGTAAAGAAAATTATAGTAAGGAGTTCTCACATTGGTTCTTTTATTTCTGAATTTCACCGTCGCTCGGGTCTGAATTTGTCTTAAAATTCAAACATGCTCCTTTTCACCCTTAATCAAATTTCCTCTTCGTTGTTGTTCTGGAACAGAGAAACCCATACTGCGCCTTGATTCTCTCCCATCGCACAAGCCTCCGTGACGTCGGAGCAAGATCAGAGGCCGGCGCAAGGAGCGCCATGGCGCCATCATCCACCCCCGTCAGTGCGATGCAAATAGAACGCCCCTCCTTCCTCGAAATCCGCTATAAACAGTGGAGGTTTGAGGATAAAATTCGAACCAATTACTCTATTAAACCTCATCAACCACATGCCAATTCGAAGATCTCCATCAGCTCTTGAATTTCCTCTCAGAAAATTTCGGACTAACGTGTTTGGATTTGGAGAAAATTAGAAATAAAATTCGTAGCACGTTAGCCCTTAAAGGTTATTAAAGCGGCAGCTCCTTTGAGCTAGGGTTTAGTGGGAATATATATATATAATTTAATTATTTATTAATTCACAAATTATCTATCTATCGATCCAAACTCCAAACAAGACCCAACAACTGTTGCCCCTAGCTAAATACCCCCATTCCGGACACAATGGGATATGTCTCGCAAGCCAGCTCTGCTATTACGATCAGTTTTCATTTAAACTAAAATATAAATCATTATATATATAATTTAAACGTACATTTTAATTTCCAGGGGCCACATCCAACTCTAAAAATTACATAAAAAATATTTCTAGCTTTGTATTGACGATATGGTCCTAACCAAACTAATTTCATCGAATTTGGAGACCGTTTGAAAAACGGTCATTTTTCAGTCGATTAAATTCAAACTGAAATTTCTAAACACGCTTTCTTTTGCCACACTCACATATAGATTCCAAAAATTATGAATTTTGGAATCTACCAATAATTTGAAATTCCGGATCCAACAAAAGTGGTTTGGTCGAAAACAGAGGTTGTTTGCAAAATCGCTATTTTTAAGGGCTATATTTCCATGGCGACTATCCTGAATTTTCAATTAGACATAACTTTTTATTCCCGTTATGAAATTTAAATTTTTTGGATTCGTTGGAAAGATATTTTCAAATAGATTCTAATATTTTTGGTTTCAATAAATCTGGTTTATTTTGAACCCTGTACATTCATTTGAAATTTGAAATTGAATTTTCAAACTACCACACCATTTCCAATTCCTTTTATATTTAAAATAAATATTTATATTCTAATTTCGATTTAAATAAATTTATATGTTCTAATTCTATTCAAAATAAATTTCTAGTCGTTATTATTTAAAATAAATCAAATTAAATATTCAAAATTCATTAAAAATTGCCAAAATAAAAATTTCAAATTGGTTCTGATTTTCCGGGCTATTACAATAATATTGCAAAACTTTTATTATCTGTATCCTTCAAATTCTCTGAATAAACCTAGAACCCAAAATCTTCCATTTATTTGTTAAACTACTCATATATACTTTTAAGTGAAGAAAGAATCTAGTCGATAATATAAGCAAAATAACCAACTTTTAATGATTCCATTGCTTAAAATGCAAATTATTCAATGTTACTTTCTTAGTCAAGGACCACTAGTTCAAGTGGTAATTTTGTTAAAATTGGTGATGCTAAATCAGTGGAATGGAATTTTTCTTATGAAAAAAAAGGGTAGATAACTTGGGTGCCAAGTTTACTTGCAGACCAAGAAAACTTGGGCTTGAAGTAATTGATAACTTGGGTGCCAAGTTTACTTGGAGATCAAGTAACTTGGGCATGAAGTAATTAGTCTTATAAAAGGGGCCTAAGGGGGAGAGGGAAAGACAATTCAATTCAGTTGAATTCAATTCATTTTATCTCCCCTATCTTCTTCAATTCTTTATCTCCTCAAATAAAATTCTTGAGTGAATTGAGTGACCATTGTAATCAATCTCTCGTACTCTTCATTGGTGTTAATAAAAGGCTCTCTCTCAAGTGGACATACACTAACAAATTGTTAGTGGAATCAATGTGATTTATTTTCGTTATTGCCCAGTTATTTCTCTTGCATGGTATTGTGATTGGCTTTTGGATTGGGTTGAGATTGTCTTTGATATCGATTGGTTGTTTTTGCATGTTTACCACGATCTCGTCTTCCACCGATTTGGAGGTCTTTGATTTAAGTGGTCTTGAATCAAAATTTCTCCACAACATTTGGTATTGGAGCATTAGTGTCGGTAGTAAGCTGTAAATATGCTAGAATCAGGTTCAAATAATGTCTCAACAGTTCATCGCAGTGGTGTAGCTCCTTATGTACGTGGGTCGTATGCAGCTGCTGGTTCACAATTGGTTATCGAAAAGTGGAATGGCAATAATGATTTCGAAAAGTGGCAATGGAAGATGAAAGTGGTTCTTAGGCTGAATCGGGTACATTGGGTAGTGTTTGATACACATTTATTGCCAGTAGACATCTCAGATGTGGAGACAGAAGAATTGGAAGAGTGGGCATTCACTACACTTCAACTTGCCATGGAGGAGAACGTTATTTCCGAAATTAGTGGTGAGACGACTGTTAAAGGTATTTGGAACAAGTTGGAGGAGTTGTATGTGACACCCCACCTCCGCCAGGGTGGCTCTTGCAAGCAACTCTGACTTCGGTGGGGCGTTTTAAAACAAGGTAATCATGCATAATGATATAGCAAGGCAGGACATGACATATATATGTAAATAAACAGAGTAAGTAGATAAAACAGCGGAAGAATTTTAAACCATTTCAAAAACAAGTCTGCTACATCATAATGTCAATTTCCCAAATGAACAAGTCTAGTACATAAAATAACATCAACTGAAACTGAAAAGGAAAACATAAAAGTAGCTATCCCCAAAGTGGAAAAACCATAGCGAGCTCAAGTCCCAAGCATACATGAGCTATCCAAGAAAGCAGCTAAGATCCAAGCTAGGCTCCTGTATTCCCTCCTTGAGAACATGGGGGGGGGGAACGGAAGAAAAGAGGCGAAAGAAAACAGGTCAGTCAAAAAGACTGAGTAAGCCCTGCTACGATCAGTCTATAAACTAATAAAGTTAACAACATGATGGAAACTGAGATGATCGTAGATAACAACATACTGGCATGATAAATTAACTACAAGATAGATAGAGGTGTCATCGCATAAACAAGGTTAAGTTCTGCACCACGGTGTACTAGCAAACCAACATAACAGTTATTGATCCCTTGGCCCAAGCTTTGACCCAATAACATGAAGTGACCTTAATACAAGGTCCAACCAAACGGTCTAGTCGATCGGCTCCCTATAGCCTAACACGTCAAGTGTTGGTGTCCATACGGCCCACATATGGATGTAGTCAGACTGCGCTAGGTCCACCTTCGGGTGTATCGAGCCCTCGGGTGTCAACCCCAGACACTTAAGCAATGATGCACAGTCTAAACTACTGGTACCCGTGCCTCGAGTTTGTCCAATACCGGACTACGTGCACGTCCGTAGCCCGCCTGGACCCGCACCGCTGTACCACTCGGCCATCGCTTTGGGTCGCTTACATCCGTCCAGTAATCGTGCCCCGCCCTAGCCTAGCCTCTAGGGTTGTGATGATATCAAACTGGGATTACTGCTGGAACAGACCCCGTTGCTAGGGTTTCCTAAGAGGGTTAAGTGCGATTTAACCCTTCACTAATCATGGATTAAATTGGTTAAGTGTAACCGATAGTTCACAACTTAACCCCATTTCAATCCCTCGAACCCCCAAATGGATTAAATTGGTTAAGTACAACTTAACCCCATTTCAATCCCTCGAATTCCCAAATGGATTAAATTGGTTAAGTACAACTTAACCCCATTTCAATCCCTCGAATCCCCAAATGGATTAAACTGGTTAAGTACAACTTAACCCCATTTCAATCCCTCGAATCCCCAAATGGATTAAATTGGTTAAGTACAACTTAACCCCATTTCAATCCCTCGATTCCCCAAATGGATTAAATTGGTTAAGTACAACTTAACCCCATTTCAATCCCTCGAATCCCCAAATTGGTTAAGTATTAGTGGACCTGACTTAACCCTAATCATGAGGCATTAATTAATTTAATGCACCTTAACCTCTCACATTAGACTTTGTTGTGGTTACCTAGTTAAGCCGGTGGGTTCCGGGTAGATTTACACCACAACTTGGTCTAACCTCGGGTCTTGGCACCACATGACTAACTTCTCACATTGGGTCCTATTGTTTGTAGCCACTAGTTAAGCCGGTCGGTTCCGGGTAGAATTACGCTACAAACTCAACCCAACCTCGAGTTGGCCACACTTATGTTTTCTAAGTGTCATGTCCACTTTATTTCAAAACATAATTGCAAGTCAACAAATACTTGGGTAGACCTAACTTAATAGGTAAATTCCCAAGGGGTAGACCTAACTTAATAGGTAAATTCCCAATCTTATATTTTCATGTATTTTAAGTTTACCCAAACCCCCCAACGTCATTCTATTGCTTACATATTCTTAATAACGCATAAAGGATAGGAAGAGGGAACTTGGCACAACATACATGATGAACTTGCATATCACAACAAACATGCATAACATGTTAGACTTGCATAACTTAGCATAGTGAACTTGCATATTACCATAAACATGCATAACATGTTAAACTTGCATAACTTAACATAGTGAACTTGCATATTACCATAAACATGCATAACATGTTAAACTTGCATAACTTAACATAGTGAACTTGCATATTACCATAAACATGCATAACATGTTAAACTTGCATAACTTAACATAGTGAACTTGCATATTACCATAAACATGCATAACATGTTAAACTTGCATAACTTAACATAGTGAACTTGCATAAACATGCATAACTCATTAATCTTGCAAATCATGGCATAGTGAACTCGCATAAACATGCATAACTCATTAAACTTGCAAATCATGGCATAGTGAACTCGCATAAACATGCATAACTCAATAAACTTGCAAATCATGGCATAGTGAACTCGCATAAACATGCATAACTCAATAAACTTGCAAAAATCCCAACTTGCATCACATATTAACTTTAGAGTTTCTAAAATGAAGGTAAGAGGGCTTACAATGCTTATGCGGACTCAAATGAGTATAGCAAATGTAAGAAACCTCTTATGCAACTAATTAAAACCCCCAAATGCAAGCAAACTTGATCAAAACTCCTCCTTTATGATGCCAATAGAGAAACAAGCCTTTAATGCAAGCTAAAGAGGATCATACAAGCCTAAATATACTTGTATGCATGGAAAATCACTTAGGAATTATTTTAGGAATTGTATGAAGAGAGTGGAGGCCATGAGAGTTTTGATTTTGGCATAGTTTAGTTGCTAGAATGAATAATGAGTGATTTAGGGTAGGTTAGGGTCTTATTTATAGAAGATTAGAGTGATATTAGCCTTAGGATTAACCCTAGGTTGAATTTGGTCCATCAGATCTCGGAACTCTCTAGAACCAAGCCACACAACCAAGCCCAAACCAGAAATGGTGCACCAAGCCAAACAGCCCGGCCACCCCCTGTCGACAGGGCTGTCGACAGGGCTGTCGACACCCTAGGGACCCTGTCGACAGGCTTGTCGACATGCGGGTCCTGGCGGGAATTTTCCCGCCTGCGCCAGTTTGCCCTAACCCTTGTTTTTAAATAAAATTTAAATCTTTTTTTACTTAGGAATTTTCTGAAAACTTCAATGGGCCTTAACTGGGTCATACGGACTCCGATTTTCGAAAACTCGGACTCTATTTCGCGTATTTTTCCGAGACGAACGCAATGGCATAGCCCGTTTCCCCTGATTCAGATTTTAGAATTAAATTCTGCCTCAATTTATATCTTAACAGGTTATTGAAAATACGGGTTGTTACATTCTTCCCTCCTTAAAGGATTTCGTCCCCAAAATCTTCAAGTTAGGAAGAACGTATCCTACCATCCAATCATCCATCTACTCAAAACATCATCCACGAGCAATCATTGTCCTTACGAGATTCTAAATGCTGGATGAACATATGCAGAGGTGTGTGTATATGTACTTATCTAATGCAAAGATCAATGCAAAAGATGTTAGTGAAATGTATCCATATGTATGCAAATTCCTAACACAATGTATAATATCTACATGCGTGCTCAATCATACGTCCATATGCAACATCCATGTGATAACACACAATTTCCATCCATGAATAAGCATAAACACTCATGCATATGCAATATGAGGAGTGTGCGAGCCGATCTAGTGCCTAATCGTGTATAATGCATCCACGAGCAACCACTTGCAAACACTTGCAACCATCAAACATAACATGTTTCAAACACATGTTTCATCCAAAGGGTTTCTACCTAAGGATCTCATGACAAGATAAACACGATAAACTAGATAAACTAGATAAACATGGACAGAGAGATATGCTAAAAAGAGATCTTAGAAGATAAGCAGGATAAACTCCTTTTTGGATTACAAGAAATCCACTCAAGCTCTGACATATAGTACTAACCGATGAGTCATAACCCCCTTATGGAGTTTACAACAGAAATAAGATCGAGAATGGGACCGAGAGGATATATACAAAAGATAACTTGCAAGCAAGCTCCACAGGAAAACAAGGGTCAAGGATGCACTCTTAAAAGGAGATATGATGCGCGTATCTAGTCTTCACTCTTCTTAGTCACGTTTCCTTGAGCTTAACTCCACTGTGCTTTGACCGTCTTTTCCTTCATGATCTCTTAGCTTCCTAACTCCTATTTCCCAAATTCAAGTTGGAACTCATTTCATTATCGCCTCTCGTCTTCCTTTTCCACTTATTTTTTTTTCTATATACTTGGGTTAAACATAAATGTAACCTCATGACTTCATGCAAGCTCTCCAAAATTCACTAGTGAATCCTGGATCTCGTCTACTTACTATAAAGTATTCCACGCAGCAGAGCTTTTCTTGAAAATACCAATCCACGTTGCCAATTGCCCTTATAAACGTGATTTTCTATAACTCATGCTTAATCGAAGTGAACCATCCGCCTATGAGTGATAGGCCATAGCTAGATTCAGTTGCCTACCCATGGCTTCTTGTAGGCTATTTCAAGACTGGCCAACTTCTTGAGGGTAAACCGTTGCTAACCATGATGCAGTCCTCTCGCTCTTCACCGGACTGAAATGAGCATTCTTCGCGAGTCTACCTATTATGACCCACCTACCCGTATTCCCTTTCTTTGATCTAGGTAGTCTATCCACATAATCTATTGAGATGTTTTCACACTTCCCTTGCGGGACCTCCAATGGAGGTAATGGCCTGCCAGGCTTCTATGACTTGGCCTTAACCTGGTGGCACAACATGCATCCTGAGACCAACTCGGCCACCTCCTCGAGTGATGCGCATCTTCAAGATCCTTCTTTACCAAGTCTTTCACTCGAGGAACACATAATCTCTCATCGCGCCTTAGTCATCCCTTGTCATCTATAATATATCTAGCGAGGTGACTTGACATCTCGCCTCGAATCAACTGGTCCATGTTCTTGACCAACTGCGGGTTTTGTTCCTGTGAAACCCCCTTCTTGATCCAGAAGAGTAAGTCTAAGCTCCGGGAATGCTAACTAACTAGCCAAACGGAGAAAGCTTCTTACTTCAATTGCCCTCCTCAGAGTTTTTCGGTCTTAAACCGCAACCACTTTAGCGGAATCCACCGCTAAGCCTTACTTAGGAACTATGTGCCCAAGAAATCCAACTTCTTTCCTCCAAAGTGACATTTGGAGAACTTGACCTTCAACTGGTGGCTCTAAGCGTATCCATCTCCTCCTTGAGATGTCTAGCATGCTCTTCCTCGTTCTTTTAAGGAGATCAACATATCGTCTACGATGACCACGACAAACTTGTTCAAGGACTCCCTAAACACCCTACCCAACAAGTTCACGTAATATGCGGGTGCATTAGTCAAACCAAATAGCATGACTAGCCATTCTAAAATCCATCTAGAGTCCTAAACGCAGTCTTGTCAATCCCATCCTCAGCCATCCTAAGCTGATGGAATCCGGTAGCTAGATCAAAAGAAAACAGATGCTCCTACAAGCTGATCAAACAAATCATTGATCCTTGGTAACGGTTATCTATTCTTCTCACGATAATCAACACATAAGCGAAGCAAGCTGTCCACATCAGTAACGAATACTACTGGAGCACCCTACTCGAAAATGCTTCGTCTCAGGAAGTTCTTCTCAAGCAACTCCTTGACTTGCTTCCTTAACTCTCATCTCGTGAGGTCATGTGCCTAACCGGCCACGAAACTGGCTTGGTATTACCAACCAGATAATGCAGAAATCTATCCCACGTCTAGGGGTAACCCCTTTACTTCACCCAAGATATCAGGATATTCTCGGATCACCCTCACAGATTGCAAACTATCGATAGACGATTTGAGGGATTCAAGAGAACATAACATGACGGGACCCATAGGGTTGCTAGAAATTTCTAGGGTATTACCGAGGCGAGTCATGAGCCTCACCACCCTATATACTAAAACCAAGAATGGCTCCAAAACAGGACAACCATTCCATGCCCAAAACCAACCCATATCCCCCCGAAACCGAGAATATAAACATCCCACGAGAATTCTATACTCAAGATAGAAATTTTCAAATCCACTCAGACCACAGACAAACGGGAAGAACCCCCCAATTGGATTTGAAACACATACGGGATCATCAACTAGACTAGTACTCAGGTGCAAACTTTCAACTAGATCAGATGAAATAAGCTATGCGATGCACCAAAATCAAACAAGGTATGAACAGGAAAATCAGAAATGTATACAAGGCTTTCAACAGAAATACTACCTCGATCGGGAACTGGAGCAGCATTGAGAGCATGAACTTGCCCTCTCGAAGGTCCAGCACGCTGAGTCTGACCCTGGCCTTGCCCTTGCTTCTTCGGGCAATCCTTACTGAAATGTCCAGCCTCACCGCAGAGAAAGCATTCACCATTATTCCTTTTTCTCTTCCGACAATCCTTACTAAGATGCCCAACTGAACCACAATAATGGCACTTCCTCCTGTTGTTCTTGCCCTTGTTCTTGTTCTTATTGCCTTGACTGCTCTGACCGCTTGGATTACCCTGATTTCCTTTCCACCGGGAATCAGTCTTCTTGGCTTGAGTATCCTTCATCTTGATCTCCTCCTTGTCACCCCTACTCTCTTCATCAAGTAGGGCCATATTCACCAAACTCTCAAAAGTTGCCCTCAAGGGTATATGAGTCATGGCCAAACCATGTAATGGCTCGTTTAATCCTAGAGCAAAGTATAGGACCTTCTTCTGAGCTGTGTTAACTAAGTCTAAACCGACCTGAGCCAGTTGATTCAACTGATCTATGTATTCCCTAATAGTCATGTCCCCTTGCTTCAGTGATAGGAACCTTAGTCCAAACTTTCCCCGAAAGTCATCCCAAGTCTCAATTGGCCTAGTAACGGTGGTGACCACCCACCAACGTGCAGCTTCTTCCTTTAACAACCACACTGCTAATAAAACCTTCCTACGGTCATCTATATTAAAGAAGGTAAAAAGATCTTCGGTTTCTTTCAACCAATTCCTTGCCTCCACATAAGTCTCGGTTCCAAAGAAATTCTTGCAACCCATCGCCTTAAAATCTTGGCAAATCTCTGCGAAGTCAGTTTGAGGATGCTGAGGGGAAGGAGGAAGAGGAACCTCAGCGACAGGAGGAAGAGGAACATCAACTACCGGAGGAGGAGTAATATTTGCGGGGCTGGCTTCGGTCACCCTAGCCTCCAAAAGTCTCCTATACCAAACAGGTACGTGTACTCCCTCCGGAATGGCTAAGTTATCGGCCATACTGGAAACGAAGAAAAGGATAGATTTAGAATGGAGAAAAACGAAGGAATTTTGCTAATGGCTTTTTGGGGAATAGCCTTTAAAATAAACTAGACTTTTCTTTGGAAAATACTTTATACTTGGTTTTGAAAATAGTTTTTCAAAAGTCTTTTAAAAACCTTTTTGTTCCTTCTCGTAGACCATATGCTCTGATACCAAATGTGACACCCCACCTCCGCCAGGGTGGCTCTTGCAAGCAACTCTGACTTCGGTGGGGCGTTTTAAAACAAGGTAATCATGCATAATGATATAGCAAGGCAGGACATGACATATATATGTAAATAAACAGAGTAAGTAGATAAAACAGCGGAAGAATTTTAAACCATTTCAAAAACAAGTCTGCTACATCATAATGTCAATTTCCCAAATGAACAAGTCTAGTACATAAAATAACATCAACTGAAACTGAAAAGGAAAACATAAAAGTAGCTATCCCCAAAGTGGAAAAACCATAGCGAGCTCAAGTCCCAAGCATACATGAGCTATCCAAGAAAGCAGCTAAGATCCAAGCTAGGCTCCTGTATTCCCTCCCTGAGAACCTGGGGGGGGGGGGGAAACGGAAGAAAAGAGGCGAAAGAAAACAGGTCAGTCAAAAAGACTGAGTAAGCCCTGCTACGATCAGTCTATAAACTAATAAAGTTAACAACATGATGGAAACTGAGATGATCGTAGATAACAACATACTGGCATGATAAATTAACTACAAGATAGATAGAGGTGTCATCGCATAAACAAGGTTAAGTTCTGCACCACGGTGTACTAGCAAACCAACATAACAGGTATTGATCGCTTGGCCCAAGCTTTGACCCAATAACATGAAGTGACCTTAATACAAGGTCCAACCAAACGGTCTAGTCGATCGGCTCCCTATAGCCTAACACGTCAAGTGTTGGTGTCCATACGGCCCACATATGGATGTAGTCAGACTGCGCTGGGTCCACCTTCGGGTGTATCAAGCCCTCGGGTGTCAACCCCAGACACTTAAGCAATGATGCACAGTCTAAACTACTGGTACCCGTGCCTCGAGTTTGTCCAATACCGGACTACGTGCACGTCCGTAGCCCGCCTGGACCCGCACCGCTGTACCACTCGGCCATCGCTTTGGGTCGCTTACATCCGTCCAGTAATCGTGCCCCGCCCTAGCCTAGCCTCTAGGGTTGTGATGATACCAAAATGGGATTACTGCTGGAACATACCCCGTTGCTAGGGTTTCCTAAGAGGGTTAAGTGCGATTTAACCCTTCACTAATCATGGATTAAATTGGTTAAGTGTAACCGACAGTTCACAACTTAACCCCATTTCAATCCCTCGAACCCCCAAATGGATTAAATTGGTTAAGTACAACTTAACCCCATTTCAATCCCTCAAATTCCCAAATGGATTAAATTGGTTAAGTACAACTTAACCCCATTTCAATCCCTCGAATCCCCAAATGGATTAAATTGGTTAAGTACAACTTAACCCCATTTCAATCCCTCGAATCCCCAAATGGATTAAATTGGTTAAGTACAACTTAACCCCATTTCAATCCCTCGAATCCCCAAATGGATTAAATTGGTTAAGTACAACTTAACCCCATTTCAATCCCTCGAATCCCCAAATTGGTTAAGTATTAGTGGACCTGACTTAACCCTAATCATGATGCATTAATTAATTTAATGCACCTTAACCTCTCACATTAGACTTTGTTGTGGTTACCTAGTTAAGCCGGTGGGTTCCGGGTAGATTTACACCACAACTTGGTCTAACCTCGGGTCTTGGCACCACATGACCAACTTCTCACATTGGGTCCTATTGTTTGTAGCCACTAGTTAAGCCGGTCGGTTCCGGGTAGAATTACGCTACAAACTCAACCCAACCTCGAGTTGGTCACACTTATGTTTTCTAAGTGTCATGTCCACTTTATTTCAAAACATAATTGCAAGTCAACAAATACTTGGGTAGACCTAACTTAATAGGTAAATTCCCAAGGGGTAGACCTAACTTAATAGGTAAATTCCCAATCTTATATTTTCATGTATTTTAAGTTTACCCAAACCCCCCAACGTCATTCTATCGCTTACATATTCGTAATAACGCATAAAGGATAGGAAGAGGGAACTTGGCACAACATACATGATGAACTTGCATATCACAACAAACATGCATAACATGTTAGACTTGCATAACTTAGCATAGTGAACTTGCATATTACCATAAACATGCATAACATGTTAAACTTGCATAACTTAACATAGTGAACTTGCATATTACCATAAACATGCATAACATGTTAAACTTGCATAACTTAACATAGTGAACTTGCATATTACCATAAACATGCATAACATGTTAAACTTGCATAACTTAACATAGTGAACTTGCATATTACCATAAACATGCATAACATGTTAAACTTGCATAACTTAACATAGTGAACTTGCATAAACATGCATAACTCATTAATCTTGCAAATCATGGCATAGTGAACTCGCATAAACATGCATAACTCATTAAACTTGCAAATCATGGCATAGTGAACTCGCATAAACATGCATAACTCAATAAACTTGCAAATCATGGCATAGTGAACTCGCATAAACATGCATAACTCAATAAACTTGCAAAAATCCCAACTTGCATCACATATTAACTTTAGAGTTTCTAAAATGAAGGTAAGAGGGCTTACAATGCTTATGCGGACTCAAATGAGTATAGCAAATGTAAGAAACCTCTTATGCAACTAATTAAAACCCCCAAATGCAAGCAAACTTGATCAAAACTCCTCCTTTATGATGCCAATAGAGAAACAAGCCTTTAATGCAAGCTAAAGAGGATCATACAAGCCTAAATATACTTGTATGCATGGAAAATCACTTAGGAATTATTTTAGGAATTGTATGAAGAGAGTGGAGGCCATGAGAGTTTTGATTTTGGCATAGTTTAGTTGCTAGAATGAATAATGAGTGATTTAGGGTAGGTTAGAGTCTTATTTATAGAAGATTAGAGTGATATTAGCCTTAGGATTAACCCTAGGTTGAATTTGGTCCATCAGATCTCGGAACTCTCTAGAACCAAGCCACACAACCAAGCCCAAACCAGAAATGGTGCACCAAGCCAAACAGCCCGGCCACCCCCTGTCGACAGGGCTGTCGACAGGGCTGTCGACAGGCCTGTCGACATGCGGGTCCTGGCGGGAATTTTCCCGCCTGCGCCAGTTTGCCCTAACCCTTGTTTTTAAATAAAATTTAAATCTGTTTTTACTTAGGAATTTTCTGAAAACTTCAATGGGCCTTAACTGGGTCATACGGACTCCGATTTTCGAAAACTCGGACTCTATTTCGCGTATTTTTCCGAGACGAACGCAATGGCATAGCCCGTTTCCCCTGATTCAGATTTTAGAATTAAATTCTGCCTCAATTTATATCTTAACAGGTTATTGAAAATACGGGTTGTTACATTGTATATGAAGTGTGATGACCATCCACAACTCCTGCACTAAAAAAGGGGAAAACTGCACAGAAAGGTGTGCCAAACAACTATGGATGATCATCAAGGTATGTTAACACAAGTGGAACCTATCGTAAATCTCACAGCGCAAGGATAAAATATAATATAACATATACAACAGGTAATATTAGTGAAGCATATTTGAGTAGAAATCTCAAATTTCCAAAACAAAGAGGAAGTATACCCATACACCAGGATTGCAACATATGTCTGTACAAATTTGCCTCACTAAAGCACTCAGAGTAGAATAACTAACAGTGAAAACCCCAAATACTATATAGTAAGAGAGACAGTACACTAGCCACCTTCTCACCTCCGTACTGCTACATCGTCTTTACTAAGCTATCACCTATCATGTAACACCCCACGTCCATTAATGCCACTCACAAAGGGAATGCATTAACTTTCATGGAGTATTATTGGTGTATAGAACGGAATATAACAAGATAGATACATATATTGGTACTTGAAAATTTTAAAACAACTTTTATTGCAGCGGAGAAATAGTTTGGTTACAACAACATCAAAAGCCAACAATAAAACTAAGTACGCTTAATATCCATCTTGACAAATTATTTTCTGAGTACATAAAGTAAAAAGCATAACGCCAACATAAGTAGCCATAAAAAAGATAAGTTGAACTTTACTTTTAGCAATCCAAGCACTTCCAAAAGGGGGAGAAAGAGATCCAAATCGGGCTCCACTAGAACTAGTCCCACCCTGAAAACCTGGGGGGACGGGGAAGGAAGAAAAGAGGCGAAAACAAAGGGGGTCAGACATAAAGTCTGGCGAGTCCAATAAATTTAACAATATAATTATTAAAGTAATTAGGATAAGGCATGAACTGGTAAATAAGGAATGACTATGCAACAAATGGACATGACAAAGCAAACAAGAGGAATAAGATAACGTTAATTGCACCTCCAACACTATAGGATAATTGCTATACTGCACCAATACTAGTCACCTTAAAAGTTGATCCCGCCTACTGAACAACATAATAATAATAATGGTAGTTTCGTGTACCCCTAGCTGTCTTCATAGGTGCCGCCTGCTCCTATCTACACAAGTTGTACCCACTACTCTCCCCATTCTAATTACAACATTTATTCATAATATGGTAGTTGGACTCCTAGTTGTCTTCATAGGTGTCGCCTGCTCCTATCTCCCCTAGTCGTACCCACTACCTTCCCCATTTGATCGGCTCTCTAACTCATAGATACCCGTGCTGGTCCCACAGTGAGGTGCATCACTCCCCAAAGTGGCAACCCCGATACCACTAAAGATGCACGGCTTATACCTGTATGATGCAACAACGTCTTAGCTACCACGCACAAGACCCCGTTGACTTGCGTTGCTACCGCTAACCCGTTTTGACCTCTTATAATCAAACCCAGTAAGCATGTCCTGTCCTCGATCTAGATCGAGCTCACTTAGATAATAAATGGGTTACTGGTTGAAAAGAGTCCCCACACTTGACACAAGCTTTCCACCTATGCTTGGTCCCCACTAGAATTTCCCACTTAACCCCCTCTTATTCATGTCTTATTACATGTTTCAACTTGGTTAAGTGTTTATAATTATATCCCACATGTCACCCATGTTACCCACTTATCAAATCAACATGTGTTATTGGTTAAGCTTGTCTTAACCCTATCCGCTTATCAGATCGATATATATATATATATATATATTTGGTTAAGCTGATCTTAACCCTATCCACTTATATATCATTGGTTAAGTTGGTCTTAACCCTATCCACTTATATATTATTGGCTAAGTTGGTCTTAACCCTATCCACTTAACAGATCAATATGTATTATTGGTTAAGTTTGTCTTAACCCTATCCACTTATTAGATTAATATATATTATTGGTTAAGCTGGTCTTAATCCTTCCCACTTATCAAATTAATATATATTATTGGTTAAGACGGTCTTAACCCTACCTACTTATCAGATTATTGGTTAAGTTTGTCTTAACCCTATCCACTTATCATGTTTTATGTATCATATATATATATCATATAATATGTTTTACTTAATTTACGATTAAGTATATCTTAGTTCACATATACATTGGTTAAGAGAATAACTCCCTAAGTATCAAACCCGAAGGCCAAAATCAACATCAGATTGGTACTCAGAGAATTACTCAACTCAACCAAACTTATGTTTGTCATTCTTATTCGTATTTGATCAACATTAATTAATTATTAATGCACAGACCTCTCACATTAAGTCGATTACTTGTGGCCACTAGATATGTCGGGCGGTTCCAGGCAGACTTCCACCACAAGCCAGACTTAAACTCGTGTCTAAGCATCTTTTAATTATGCCTACGACCTCTCACATTAGAATGTCGTTTGCGGTTGCTGGATGTGCGGGCGGGTCCGAGCAATCTTATACCACAAACGAGTCTAACCTCGTGTCTTAGGCATTTATTATGCACTTAATTTATGCCTTTGACCTCTCACATTAGACTACCGTTTGTGGTTGTTGGATTTGTCGGGCAGGTCTGGGCAGTCTTATACCACAAACGAGTCTAACCTCATGTCTTAGGCATTTATTATTACACATTATTATTCAACCCCAATTTGAATTAATATCCCTATTTTAGATTGTCACTAACTTCCAATTTCAATCCAAGTACATAATTGTCCCTTAAATTATGTCCAAAATTTTCAGGTATAAAAATTATACCAATTAATATCTCAAATTAATTATATGATTTTAAATCCATTATATACCAATTCACAATATTAATATTTAATATTTTCCCATTGTCCCCATGTCATTCGTACGTTTAATATGAAATATGATAGACCCGCAAATAGTCTAACTCATAAAAAGAAAAGAAACATCACAACTTGCATAACACATAAAATAGATCTAACTTGCAAATAAGAATAGGCTAGTATGGATTAAAACTTGCAAGATTATAATTTATATAATCGTAAATTTGCATAATTAATAACTTGCGTAGGCAATAGGCATAATTTGCATAAACTACAAACTGGCATGGATCAAATTATATAAAATATGATTTTCATAGGTCTATACACATAAAGGTAAACTTGCATATATGAACATGGTTTTCGCATAAACTTGCATATGATCTTCATACAAACTTGTATTAAACTTGCATATGCAATTTAGACATGTAAACTAAGACTTACATTTGATTAGCATACAAACTTACATATAAACTAGCATATGATTCACATCCAAACTTATATATAAACTTGCATATATAATTTAGACATGTAAACTAAGATTTACATATACACTTGCATATGATTTAGACATGTAAATTAATGTCACAAAATGAATCAAATATAGCATATGTGTTTGGACATATGAACCAACATCGTAAATCTATGTACATAAGACAACAACTAGTGTATATTCACAAAATAAACAATATCATATCGGTCAATGATTCAACATGCATAATCTTAGAACCCAAATTATAGCTTATCATAATTAATTTATTAATTATTTTGTGAAAGAAATTGTACTCACAAAGACAGATTAGAGAAGAGAATAATTCGTTTGTCGCTTGTATTAGAATCCTGACTTTCAGTTCCTAAGCTTTAAAAAGAAGATGAACTATTCCAGCAGCATAAAAACGTCTTTAACTAATTTTAATTAGGATTGAGGTAGCATAGCGTTACAATGGTTTGGTGTGGAGAGAAAGTGAGGTTTGGGGGTGTTTAAATAGGTTAGGAGCCAAAGAATCTGTCCAGAAAACAAGTCTAGGTGCAAAATGCCGAATCTGCCTCGGATCTGACCAAATAAGGGGAGGTTGACCCCCAGGTCGACCTGTTTTAGGGGAGGTCGACCTCCAGGTCGACCTGCCAGGGCTTTGTCGACCTGCCTTGGTATAGGTCGACCTATAGCTCGACCTGTCTGGGTTATTTTACTGTTTAATTTTCTGAATTTCTCTTGAATCTTCCAAAGGCCATAACTCCTTCATACGATGTTCGATATACGAAAACTTGGACTCTATTCCAAGCAGAATTCCGAGCTGAACACAATGGCGTAACCCATTTCCCTTAATTCTTCTCCTAAAAATTAAGTATTCTTAAATTTGTTAATTTTAATATTTAAAATTATGGGGTGTTACATTCTCCCCTCCTCAAAGGATTTCGCCCCCGAAATCTCCAAGTTAAGGAGAATGTATATCCTATCAATCATCCATCTACTCAATCATCAAACACAGGCATCCACTGTCCTTAAAAGATTTCTAATGCCGTATGAACATATGCAAAAAGTGTGTGTATATGTTCCTTATCTAATGCAAAATCAGGCGGTCTACTGATTCAGTTGACCTCCTTAATGCAAATCATGATAGTGTCATGCGTCCATTATGTATGCAAAAGAATCCTAATGATACATATTATTTCTACGTGTGTGCACAACCATTCATCAAAATGTAGCATCCATATGATAACACAACCATTATACATCCATTAATTTAAATATGCACACATATTTATATGCATTATAAAAGTGATTGAGCCGATCTAGTGCCTAATGTGTGTGTACATGCATCCACGAGCAACCACTAGCAACCACTTGCATCCGTTTGCATTCACCAAACATAACATGTCTCAAACACATGTTTACAACCATAGGGTTTTTCCTAACTAAAGATCGAAGATATAATCACGAAGACATAGTAAACAATAGGACATGCATAAACAAAGCAGTAGAAAAAGGAGAAGTTAAAAACATACCCTCAAAAAGGAAAGGGTACAACGTACGCATCTTGTCTTTCGTTTCTCAAGTCGTGTCTCCTTGATCATTTCCCCATTGCACCTTGACCAACTTGACCTCTCTGTTGAGTAGCTTTATGACCTCCGATCCAAGGATAAATGTAGGGGCTCGTCTAATCGGGGCATCTCACTCCACTTTCACTTCTCTTAGCCTGCTCAGCTCTACTACTTCCGCGATATCTTGTAAACGCTTCTGCAAATGTGACACGTGAAACACGTCGTGAACGCCACTAAGCTCGTTGCCTCTTCTCATGTCCCTCCAAAATCTAGGATACATAACCTCTAAAGATCTTCAAGGATTCTATTCACCCCTTTCTGTCTGTCCATCCGTCTGTGGATGATAAGCGATGCTCGTACTTGCCACCTTTTGCATATCACCTTTTCTTCCTACATCGAAAATGCTCCAAGCCTTGTCCCGCAAGCATCGGTATACACTGTGAATGACTTACTTCCATCTAGAAAAACTAAAAATGGAGCTGTCGTCAAAGCCCTCTTCAAATGCTGGAAAGCATCGTCATAGTCAACATCCCGAGCAAAAGTCAAGTTCTTCTTCGTTAACCTAGTAAGTGGGGCTGATATCTTCGCGAAGTCCTTAATGAACTTCCTATAATGGCCCGCCAGCCCTAAAAAGCTTCTTACTTATGTTGTGTTCTTAGGAATCATCCAATCTTGGATTGCCACCACCTTTGCGGGATCCGCAGCTATCCCCTCCTTAGAGACCACGTGTCCTAAGAACCCCACTTCTTTTCTCCAAAAATGACATTTGGAGAACTTAGCTTTGAGTTGATGCGCTCGTAGGGTCTCTAAGACTTCCCTAAGATGTAGGGCATGCTCTTCCTCTCTTCTAGAGAAAATAAAGATATCGTCCACAAAGACTACCACAAACTTGTTTAGAAACTCCCTAAACACCCTACTCATTAAGTCAACGAAGTATGCGGGTGCATTCGTCAAACCAAAAGGCAGGACGAGCCACTTGAAGAAACCATCAGGAGTTCTAAATGCAGTCTTATCTGTGCTATCTTCAGCCACCCTTAGCTGATGAAATCCTGTAGTGAAATCCAACTGCGAAAAAACCGAAGCACCAACCAACTGATCGAATAAATTGTCTATCCTCGGCAATGGGTGTCTGTTCTTTTTGGTGAGATTATTCAGCTCTCTATAGTCCACGCATAGTCTAAGTGAACCATCAGCCTTTGTAGCAAAACAACTGGAGCACCCCATTCTAAAATACTTATTCTTATGAACCCCTTCTCAAGCAACTCTTTCACTTGCTTACTGAGTTCTTTTCTCTCTCTCGGAGCCTGTAGCGCACCGGTAATGCAACTGGCTTTGCATTATCTAATACGAAAGTATATCTAGCGCCTCGGGGGTAAACCCCCAACTTCATCGAAGACGTCACCATATTCACGGACCACATGAACAAATTCCAAATCATCATTGGACGCATCAAGAGATTCTAGGTAGGAAATATCAAGGGTCTTTCCACAACGAGTCAATAATCTAACTTCCCTTCTTTCACAGTCTAGGATGGCACCGTATATGGCTAGCCAATCCATGCCTAGAATTAAGCCGTAACCCATGAAGCCAAGAATAAGGGCATTGCATTCAAACCCAACACCCAAGATAGACACTCTCAAATCCCGACAAACCATCGAAGGATGAGCCGAACCACTAATAGGGTTTGAGACTACTATGGGATCCGTAACTAGACTAGTATTTAGGTGCAGTGTTTCAACTAACGAAGCGGATACAAACGAGTGTGAAGCGCCAGAATTCAAACAAGGTTCGAACAGGATGCTCAAAAAGAAAAACCAAACTTCCAACCAAGATATTTCTACCTCTATCAGGTATGCCATCCGTGAGGGAACGCGTCTGCCCTCCGGAAGATCCTATACTTTATCCTTACCTTTGCCTTTTGCTTCTTTGGATGATCCTAATAAGATGTCTTGTTTCTCCGTAACGATAACAACTAGTCTTCTTCTTTCTAATGTCTTTATTTAACTAGTCAGGTATTTCACAAGTGTGGCCCTTCCTTTTCTCTTGGCCCCTTGTTATCCTTACCGCCTTTCTTTGGATCTACTTTCTTATCGTGTGTCATATCCATGTCTCTCTCGTACATTCTCCATTCGTGACCTCCTACCAAAATGAGGCTTCGTCCTTCATTAACCAAGCAGCTAATTGAACCTTCCTTCCATCGTCTATCTTGAAGGTACCAACAATTCCTCTACTTCCTTCAAGCTTTGACAAACGTCCCAGCCCCATGAAGCGGTTTTCCGCCCATCCTATGGAAGTTCTTACATATCTTAGAAAAAGCGTCTATACGTGGATGAAGAAATTCAAAAAGGAACGAGGAAGAGATTTAAAATGGAGAATCAAAGGAGAGATATATGGCTCTTGGGGGTTATGTTTTCAAAATAAAATTTTCTCTTAAAAATACTCTCCTTAAAACATATTTTTGAAGGTATTTCTTTATAAAATGCTTTTGAAAGCAATTTTTTTTTTTCAAAATCTCTTATCTGTTCTGGTAACCTTCAGCTCTGATACTACGTGTAACACCCCACGTCCATTAATGTCACTCACAAAGGGAATGCATTAACTTTCATGGAGTATTATTGGTGTATAGAACGAATTATAACAAGATAGATACAAATATTGGTACTTGAAAAAATTAAAACAACTTTTATTGCAGCGGAGAAATAGTTTGGTTACAACAACATCAAAAACCAACAATAAAACCATGTACACTTAATATCCATCTTGACAAATTGTTTTCTGAGTACATAAAGTAAAAAGCATAACCCAACATAAGTAGCCATAAAAGAGATAAGTTAAACATTACTTTCAACAATCCAAGCACTTCCAAAAGGGACAGAAATAGATCCAAATCGGGCTCCACTAGCACTAGTCCCACCCTGAGAACCTGAGGGGGGGAAGGAAGAAAAGAGGTGAAAACAAAGGGGGTCAGACATAAAGTCTGGCGAGTCCAATAACTTTAACAATATAATTATTAAAGTAATTAGGATAAGGAATGAACTGGTAAATAAGGAATGACTGTGAAACAATTGGGCATGACAAAGCAAACAAGAGGAATAAGATAACGTTAATTGTGCCTCCAACACTATAGGATAATTGCTATACTACACCAATACTAGTCACCTTAAAAGTTGATCCCGCCTACTGAACAAAATAATAATAATAATGGTAGTTTCGTGTACCCTTAGCTGTCTTCATAGGTGCCGCCTGCTCATATCTTCACTAGTTGTACCCACTACCCTCCCTATTCTAATTACAACATTTATTCATAATACGGTAGTTGGACTCCTAGCTGTCTTCATAGGTGCCACCTGCTCCTATCTCCACTAGTCGTACCAACTACCTTCCCCATTCGACCGGCTCCCTAACTCGTAGATACCCGTGTTGGACCCACAGTGAGGTGTATCACTCCCCAGAGTGGCAACCCGATACCACTAAAGATGCACGGCTCATACCTACACGAAGCAACAACGTCTTACCTACCAGCCCGGGCCCACGCACGTACATGACCCCGTTGGACTTGCGTTGCCCCCGCTAACCTGTTTTGACCCCTTACAATCAAACAAAGTAAGCGTGTCCCGTCCTTGATCTAGATCGAGCTCACATAGATACTAAATGGGTTACTGATTGAAAAGGGTCCTCATACTTGACATAAGCTTTCCACCTATGCTTGGTCCCCACTAGGGTTTCCCACTTAACCCCCTCTTATTCATGTCTTCTTACATGTTTCAACTTGGTTAAGTGTTTATAATTACATCCCACATGTCACCCATGTTACCCACTTATCAAATCAGCATGTGTTATTGGTTAAGCTTGTCTTAACCTTATCCGCTTATCAGATCAATATATATATATATATATATATATGGTTAAGCTGGTCTTAACCTTATCCACTTATATATTATTGGTTAAGTTGGTCTTAACCCTATCCACTTATATATTATTGGCTAAGTTGGTCTTAACCCTATCCACTTATCAGATCAATATGTATTATTGGTTAAGTTTGTCTTAACCCTATCCACTTATCAGATTAACATATATTATTGGTTAAGCTGGTCTTAACCCTTCCCACTTATCAAATTAATATATATATTATTGGTTAAGCTGGTCTTAACCCTACCTACTTATCAGATTATTGGTTAAGTTTGTCTTAACCCTATCCACTTATCATGTTTTATGTATCATGTATACATATATATATCGTATAATATGTTTTACTTAATTTATGATTAGGTATATCTTAGTTCACAGATACATTGTTTAAGAGAATAACTCCCTAAGTATCAACCCCGAAGACCGAAATCAACATCAGATTGGCACTCAGAGAATCACTCAACTCAACCAAACTTCTGTTTGTCATTCTTATTCGTCTTTGATTAGCATTTATTAATTATTAATGCACAGACCTCTCACATTAAGCCGATTACTTGTGGCCGCTGGATATGCCGGGCGGTTCCGGGCAGACTTCTACCACAAGCCAGACTTAACCTCATGTCTAAGCATCTTTTAATTAGGCCTACGACCTCTCACATTAGACTGTCTTTTGCAGTTGCTGGATGTGCCGGGCGGGTCCAGGCAGTCTTATACCACAAACGAGTCTAACCTCGTTTCTTAGGCATTTATTACGCACTTAATTTATGCCTTTGACCTCTCACATTAGACTACTGTTTGTGGTTGCTGGATTTGCTGGGCGGGTCGGGGCAGTCTTATACCACAAACGAGTCTAACGTCGTGTCTTAGGAATTTATTATTACACAATATTATTCAACCCCAATTTGAATTAATATCCCTATTTCAGATTGTCACTAACTTCCAATTTATTCCATGTCCATAATTGTCCCTTATATTATGTCCAAAATTTTCAAGTATATAAATTATACCAATTAATGTCTCAAATTAATTATATGCTTTTAAAGCCATTATATACCAATTCACAATATTAATATTTAATACTTTCCCATTGTCCCCAGGTCGTTCCTACGTTTAATATGAAATATGTTAGACCCGCAAATAGTCTAACTCATTAAAAGAAAAGAAACATCACAACTTGCATAACACATAAAATAGATCTAACTTGCAAATAAGAATAGGCTAGCATGGATCAAAACTTGCATGATTATAATTTATATAATCAATAACTTGCATAGGCAATAGGCATAATTTGCATAAACTACAAACTGGCATGGATCAAATTATATAAGATATGATTTGCATAGATCTATACACATAAAGGTGAACTTGCATATATGAACATGGTTTTCGCATAAACTTGCATATGATCTACATACAAACTTGTACTAAACTTTCATATGCAATTTAGACATGTAAACTAAGACTTACATATGATTCGCATACAAACTTACATATAAACTAGCATATGATTCACATCCAAACTTACATATAAACTTGCATATATAATTTAGGCATGTAAACTAAGATTTACATATACACTTGCATATGATTTAGACATGTAAATTAATATCAAAAAATGAATCAAATCTAGCATATGTGTTTGGACACACGAACCACATCATGAATCTATGTACATAAGACAACAACTAGCATATATTCACAAAATAGACAATATCATATCGGTCAATGATTCAACAAGCATAATCTTATAACCCAAATTATAACTCATCATAATTAATTTATTAATTATTTTGTGAAAGAAATTGTACTCACAAAGACGGATTAGAGAAGGGAATAATTTGTTCATCGCTTGTATTAGAATCCTGACTTGCAATTCTTAAGCTTTAAAAAGAAGATGAACTATTCCAGCAGCATAAGGACGTCTTTAACTAATTTTAATTAGGATTGAGGCAGCATAGTGTTACAATGGTTTGGTGTGGAGAGAAAGTGAGGTTTGGGGGTGTTTAAATAGGTTAGGAGCCAAAGAATTTGTCCAGAAAACAAGTCCAGGTGCAAAATGCCGAATCAGCTTCGGATCAGACCAAATCAAGGGAGGTCGACCCCAGGTCAACCCCCAAGTCGACCTGTTTTAGGGGAGGTCGACCTCCAGGTCGACCTGCCTGGGATAGGTCGACCGCCAGGCCGACCTACCTTGGTATAGGTCGACCTCTAGGTCGACCTGTCTGGGTTATTTTGCTATTTAATTTTCTGAATTTCCCTTGAATCTTCCGAAGGCCATAACTTCTTCATACAAAGTCCGATTTACGAAAACTTGGACTCTATTCCAAGTAGAATTCCAAGATAAATGCAGTGGCGTAACCCATTTCCCTTAATTCTTCTCCTAAAAATTAAGTGTGCTTAAATTTTTTAATTTTAATATTTAAAATTATTGGGTGTTACATATCACCTGCCAAATAGTATGCCCATCTAAAATCAGATGAACAGCTCAAGATAATAAGAGGGAAACTTAAAACCTTGAGTCAGACAATAGTCTTAGCGAACGATAAAACAACTAAACTTCATCAATAAAGTATATGAAAATGGATAGATAAACATACTAATCTACCCACAACACCAGAGAAGAACTCAACCCTATCTTCCCCACATCGGACAGTGATAGCCTTTACAACCCATAACATCCAAGGTAACAACAAATCATCCATGGAAATCAGAACAAACATCAATAACATTCATAGCATCCAGATTACTTAGGTCTCACGTAGACAATCCTAATCGAGTTTAACATCCCTCAAGCACTCTCCCCAGAGGCCTAAACCAATATCAGTCAAGCACTCAAGGAACATCTCCCCCGACTTTGGATAATCCATATAAGATGGTACAAACAGAACAGTCAATCATCCATGACTGACTCTGGCTATCATCAACAATCCTGCTTTGAAACCATCGTAAGCATATGACTGGCCAATATTTCCATCCGTCAAGGGCTAATGGTAACCCCGGTCCTAGCAAAACCCGTACGCATTTGCATCGATACGTACTTAGGCCATTTCAACGATGGCCAAGGTAATCGAACTACATTCGGTGTTTTAGGTGCCCCTATTATACCCCTGCTTTGAGCTCGCTAGAATCTACGACAATGATAATTCCTCGGCCTTCAATATCTCTAGTCATCTTCACTTATGACTATCAATAAGCTCGGAACATTTTAGACAAACTATTACTTCACATGAGCTCAATACATCCTTGAGTCGTTCTTTCATATGAACTCAATACATTCTTCAGTCATTGCCACATTCGTTGTATACAACAAACAACAAACAAATCTCATCACTTCAAACATCCTCATATGGACTCTCATCGAAGCCACAATCTCCATCGAACCAAATAACTTTAATGTAAGGTTCAATATAGTCTATTGCATTGTTACCCCACTTAGGACACCTTTGAGTTATCATACCATTC
Organism: Allium sativum; assembly: GCA_030737875.1. Classification (NCBI taxonomy): domain Eukaryota; kingdom Viridiplantae; phylum Streptophyta; class Magnoliopsida; order Asparagales; family Amaryllidaceae; genus Allium; species Allium sativum. Next base: position 826,036,705 of record CM060919.1, on the reverse strand, counting down.
GTTGTTCTACACCGATCAACGAACGCATTCAACACTTCGAATGTCCCAACTTGAGTTTACTTTGAAGTCACACCATCACCGAGCTAAATTCCATCACAGCGTTGCAGCTAGGGTGTGGGGTTTCCCCCAAAAAATATTTTTTTTAAGCTCTTTTCTTCAAATCCAGGTTATACTCGAAAATATAAATTTTCAGAAAAATAACCTTGTTCTGCTCGACCAGATCACACCATGCCAGACGGACCCAATCTGTGCTCGACCCAAAGGGTGCTCGACCGACCCAATACCTAAGTACGACCGACCCCATGCTCGAGTCTTGGCTCGCTCGATCGATCCACTCCTGCACGACCGAAAGAGGACCAACCGACCCAGCTTCATCTCGTGTCTGACCCAGCCTTTCAGGAGCGACCGACCCTGAAGTGCTCGACCGACCCAACCCATTTCTTTTCCTCCAAGAAAACCTCCCCGTGGTTCGAACGACCCACCGTGTTCGACCCAAAACCTGCATCCTCCAATGTAACTCAATTTCGATCAAAACTTCGCCAAAACGACCCGTTCGACGAAATCAACTCATTTGATTCCTCCAATACGACCACAAGCATTTTATGAAGTCAAAAATAACACCAATATTGCAATTTCGTCAATAATCATGTAAAATTCACCAAAATCACCATAAATGTACATATGAACGAAATCATGGATTTAACTTGCACATTCACATGAAAAATCATAGAAATTACTTATCTAAACTTGCTAAATCAGATCATAGGGTGATTTATACAAAAATGGACTTACCAATGCATAGATCTATGGAAAGACACCTGAATTTGATGAAAAACAAGGACAAACACTCATATACTTCATTGAATCTATGTGAGGGATGTAAATCACTCACCGATTCTCCTAAACAAGCTAAAATCAATGTAATAAGATTCCATACAACAAGCAATTGGATCCGAACCCTTTTGTTTGATGATCTCGCCCTTCAATTGATGTAGATCTAGACTCCAATGGTGTAGATCTTCAATTTCCCTCCTTAGATTATGATTTCTAATGGTGGATAGGTGTTAGAGGAAGGAGGAGGACAAGACACCAAATGGGAGACTAAACTATTTCCCATATCCCTTACCCCTATTTATACCTTTCCATCAACCCACTAACGGACCTTCCCCAAATCAGCCCATTAGGCTCCCAAAACCTGAACAAGCAATTGAAAACCTTTGAAATAGTGATTCCTCCTGAACCGCTAAACCAAATCTTTAATGTAAGACTCTATGAGAAGGCAATCATCATTTCCTTTCCAATGGCACAGGTCTCACCACCTAATTTGACCCGAGTCAAAAGTTATGCCCTGTACAAGGCTGGCAAGGGCTAAATGGTCACAGAAAAAATTGGTAAAAATTATGGACATGTCTCACATCCCCATAAGCAACATATCAAAACATGAGAATGATCCAACCATCTAGGAATAAAATAAAAATATTTTATGTATCTTCTGATACGTAAAATGCGGGCTGTTACATTCTACCCCCCTTAAGAATTTCGCCCACGAAATTCAAACAACAATAAACAACCAAAACGATTTTGCATGCCTATAATCCATAAGCAACAAATTCTACCATCCAGACAAGCAGCCATCAAACCATGCATCTATATCCCTATCCTAGCACGCTGAATTCTAACAACAATAACAAACATAACAACAATAATCACAAGTAACAATTGTAACAACAAAAATAATGATGTAATGATGGTGCGATATCAATGGGTCGTACGGACGAAGAGTTTTGGATGGGTCATCTTTATACTCTCCTCCGTCTCCATGTACCATCTTTCCCTCAATTTGTTTCATGTCATTTGCCACAAAACGAAGTGGCTTACGAGATCTCGCACCCGCGACCTTGACTTCTAGGTTTTATATTGTTCCAGATATACTATCATATCCATATCATGTACACATTTCGTAAAAATGTTTCATAGAAAGCGTTATGCGTACACGACATCTTCTTGAGTAACTCTAATCTATATATAGCTTTCCAATTTGCTCGGCTATCGGAAACGGACCAACGAACCTAGGAGTTAACTTTCCTTTACTTCCTAACCTAACCACACGCTTTAATGGCGGGTCCTTCACGAAAACCATATTGCCAACGTCGAATTCCAAATCCTTTCGAAGCTTATCAGCATAACTCTACTGACGATCTTAGGCTGCCTTCATTCGTTGTCGAACAATCTCGATACAATACGGTCTCTCTCTTATTATCTCTGGCCCAAGTACCAACTTATCTCTAATTTCTAACCAACATGTTGGAGAATTTCACGGTCTACCGTACAATGTCTCGTATGGTGCCATCCCAATGCTCGACTGGTAGTTATTATTATATGCAAACTCAACAAGATGTAGATGGTCCTCCCATAATCCCCCAAAATCCAACACAAAAGGTCTTAGGAGATCTTCTAAAACTTGGTTAACCCTCTTAGTTTAACTACAGTTTGGGGATGATATGCCATACTCCAGAACAATTCGATTCCCAAAGCTTCTTGTAGACTCTTCCAAAATCCACTGACAAACAATGGATCCCGGTCACTCACTGTACTCTTTGGGACATCATGGAATCAAACTATCCATTTCACATAAAGTTCGGCCAATTTCGATGTCGTCCTAGTCGACTTGACAGGAATGAACCTTGCACTTCTGGTCAAATGATCCACGATGACATAAATATCTTCATTTCCTGCCCTGGTTCTAGGTGGTTCATCGATAAAGTCCATAGATATCTTCTCCCACTTCCATGTAGGAACTTCTAATGGCTAAAGCAAACCACTTGGCTTCTTCTGTTCAGCTTTCACCAACTGATAGTTCATGCATTTGGAAATGAACTTTCCAATATCTCGCTTCATCACTTCGTAGTAGTAAATTCGCTTCATGTCCTGATACATCTTATTACCACTGGGATGAATTGTCAACTTTGAGTGATGACATTCTATCAGAACCTCATCTCTCAATCCGTTGATATCAGGAACAACTAATCACCCTTGCTTTTGAAGCTAACCTTCTTGATCGACTTCGAACTCTTTATCCTCTAATTCCAAATTCTGGACAAACTCAATAAGCATAGCATCTCGCTTTTGGCTTTCGCTAAATCTTCGATAAGTGTAGGTCTTATCGATAAGCTTACCAACATTTTAGGTTCCAATTTGCATCTTGGTCTGAAATCAAACATTGCCAAATACTCGAGGATCTTCCATTCTAAAAACATCTCTTCCAGACTTGCATGTCTTCGACTCAAAGCATTTGCAACCATGTTACCCTTTCCCGGAGTATAGGATATGCCAAATCATATAACACTAGAAACTCCGACCATCGCTGCTGCTGAAGATTCAAGTCCTTTTAGGAGAAAAGATACTTCAACGACTTGTGGTCCGTAAATAACTCAAACTGAACCCTTAACAGGTAATCTCTCCACATCTTCAGAGTAAACAAAATCCCCGCCAACTTTAAGTCATGAGTTGGGTAATTCATTTCATGCGGTTTTATCTATCGACTTGCGTAGGCCACTCTTAACTTATGAATTCTCATTTCCAAATCAATCTTGAGAAAACACTTTGGCCTCGTGAAGCTGATTGAACAAGTCACAGATCCTCAATACCGGATACTTGTTCTTTATGGTCACCTTGTTTAGTTCATGATAGTCCACTTACAATCTTAACGAGCCATCTGCCTTGGTTGCAAACACGACTGGTGCACCCCAATCAGAAATACTTCTCCGAATGAGTCCCTTTCCTAGAAGGTCACGAACTTGCACCTCCAACTCTTGTTGTTCCTTAGGCCCTATCCGCCTAAGAAGTATAACAATTGGTCTAGCATCCTCGACCAAATCGTTCCAAAACTCGATCTCACGATGCGGCAGTAACCCTTTGACTTCGTCAAATACATCCTTATACTCATTAGCGATTAGTACAGATGACAAGTCTTCTTGTGGAATCACAAGCGAATATAACAACTCACAAAGACACCATCCTCGGGTTTACCATGAACCAACATTTTTCGCCCTTCCACATTCCCCACTTTCACCTCTAGCATTTCGCAATTCACACTTGCCGCATACCTCTTGGGCCAATCCACGCCCAAGATGGTCCTAAACCCAGCGAAAGTAACACTAAGCATCCATTCATAAATAAGAATCCTTGATCAAATGATTCTAGATCTACAAAGTATGCAAAGAGTAGATGAACCCATACCAGATTAGTTATAACTAAAGATCTATAACAACTTCAAGTTTAAACTTATTCGGCATACAATCTTATTATAGGTAAAAGAAGACGATTCTCTAGTACCCAATAGAACTCAACAACTCCACTAGTAGAAAGCACATCTAAATTGGCAACATCTTATTCTAATCCTCATTAGGAATGTAATAAGAGATCAGAGTAACTTCCACAACACATGCTTCCTCCGATTGCTTATTCTTTAGAGAATCCGGGCAGTCTTTCTTCTTATGTCCAGGCTTGCCACATTTAATGCAATTCATTTAGGTTCTTGGCTTCACACAATCCTTAGCATAATGGCCCTTTAACTGATAGTTGAAGCATAGATCATTCTTCTTAATTTTCTTCTTCTGATTTTTCTTCTTTGTAGCACTAGGGCCAATAAAGGTTTCTTCATCCGTAGGAGAACAGTCGCTCTGCCGCTTAGCTGACTCCCTTTTGGGTACTTGCACAGGAACACCACACTCTGCTGATGCTTCTGGAATGGGTATCCTTATCATAGCTGCTGCCATCATGGCTGCCCCAAACATAATCAAATATTCCGATGCAACGGCTAAAGCTCCTAATTGGCTTCCATCTCCTACTCCTCCCGTCTCAGGCTCACTCCTAAAGGTTTGACAACTTATTCTAAATCTAAAATAGAATGATTAATCCACTTACAAGATAAACTACTAAAGAAGTAAAACCGCAACTACTATATATGCTAATATATATAGTAAATATCCAATTGAAATCTACAAATACGTCTCTCATACGTAATTACATCTTCGAACTTTGGCTAAAATCGTTAACCAGAGCTCTAATACCAAATGTAATGACCGCCCACAACCCCTGAACTAACAAGAGGAAAAGTGCACTGAAGGATGTGCCAGGCAACGATGGACGATCATCAACGTATGTTAACATAAGCGAAACCTGTCATAAATCTCACAGCGCAAGATAAAATATAATAGAACATATATAACAAGTAATATTAGTGAAGCATATTTGAGTAGAAATCTCAAATTTCCAAAACAACTAGGAAGTATACTCATATACCAGGATTGCAACATATGTCTATACAAATTTGCCTCACTACAGCACTCAGAGTAGAATAACTAACAACGGAAACTCCAAATACTATATAGTAAGAGAGATAGTACGCCAGCCTCTTGCTCGCCTCCGTACTGCTACATCATCTTTTCTAAGCTATCACCTGTCACCTGCCACCTAGTCTGCCTATCCAAAATCGGATGAACAGCCAAAGATAATAAGAGGGAAACATAAAACCTTGAGTCAAACAATAGTCTTAGTGAGCGAAAAAACAACTAAAAAACTTCATCAACAAAGTATATGAAAATGGGTAGATAGACATACTAATCTACCCACAACACCAGAGAAGTACTCAACCCTATCTCCCCCACATCAGACAGTGATAGCCTTTACAATCCATAACATCCAAGGTAACAACAACTCATCCATGACAATCAAAACAACCATCAATAACACTCATAGCATCCAGATTACTTAGGTCTCACGTAGAAAATCCTAACGGAGTTTAACATCCCTCAAGCACTCTCCCCAGAGGCCTAAACCAATATCAGTCAAGCACTCAAGGAACATCTCCCTTGACTTTAGATAATCCACGTGAGATGGTACAAACAGAACAACCAATCATCCATGACTGACTCTGGCTATCACCACCAATCCTGTTTTAAACCATCGTAATCGTATGACTGGCCCATACTGCCATCCGTCAAGGTCTAATGGTAACTCCGGTCCTAGCAAAACCCGTACGCATTTGCATCGATACACACCTAGGCCTTTTCAACGATACACAGGGTACTCGACCTACATCCAGTCTTTTAGGTGCCTCTATTATACCCTTGCTTTGAGTCTGCTAGAACCTATGACAACAATAATTCCTTGGCCTTCAGTACCTCTAGTAATCTTCACTTGCGACTATCAATAAGCTCAGAACACACTAGAGAAACCATTACTTCACACGAGCTCGATACATTCTTGAGTCGTTCTTTCACATGAACTCAATACATCCTTAAGTCATTTCCACATTCGTTGTATACAACAAAAAACGAACAAATCGAATCACTTCAAAAATCATCACCTGAACTCTCATCAAAGCTACCATCACCATCGAACCAAACAACTTTAATATAAAGTTCAAATAGTCTATAACATTGTCACCCCACTCAGGACACCTTTGACTTGCCATACCATTCGTGGTTCTACATCGATCAACAAACACATTCAACACTTCGAATATCCCTTCTTGAGTTTACTTCAAAGTAACACCATCACCGAGCTAGATTACATCCCTGCGCTATGGCTAGGGTTCAGGGGGTTGCCCCAAAAAATATTTTTTTCAAGCTCTTTTCTTCAAATCCAAGTCGTACCCGAAAATATAAATTTTCAAAAAAAACAACCCTATTCTGCTCGACCAGACCACACCATGCCAGACCGACTCAATCTGTGGTCGACCCAAAGGGTGCTCGACCGACCCAGTACCTAAGTACGACCGACCCCGTGCTCGAGTCTTGGCTCGCTTGACCAATCCACTCCTACACGACCTAAAGAGGACCGACCGACCCAGCTTCATCTCGTGACCGACCCAGCTTTTCAGGAGCGACCGACCCTGAACTGCTAGACCAACCCAACCCATTTCTTTTCTTCCAAGAAAACCTCCCCGTGGTTCGAACAACCCACCATGCTCGACCCAAAACCTGCATCCTCCAATGTAACTCCAATTTCGATCAAAACTTCGCCAAAACGATCTGTTCGACAAAACCAACTCATCTAATTCGTCCAACACGACCACAAGCATTTTATGAAATCAACAATAATACCAATATGGCAATTCCATCAATAATCATGTAAAATTCCCCAAAATTACCATAAATGTACATATGAATGAAATCATGGATTTAACTTGCACATTCACATGAAAAATCATAGAAATTACTTGTTTAAACTTCATATCATAGGGGGATTTATATGAAAATGGACTTACCAATGCATAGATCTCTGGAAAGACACTTGAATTTGGTGAAAAACATGGACAAACACTCATATACTTCATTGAATCTATGTGATGTAAATCACTCATCGATTCTCCCAAACAAGCAAAAATCAATGTAATAAGACTCCGGACAGCGAGCAATTGGATCCGAACTCTTTTATTTGATTATCTCGTCCTTTAATTGATGTAGATCTAGCCTTTAATTATGTAGACCTTCAATTTCCCCCCTTAAATTATGATTTCTAATGGTGGAAAGGTGTTAGAGGAAGGAGAAGCACAAGGCACCAAATAGGAGAATGAGAAACTAAACTATTTCCCATATCCCTCACCCCCTATTTATATCCTTCCATCAGCCCACCAATGGGCCTAGGTGTGGAAATTAGACCCGACCTAATGGACCCGGGCCCGACCTGTCGGATCTTAGTTCTAGGCGGGTCGGGTTTTGTCGGGTCTAAACTATACATTTCAAAAATCTTGTCCTAACCCGACTCGAGCATCGGGTCGGGTCGGGTCGAAGCCCGTTATGGGTCAGGTAGGTTCGGGTCCGGCTAAATAATAACACTAAAAATACATATATTTCAATATTTTTTGGTCGGGTCTTTTGGTTCGCGTCTATGCGGGTTGGGTTTGATTGGGTTTTGATGGTATTTTTAATCATCTGGACCCGACCCGAGACCCATCGGGTTCTGTTCGGGTTGGTTCTTTTCGGGTCGGTTTGGTTCAGGTTTTCGTTTCTCGGTTCTAATTGCTAGCCCTAAATGGGCCTTCCCTAGATCAGCCCACCAGGCTCCCAAAACCTGAATAGCCAACTGAAAAAACTTAAAACAATGAGTCCTCCCAAATAGCTTAAACAAATCTTTAATGTAACCACTCTACGGAAAGGTAATCATCATTTCCACTCCAATGGCACAGATCTCACCACCTAATTCGACCTAAGTCAAAAGTTATGCCCTGTACAAGGCTGGTAGGGAAAGCTGGTCACAAATAAAATCAGTAAAAATTATGGATATGTCTCATATCCTCATAAGCAACAATCAAAACGTGAGAATGATCCAAGCCACAGGTAATAAAATAAAAATATTTTATGAATCTTTCGATACGTAAAATGCAGTTTGTTAAATGAAGAAATCACTCACAAATCGACTGATCTTGTTGCGGATTTTCTTTACCTACAAGATGAAGGAAGGAACTTCACTAAAGGCACACTTAAATGTATTTGATGATTTGCTAATGAAGATGAAGGCAGTAGATTTGAAGATTGAGGAGGAGCAGAAGGCGATGATATTGTTATATTCATTGCCTGAACGCTATACTGGGGTTCTCAAATAGTTTGATCTATGCCCGGGATACATTGACTTTAAATAATGTCAAGACGGGTCTTCTTAATGAGGAATTGCGAGATCAGATGAAGGAGCTGAGTGATGGTAGTAGTGGTGCTGGTAATGGTCAAGGTTTACTTGCGGAGAATGAAAAGTTAGGGAAGAAGGGAAACCATGGGTGTTCTAGGTCTAGGAAGCCTAGTGGAAGAGGCAAATCGAAGGAAAGAAATGGCAAGTGCTTTATGTGTACGAAAGATGGTCATTGGAAGAATGATTGTCCAGACAAGGGGAAGAAGGAAGTAGCATCTTCGTCAGTTGCGGTGGAGAGAGATGTTGGTGAGGAAGACGTAGATGTTTTGTCGCCTGTAGCATCGGTTGTTTCGGGCAGCGAATGGGTGCTTGATTCGGGTGCTTCATATCACATGACGCCTAATAGGAATTGTTTTTCTTCTTATGTTGATTGGGAAGGAAATCCAATTTTTATGGGAAATGGAGTAGTTTGCAAGTCGAAAGGCATTTGATCTTTTCAAATTCAGATGTTTGACGGAGTGGTTCATACTCTCACTAATGTGCACTATGTTCCGGGACTACGGAAGTCACTTATCTCTTTGGGGCAGTTGGATTCTTTAGGTTGCAAGATCACTAGTGAGAGTGATAGCTTGAGGATTTCGAACGGTGCGCTTGTGGTTATGAAGGGTGCTAGAACTTAAATGCGACATGGCTATGGCATTTGAGATTGGATCATGTCTCGGAGAAGATTTTAGATGTTCTTCTCGAAGGGAGATGATTGATGGTGAGAGTTTTAGCAAGTTGGAGTCTTGCGAGGAATGTGTCATGGTGAAGCAAACTAGAGTGTCATTCGGTGAAGGAAAACTTGATTTAAGAGGGATTCTTGAGTATGTGCACATGAATGTTTGGTGACTAGCGCATGTAGCTTCTTTGGGAGGAGCAAGGTATTGTATTTCTTTCATTGACGATTTTTCTCAGAAGGTTTGGGTGTATGTAATGAAGGCCAAGTCGGAGGCATTTGCAAGATTCAAAGAATGGAAGGCTCTTGTTGAGAATGAGAGTGGAAAGACTTTGAAGTTTCTTAGGTCCTATAATGGCACCGAGTATGTTTCCAGAAAATTTCTAAATTTTTGCAAGCATCATGGTATTCGGAGGCATTTTACTGCACCGGGAGATCCGCAAGCTAATGGAGTGGTAGGGAGAATGAACCGAACTCTATTGGAGAAAACTCGATGCTTGAGATTGACATCGGGTTTGTCTAAGGGATTTTGAGCCGAAGCTTTGTCAACCGCAGTGCATATTATTAATCAAATTTCGTGCTCGGCTATTGATAACAAAATTCCAGAAGAAGAGTGGAAGGGGAAGAGCGTTGACTTGAGTTATCTTCGAATATCTGGTAGTCCAGTTTATGTGCATGATCCGGGGAATGATAAGCTCTCACCTAGAGCTTTCAAAGGAATTCTTCTCGGTTATATGGATGGTGCCAAAGGCTATAAGATTTGGAATCTGGAAATGAAAAAGGCTATAGTTTCTCGTCATGTTACTTTTGATGAGTCAGCTATGTTCAAGGAGAATGAGGGACGTCAGATGTTCCGGATTTGGTTCATGGTGAATCAAAGGAGATGTAAGTTATTCCCACTATCAGGCCTAGAGAAAGTGGAGTTGTTGGAGGTGCTTGCGAGGTAAACGCGATTGATGTTACATCACATAGTCCAAAGGATTCCTCTAGTAGATGCACAAGTGTTTGCAAACGGCGTTTCTATGGAATTAGAAAACCGTTGAAAAAATATTTTAATAAAACTGCAAGCGCACGGCATACAATCGTAGTACGTAGCAAATACGGGTTGATCCGCAGGGAAAGAATTAATTCTAGATTTTACCTAATCAAATTAAACCAAATTCAAGTGATGATTTAACTACAGCTAAACTAGTAAACTAAAATTAATAAAAACTATGAAATAAATGGCAACATAGGAATAAATCCACTTTCTAGATCATGTAGTGCAACAATTTATGAAATTACGATCTCTCTTATGTTTTTTGGTCATTTGTGAATTTAGTTGACATGATTATTATAAGTATAGCTTATTCATGCTATTAACTAGCACAATAAAAACTATCAAACAATATCATACCCACTAAATCACCTTACTAGATCTCATGAAAAATAAACAAGTTGAAATTGAAATATACTTTAAGCCTGGCCTATAAACTATTAATTAGAACTATAGACCATCAAATTTTTGATTTCAACCTCCACTTAATCAACATGACATGAAGCACAAAATGAGAGAATGAATAGATAAATTATGTTGCAACTACATAATCCAGAGAGCTTCATTACCCCTAAGTTGGAAGGGATTAGCCTCTCATGTTCATTATTCTAACAATGAACGTAGCTTGCAACATAGAACAAAAACAAGAGAAAAAGAAAATAAAAATAAAATAATAGACAATCTATTCTATTTGCAAACAAAAAAACAACATGTAAAATAAAAAACAAAAACTGAAGAGAACAGGGAGGAAGAATTTTATTCCAAGCAGAGAATTATAGAATAAAACCTAATATTGAATGAATAGAAATGAACTAGATACAGGTATATTTATAGTTGCCATGGCCAAGACTAGGTGGCCAATTCCACAATGTGGGATAAAGGCCCTTTTTTCAAAATAACAAACAAAATAGCTAAGTGTGAACGCGTATGAATGGCTTTGCAAATGTCATAGTTTGCAGGCATCAAATGGCATCAACTCCTACTCTTTTGAGCATGAATAGGAACTCCATAATATCTGCGACAAGCTATCTTTGTGGAAAGGAATTGAATCATTAAAATATGTGGCAGAAGGTGGTTGAACAACAACATTTACTCAAGCTTTAATCTAGTTTTCATAATCAACACTCTTCTTACACCAATTCTTCAAGCTTTTCAACAATTAAGTGAATCAATTCCATTCGTCATAAATAACCTGAAAACACAACTATAAATGCACAGTATCAATTATTTTTAAGATAAAACAAGATAAATAAGCGGATAAAATATACACATTTACGTGTATATCAAATACCCCTACACTTATATTTTTATTCGTCCTTGAATAAAGTAAAAAAAGAACTAAGATAAATCCGTTTTCGTAGGCAGCACGATTGCATTGAGCATATGCAACAAGCCTTTAAACCTCTGGGTGCCCCCAGTAGGACGAGTGTTGTCTCTTGAGGGTTTTCAGCGGATACTATCCACAAAATCCAAAAGCAAAAAGTATGTACAAAATGTAAAATTCGAAAATATTTACAATATGAATGCATGTTTTTTATAAAAGGAATATTTACAAATGGACAATTTACTTTTAAATTTTACATGAATGAGTTAATACAAATTTGGGTCATCATTATGAAAATTGAGTTCGTTACTAATTGAAACTTCAAAAAAAAGTCATGTTATCATCACAAACTCCTCCAGCTTGGCCAATTGTTTCGGTCGAAACATAGTGCAAATATGAAATGAATTCTGTAATCAATATCAACAATCGTAAAATAACATCTCTACTTCCTTTTTCTAACAAGTTGGGTCGAATAAGTGAAGAGTGTGCTTGGATTTTAAGTGCTAACTCTCTCTTTATTACAAAATATTTACATTATTACTATTTACAAACACCTAACCGAAAAGACCAAGGTATACTACCCGTAAGAGTTTGGGACAGAGCTTGGCGGATTGTGCAGACTGACGCTGACTTTGTCAACAAGATGTCGCTAGTCCTTAGGTGTCCAACTCATAAAATGAGACCAAGATATATCGACGCTGACTTTGTCAACAAGGGGTCGGAAAGAGCTTGGTGGGTTTGGACACCAACGCGAGATATACTAGCAATGTTGGATACCCTTGGATTATTATTATATATATACATTCTTTTTTTTCTTTTCTTTTTCTTCTCTCTTTTTTTTACATAAGAGAGAGAGTTAAGCGAGGATATCTTAGCACAACTTCACTTAAAAGAATTAAAATGTTATCACAAGTAGTCTAAATAAACCATTCACTTAATCGGATTACAATTCAGAAAACATTTCGTACTCATCACCGACGAATTTCCCAATATACCAGTTACACCAAATTTGCTCATAATTCAAACTTTCCTTTCGTTATCCTCTAAGAGAAGTAAATCTCCAAACATTTTAATTAAATGACCAGAATTATATGCTAACTCCATCATGTCTTATTTAAAAGTAAATAGAAATGCGATTTTTTTTAATGACAAAAAAGAAAGGAAAATTCTATGCAAAGCCAAAATAAATAGAAACTCCCCCCACACTTGATTTGGACTATGTCCCCACAATCAATGCATGAGACAACGAGTGAACGAGAAATAGTTACATATTTACAAAAGAGGATTAGTGTGTCTTTCCGACTGTGCGTGCAGAAAATATGCAGTCATCAAATAGATGAACCGGTCCACAATGGACCAGTGGAGCAGCCTTATTAAGATTATGAGACATGGCTTGAGCACAAGAAACCAAATCATAAAGGATTTTATATTACATTCCAGATTTGTAAAAACAATTTTTTTTCAAAAGTTTGAGTTGCTAATTTTAAAATTTGAGCTTACAATTGATCCGAAAATCGAATTGAATTTCTATAGCAACTAAAGAGAGGTCAGTGAGCCGGGGTTCAGAAAAAGTTTCAAAAACAAAGTTTGATTTGTTCAGATGATGTATAAATTGAGAGACATGTGCTTCATTCTCACCCCCACACTTGTTTTGAGAAATATTGTTTGGTTTTGCTGTGATATTTGAAATTTTGTTAACTAAAGTTTCATTTGTAAACCTAAAGTTAAAACCAAACAAATGAATTTTCAGTAAATTTTGAAATTGTGTTTTCTCAAAAACCGTGTTATTCCAAAAAGAGTTCATATACTGCAGAAATTTATCATTGAAAAACAAGTGATCATAGTGAGGTTCAGTTGAAATGGTGAAGTCGCAAGGAGTTTCAACAGTTTTAGAAAAAACGTTATTGTGCTTAAGATCACATTCAGCAGTTTCGTTGTTTTCAATCCCAAGAATTTCAAAGTTTTCAAATGTTTCATTTTCAATTTCAGACCCAACAACATTAT